>VDFB02353493.1:373228879-373326379 GCA_007258455.2 Sequoia sempervirens
GTGATCACAAATTCATCTCATGGAAAATTCACGGTGAACAATATGATATAAATTGTTGGTGATAATGAATTGTTGATGCGGGATTCTCTTAAAGCCATATAAATCTTATAACACTGTTTTCAAGGTACATATTTAATGTTTAATATGGGTTGTTGCAGGTATGGCCAACCAGTTTATACTACCCATCACATGGGGTACCCCACAGTGATGTCAATAGATCCAGAAGTAAATAAATTCATATTGCAGAATGAAGGTAAATATTTTCAGGGAAACTATCCGAGATCATTGCGAAATCTGTTTGGCGAAGGGGCCATTGCCAGCATTCACGGCGACCTGCACAAGAGGATGCATAATGTAGTTCTGAGCTTCAGTAACACAACAAAACTTAAGGAGATTGTCATGGCGGACGTTGAGTATACTATCAAGACTGCCATGACCAACTGGGAGGGCCGAACTGTGTATGTTGAAGATGAGTGCAAAACAGTTGGATCTTGGATTTTATTTGCTTTCACAAGCTTTTTCATTACAATTACCACAAGCTTTATACGCACAGTTGATTTCTTCTGATTTTTTCTTTAATTCCTGCCACTACACGTGATTTCTTTGCTTACTGATTGTAGTTGTACCTTACATGTTCAAAAAATTATAAGATTTCAATTAGTTTTAGAATTGATTTTTTATTATACTTATCGCAATTTATTGCAGATGGCCTTCAACATCGTTACAAAATATCTTCTTGGGCTCAAGCCGGGAGAAGAGACCACATATCTAATGATGGAATATAGGAAATTCATTGAGGGGATCATTTCCATACCAATCAATTGGAAATTATTATAGATCAATAAAAGTAAGAAGATGGTTTCATTTTGAAGCTTATAATACATGGAAAGTACAAAGTACAAGTATATTGATCAATAATTAGTTGTTTGATATTTTGTAGTGTAAAGAGAATTGTGTGAAAATTATGAAAAAAGATTACTGAGGAGCACAGAAGGAAGCCACAGTCAGAATATAAAGATATTCTTGATGTCTTGTTGGCCGATAGTGATAAAAATGGAGAAAAGATTTCAGATTCCATCATCTACAACAATATAATGAATGTGTATAGAGAAGGAGAGGAAACTTCTCCCATGGCCATGATGTGTGCTGTCAAATATATATATGAATGTCCAAAGGCTTTGGACCAACTAAGGGTAATTAATATGCTCTCAATTTTTCCACTGTTATTTAGTATTCTGAATAATTTTATCTATAACTTTTCTAGAAATACAACATGGCTTTTCAATGTACAAAAGAACATAAAACACACTGGATTTGAAATAGATGACAAAACATTTATCTCAAGAACTTTCTATGCTTTGTATTTGAATATAGTAAAAGATTAGTCACTTAAAAGAAAATATTTCTTGGATGGTGTCTAATGATACTAAATTAAATTTCACTTTTTTTTCAAAAACTACTTTTAACATCTTTAAGCAAAATAAACACATGAACTAAAAAATAATAAATTACACCAACTCTACAAATCAATTGAACATGACTTGTTCAATATTTGTATTGTGATTCAATTATCATTATTTGAATATAAGGACATATTTAGTATATGAACATTTTTAAATATTTGCAAGTAAGGAAGAAAGTTGAATTTACAAGGACACTTTAGAACTTTCATCCTTCATTTTTTCTTCAAAAAATTATTTTTAGGACATGTCATATTTTATTGATTACTTTTGTTTTACAATTATTAATGTGAAATTGACTTAATGTAGCTTAATCACATTTATATCAAATAGTTATGCTTTTTCTCAGATATTTTAAGTTAAATTTTTTATTTTTATGTATTTTTATTTTAATGTTATTATGTTTTAATAATAGTGCATTGGTCAATATTAATATTATGCAATTGAAAAAATGTAGGAAGAACACTTTGCCATTAGAAGAATGAAAGGGACAGAAGAACCTTTGTCATGGAATGATTATACTAATTGCATGACCTTTACTCACCAGGTAAATTTGATTTTAGATGTGATTATTTCATATTAATAATTTAAGTTTATTTAAAAGATTAAAACAATACTAAAAATTAATTTAAAATAGTTGTTGATACTAGAGTAACAGTGTGCACATTGGATTATATTACACACAGGTTATTAATGAGACACTGCGCCTTGTAAATCCTGCAGCTGGATTTGTCAAATTGTTGGCAATGAATTTTTAAAGGTAAATTTGTTGACAGTGAAATTATTGGCGGTGAATTTTCCTAGTCATTTGACCAAATATGAATTTAAAGAACTCTCAATCTGAACAAATATGAATTTAAAGAACTCTTGGTGTGGGGTTTGACAGGATTTTTTTCCCCAAAGGGTGGCTTGTTTTTCCCTACTTCAGAAATGTGCATCTAGATGAGTCGGTGTATCCAGACCCTCTCACATTCAACCCTTGGCGCTGGGAAGTATGCTCATCAATTTATATAACTAAATATACTTCCACACTGAAATTCACTAATCTAATCTCTGTCTTTAAATTTAGATTGCTCAATAAACTTCCTGTTAATTCCACACTGAAATTGAGTATACACTTGGCAGAAAAAGATACCAAGCATGTACTTCACACCTTTTGGAGGAGGCCCTCGAATATGTGCAGGCCAAGAATTAGCCAAGCTGGAAATCGCTATTTTTCTTCACTATCTAGTAACCCAGTTCACGTACAAATCAAACCCATTCCTTCATATTTCCAAATATATATTTTTTGAAAATCGGATAATTATTATGATATTGGTATTCAAAATTATAGTAATAAGATTTATTGATCAGTATTAATGTTCTTATTCTTTTGTGTGCAGATGGATCCATCATGATGATGAGATAATAAATTTCCCCGCTGTGAGTTTTAAGAATAAGTTGCCTATATCTCTAAAAGTTCTGCAACGCTGAGAAACACCAGAAGTGGCAGATATATCCATCAAATCGAGGATAGCAATTTATACTAGTAACCGTTGTATGAAAGACACATAGGAAATTCGAATATATGTGTATATCACTTAAGATAATAGTCCTGAACAACTGTTTGACTATGTGGAGGTTAAAATTCATAATGCTTTCATATACTGGGTTTTACTTAACAAAAAAACAATTCACCCTATATTATATAAAGGTTCATTTATAATTGCTTGGATTTGCATTGAAAATTCCAAATTATGGGATTATGGGCTCGGCTGCTCTTATATATCTCCAGTTCTTAAATATCATACTACTTTCTTCGAGTGTTAGGGGATGTTTCCTATCTTTTACTAAAAGAAGGGTAAAAATTTATTCAATTCAATATAGAGCAATACAAAGCAAAGGAATTACAAAATTAATCTTTTATATTTGTTGTTTTATTTTTAGATTTTTTATGGGTTCTTTTGTTTTAAATGGTTTAAGGCCATTGCCATTTCATTGTTTTATCAAAAATATATTCACAATCAAGAAGTTTGTAGCAGTCAAAAGATTTTGATAATGTATGTTAATGGTTAGAATGATTTATCTTGATAGAGTATTTTGTGAAAAGAATTATTTTAAAAAGTATGTCTAAAAATTGGGTGAATTTTGTTTGGGTTCTTCATGACATTTTGTCAGAGGTTATTTCAAATATAATCAAGAGTTTCATAACTCTCTTCTTAGTTTTCTCCTTGGACTCGTGAATTCATAATGTTTGAGAAACAAAATTTTAAGACCCTTGTTTGGATTGAATATTTAGGTATACCCTTACCTTGTTGATTATTTCTTTATCATATATCCCCCATTCTTGGTAGGGTACTATAGATGAACTTGATATTTTCAACTATGCTTATGAATTCGTATGAAGGAGGATCTCTTAAAAGATCTCAAATAGCCCATTGATAGTCATATTGGTTGTCACCATCATGTCTAATGAATTTTGTACATCAGCATTCCTAACACTTATTTTTGACATCAATTATATGATCACAAGATCAAGGAATCAAATGATTCATTTAGTAAACTTATCTTATATTGCCTATAATTATAAAATCTTAAATAATATCCTTAATTTGTATTTCTACCCCTCCTAGTATGCAATTTCTATTAAATATCACATTTTTGGTGAAGTTCATTACTATCTTTCCTTAAAAGGAGGTGCAAGTCAATGTAGGAGGATGAATGCCTACTTATGTTGTTCTATTGCCTTGTATATTGTTGGTTAAACAATGTTGTCTATTGCTGGATATCATTTGTAATGAGAGTTCACAATATTTCTCTAAGGTCAAGAGGGTAGGACCTGATGGCATGGGATAAGTACTTTTACAGCTTGGATATAGATTTGAAAGATTTGCCTGTGTATGGTGATCGGATATAGATGAAGAGTTGCGCCTGAGATGAAGGAAGATGCTGGAGCGTGATACGATTAACAATCTGTGAAAAAGGCTTTGAAATAGGTAAAGCGAATGCAAGAAAGAATTTCCTCCATCAATATTTGTCAAATGGAAATGATTTTGAAGATGGAAAACATTTATATTGGTTTCTTGAACATGATCCGGTTGTTTCCAATAAGAGTTTCTGTTTGCTGTCTCTCGCATTCGAAGAAGTAGTTTTTGGCTTCAGAAGTTTGGCTTGGAGGAGTCCAGATAATCCATAGTAAATTGGACTTTCACATTTTGGTATTTTCCCTTGTCACAGATTGATTTATTCATCACAGTGCAGAAGGAGAATAAGAATTTAGTTTTTGTTGTATGTAAGGGTTTGCTTTCATTATTTCTGTCAATTTTTTACCCATTGCAATGAACGATAGAGTTTGGCATTGCCTCTGAAATATTATTAGTTTAGTTATTTTATTACATAATATATATTACGTCAATAGATATTTTTAATTTCTGGAAGGGTTACATCAGAATAATTTTTGACAATGGAGTTACATGGACACTTTCAGTTCAGTAAGTTAAAATCTCTATTTTTTTTATTAGTGTGAGAAATTTGAGAGAATAGCTTGGAGCTTACCTTTTGATAGGGTGATCCCCTCACCCACAACTTACACTATCTAAAACAAGAACCAAAACCGAATGAAAAATCCTTTGTAATCTGAATGGAAATCGTTCTCCTTTTTCCTTGTTGCAAGGTATCTATCATTCCAATTTCATTTAAAATGTGGTGAAAGCCTCACAAAGGGCATAAATCATTTCTACTCTCCATGACGCCTCTTCACCCATTTTTACACTACCGGACTTTGAATAGCATATGTTTCCGCTTCTGCAAAAATCTCAGTTTTTAACTATGCACAAAATATATTCCTTATTCACGGTTTCTGTTTTTGTTGGGCTATCTTTGGCAATTCCCGGCCAGAGAAGCTTAGATGATTCAGGTTCTTGTAATACAGGTGAGGATATTGCTAGGGACCTTTTGGTATTTGAGGTGGCATCATTCAGTTCATTTATGTTTTCAAGTTTGATTGCACAGGGTTTGATTATCTATATCTCTACTCTCTTTGATGCCTTTACTCATTAGATTATTGAAATTCAGCCACAAGCCAAACATAAATGTGATGTTGTTTGATCACTTGTTGTATTGGCTTTTCATAAAGTCTCTCATTAAAAACATCTCTTATCAAGTTTTCTCATAAAAACTTATGAAAGTACGCTTGCGACTTGTCCTAATCGTTCCTAATTTTTTAGACCTGGCCTCAAAGTGAGAACAAGTAAACTGTCAACAAAAATTGCAAAATGGAAGCAAACTTGCTCAAACACCCAGAAGCACTCTTGAAAAAGTGTTCAATGCAAAAGATAAAACTTAGATACTTAAGAGCTTTCAGATCCACACTATAACCAAGTGAGATAGTGGATAATCAACATATAGATTGATTTGTGAGCCACAAGATTCCAAATGCAATGACATGACAAACGAATCTCCAATTGAACACACAATAGAAATACCATAACAAACGAATCTCCAATTGAACACAACTGAACAAGCATGGCAATAAGAAATAAACAGCAATGAAAAGCCTGTTGCGATGGTGGATAAAGTGAGCAGAGGGTCAGATGGGGCCCACATGAGTAGTTTGGGCACTCTTAGCAGCCACATCAATGGCCTCTCTGAACCCTACCACAGCAGAATTTTTGTAAATGAGATGAACCAAAACCAGTCTCTGCTGTCTCCCTGATTTCCAGCTGCTATACCAAGTGCTAGGAGAACAAATTCCGCCTCTTAAAAACCTTGGCCTATAAAAACTCACACAAAAACCCTAGGAAATGACAATGAAAGTAAATCTACAAATATCAGGGTTTTAAAGCTTCTTGATTCTTGAGCTCAGCACAAGAATTTTTACCTTGGATTCCAATAGTGGTCTTTTGAGATTGCACCGGCCTTGAACAGGGCTTTCTCCAAATCACCATCGATGCTTCTTTAGTTTCCTCTGCCCGTTCAGAAGTGCATGCGAAATATTTGCACCAATATTTTCTTTGTTGTATCTGTCGGCAGAAAACCTGAAGCGCAGAAGTTCACCACATGTAAGGAGCAACTATTACGCCGATCAGCAGGCAAGTGGACCGCATTTAACCGACTTTCATTCAAATGCTTATATATAAATAAACACCGAAAGATATATTCTGACAAATGTTAATTTATATTAAACATCAAATTATTTACATTAATCAAATAATAATAGTTATAAAGATTAATCATATAATAATATTAACGTAGTAATGAATTTGATTTTGAAAAAGATATACTTACAATGTTATGCAAAGAGGCAGCAAACTATCATTGAACTTTTGGTAAACAGTGCTTGTTTATCCTCCCCTCGATCATACGATGGCAGGCATGTCATGCCACACTTGGTTCCAAAGTGCCTCATTAGTTCAAAGAGTTTAAGCGCATCATTGCTGGAGCCATCCATTGCAGTTTTGGATTTCATCTCTTCTACACCCTTACATGACATCGAAAACTAATTTTTGAACTGATAAATCAACATTAATTAACTGTTTTGTTTAATCTAATTATCATACAATGAACCCAACATCGTAGAGACCAAATTCACCAATGACAGAAAATATCATACTGAAATGATTTTATGTTTATTGTCTTATGACATCCTTCAATAGGACCTGGAGTACCTAATGAAAAGTGCATCCAAATTCTGAAAACCTATTTTAAAGCTTTGCCAAAAAGAGGAGGCAAAGTTATTGGTTCGTTATTGCCTGTGAACCAGTTTTACCCAAACACACTGATAACAGCTAGAGAACAAAAAATCTCCACGAAGGGGATATTTTGTTACGATAGTGTGCAGTTTGAGAGGTAAGGAACAGACAGAAGAGGAGTTTATACATCTGGGTATCGCTGTTCTATCTGGACCCGTTCTACACCGTTTTAGAAATTGAGTAGTAAATTGATATTGTAGATTGAGATTGCGGATTGAGATTATAGCTTGAGATTGCAGATTGAGATTGTAGAATGATTGCGTTTATGAACTTAATGTCGAGACCCTGACATCTTGTTGAGATCATTAGGCTCTGTAGGATATTTTCTTTAAGCGCAATCACAATGTTGTTGAGAAATTTAGTGAAGGGATGAAACATTGGAAATCTCAAATCATCACAGTGAAGTTTGTAGTGAGATAATAAGATAAATCATTGCCTTGATACAAAACAAGAGTGTCTTAGAATTCATACAAAGCATCAACTTCATTATCCCTACTGTAGGCATTAAAGGACTGATCATACATGAGAAAGGACCATAAAACCAACGAGGACAAAGAAATGAAGGGTAACTCTGAAAATGCCTTTCAAATGGGATTTAAGGACTATCATTAGTCAAAGCACTTGATGTACAACTGTCATAGGTTTTCCCAGGACAAGTTGGAAGATAATCCTTATGTAATTAGCTACAAGACTACATCATGATTAATTTGGTCATGTGGTCGGGTAAGTATAAAATGGTAGATAGATAAATGTGTTACCTAGATGACTGTCACTGTTGGCGTGTAATTTCTCCCACACCGTCAATATTAAATGATATGAAATGTAATGTTCTAGAATGTTATAGATAAGGATAAGGATTGAGATAAGATAAGGTAAAATAATAAAAATATGATATGTCGGCCTAAGTTCTAGAATGTACTAAGACCTCTATAAATAGAGGCAGTTGTAAGCATTTTTATTTAGGCAATACATTTAAAGTTTTATTTATCTTTGCCTCAATTTGTGTTTATTTATTTGCTTCTGCTCACCTCCTACAAGTGGTATCAGAGCCTATGGTAGACAATCCTGGAGATGTCGTGAGCAGAAGGCTGCTAAAGAAGCCAGGTTAAAAGAGAATAGGTCTTCGAAGATTTCGTATGAAAGAGCCAGAATTCTTTGAAGATATTAGAGAGTTGTTGGGAGCAAGAATCAGCCGCAGCTGTCAAGCAACCAAGCACAAAAAAAAGAGATTTGCAGAAATTGAAGAAGGATCGTTGCCCTAAGCCAATCGCAGGGGATTACAGCCGAAGGTGGAAATTGCATATCGCAGCATCTCAAGTTTAGATTGCCCAGTCAAATTCCTGTGTGCATTCGCCCATACAAGGAAATTGCAGTTTTCTTGTAAAGTGAAGATTGTTGTTTTGCAGATTTATATACAAGGAAATAATGACGCTGATTTCACAATATAAAGGAAGGAAATTGCAGTGACTGCATGTGTTTGCCGAAGGTTAAAAGAGGAGACTGAAGCAGTAGTCTTGAAGCTGTTGAAGAAGATTTGCAGATTGTAAAAGGCATATTGTGAAAGGAGAGGTGGAATCGCTGACCTGTTTGAAGGAGATTGATTGTTGCACGCTGTGTGAAGAAGACAAGGAGATCGTTTGGTGATCCTGTCACCATTTGTGACAGATGTTAAGAGTTTATTAGGATCCCCGAGCACCTGCAGTGTGACTCTATGGGAGGTGCTGTGAAAAAAACAAGTGTTGAGCACTTGAACCGACGATGGACTGGTAATCAAGTGTGCCAGAGCTCATGGGTAGAGCATCCCAACAGCATGATGGGATTTCCTAGGTTCGATCGCTAGATCTAGAAAATTATAGATGCCACACCATCGGTGAAAGAGACTGAGAATTCGTGGTAGAAATTAGGGGGGAGTGTTGGCGTGTAATTTCTCCCACACCGTCAATATTAAATGATATGAAATGTAATGTTCTAGAATGTTATAGATAAGGATAAGGATTGAGATAAGATAAGGTAAAATAATAAAAATATGATATGTCGGCCTAAGTTCTAGAATGTACTAAGACCTCTATAAATAGAGGCAGTTGTAAGCATTTTTATTTAGGCAATACATTTAAAGTTTTATTTATCTTTGCCTCAATTTGTGTTTATTTATTTGCTTCTGCTCACCTCCTACAGTCACACCTAGTATAAGAGGACGGTCACATGTCAAAAATGTTCCTGCCATGCTCTCATAGGATTGTCATGTCACAAGGAAAAAAAGCTAATCTAAATCTATGATTCCAGTCTTAATGCCTTTGGAATTAAGTGTGACATATTCATTCTTGATCAGACTTGCCATATGGGTTTTTCGCATGGTTGTACTATTGACTAAATTTTGAGGACACTAGGAGAATGAAGGCTTACAAGCATAGATACATGTATGTATATATGTGTATGTATGTTTATACATATACAAATACATATATACATGTACATCATATTACTACATGCATATATGTAGGAATATACACATATATGTACATTTATCTTGCAATTTTACTGAAAAAATTCAGGTTTGGAGGCTCCACCAAATATTTGAGGAGTGGGAGAATATCTTCGAGTAATGGTGCTCTTCCATAGCGTTCTTGTGCAGGTATGTGCTGGATTAAAGTAAATTAATTCAAATTTCAGCTAACCTACTATAAATTGATTTAAATTTTCTTCAAACTAATGATGTCAGGACTAGGATTAAAATTGCTGAAGAGAAAGCGCAAAGGATAAAGAAAATAAAATTTCACACGAATTTTTTTTAGTAATGTATGGATTTAGATAAACTATTTTAGAAGTAAGAGACGATTAAGCAAGAATGAGATGAGTTTAGTTGGGGTTTTATAATAATACAGTTGAACTGCTGAAGTTATTGGTTTAAAAAAATTGGTGATAGAGTTTTCTGAGTTGATTCATATCATTAAAAGAAGAAGAAATAATTAAACATGATACAATGTAAATAAAGAAAGAATTAACTTGTAGATAGTCTAAATGGCCAAACTCTACTTTTTAAGAGAATAATTTTATTTAGTAAAAACCAAAACCTTGAACTTAGAATTAGGTTCATATATCCAACAATCTATAATTGAATAGTAATTTCAGTAGTGCACTACATAACAAAACATATCTAGAAACTATCAAATACATAGCAAAGAAAATAAAATAAGACTTGATACAACCTTACCTAATCTCCCTAATAATTTGTTGCACTTTATTCTTTATTTTCCCTTTAACCTATCATCTATTCTCAACAATAATCAATATTATTTATTTACACATAGTGAAAATGTTAACTCTCCTTATGATCCTCATATTATATTCCTTATACAAGAAAATTGATTATAAAACATAATTGTAATGTTGCAAAATCCATGTCAATTTACTATAATGTAAATGACCGGATTAGAATGGATTAGAGAACAAATTGGCCACTGTTGCTGCTTTCATAACTTCTATAATATAGTATTGTCCTCCATTTTTTCTTATCCTAAATGGATGTCATTCTATGTCGTTATTTTCTCATTATGGTCAAACTTCTTTATCAAAAATTTGTACAGATTTATATAATTTTCTATGCCAATCAATGGGTGAATCCATTTGTACATTGTTTTTTTCTTTTTGATGAATAGGCATTAATGTATATTAAATCAAAGATTAAAATACATATTCAAAAAAAAAAGGTGGGTGGTAAGAAGGCACACCCTGAGATTCATATGGGAAATGCCTAGAAAAACCAAAATAAAATGACTATTCACATCGGCCTAGCCCAAAAGTTCATGATTACAAACATAACATAAAAGGCCATTAAGCAGCCAAAACAATGCCAACAGAGCCAGGAGGGTCTTTGTCATCCAATTTCTACCTCCATACATCAGCAGGGTCTAGAGTGATGTCAGGAGGACCCCAACCATCATCAACTTCTTTATCTTTATCTTCATCTTCCTCACGTCGAGGCGAGATTACAAGTGCAAGCCGTAGAAAGCTTTTACCAAAGTCTAGCCAACTAGAGCCAGAGGTGAGAGTCTCATCAGAGGGCCACCTAGAACCACTACTACCGCTCCCCGAAGCACCACTAGAAGGACACCCTTAGCTAGCCCGAGGCGGAGGAGAGCGGGTCCATCGAGGAGGGAGGAATCCCTGCCGAAGAGGAGGTTGAGAGCTGGGGCACATTAAACCACTCCATTGCTGGCCTCGAGAGAGAAACTGGCCACAAGAGGAGGTGGGAAAAGTGGGAACCTGAGCAATAGTACACAGGGCATTGCCCCAGTGGTCCAAAAGAACTTGCAGGTGAGCAACTTCAAGTGCAATTTTTTTCACCTGCACCTGAATCTGTAAGAGCACATTAGAAAAAATAATAGCTTTAGAATATTAAAAAAAATTTGTATCCATTTGAGTATGAGAAAATATGGAGGAAATCTAGGTGAGTCTCCCAGTAGAACCATAGGCCAAGAGAAGGGCTCCAGTCGAAAAGGCCGAAAGAATTCATGAATCCAAGTCCAAAACTATTGGGCTCTGGGGAAAAACCAAAAGAGATGCTTAAAAGACTCAACTTTCCCACAAAAAGGGTAATGAGGGTCCGAAACTGCCAGGTGAACAAGTCGAGAACCCACAGACAAGCCTTGGAAAATAATACACCAAGAAAAGTGGGAAAGTTTTGGCTCAACACTTGCAAACCAAGTGGCAGAAAATATTTTACGCAAGACATGAGTGAGAGATTAAAGAAGCCACCTCTGGTTCAAACCGTCAATCATAGGAAAATGTGGTGAAAGCCACCTATAACCAAACCTAGGCTTGTAATTCCTGAAAGAGGTTTCTGGGTACCACTCCTAGTCCTTCCACTAGGGCTTGGACCAACAAATTCCCACCTTATGAAACATTTCTACAGGAATAGCATTCACTAGACCATCATAAGTTGCACGGTCTTGGTTTTGAAGTATGTACAAGGCACGAAAAATCCTCCCATGGAAAAATATGCATTGTGGGTCTATGAAATATCTATTGTAAAGTTTGAATACCTTTCTTATGAAATATAAGTGCCTTAAGCCAAGGCGATTTAGCCAAAGTTTGACCATTGTTAGCAAAAAGAGGAGACCACCAAGCATTTTGTTGGATGAGCGAAAGCCCATCATGATAACTAGAACTAGCCTAGTGAAGCCAGGGTTTAACTGCCTCCTAGGCTCTCCAAATGATTTTAGCAAAAAAATTCCCCACAATTTAAACTGGTTCCTCCATGACCAGAAGGGTTTGAAAGCCAGTCCCCTTCTAGGTGGGCCTGTGCATAGGAAAGCCAAATTGAATACAATGTTTGAGGATAATTTTATAGCCCTCATCTTCAGTAAGGGCCTAGATAATCCACTTCACACACAAGGTAGTGCCTTGTCATTGAGTGGAGAGCAGCCCAAGATGGATAGAGTCTCTGGGAAGATAGAAAAATTCCCATGTGACATGGTGAAACCCTCTATGAGATTCAACAGAAGCCCAAAGGAAGTCCTGGAGAAACTTTTCAAGTTTTTCATAGGCGGCTTTAGAGGGGGGCCAACAGGAGGAATAATAAGCATGAGTGGACGCAAGAACTTTAGAACACACCTAAAATTTCCCTGCCAAAGAGAGGGGCTTAGTAATCCAGTAAGCAAGCTTATGCTCAACTCTAGACATAACAACTTGCCATAGCTTAGTCGGAGATGCCTGGAAGGCAAACAAAATGCCCAACAATTAAAAAATTTCTCCTAGCCCAATCCACTTCCAACCATGCTGCTGAAACCAGGGCGGAGTGGGTAGAATAGACTGTCTATAGCACAAAGTTTTATGCCATTGAAAGGCAGAATAAAAAAAAGGAAAAAAATATTGAGACATTCTAGGGTTGCTTTGATATTATCTTCATCCTCAAGAAGAGTGAGGAAAGAGTCATCAACTAAATGACCATTAACCAGCTAGGCCTGAGAGTTAGGCAACGAAATTCCCTTGACACACTATTGAGAAACCATGTTGGCCAAAAGATAGCCAAACCCTTCAGCAATGAGCAAATACAGAGAAGGGGCAAGTGGACAACCTTGTCGGATGGAACGAAAAAATCCCAAAGGTAGAGGATTGGAAGCCATTAATGGTGATACAAGTAGAAGCATTTGCAAAGGGCATGTAGATAGTCTAAATGAAATTGGGCCCAAACCCCAAAGCTTGCAGCATCGTAAGAATAAAGGTCATTCAATGCAGCCATAGGCTTTAGCTAAATCAATTTTGAGAAAAATAGCCTTCTGGTCTGATCGTTGGGCCCACTCCATACCTTCCCACATGGCAATAATATTATGGGTATGTGCAAGATCATCATGGAAAAAATAGGCCCTTAAGTGGTGAAAAATTCAGAAAAATCAAAGTTAGGCAACTTGACATAAAAATTTGAATAAGTTATCTATATTATTTCAAACATATGTAAGAATAGAATTTGTAGCAAATAGAATGTAGTTTCTAAACTACTAGGTTTTTTCTTTTTAAATCTATTTCTAGTGAAAATTTGAAATTTCAATGCAATAGTACTTAAATTGTGGAAAAATAAGAAGTAGGTGTTGTTTGACCACCCTAACCACAATAAAATGATAATATATTTTTATAAGATTTTAGACATAAGTAGAGGACTCATGTCCCGATGTGATGTATATTTTTGTAATTTTTTTCCAAATAAATAATTAATTAGAATTTTTATTACAACTTTAAAAAAATATAAAACTCACATGTCCGGACCACCTTAACTTGGTCAAAAATTCATGAAATTCATTTTTTTTTAATCTTCTAGTATGCAAAGCATAGAATGTGATGCATGTTTTGGATTCAAAACATGTGATACCATTTGAAGGCTATAGATATTTTTCAATCAGCTTATCAATCAGGACTTTAGTCATAATTCAAATAGAAAATCAATAACAATTATTTATTAAATTCAAAATAAAGCATAATTTATATTGGTGGAAAGTTGAGAATCTCCTTTAAAAACCCTTTTTGTTTCATCAATTTTGGGTAAAAAAATTCGTCAGCCACATACCCTACACAAACCCATCATATCGCCACTTTTTGGCTCATCATGATTCTACACATACTGTTATCTAGAATGAACCTAGATTTGATGAATCTTGTTTGCTCCAGGCACACAATTTGAGGTAAAAGATAGCAGATTTTTAGAGCCAAAGCTTTGGCAATTATTTTGTAGGAGACATTGAGAAGCATAATGGGCCCTACTTGCAAATATCCTTGAGATCTCCAGACTTATGTATGGATTTAATATTTCATTTGTTTATTAAATTACCTAGAGAATTAGCATGAAACACTTCTAAGTAAACATGATACAGATCTTTCCCAACACAATCCAAGAGGGCCTTATAAAATTCACAAGGAAACCCATCGATCCCCGAGGCTTTGTCATCAACCATGGAATGAACAACTTCCTTCAGATCCTCCAGTGTTAGCAATTGATCACAAAAATTTCTCTGGGCTGAGGAGAGCCTATTTGGCACAACATCAAGGAAATCTTGGAGGGCTTGTTGTCACATGGGCATGTATTCCTGTGTAGTGAAAACCTGCTCATAGTGGTGCACAAAGGCCTAGAGAATGTCAAGAAGCTTAGAGAGCACCTAGATTCCATATTTAACTTTTTTAATGCTCGGGGATGAGTATCTGGTACGTAGGACTAGAAAAAACTCTTTAGAGGCACGATCACCAACTTTGAGCCACTGTAATCTGGCTTTAATTTTAGCCCCTCTGGTAGCATAATTGTTTGCAACTTTCTTTTTGTGCCTTAATTTTGTCACCCTAACTTGTAATGGTGAGGAAAACGGGTTTGTTGCCAAAGCCTCGGTAGTTGAACTTAGGTCAGAGGTGGTGGCCCCTCATAAGACCACTAGCGAAAGATAGCTAGTTGGCACCCATAAATGCATATAAATTAAGCCATATGAGTGATAGCATCATTCCACCATGTAATCCAACTTGTATGATGATTTGGCCTACACTCTAGATTCCAGACTCTACGAATGTGGGCTAGAGTAGGCTTATGGAAAAGGAAAGAAGTATTCAAAAATAATTTAGTTTTACATGTGTGAGGTTGTCATGTCTCCCATTCAATGCGAAAAGAAATGTGGAAGTGTTCGGATAGAGTCACATCCACTGACAGCTTAACCGACAAAGAAGAACTATCAAAAGAGAAAAAAAATTGAGCTAAGATCATGGCATGATCAAGGCACTTAAATATTTTGTTAGAACCGGCCCTAAAATTACACCAAGTGTTCCAAAGATAATGGAATGGCGATGACCAATATTGGGATTAAAAAGACCCAATTTATTGCGCCTATAAAACCACGCTTCATGTTTGCTAGCTGTCCATCTGAATGGAAAGGTTCCATCCTTCTCATACGCCATCTTAACCATATTGAAATCCCCACATAATAACCAAGTAGCAACTAGAAATGAATCAACAATCTAACACCAAAGCAAAGAGCACTCCACAACATCATTAGAAGCATAAATATTAATAATCCCAAAGGAGTGATTATCAATGTTAAGAAGGATCCAGATGAGTCAATGAGTATGATCAGACCCATGGTTAACCACACAAGCATGCCCTTTGGGGAAAAAAGGGTGACAACTCCACCATGCCCAGCCTCATGAGTAGTGCAAAACATTTTACTGGCTAGCCGAATAGAACAACAAGCTGAAGAAAGCAAGAATCCATAAATTTTAACCTCTTGGAGACAAAGCACTTCAATACCAGAATATTTTCATAAAGTATCCCTAATAGAATACTTTTTGGAAAGGTCTATCAAAATTTGAATGTTCCATGAGAGGAAATTCATGAATGAAACTCCTCCATATTGTCGGAGTCTAGTTCCTCTTCATTCGTGGAAAATAAATGATTCTACAAATACTCTGGCAGAACTGACCCAATCTGAATAGGAGAGGAAAATCTTCACTTTTCTTGCACATATTCACCTCCTTCAAGTGGTGGAGAAGGACTGCGAGACCACCTTTGAGCTCTCGACATGAGAGGAGAAACGTTTGGTTGAGCAATCATAATGACAGTAGGTTGAGGTGTTTCCTTTTCCCTGGGCTGCACCAAAACATTATTAGCTCTGACAAGAGCTTCCATCCCCTTCCCTAAAGGGTTTGAAACTACCTTCAATGGTTCAGAGGCCTTAGAAGCCGACCCAAAACTAGTGGACTTAGTTTTTTGGCTTGTAATCGTGGTCCATTTTTCATCAAGTTTGGCAGCAGAAGTCTCCACTTGATGAGGCTTCTCAGTATCTCATGGCAGAGAAGGTGTATGAGGCACTACTAAATTCCAATCCTTAATCTTGTGGTTTGCAAACTGACACCTATAACATGTGTTGGGTAGATTAAAATAAGTGACTTTCTAGGTATGTCGGAGAGCTCCAATTTGAATATCAATGGATTCTTTCAAATCCTTGGAGAGGTCTACTTCCACACAGATCCGTTTTTGGGGTAAGGACTAGAAAAAACTATAGGGCTCAATAAAAATGACCCTCCCCAATGAGGATGCAATATGATTAAAAAAAGGCACACAAGGCAAAGGAAAACCAGGGAATTCAATCCAAACCAGGACTCGCAACTTGTTGTCATCTAAGATAGAAAAATCTCGGGTCCATGCCTAGAAAACCAACAAAGAGGATCTGACATACTAGGGACCATGGGCTGAGATAGCCTAGACATGATTGACCTTTGCAAAGCGGAACAAAAAGAAACCCTTGGTTAAATTTTGGACCATATCAAGGTGGATCCCATGAGGGACCTAGGCCTTGCTAACTCATTCCTTAAGCACACTTTCAAGGGGAGTCCTCCCAACAAAATAACCCACAAGGGTATGTTGCTCAAGCAATTGACAAGCATAATAAAAATGCAGTAAAGGAAAAACCACATCAGCTGGGGAGTTAGAACACTTACCTCGTGAAAGATTTTCAAAACAAATTTTCATGGTTGTTTGTTTAGAGGAGGAGTCATTGAGCAATGTCATCAAATCACTAACACCAGCATGAACTACTAGGTTAGAGTCGGTTGAAGGCATATTAAAACACAAAAACTGTAGTAAATGTGGTCGTACACACAAGAAAAGAGGGGTTTCTTGTGTAGAATGTGCAGTATGATGCAAGAGGGGCCAAGGGTGGCTGCAAAAACCACAAAACCCTAGCAGAGCTTCGTACATTCTTTTTTGATTCCATACACACGTATTAGATGAGGATAAGTTTTTATTGTAAACATTTATAATATTAAGTATAGTAAGTTTTAAAAATATATTTTGAAAAGGTTTATAACAAAAAGAGTTGGTTAAATTCAAAAGTGTATATTTACAAAAGCATATATCAATAAAGATACAAGATTATTATAAATTAAGTGTATGTTGTTGTATTAGATAATAGTGTTAGAGGATCTTTAGTTTTTAAAAGAACTTAATAGACATATTCATATAGTACATTTCAAATTATTCATCCATCTTAAATTATAAATTAATCTTGTACAATAAGGGAGACCAAGACACCCTAAGTAATAGTGTGAATTTTAACATTAACAAAAAACTTGTAATTTGTAGGTTTATCATTAAAAGTAAGTTCATGACTATAGCCTACCTAAAGCTAAATATCTTCTCATGTGAGGATGAACCAATTCTAAAACAATCACTAGCCCATTTAGGAAATGAATTAACTCATTCAAAATATTTTGAAATGATTTCAACAACAAACAAACCCTTAATTTTGACTAAACTAGAAATGATTAGAAGTGACTACAAGCCGATGATACCCTTCCATCGCTTCCTTTTATAGGGAGATATTCCCTCAAAGAAATGTTTGAGAAGAATTTTCCAAAGCTCTAATGACCCACTTAGAGAAAAATACTCTATTTATGAATTTTAATAACCCCCATCTCCTTGTCTAATGGTGGACAAAAAAATACTTGAGTGACTCAAAAAAATCCATGAAATATTTAACCATTAACCAATAAAAAAAAATAGGCATAGCCAAAAGTATAAAACAATAACACAATCAAGATCTACTTAAAAAATACTAACACAAATTATGACAAAATTACATCATAAAATATTAATTCCTTCTCATTCCTCTAATGCAACCAATACAAATAAAATTATAATTTTTAACTACAATTAATAATCCTCCACATTTCTTAATGTTCTTTTTTTAAAGCCTAAAAATCCTCTAGCAAAACTCAAATCTATGAAAAAATCCTAAAAAAGCCTAGTTTAGAAAAACTACTATTTTTAGTAATTTTGTATTTAAGCACATATGAATCTAAAAATTATCCCAAAAAATCCTACACAATTAAGTGATTCTTGAGAGTTGCATCCAACCCAATATTTGTACTTAGTAGCTAAATTATTAATTTTGAAAAACTTCAAAATATTTTAAAAATTATATTAAATTACAAATTTTGGGCCTTAGATGGTTAAATTTGGCCCCAAAAAATGTTGAAATAGGTCATAACCAAACAAGTAAATTGTGTTTAAATGTGCATTGCTTCAAGATATTTAATCTAAAAAAGAGGGCTCTAACAACTTCCCAAATCCAAATTTATGATCTTTGTATGTTTCTCCACCAACATCATTCTCCTCTAGTTGAAAAACTAAATTCCTATTATTTGTTCCTATCAAATTTCTTTAATTCTCACTCTAATATCCTAGTATTGTTTCCTTATTATAATCCTCTTCATTATATTAGAACTATCATAACCAACTAATCTTGTATTCACGTTGCAATGCAATCTTTTCGTTGATGCATTGATGCTTTGTCCATTTTGAAAGCTTGTAGTGTTTACAAGGAAAGATACATCAACATGAAAGTGCAAGCATCCAACCTGGACATCAGTTGTCTACATTGTGCTTATGAAAAGGGAATCCATAGATTCAGTTCATTGAACAAGATGGATCCAAGACCATAACCTCATGTCCTTGCAAAGCTTACTTAGATTGAAGAAATGCTTATAGCTAGAGTTGCTCGAGTTTTGCAAGTGACCCATGCTAGAGGAGGCCAATACAAATTTAGTGGCCATACTATAAGCTTCCCTTAAGACATCATGCCCATTGCAAATTTGTTACCACATCACCTACATGATATTGAAGTGGTGATTGTTTAAAGAATTAGCATTCAAGGGACGAACTATGATTGCTATGTTGACAAACATAATGTCATGACTACATTGATATAAAAAATTGAAAATGATCCATACTATAGTGATGTTGCAATTGATTTTGATGCTTTAAATTTTTTTCCTGCTACAAGTACTAACATCTCTGATCTTCTACACATAATGAAAGAACCAGTACATAGCATAACTAAACTAGTGACAACTTCAAAAATTGTTGCTAATGAGGAAGTTGACCTTGAGGACTCATCATCATTTATTCCATTGATGCCCAACCCTCCCTAGGAATTTCAAGCAATTAGAGATGCCTTACAGATTGAAGAAATTAGTCAAGATACTTTGCCTTAGCCTGAGATAAATTCTAACCCTATCAATGAATACAATACAAGAGGGTTAGGTTATTAAGCATGGATTTTCCAACATTGTTCCCCACTAGAACAATGATGCTCCTATAGTTGAGAAGCATATAGATTCACTTACATGATTATGCATTGCAATTTATGAGACACTATGATAATAGATTTGGGAGGCATGCCAGTTATAGATATTACCTTTATAATTTAATAACAAGGCATCAAAGCAAACAATCAACTTCTATTTTCATGAAAACAAACTTGGAAGAAAGAATCCCAAAGTTGGTGGTTGCATTGCCACAATTGCTTTAGGATGCACCAAACACCCAAATAGTAAACCAACTCATTCACTTTGGTACATCTTTGCAAGGGACACACTCATATTGGGGCAAGTGCTAGCAATAGCTCATGATAATGATCCACCACCTTGGGACACCAACTCTTTTCTTCACTTTGAGATCTGCAGACACAAAATGACCTGATTTGCACAAGGTAATTGATCCTGGTGCCCAACCACATATGACATACTCCCAAAGATGTTTCACAGACAATGTCATCCAAAATCTGCATATAACAACCTCAACATGCACTTGCAGTTCACCATTTTCTGTGAAGAGGTTATTGAGAGGCTTTTCCATACAAAGGATTATTGGTATATGTATGAATGGAAAAACTGTGGATTAACACATCTCCATGGTTTCTTGTGGCTTCCAGGTGCCCCAAATATGGACATGCTGGACTAGTCCAACCAACATGAGGTTCAACATGAAAATATATTCTTCAATTGTTATGTTTCAGCATGGAATCCTCATTCTCCAGAACAACTAATATCAAGAGTCCACCACTCTTCTTTGGAGGACCTATGTTTGCTTGACAGTTCACAAATTTCTTGCATGGACCCAATGGTGAATTATGAGCAGCTGGTGAACACCATCCAAAGGCATACCCAATGTACTCAATACACATGCCTTAGGAAAAAATCCCACCAATTACAATGTTGCTACAAGTCTCTATGGAATGCACAACCATCATCGACATTGGCAATTGACAGTGAATCAAACAAATATTATAATCCATCAAGAAATGATGAGAACGTTAATATTCACAACCCTAAAATGCTTGAAATCTGGTGAGAAAATATTGATTTCTAGCCAGTCTTGTCAAGACAAATTATGCTAAACTACATTTCCAAATATTCATCAAAGTTTAAAAAAAAGTCTAAAAGCTATATTGATATCTTGCAAAGGCTTGTGAATAAAAATCCATATGGGGATAAAGAATTTCTTTTCTATCAAAAATTCATGATGAACTTGGTTGCAAATCATGACATTGGTGCACAAGAAACATGACATATGCTATAAAAGTTCCCCCTTGTCATGTCAAGCCAAATTTTCCTATCTTTGAACTTTAGTAGGAAAACATTCCACTATTTGAAATCATTTGATAATGGTGATGAGCTTGGAAGTATTTATATTCATTGTTACATGCAAAGACCAGATGAGATGGACACTATATCCCTTATTCAATCTGCACAATTGTATACATATCAGAAAAATCACAAACATGGGGGTTGGTATTTGTGACAACACCCTTCTATCATCATTGTTTACCCACTATTCAAGTCTTCCATTGTGATACCTTTGGAATATTTTCTTGGTAGGAATTGCTACTATACAAGCCTTTTCAAAATTTTGAAGTAGATATAGGCCTCACTAGAGATAGTATAACACAGAATTAGAGGCTATTTCATTTTGCTGGCTATCACCCTTGGCATGTCAATAGAGTTATTGCTCCCCCCACCAGTGAAGAGGAAGGTGATACTGATACTAATAGCACCCAGTCTCTGCCTCCCATAGATGAATATGAATGCAAGTTGATTTCATGCCTTGGTGCTACAAACAACGTTTTCTTTGACCAACCACAACTATTGGGTAGATGAGACTTTGATTTAAATCACATGTGGGGCACACACCATGTTTTTGAGAATCTACATAAATTTGTTGTAGAGTTCATCTCAACAAGTAAATTGCATACAACTAAAGATACTCTTTGCCCACCTGTTGCGCCTACACTTTGTTATCAACTATCTCCTAACCAAAAGCTTGCTCTAAATATCATTGAACAACACCATCTTGGTCCATCGTCATCATCACCATTTCGTATGATTATTCAAGGTAATACTAGTATACGTAAATCATTTCTTATAGACAACAGTTGAAGAACACTAAATACATCGCCAAATCAAAGAATGAATCCTTTGCTTGCTTTGGCACCAATGTGGGTGGCTGCTTACAATATACGTGCCTCTACAGTGCATGCAACTCTTCAGATACCAATTAGAGATACGAATCCATTAAAAGGACATCCATTGACCATATTTCAAGAGGACTTCAAACATATTAAGTACATATGAATTGATGAAATGAGCTTCTTGGGGCCCAAGTTGTTACTCAAAATAGATAATTGATTGTGGCAAGCATTTCCTGCTAGACATATGCAAGCATTTGGTGGTGCCTCTGTTATACTTGTGGGTGACCTAGCATAGTTTCTACCTATTTTGGATATGCCTATCTATGCTTCTCGCTCCATAGCCTTGGCTCTTTTGCACACTTTTAATGTTGTTGTCACACTTGACACAGTATTCCGCTAACATGGACAGTCTGATACACAACAATAGTTCTATAAACTCCTTTTGAATATTAGAAATTCTTAGGCATCTCATGCTGATTGGAAAACTCTTATGAATTGGAAACACACCATCCTTTCATTTCAACAAAATCAAGAGTTTGATGCGGCTATTCACTTATTCCCAACAAATAGGTTGGTTACCTTGCACAATAGAAAAATGCTTTAACAATTAAATTTTCCCGTTGCAATTAGTATTACTGAAACTCCTTAGCAAAACACACTTGATTATGGTGATGATGAATAACTTCAAGAAAATCTCTTACTTGAAATTGGTGAACAAGTAATGTTAACAAAAATATTTGGTGGCAGCTGGCCTGGTTTGTAACGGTCGTCTTGCAAACCCCAAAGAACACACACATAGCAAATAATTTTTTTTTTTTTAAAAACAATACAATTAAACATGCAAGAAACATTAACCATAATCACATAACACATTACATTACACTATTACGCTTAGCTCTCTGGGGCACGCGAGGTTACTTCACAAACAACTAATCAACGAAAGTAAAAGATAACAACATAACTATTAATATTATAAACCATGAATAAGAATACATCCAATAACCAAGAGTGAGAATATTAATACATCACATAATACAATCATAATGAATCTCTTTTAACAAGTTACGATTGATCCTAACTATTACATAAATAGTTATACAATACATTATGTGATTTGATGAATGAATTACAATACAATCCCCAAACATGTGGGATAATACAAAGTACAATAACATCAGAAACTACAGAGTGAACACTGGTACAATTCCAACTGTAGAAATGCTGCGAACAAAGGATGCTGATGGGGAACCCAACGGGTGCAGAGCACGTTCCACCCAACCATGTGAATTATGAATAACTCACCCCTCGTGCTCAGAGGTGACAAGGAAGTTAACTCGACCATGATTGTCAAACCAACTCCATGAACAACATAGTACAAATACAATTACAACTCAAGGTTACAATGACATAGACCACAAAATCCATGAGTCAAGAAATAAGATAAAGATAAGAAACTCACCACAATTAATCACAACAATGACAATTAAACAAGTCCAAAGAACATTCATAAATCATTCTCAAAAGAATCTGAAACACATTAAGCATACAACTTCCAAAACACATTTCCAGAGGCAATAAGCAACAAAGCAAATGGGTGTAGTGGAGAGTGTCAACTCATAGCTCTCATGGGATCTCCTGGCCCTTCCTCCAACTGAGGCGCCAATCCCCATGAAGAGCCACTCTCCTTAAGACCCCTAACATAAAACAAAACCAGGCAAGGGTTGTACTCAATAGATAAAACACATAACTCAAAACCAAGCCACGTGAGGCATAACTCATCTCGCGATAATTCAAAACAAAATTCAACAAACCGTACAACCCTTCGATCATAAAACCAATAAGTTTCAACTCCAAAAGTGTAATCAAGACAAGGATAACATTCAAAATTAAACATGCCTCTGGAACAAAGTTTCACAAATTACAACCAGGTTCCCACATCAAAATGGAAAACGATAACAAGACCACACGATTTCATAGCTTAAGGAAAACAATTCACTCAATTGCATAAAACACTTCAATTTTAAATCGATATAAAGAAACACATCAAGTTCGACAAAATATATATAATTTATTTCCTATAATCAAACCATAATTCTACATCAAATTATTTAATTCTTAAAAAGCAAATAACATCATATATATATAAATAATACATTAAATTTTATTATAATAAAAATCATTAATATTTTATTTCCAAAGAAAATTACATTTCTTTATTTAAAATAATAATAATAATAATAATAAATATATATATATATATATATATATATATATATAAAATGAATTCCAATGAAACTGCAGGCAGCAAGTGGGGACTACCAGGCAGTCCCCACGGGCTACTGTACGCAGCAGTCCTACGGACTGCTATGCATAGCAGTCCATGGCACAGGGGGGCAGGGCGGGTACGGCCTGCTGTCCCCTCCCCAAACCCCAATAAAAACAACAATATAAAATTTTGATTGCCATATTTTTTAAAAATTTATTTATTTTTTAAAAAACATTGAATTAAATTCAAATAAGAACATAACTTTATTTTATTTAAATAATACGTCCGTTCTTTCACTGGTACGGATGCCGATGCCATTTCGGCTCCAAAATCATTTTTACAGAGTTTTTAAAAAGATTAAAATGTATAGAATTTAATATATATATATTCTCTAAGATCAACAACAAAATACACACAAATATATATAAAAAATATAAACCAGAATAGAAAACCAAAACTTCATCTGTTTTTAAAGGGTTTAAAAAATGTTTTCTTTCCTACTATCCATAGACAAATTGGATGATCTAGAAGATGTATTTTTGAAAACAACAATAAACTTTTAGAAGCCAATTTAATCCTTTTCATTAGTTTTAAATTCAAACTAAAGTTTTCTTTTCTCACACGAGTCATAATTAACTATTTTTTTATTTTTCTCTAAACATGAAGATGGAGAAGGAAACAAGTGGAACCTGGTGCCCTGCATTTTATTGAGAAACTGATGGTGCCTGCTTGAATCCGATGGCCTCTATGCAGAGCTTCTCATTCTGGCTTCGAAATCTCCTCTATAGAATTTTGTGCTCGAACTCGAATCCGATTCTTTGTTCAGAAGACTCTCAGAATAACACCAACAAAAGATTGACAATCCCTTTCTAAAACTCTCCTCAAAATATAGCAAGCAAAAGAATGAAATTATCTTTTTCCCAAACTTTAGAAATTCAAAAATACATAACCATTAACTTGTGCAACTTTTGTCTCAATAAACCTCTATCTCTCCAAACCCTCAAAATTTTTAATTAAATAAATGATATTCCCCTTTTCTTCCAGAAGCTCTCAAAATCATAAAATAAAAGAAATTATATTTTTAAAAGCAAGGCTTTCAGTCAAATCTGAGTTCTCATTTGTTCTCACAACTTTTTCATTCTTTTATTTATTTATTTTTCTATTTTCAATACTTTTTGTTTTAATTTCCATTTTTACAACTTTACTTGCAAAGCACATTATCTAATTAATTTAAATAATTTATTCTAACAATTATCCTCAACAAGATAATTAATTAAAATAATAAACACAATTTAATATTTTAATTATCATTTAATAAACTAATGACTTTTTAAAAAATAAATAAAACATTTAAAAATTTAAATACAATTTAATCTAACATTAAAATAAACAATCGTTTCCATCATTTAAATAAAATAAATCATAGCTTATAAAATACCAACATTAATAAAATACGACATAACCCAACCACAAACCACAATAACGACAACTACAAAAAAAAAGTACAATACCAATCAAACAAGACAGTCTGACATCATGGGACGGGATGACTTCCAAGTCATCTCTATTTCAACATTATGCCATTGGTTATTGGTGCTCGCCCTATCCTGCCAAAGCAGGTGGAATCGAGACTATGTACCTGCAATCCCTGCATACAAACGAAGTTGTGTACATGTGCATACATATATAAAATCAAAGCATTGTATTGTGAGAAGGAATCGCAGCGTAGCAGGGCACCTGCGAACGAGTGGTGCTACACTGTCCTTCATCACATCTATCCAAACAATATAATATAACTAATAAATTAATCATTTATAAACTAACAAATCATATCATATCATCATGAACAATTACTAATTCACTGCATCACCACCTAATATTGCATCTATATAAAAGCATCACCAATTAAATGCAATCATAATGTAATATTATACTCACAAAAATACCATTAGAAGCTCTTGTCCCATCTTCCTCTTCTGATTTCTTAGAGAGACTACCTGCACATCCCAGGTGAGAATGGAGGAGTACTACATCCTCCCCCCTAAGACTCGACTTACTCCTGGAAGTCACATGGCTCAAAATGGAAACATAACCACATTAGTACCAAAATTTCTCTAATCTATAATTGATGTACACCCTCTTTCTAAATCATTACAATTAGAATCACTATTCGGCTTCACATTTGAAAATAATAACTTCTTAACTACTTTTATTTATAAATCCTTACATCTCTTACAATAACATACTTGGTTTCAGCACTAATAACAAAGCAAGTACTCCTATTAACTCAATTTTCCATTTACACAACAAACATCTTTGAAATATCATAGAAGGAAAACACATCAAATGATTACTTGAAATTATAAAAATACACACCATATCATGTTTCAGTAACATTTTTTAAGTCACAATTTACGATTCTCAATAATATCCAATCTATTTTATACCATAGAGTCACAATATACCCACATTTAAGACAGCATGGTTATCCTTTTTTTACATCAATAGGCACAAAATATAAGAAATATTCTTCTAACACATACATACACAGTCACATCACTGGGAACTACACAACACAAGGCTGCACAAGGGTCCATCTAGACACCAGAAAGTAGCATACTAAACCATGAAACAAAATCCATGAGCCAAGAGCCAATATCCATCTCACATAATCCATACCTCACACTCAGTGGCTTGATGGTGTTAGGCCACACACACATGGCGAGACCATCCAAACAAGACCACTATGACCCATCTCTTGTTGTACAAGGTGGTTAGCCTCCAAGAGATAGTCATCACACATAGGTGGGTAGTGGGTCCTAGCTATAAAATAGCCTCACATACCCCCATCCTCAAGGTTCCCTGCGTCTACTTCCTCGTATACACTCACCAAGACCGCCTCATACGTCCTTGGAGAGGAATCACAATACGACACATGGCCGACCTCGAAAACAACAAGGATAAATCAGTTTAGCCACCAAAGTCATAAAACAAACATCAAATAAGATTCAATTTCAACAATAAAGCAAGAAATGTGTGCAATGTCAACATTAAATCAAATGTAACCACGAGGGCTACGAGAGAATAAGTCACAAAGTGTGGCTAAACCATTACAATCAAACATAAACAAAATGTCAGCCTTTAAGGTCAATTGAAAATCATCAACAATCATAAAGGAAGTCCTCAATCTTCAAAATTGCATAATACAACACTGTGTGACTAGATACTAGCCACCAAACGAGGAAGGAGGGAACATCGTCCAGCTATAACAATAGACCTCATGTGGTATAGAGTGAGAATGCCATCCACATGACCCAGAGTGTGCTCCTCGGCTACACCCTGCCTCGTGTCGTCACGCAACATGGTCATACACCAGCTGGAGAAGGCACGCACTGACATATGCCGCATGGCGGTGTGTCTGTGGCTCCGTGGAAGTAGGCACATGCAGAGACACCCTGCATAGCGATACCTCGTGGAGAAGGCACACGCAGGTACTTGCCGTCGCCAGAGGTATACATGGCAAGGACATACCCATATGCTAACCGACCCAAACACTATCGAAAGCAAACATGAGTATCCCTCTACAAATGTATGAGGCCCCATTACGCTCATCACGCAAGTAGGCTATCATAGCGCATCTCATAGTGCACCTTCACGTGTCTATGCACGTGGCATCATGTCCTCGAGCCCAGCTCGCTACCATCAGCAACACGACATCATCACTAGCACTGTGTCGGAACATCAGAGGGGTGTGGCATTATATCCATTGCATCATGTCAGAACATGTGCAGATACGGTATACATAATGCATATATGAGTATATCAATATGGGGGCTACTCGAGCTTCACCTCTCATACGGGTGAGGTTCACTCGCTAATGTCAGTTCAATGTCCCTATGGACGGCCAGACAAATACTAACAACCAATGCTGCTATACTCAAAACTATGGGGTTCAGGCTAGCACATATGGATCAAGTACCCTAATCCATCATAAGGGGAAGTAGTGAGTACATTTCCTCGAGATCGGTTGAGCTAAGACTACTCTGCATCGCAATATGCATACGATACACACTCCGCCCAAGGAACTTTGTGGCTGCTACTACCCCTTCACAAATTGAGGAACTAGAGAACCAAAAGAAAAGAATCCATGAAACTAGTTTTTGGCTACTCTTATATGTATAGATTTTCAACCACACATGGGTTGGCACACAATCAAGTAATAAACATACAAACACACATAATGGTATGGTTAATCCCACACCAAATACAACATATTCAGAATGGATGGGTACACCGTATCTCCATCCTAAGACCTGTGGGTTATGGGCCCACAAAGCAAGTACGAGGTATTCACAACACTCAACTAATGCATAGTTACTGGTTTCTCACATTTACAAGGGAAGTACAATTACATACATAATTCCACAAGTACACTTACTTTCCAACAACCCAACATGATCATCGTGATCACTTAAGAACTTCACTTAACAAATTCACTAGGACAACATAATGGGCTCATATGAAACTAGCGTGCCCAGTATATGAACCTAGTAGCTCTGATACCAAGTTGTAACACACGTCGTGCAAACCCCAGAGAACACACACATAGCAAATAATTTAAAAAAAAAAAACAATACAATTAAACATGCAAGAAACATTAACCATAATCACATAACACATTACATTACACTATTACGCTTAGCTCTCTGGGGCATGCGAGGTTACTTCACAAACAACTAATCAACGAAAGTAAAAGATAACAACATAACTATTAATATTATAAACCATGAATAAGAATACATCCAATAACCAAGAGCGAGAATATTAATACATCACATAATACAATCATAATGAATCTCTTTTAACAAGTTATGATTGATCCTAACTATTACATCAATAGTTATACAATACATTACATGATTTGATGAATGAATTACAATACAATCCCCAAACATGTGGGATAAACAAAGTACAATAACATCATAAACTACAGAGTGAACACTGGTACAATTCCAACTGTAGAAATGCTGCGAACAAAGGATGCTGATGGGGAACCCAACGGGTGCAGAGCACGTTCCACCCAACCATGTGAATTATGAATAACTCACCCCCCGTGCTCAGAGGTGACAAGGAAGTTAACTCGACCATGATTGTCAAACCAACTCCATGAACAACATAGTACAAATACAATTACAACTCAAGGTTACAATGACATAGACCACAACATTCATGAGTCAAGAAATAAGATAAAGATAAGAAACTTGCCACAATTAATCACAACAATGACAATTAAACAAGTCCAAAGAACATTCATAAATCATTCTCAAAAGAATCTGAAACACATTAAGCATACAACTTCCAAAACACATTTCGAGAGGAAATAGGTAACAAAGCAAGCGGGTGTCTAGTGGAGAGTGTCATCGCATAGCTCTCATGGGATATCCTGGCCCTTCCTCCAACTGAGGCGCTGGCCCCCACGAAGAGCCACTCTCCTTAAGACCCCTAACATAAAACAAAACCAGGCAAGGGTTGTACTCAACAGATAAAACACATAACTCAAAACCAAGCCACGCGAGGCATAACTCATCTCGCGATAATTCAAAACAAAATTCAACAAACCATACAACCCTTCCATCACAAAACCAATAAGTTTCAACTCCAAAAGTGTAATCAAGATGAGGATAACATTCAAAATTAAACATGCCTCTGGAACAAAGTTTCACAAATTACAACCAGGTTCCCACATCAAAATGGAAAACGATAACAAGACCACACAATTTCATAGCTTAAGGAAAACGATTCACTCAATTGCATAAAACACTTCAATTTTAAATTGATATAAAGAAACACATCAAGTTCGACAAAATATATATAATTTGTTGCCTATAATCAAACCATAATTCTACATCAAATTATTTAATTCTTAAAAAGAAAATAACATCATATATATATATATAAATAATACATTAAATTTTATTATAATAAAAATCATTAATATTTTATTTCCAAAGAAAATTACATTTCTTTATTTAAAATAATAATAATAATAATAATAATAAATATATATATATATATATATATATATATATATATATATATATATAAATATATATATATATTTATATATAAATATATATATAAATATAAATATATTTATATTTATATATAAATATATATATAAAAAATGAATTCCAATGAAACTACAGGTAGCAAGTGGGGACTGCCGCACAGTCCCCACGGGCTGTTGTACGCAACAGTCCTATGGACTGCTGCACACAGCAGTCTGTAAGGACTACTGTGGTAGTTCGTGGCACAGGGGGCAGAGTGGGTACGGCCTGCAGTCCCCTCCCCAAACCCCAATAAAAACAACAATAATAAATTTTGATTGCCATATCTTTTTAATTTTTTTTTTTAAATTTTAAAACACTGAATTAAATTCAAATAAGAACATAACTTTATTTTATTAAAAATAATACGTCCATCCTTTCACTGGTACGGACGTCGACGCCATTTCGGCTCCAAAATCGATTTTATAGAGTGTTTAAAAAGATTAAAATGTACAGAATTTAATATATATATATATTCTCTAAGATCAACAACAAAATACACACAAATATATATAAAAAATATAAACCAAAATAGAAAACCAAAACTTCATCTATTTTCAGAGGGTTTAAAAAACATTTTCTTTCCTACTATCCATAAACAAATTGGATGATCCAGAAGATGTATTTTTGAAAACAACAATAAACTTTCAGAAGCCAATTTAATCCCTTTCATTAGTTTTAAATTCAAACTAAAGTTTTCTTTTCTCACACGAGTCATATTTAACTATTTTTTTATTTTTCTCTGAACAGGAAGATGGAGAAGGAAACAAGTGGAACCTGGTGTCCTGCGTTTTATTGAGAAACTGATGGTGCTTGCTTGAATCTGATGGCCTCTACGTAGAGCTTCTCGTTTCAGCTTCGAAATCTCCTCTATAGAATTTCGTGCTCGAACTCGAATCTGATTCTTTGTTCAGAAGACTCTCAGAATAACACCAACAAAAGATTGACAATCCCTTTCTAAAACTCCTGGTTAATGGATCATTGGGTTTTTTCAAGTTTATCATATATGCTAGGGATGCTAAACCACCTCAACTGCTTGAATACGTTGTGCATTTCCCAAACTACATTGGCCCAACATGGGATTAAGAAAACTTAAAATAAATCCCCATTCCCCCGATCTCATAGGGAAGTTGAATAGAAATCCCCTTAACAATGGCTTGGGCAATAGCAATACATAATCTCAAGGCTTGACATTAGAGAAAGATACAATAGATATTGGAACTAAGGAAAGACAAGGAATAACATTCACAACTCTTTCCTATGTAAAATAAATTACATGAATACGGATAGATCGACCTTTTTATTTTGATAAATTCTCCATATTGTTGGGAATAGGATGCCATTTAATTGCAATCCTAAACATTATTTCATGTATCTCCTAAGTCCTTGGAAAGTTTTCCCCAAACACTAGGATTGGAAAGAGTTAAATTTGAATGAAATAAACATGTAAATTGACATTTATAATTAATTCTAAATGATATGAACATGTGGGGACGCCCATGAAGAGCTATTACAAAATAGAAGCACATGGGGCACCCACATGGAAGGTGGAACTCACCTTGAGTTAAGTTAACTATTTGGAGTAAAAGATAACACTTTAGTAATGCATGTAAAGATCCTAGAAGTTAGGGATTGATATTTACATGCATGGAGGTCAATTCAGTTCAGTATCAGTTTAGTTCAGTTTAGTTCATTTCAATTCAGTTTAGTTATGGTTCAATTATCTTTATTTGCATGTAGCTAGTTTTAGTTGAATGCTAGTTGACTTCAGTTGACTTGGAATGCATGACTAATGACTTGAGTTGCATGACAGATAATAAGTGACACATTCTGTTAAGTGGGGATGATCAATCATGCATGGTATTTGCATGAATGGTGGAGAGATATGTTCCAGTTAACAGAGATTGACTTGGACCCACCTTGGGCACCCATGTTGGCATCTATGACTTAACACTTTTGCATGATAAGATATTTTATAAGGCTGAGTTAAGTGGGCCCATTCTTGGGCACCAACTTTGAGGATAAGCTTAGAAGATATCTTCATAATCAACATTGAGTTATGAATTTAGTTTGGGACACCCAAATGGATGAAGGACTTGTTTTGACATTGTTTTTCATGGTAGAACTCTACTTGCAAAGAATAGGTGTGGGTTTTGTGAGATAAGAATTGTGCTTTGTAATTGTAAACTCTTTGGAGTTTAGAAGGCTCATTATTATCTATATATTGCAGTGAAAGTTGAAGAGTTAATCAGATTTTATTGTAGGTTGTGAAGAAGAATTGTTGAAGGAAAAGGAACCATCTTAAGCAAGGATTGGAATTATTGTAATCTTATTTTGAGATTAAATAATACATTGATTGTTGGTGGATTTTTTTCCCTAAATGGTTTCTCCATGGTATGTGTTGTGTAACTTCTTTCTTTTGGTTTTATTATTCTACAATCTTCTGTCCACTTCTACAAATGGTAAAATGAATTAAATAAATAATCATCCACAAAGAAATTGTAACAAATAATCATCCACAAAGAAATTGTAACAAATAATACATACTTAGATCTACAGCTACAATACTTTTACAAAGTATTAAGCTACATAATTACCACCATTTTCAACATTTGGTATCAAAGGTAATAGTTGGGTAGAGTTTGGGATGTCTTTCTCTTAAAAGTTTGAAGGTTTTTTGGCTATAGTGGGAGATTTTACTATTGTGTTATTGTTGATTTTGGAAAATAAACTTTAATGTGATAGTTAGAGTGCTATGTGTTTAGCCAAAAATTCTATGTATCATGCTTGTACTAAGCATGTTGATGTTAAGTATCACTTTGTGAGAGAAGTAGTTGAGAGTGGGAAGGTATTAATTGAGAAAGTTAACACTTTAATTAATGTTGCAGATTACCTTATGAAACAAGTTCCTACAGATAAGTTCTCTTAGTTTTAATCATTTGCTTGGAGCTTCATGATTAAGTAGGTTGCATTTGAAGTTGGCATGGATTTTTTAGATGGTGCAAGAAGGCCATTGGCCTTGAGTCCTGTAATTGATTTATAATAATGATTCCTTGTTTAGAATAATTGCAATGTATAATGTTAAGTGGGAGAATGTTGGGAATAGGATGACATTTAATTGCAATCCTAAACATTATTTCATGTATCTCCTAAGTCCTTGGAAAGTGTTCCCCAAACACTAGGATTAGAAAGAGATTAAATTCAAATGAAATGAACATGTAAATTGAAATTTGTAATTAATTCTAAATGATTGGAACATGTGGGGACACCCATGAAGAGCTCCTACAAAATAGGAGAACATGGGGCACCCACATGGAAGGTGGAACTCACCTTGAGTTAAGTGAGCTATTTGGAGTAAAAGATAACACTTCAGTAATGCATGTAAAGATCCTAGAAGTTAAGGATTGATGTTTACATGCATGGAGTTCAATTCAGTTTAGATTAGTTTAGTTCAATTTACCTCAATTTAGTTTAGTTTAGTATCAGTTCAATTTAGTTCAATTTAGTTTAGTTTAGTTTAGTTCAGTTATGGTTTAGTTATCTTTAGTTGCATGTAGTTAGTTTCAGTTGAATGCTAGTTGACTTCAGTTGACTTGGAATGCATGACTAATGACTTGAGTTGCATGACAAATAATGGGTGACACATTCAGTTAAGTGGGGATGATCAATCATGCATGGTATTTGCATGAATGGTGGAGAGATATGTTTCAGTTAAAAAAGATTGACTTGGACCCACCTTGGGCACCCAAGTTGGAATCTCGAAGTTAACACTTTTTCATGATAAAATATTTTATAAGGCTGAGTTAAGTGACCCTATTCTTGGGTGCCAACTTTGAAGATAGGATTAGAAGATATCTTCATAATCAATGTGGAGTTATGACTTCAGTTTGAAACACCCAAATGGATGAAAGACTTGTTTTGACATTGTTCTTCATGGTAGAACTCTACTTGCAAAGAATAGGCATGTGTTTTGTGAGATAAGCATTGTGCTTTGTAATTGTAAACTCTTTGGAGTTTACAAGGCTCGCTATTTTCTATATATTGTAGCAAGTTGAAGAGAGTTAATCAGATTTTACTGCAGGTTGTGAAGAAGAATTGTTGAAGGAAAAAGAAGCATCTCAAGCAAGGATTAGAATTATTGTAATCTTATTCTAAGATTATATGGGTATGTGCAGGATCTTGATGGGCCAAAAAGTGGCAATATGATGGGTATGTGGCTGATGACCTTTTTTTACCCAAAATTGATGAAATTAAAAGGGTGTTTAAAGGAGATTCTTAGCTTTCTACCAATATAAATTATTCTTTACTTTGAATTTAATAAGTAATTGTTATTCATTTTCTATTCAAATTACGACTAAAGTCTTGATTGATAGACTGATTGAAAAACATATATAGGTTTCAAACGGTATCACATTTTTTGAATCCAAAATGTGTCACATTCTATGCTTTGCATACTATAGGCTTAAAAGAATAAAAATTGAATTTCATAAAGTTTTGACCAAGTTAAGGTGGTCAGACATATAATTTTTTATATTTTTAAAATTTGAATAAAAAAATTCATAATTAATTGTTTACTTGGAAAAAAATTACAAAAAATATGCATCACATTGGGACATGAGTCCTCTACTTATATCTAAAATCTTATAAAAAAATATTATTATTTTATTGTGGTTAGGTTGGTCGACACACCTACTTCTTATTTTTTCCCTGAAATTTAAGTACTACTACATTGAAATTTCAAATTTTCACCAAATCAATTTTTTTTTTTAAACAAACCTAGTAGTTTAGAAACTAAATTCAATTTACTACATATTTTATTCTTACATATTTTTGAAATAATATAGATAACTTATTCAAATTTTTACATCAAGCTGCCTAACTCTAATTTTTCTGATTTTTTTGCCACTTAAGGGCCTATTTTTTCCATGATGATCCTGCACATACCCAAATAATACATTGATTCTTGGTGGATTTTTTCCCTAAAAGGGTTTCTCCATGATATATGTTTTGTAACTTCTTTCCTTTGGTCTTATTCTTCTACAATCTTCTATCTACTTCTACAAATGGTAAAATGAATTAAACAGATAATCATCCACAAATAAATTGTAACAAATAATACTTAATTAGATCTACAACTATAATAGTTTTACAAAGTATTAAGCTACATAATTACCTCCATTTTCAACACATATTACATTCCAACAAATACAATGCACTTCGAATCAAAGAAGAGGGTCGCCTCCAACAATTGTGTGCATTTCCATCATGATGAAGTTTTTCTATTCTTTATGGTAACTATACCTATTCTCCTTTCCCTCTTTATTTGAATGCATATTTAATTCCCGCCATTTCTAATTTTGTTTCCTTGTCATTCCCTCCATAGTGCAGTTGCAATCACTACCGCCAAGCTAGCCAGAGTTTTGCTTCTATGGTGATTACTAAGAGAAATTGTTGTTCAGTTCTTGCATAATGCTTCTCCTCTCCTCCAATGACAACCTTGAATTCCTTTCTCTTCTTTGGTTGACCATATAACATTTATATTTATTTTTTCTTTGAATACCTTCCTCTTCTTTGGTCAATGATGCTACTACTAGTGCTCTCTCCTTCGAACCATTTGTGTCTAACTATATAAGATTGTAACCATTTTAGATTGGAAACGTTCTCAGTTGTAACTACAAATATTGACAATGCTTAATAGCTTCATGATTAAAGTTTCGCATGGTGTATGAGCTGCAACTACATTTCATTCACAACTACATCTTAAATTCTTTGTCACAAATGATACAATTGTATGTACTTTTAAAAATGTATAGCTCTCACTAATTTCAACTAAACAAAATTCTCAAGTGTGAGAACAAAATTATATGGGAGTTATAATTGTAAACATATTGCATCCCACTCTATGCACAAGGTATGCCTACATCTTGTTTATGTGATCTCTTCTATTGCAGATGCATTATATATTATTTGTTATAAATTAGAGAACAATTTATATTTCCTAATCTAGATATTTTGTACCATTGACACATGTTCACTGCACTAAACTTCACATTTCCATGTGTCTAACTATATCTGATTGAAACAATTTTAGATTGCAAAAATTCTCAGTTGTAACTACACATCTCCATAATGCTAAATAGCTTTGTGATTGCATGTTTGGCATGGTGTACGAGCTGCAAATACATTCTATTTATATAAAAGGTAAGGCTATATGTCCCTTATTCCATCTCTTATTTCAGAACTACATGTCAAATTATTTGTCATAAATTATACAACTATATATACTTTTAAAAATGTATAACACAGATTTCAATAGAAGAAAATTCTCAGGTGCCGAAACATTGGTTTCACCATTGATCAATGTGGTGGACAATGTATGTTCTTGCTCAAGGGTTTGGTGAGATCCCATGAGGCTCCATGATCCAATATGGTAGGGTGGAGAGTAGGCCTTCTTTTTTTTTGTCCATACTGCATCCCGTTGTGTGCACAAGGTATGTCTACATCCTATTAATTAACATTAACAAAATTTTGTGAATGCAATTATCTCTTTATTGTTATGGTTGTGTATGACTTATGTAAATACACTTATTTGAAATTTTTATGTCCTATTCCAAATCAATTATATTCTAAGCTTTCACATAATTGTATTATCCTTTTGAGATAATGTATATCTATCTCAACCTTATCTATGCCCTACTTTCTTAGTGTAATGGTATCATAAAGGGGTTATTAATGATGCCATGAGAATTTTTAGATGTGGTCACTTGATCTCACTCACGTGTTACTATGCCTAGCTATTACATACCTTCTTGTGCTTGGATGTAGAGTGCCTTCCATTAGCTTACAATATATGTTCTTGCAAAACAATCGACCAAGAACATACATTGTCCATTATTGTGATCAATGATGGCATCAATGTTCCATATAACACTTAAAATATAGCTTATCATTCCAAGAATGTCCCAACGGAATAAATATAGGGATAAATATGTATTAATGCCTTTTGCATCTACTATGACATACATACATATCTACCTACATTGAAAAATGAAGCTTAGGAAAAAAATTCAAAATAGTAAAGAGGGTTGTGAAGCAAGAGGGCTGATGGAAATTCTAGCCAAAGTGCACACAATAAAGGAAAACCACAAAATAGGAGGTTTCATATTTTTTTTCATTTGATTACGGTGGTTTTAATCTTCTTTTGTTGGCTGAGTGTAGAGTATATTGTTGCTACAAAATATAGCTTATCATTCCCTACATGCAAATATGTGTGTATTCTATGCTTAATTCCTTCTATGTGTGTACACATCCTTGCCATTTGGACTTTCCCTTTTCCTATCTCCTCATCATTGTGCATGTAACTACACACAACTACTAGTTTAACCAAGTTTAGAACTCTATATAGCATTGTATGTGATAATAGCTTCACTTTTGTTTATTTTTATTTTTTGAAGAGGCTTATATGAATAAAAAAATTACAATTTTTTCTCAACTATTATGCACTTTGTTTTGGGAAAATGTAAGGATTTGGAGAAGCTCAATACGCCTATGGTTGCATCCAGTGAAATATTTTTGAGACTTTGCAAGGCCCGATTGAGAGTTGATTATAGTTGTGGTAGTAATGAGACCCAATGAAGCCTTCATTGTCAATTGGAATGTGATATGCTTGATAGGTTTTCAACCGTCACGTGAGGCTAATGTTCCTCAATAGACTTTGATTGTTTCGAAAAAATATAAGTTTATAGCATTAGATTTCTAAAAGTTACTTCATTTTTCCTCACCGTTTGATTTCTCTCAATTGTCTACTTTGGAATATATGTTTATTAAAAAGTTTGTTGATTGATGTCATTCAATGTATGCTTTGACTAATTAGTTGAGAAAATTGGTTCTACTTGCATTCTTTTCTTAGCAATATTTTTTAGTCATGACCCTTGACTACTATAAAACTTGCTAGAGTTTTTCCTCGGTGGAATTTAGGTTCTTTGAAGATGCTGGCATGATTGTTTCTTGAAAGTTTGTAAAATATTTTCAACAAATTTGTTTGTCAAACCTGCCACAATGCATTCCTTAAGATCTTGTTTCTTTTAGGCATTTAATCAATCAATTTGCATGCCTCCCCTATACTCATATAATTTTGCAAAAAATTATTCTTGGGTGACTATGGCAGTAGTATTTTGTTACAAAAAATCCTTTTCAAATTACATTTAAATCGATACCCATACTCTGTTCCAAGGTGCCCAGTTTGGCACAGGTAAGGAAGATGTTTTCTCAAGTCATAGAAGTTAACTTTACATGCCATTCACATTTGTTCAAGATTTTCTAAAACCTTTCAACTAATCCATTTTATGCATATTATGTAATGTTTGTATTCCACAAGGAAACATTCTTTGAGGCACCCTTTATAGTACATAGAGAGTGGAGTTTTGAATGCAACTTGGAGGATGGGTGAGGATGTTAATGTTATATTATGAAGAAAAAAATTAGAAATAAAGTAGATTTAATATTTTTGGAGAGATAAGGGAATTAAAGCAAAGTCTTATCTTTCATAAATCTTATCTTTTGAATATTTTTGGAAAAGATAAAGATTTAAAAATAAAACAAAACAAAGAAATAAAAACAAAGCTAGATTTTTCTATGTGCAACACAGGTTGAAGATATTATTTATATCTTATTGCATTGAAGGATAAATTATTATTGTAATGAATTGTAATTGGAGAGCAATGGATGTGTGCAAGTTGTAATGAATTTCTCTAAGCAACAAGAATTCTAATATTTTTCCCCGTGGATGTTTCCTTGGCACATTGTCAAGGTTTTACCACATAAATCTATGTCTTGTTAATTATTTTGTGATTCCATTTTAATTATCTTATAGATTTATTTGTATCTAATTTGTGCTACAATTATTATTAGTTTCTAGGTTTTACATTTTCATTTACACAACAAGTGGTATTAGATAAATTATTTTGCAGCATCTGTGTTAGGATTTGGTGTTTTTTTGTAGCATCAAATAGAAAAGGTTTTGAATGCAAGGTTCAAGGTGGAGTAATTCAATGGGAAGAATAATTTTGAGCTATGAAAGATCAAGATGCATGATTTGTTAGTTCAACAAGGATTGCACAAAGCATTGGTTGGAAAGTCAAAGAAACCTGCAAATATGACTGATGAAGATTAGGAGGATATTGATACAAGAGCTTTGAGCACAATTCAGTTGTGTTTAGCGGATGATGTTATTTTTAATATTGTTGGAGAGGATACGGCTATAGGCTTATGGAGTAAAATGGAGAGTCTTTATATGACAAAATCCTTGACAAATCGGATTTACTTGAAGAGGAAGCTGTATAGTTTGTGAATGAAGGAAGGTATAAAAATTGTTGATCATTTAAATATTTTCAATACTCTTATATGTCAATTAGCTAGTATGGGTGTAAAAGTTGAAGATGAAGACAAGGTAGTTACATTATTGTGTTCATTTCCCGAAGCCTGGAATCACTTATTCACTTCTAGTAGCTTTAGCACAACTGAACACCCTTGAATTTGATTCTATTGTGAGAGCTTTATTGCCTAAAGAGGTGCGGAGGAAATATAACATAGAATCCTCAACATATGAAGCAATGGTGGTTAGAGGTTGATCCATGGAAAAAGGGGAGGATTCAAGAGTTACATCTAGATCTAAGTCAAAAGGGAAAAAGGGTAAGGGGAAATGTTGGTATTGCAATAAATTAGGGCATCTCAAGAAAGATTGATGGGAGAGGAAAGAAGACAATGATGACTCCAAAAATGAAGAAAATCTAGTTGAGACAAGTTCAAGTATGGTTGATGAAGTTTTATCTATTTGTAATTCCTTGCAGTATCATGAGGAATGATTATTAGATTCTGGAGCTTCTAGTCACATGTGTCCACATAAGAGTTGGTTTTCTTCTTACCAAGCTATTGATGGTAGAGTTGTTCTTATGGGAAATAATATTTCTTGTAAGGATTTTATGATTTGGAGCATTAAGATTAAAATGTTTGATGGTATTATGAGGAGTTTAACAAAAGTAAGACGTGTCTGAACTCAAAAAGAATTTAATTTCTTTGGGAGTTTTGGATTTTGGAGGTTATAAATATACAAGTTAAGGTGGATCAATGAAAGTATCCAAGGGTATTTTGGTGATCATGAAGGCTACAAATGTTAGAAACCTTTACAAGCTTGAAGGAAGTATGGTAATAAATGAAGCGGTAGTGGTATCTGGGGAAGAAGATGAATCTACTTGTTTATGGCATCAACAACTGGGTCATATAAGCAAGAGAGGATTGAAGGTATTGTTTAACCATAAGTTACTTCCAAATTTAAAATCTTTGAATTTGAATTTTTGCAAGCATTGTATTTATAGGAAGCAATTTAGAAAGAAGTTTAAAACAAGGAGTCATGCAATTAAGGTTATTCTAGATTATATTCATTTAGGTGTTTTGGGGTGTTTTAAATTAGACCCAAAATATAAGAAGTATGTCTTTGTTGGTTATGGTGATGGAATTAAGGGATGTAGATTATGGGATCCTACTACTCAAAAAATCATCATTACCAAAGATGTATTTGATGTAGCTTCTCTTATAAAATCAGACATAGTAGAAGTTGAAAATCTACAGGAGTTAGATGTTAAATCATTTCTACATGGAGATTTACATGAAGAGATACATATGGGACAACCATAATGGTTTGTCCAAGATCACAATAGGAAATTTGTTTGCAAACTCAAGAAGTCATTGTATGGCTTAAAGGAGTCTCCCAAGAAATGGTACAAGAAGTTTGATTCCTTCACGGTGAGCCAAAGTTTTACAAGGAGTGAGTATGACCATTATGTTTACTTCAAAAGTTTGAAAATTGGTTTATTCATTATCTTGGTGTTATATGTAGATGATATGCTTGTAGCAAGTAAAAGCATAGTTGAGATCAATGGGTTAAAGGCTCAGATGGCTAGGGATTTTGATATGAAGGATCTAGGAGCAAAAAAACAAATTTTGGGCATGGAAATACACAGAGACAGGGAGTACATGGTAAGCTTTGTTTATCGCAGTAGAAGTATGTGGAGAAGATCCTCACAAGATTCAATATGAAGAATGTGAAACTAGTGAAAATTCCTTTAACTTCTCATTTTAAGCTTTCTTTAATTTTTTGTCCTAGTAATAAAGAAGAAAAGGATTATATGTCTTGTGTATCATATACTAATGCAGTAGGAAGTTTAATGTATGTGATGGTATGTACAAGACAAAATATTTCACATGCAGCTAGTGTTGTCAATAGATACATGAAAAATCAAGTTAAGGAGCACTAGGAAGTAGTGAAATGGGTACTTCGATAGAGGCACAAGTGATTACTGTATCACCTTTGATGGTAGTAGTGGTTCACTTTGTGGTTATGTTGATTCAAATTTTATAGGTGATTTGGACAAAAGGAGATGTACATCAGGTTATGTCTTTAATCTTGCAGGAGGACCTATTTTTTGGATATAAAAGCTTCAAGAAATAATTGTTTTATCCACTACAGAGTCAAAGTATATGGCTATCTCACATGCTTGCAAAGAGGCAATTTGGTTGAAGGTTCTTTTGGGTGAGTTTGGAAAAGTGTAGGATAGGGTGATTGTATTTTGTGATAATAAAAGCACTATACATCTAACTAAAAATATAGATTATCATATTAGGACTAAGCATATTGTGATTAAATATCATTTTGTAATACAGGTTATTGATGGAAGTGGAGCATCTCTTGAGAAAGTTCATACACTAGAAAATCATGCAGAAATTTTGACAAAACTAGTAAAGTTAGAGAAGTTGAAGTGAATTTTGACTTCTCTTGGCTTGCAGAAAAGGTGATGAATGGGCATGGGAAAGTATCGGGTAAATTTTTGTCAAGGTGGAGATTGTTAGGTTATGAGAAAAAGTTAGAAAGAAAACGGATTTTATCTTTTTGGAGAGATAAGGAAATTAAAGCAAAGTTGTATCTTTAAGACATATTATCTTTGGAATATTTTTGGAAAAGATAAAGATTTAAAACAAAAGAAAAAGATTTAAAAACAAAACAAAAAAAAGAAATAAAAACAAAGCTATATTTTTCTATGTGCAACACAAGTTGGAGATATTATCTATATCTTGTTGCCTTGAAGGCTAAATTATTATTCTAATGAATTGTAATTGGAGAGTAGTAGTTGTGTGCAAGTTCTAATCAGTTTCTTTGAGCAATAATAAGAATACTGATACTTTTCCATGTGGTTGTTTCCTTGGCACATTATCAAGGGTTTACCCCATAAATCTGTGTCTTGTTAATTGTTATGTGATTCCATTTTAATTACCTTATGTATTTCTTTGCATCTAACTTGTGCTCCAATTATTGTTAGTTTTTGGGTTTTACGTTTCCATTTACACAACAATTAGAAGAGAATTTGTAAGTCTCTAAAAAACATGCGCATGTTTTAGGTAAGTCCATGTACTTTCTAAAACCAACTTAGGATATTTATGGAGAAGATGGGAATGAAGTGGGGCTATAAATTAATTTTTTCAAGTGATGCATGCATGTAATAAGTCCATGAATGACTTCTTTTATGTTTTTCCAAAGTGTTTGTGGAGTTGGAATGGTAGGGATATGAAATGGAAGTGAATAGTGACTTTTGTAAATGAAGTGGGGCCATAAATAAAAATTTTCAAGTGATGCATGCATGTAATAAACTTTTGAAAGTGATGCATGCATGGAGAAGATGGGAATGAAGTGGGGCCATAAATAAAAGTTTGCAAGTGATGCATGCATGTAATAAGTCCATGAATGACTCTTTTATGTTTTTCCAAAGTTTTTGTGGAGTTGGAATGGTAGGGACATGAAATGGAAGTGAATGGTGACATTTGTAAATTATTTTGGCCTATAATGTGGGTCCACATGTTGCTGTTTACCTTTGCAAATATATCCTCCCTAAAAAGAATGATGAAAGAGGGTACTCCCCTTTGCCAATTCAACACTCTCTTCTAAACACAAAAACATAACTCACAACAGTAATTCATTAACTCAATCAAATCTTATTGCTAAAAAACATCAATTTCATTAATTCAATTACATGTTCACAAAAATGTCCTTCCATAGCCTTATCCTACTTGATATCCAATCAGATACTTCCCCTATTCTTTGATAGCAAGATAGTGGAAGTTGCTATTCAAGTTGATATCCGATCAGATACTTCCCCTATTCTCTGATAGCACTAGACATGGAATATCAACTTTATCCTCACACCTCTTCAACTTCAGCTCATGCACCCCCTCTACTCTCTACATATTTTATCTACACCATAATTTATTAAATAAATTCCTTTGTGAAAGTGTGCCTCTTCATTTTCAAATTCTTCGTTCACCTTCTCCTTTGATAGAACCATTCACACCTCTTCATAATCCCATGCTATCTTAATTTCCTTCTGCCACATCAATTAACCATCTCTTATGGTAGTGCGGGCTATCTTTTTTTCATACAATATCTTCATCAAATCGACCCCTCTTCCCATTTTGTTCTACATTTTAATCGTTTATCAAATCAACCTCTACATTTTGAAGAATACATCTAAAATTTATTAAATTTCCTCTTTACACTATTGGAAATCCATAAAAAATTTCAATGGGGACATTGACATTTAATTCATGGAAAATAAATCATCTTGAAGAAGACACATAATTATATTTCTTGAAATATTGAAGTGTAGAGTTGACATTTTGACAATCAATGTCAAACATGTCAATTAATTATTGATGAAACTCTCTGAAACCAAGCAAAATTGAATTCAAAATGAAATATATTTTTTTAACAAAGGATCATGCCTATCCTTGAATGCTCCTGCATCAAACATGTTGGGTAGAAATATTATGAGCATGGGCTCACAATGGTAGAGTTGAGTGATAAAATCACTCTTTCAGGTTGACATCAACTTGCAGTGAACTCTTTCATTGTCCAAGTGGTGAAAATCAATTTTTTTTTCCTTTTCTAGTATTGTGCTGGAACACACACTACCTCCCTCTAGAAACACTACAACTTTCTTCTTTTTCCCCTTGTGGACTCATGTCCACCATAGTCCGACCTCCTCTACCAAATACTTTCCACACTCTCCTCCTCCTTCGTGGGTTCAAACCCACCTCTAACCGTCCACCTCCACCAATATCCTGTAACATCCTAAACTAACTCTACAGACAACCATGCAAAATCTACTAAAGGTTCTTGTACTCTATTCATCTCACTTGCCATCATTTCTTCAAAAAATACAATAACATCAAAAAGTTGTTTTAACTTCATTTTTATTCACAACTACAACATCAAAATTCACTATGACATCCTCCACATTCTTTTTAGTTGTAATATTTTATTCATCTCCCTTTGCTGCACAAATGAGCTTCATCACCCATTCTTCGTCAATTGTCAACAAACATTCCAAAAAAATCCTCTTCGCCATCTTCAATGACCTCTTCACGCCTCACCTCAATCTTTTCTTCTTCTCTTGTCATGTCTTCCTCATGGCATGTCTTGACTGCTACTTCTATAGGGGATACATCTTCCTCACTCTTTCCAACATTCTTTTTCACTTTTCTATGAATCATCTTTTCCAATGATTCACACATTTCATCCTCCACATCATCCCAATACTGCTCCCAAAATTGTATCCGTATGGACCTCTTCACAACCCAACCCATTTTTGTCTACTTTAATCTCATCTCTCACAATTTTTCATCACTTCTCAAATTTCCTTTGCAACTTCAAGATCTCTCTCTTGTTGTTCAGAATTCCTCACACACTGGCAATAGCTCTCATGAGCTTCTTCTCAACCACTTCACACACATTCTTCTAAATGTGATATGCCTTGTAATCGACAATATTTTCACACCATGCTTGTAGGTCTTGGTGGATCCTCTTCACTCTCAGGACTACCTACTCTAATACCAATTGATGCAAGAGGGTACTCCCCTCTGCCAATCCAACACTCTCTTCTAAACAAAAAAAATGGAACTCACAATAGTAATTCATCAACTCAATCAAATCTGATTGCAAAGAAACATCAATTTCCTTAATTCAATTACATGTTTACAAAAATTTCCTTCCATAGCCTTGTCCTACTTGCTATCTAATCAGCTACTTCCCTATTCTCAGATAGAAACTTCCACTATCTTTCCCTTCGTACAACATTCCCCAATTTAAAGCATCTATAGTCTTTTTCTCTGTTGTTCGATTACATCTACCAACTTTTAATCTCTATTCACTCGAGGCCTTCACTCTCTCTATTCTACACTACTACACAGGTTTAATGCTAGATATGGCACCTCACACATTAAATTCTGATGTAGCCTCCTTGACATTGATTCCTCTATCTATGAAACCCTATCTAACTTAGCACATTTTGTATAACCCATTTCTTTTTAAAGTTGTGTGGCCTCTTCTTTCCATGCTAGCTCTCTATACTACTCCTTCATACATCTCTATCTCTCCATGGGCACAATTCTTCACTCCTTACCGTGTTTTCTCTCCTTGACAAACATTATGCTTTTATTGGAAACCCCTTCTCTTCACTGAATTCACCACTTCTCCCCCTATCACACCTAGAAATCTAATGTTTGATGTTTATTGTTTCTCCTAAGTAGCCATGTTATCCTCATTGTAATGCCCGTCATGAAAACCCCAAAGGAAAAACATTGCAACCATTTTTTTTTAAATAATACAAATTAAACATGCAACAAAACATTTAAACATATTTTCATTGCACATTAACATCATAACGTCAATTCCTCTGGAGCACGCGAGGTCACATCGCATAACAAACTCATAACGAAAGGATAAAAGTTAGAACTAAATAACTTATCCAAATTTCATCCATCATAACATTACAATAACCATTTACAAAAGTACATCCATGTAACCATAAGTAAGAGAATAATACATCGTATGATACAACCATAATGAATCTCATACAATAATATTTACAAAGGTTCATATACAATACATCATCGTTTAATACATTACATGATCAATAACGAATGCAATGAAATCTCCCATACATGTGGGATAAATACATAGTACAAATAATGTCAGAATTACATATTGAACAACTGGTACAAGCTCCAACAGAAGAATGCTGAGAAGAACGAACATTGATGGGGAACCCAATGGGTGTGGAGCACGTTCCACCCAACCACGTGGGTTATAAATAACCCACCCCCGTGCTCAAAGGTGATAAGGAAGTAATCACAACCATGAATGCCACAAGACTAACTCACATAATAATAACATAGTACAATAATTCCAAATACAACATCAAGGATTACAAGGACATAAATGACAACATCCATGAGTCAACATAATAAACATAAAGCCATAAATCTCATCATAAACAAACCAGGGCAATAACCATTAACCAAGTAACCAAAGAAACAATCATAACACATTTCCAAAAGAATCTGAAACAACAATCAGAATACAATTCCAGAGGCAACCAAGGAACAAGGCATAAGGGTATCTAACTTGGAGAGTGTCATCGCATAGCCTACATGGGTTATCCTGGCCCTTCCTCCAACTTGAGGTGCCGGCCCCTATCTATGGTTATCCTGGCCCTTCCTCCTACTTGAGGTGTCGACCCCATAGGGTAGCTCATGCGGAGCTGTTAACCTCTCATGAGGACAAGGTTACGACTTTGTCGACCACGACCTTCTCAATCTACCATTAGTCTGTGATAGCCCTAATGCATATACGAGGTATCCAATATTATCATATGCGTTTTTACTACCCATCCCCCTAAGTTCTATTATTAGGTTTTCACTTGTTAAACTACTCTTACGTGGGTTATCTAGAGCTCTTCCTCCTTTTGAGGCACCGACCCCCATGAAGAGCCACTCTCCCTGAGACCCCAAGCATAACAAAACCAAGCAAGGGTTGTACCATAGGAACAAAGCATTAAAACTCGATCAATAACATGTGAGGCATTACTCGTCTCGCTAAAAACACCTAACCAAAGTCTCAACAAATACAACCCTTCCAAAATAATAATACCAAAATCATGCAACATCAAGAGTACATAAAACGAGGATAAACATACAATAAGAAAATCACGCCTCTGGACGCCTAAGGTTTACAAAATCAACTGGGTTCCCACATAAAAAACAAAAGTAACCAATAATTTAAAGGTAAGAGAAAGCCCAACAATTCCTCAAGGTATCAACTCAAATCAACATAATATTTTTATGAAAAAAAATATTTTAATCCATTGTAAAAATCTTTACTTCCGCAATAAGATTTAAAAATAAGGGAATTCGATAATAATTTAGACATAAATAAATAATTTACTTCTATTTTCCATTAACCATTGCAGTTAATAAAATCAGATTTTCAACATAAGAAATAATATAACGCTGTTTTATTTGTTATATATATATATTTAATAAAAATTAACAATTATAATAAAAAATATATATATAATTATATATATATTTCTATATATATTAATATATATTAATATAATTATAAATATATATATTTATATTATATATAAAAAAAACAAATAAAAGAAAAAACCCACACAATACGTAGTCCTGCCGTATGTGGACTACGCATGGCAGTCCTGCAGCTGCTGTACACAGTTGTCCATATGGACTACTGTGCACAGCAGTCCGTATGGACTGCTGCACACAGCCCGCACGGCCACAGGGGAAAAGCGTGGGTACAGCCCAACCATCGCCACCTACCCCAAAACATAAAAAAAAAATTATAATAATTTTTTTTTATAAACACTTCAACAATGCAATTTCTCAAAGATTCGGCCAAAAAATAAATATAGTCGGCTGAACGAAAATTTCAAATAGAATAAAATATTTATATGAATATGTATATATATTTATATATATAAATATATATATATACACTTTATATATATATATAGATATATATATGTATGTCCAATATATAGGAACTTTTACAGCAGTATATTCAGAGTAAATACAATGAATATATATATATATATATATATATATATATATATATATATATATATATATATATATATATATATTTCAACATGACTTTTATAACAGAGGGAAAATTTATTTTCCATAATAGAATTTTAAAGAAATCTAGAACAATTTTAGAATTCAATGATAGATTTTTTTCTTTTTATAGCCAAATTGTAAAAAACACATAACATTTCATAAACAAATTTAATTTCCTCCATAATTTTGCTATTCAATACATTCTAAATCCCAAAAGTTTTATTTTTCTTTTACAGAATAACATATCTATTTTTATTTTTTCTTTTGAATCAAAAAAATAAAGGACCAAATGGAACCTGGAGTCCTGCGCTGTTGAAAATCTGATGAAGCTTTGCTTGATTCCAATGGCCTTTTCAAAGCGCTCTCATTCCTCAATATTTTCTACAACTTCTGTCAATTTCCCGTGAATGAAAAAATCACAATTTTTCTATTGAATAAAAATATATCTCTTCTTTTCGAAAGCTCTAAAAATCCAACTTAAAAGAAATTTTCTAATTTTAATCCCAGCTTTTCAACCAACACTTAACACTCATTCGTCCTTTTTATCTTTTCTTTTCTTTTATTGATTTTTTTCCCATTTAACAATACTTTCTATTTTAATTTTGATTTTGCAAGCTTTACTTGCAATTCACCCAATTTAATTTATATAATTGATTTATTTCATAATTATCCTCAACAGGCTAATTTAATTAGATTAACAAAATACTAATTTAAATATTTTAATTTACACTTTTAAATAAATCACATGACTTTTATATTTTAATACAAATTATTCCAACACTATTATAAACATTTATTAACATCATTTAATTAAATAAATCACCTCATACCGAACATCAACGTAAAATAAATACCAAAATACACTCACACAAATTACTATAATAAATTGCAAAAGTGACAAAAACAAAGATGCACAATACCACTCAATCAGGATGGTTTGACAGAATGGGACGTGGTGACTTCCTTGTCATCTATGTTTCAAAATTATGCTCATTGGGTTAAATTGATGCTCACCCTGTCCTGCCAAAGCAGGTGGAATCGAGACTCTATACATGCAATTCCTGCATACAACCAAGATCGTGTACATGTATATATATATAATCAAAACATCACATTGTGAGAAGGAATGGCAACATACAAGGGCACTCATGAATGAGTGGTGCCACACTATCCTCTCACCAAAATACACTAACAATTATAATAACGATTATGAAGTAACATTTCTAAACTAACATATCGCATCATAAAATAATTACCAAATCACTACATCACAATGTATTACTGAATCAAATTAAACATCACAAACCAATGTAACCATAATGTCATCAACTAAAGTAACATAATCATAAATCAATCTAAACTAACCAATCCACCAAACCAACCAATAAATAGTACTATTACAGTCTCAAAGCATCAAACCAAAGCATAGAAAAATAACAAGTCCAAACAGTAATAGGAGGGGTATTACACTCATGCCTCTTCAACTTCAGCTCTTGCAACCCCTCTACTCTCTACATATTTTATCTACACCGTAATTTATTAAAAAAAAACTCCTTTGTGAAAGTGTGCCTCTTCATTTTCAAATTCTTTGTTCATGTTCTCCTTTGCTACAACCATTAACACCTTTCCATAATCCCATGCTATCTTAATTTCCTTCTGCCAGATTAATTAACTAGCTCTTATGATATTCCAAGCTATCTTTTGTTCATACAAAATCTACCTTCATCAAATCAACCCCTCTTCCCATTTTGTTCTACATTTTAATTTTTTATCAAATCGACCTCTTTGCATTTTCAAGAATACATTTAAAATTGATTGAATTTCCTCTTTACACTGTCGGAAATCCATAAACTTTGTCAATGGGGACATTGACATTTAATTCATGGAAAATAAATCATCTGGAAGAAGACACATAATTATATTTCTTTAAATACTGAAGTGCAAAGTTGATATTTTGAGAATCAATGTCAAACATGTCAATTAATCACTAATGAAACTCTCCAAGACAAAGAAAAATTGAATTCAAAATGAAATATTTTTTTTTGACACAGGATCACGCCTATTCCTGGATCTGCTCCTACATCAAAGAAACTTTTAACTTTATAATTTTTTTCTTTGTATATTAATATAATGTGGGAATTGTTAGAAATTTAAAATAGATTGATAATTCAAGAATTTTATAAGAGAAATTCTAACCTACATAAATTAGAAAAGAATAAACAATGCAAGTCAATGACTCTAGACATATACAATCTAGAATGACACAAATATATTGAGCTTCCAAGATGTCAACTACAAATTATGTAGTGAGTTTATATAGAACTAAGGAAGGGATAGATATGACAAATCAACTAATTGGAATTAACCACCAATATTAAATTAAATGAAAATAGTAAATTCTCCACCCTTTTAGGATGGGGAAATCTCATCACATTATCTCCTAGTTATTAAATAATAAATTCATTTTTTATCATAAGAAAGATTAATAAAATTATATAAAAAACCTATGACTTGAAGGAAAAATAAATCAATCCACTAGGAAAATAAAAACCTACAGCCACAAACCCTTAAAAGAGCTTAAGAGGATGAAAATGTGATTGATCCTAGAAAATGAGGTTATGTTAGGTAACCATGTACATATAAAATCCCCTCCAAATAAGAATCCCTCCTACCCCACCCTCCCACAAATAGAGAGAGAACACCCTAGAATAGAGAGGAAAAAGAGGACTAAGCAGCCCCCTAAAGAGATCCAATGATAAATGCTCAAAATTGGATGTAGAAGATGGTTCATGATCATTGAAAAATGTTCCTCCCCTTAGGAAGAAAAAAATCAATAGTGTATGCAAGTTATCTCCCCATTCTTGAAAGGAATATGTAAGAAGAAAACTAAAAATGTATGAAGTCTCTAAACTCAGCTCAAGTGTCACCATGTCAATGCTAAAAGTTATTGCAATCAAATCAGACATTGTAAGACACACTGTTGAAAATGAAAACTTAGAATCTCCTAGAGAATGATGTAGAACACAATCCAAAGACTCAAGTATCTCTTTTGAATATGTCTCTTGCAAATGTTGATCCAAAGTATCTACACTCATGCCTAATTGTGATGAAGGATCATGCATTGAATGAACAAGTCAGAGTGTTCCCTCACAACAATTGAAGAAGAATCGACTTCATCAAATATAAAATGAATACAATCAATAGTTTCTCCTAAATCTATAATATGCATCTCCATATAAACAAGTATGAAATACCTATCAAGATATCATCCCACGAAGTTGAATTTGAAAGACTATGCATTTCTTCCTACAAGAAATCACTAGAATCTTTCAAAGAAAAAAACAAGACTTTGAAGTAGGAATAGATGTAAAGATGAAAAATTTATCCTCAAAGAGAATACATATGTCCACAATAGTGCCATCTAGATGTGAAATGAGGGACTCTACAAACAAACAAGAGATGTTTGGTAGAAAATGGTCTTAATGAGCCGAATCTAGAAGACATAAATTTCTCTATTGTAATGAATCACTCAAATCTCTCTCAAATAGTCTCTAAAATTTAAAGCTACAAAAAATATTATTGATGGGGTCTTAATATAAGGATGAGAAGCAAGGAGAGAAGTATTTATGTCATCTAAATGTTCAAGGTCCACAAAATACTCAAGGTTCTCTAAACTATCCACATCAAAGGGTATATTTTATCTACATCATCAATTGCAATGGGGCAATCTAAAGTAGGATCATCTCAAAATGGAGAAATATGAAGGTCTCCAAACATCTCCTTGATCTTAGTCCAAAGTGTGCAGGTACAATTAATTTCCACTATAGTCCATATAATGTCATTATAAACTTTAGAACCATTCAAACCTACTATAAGATCAATTTAATTATCTCATATTGGTTTCCTTCTAGGTGTGTTTAGTTCAAGTATGATCCCATAAAGGTAAGGAAAGATTTTAATTCATCTAAGATGGGTTAGAATTTATTTTCCAAGACTCATAATTGTTCTTATCCAAGATTATCACATATGGGTGAACAAAAAATCCATGATACAATTCTCAAATAATTACAAAAGACACAATAATAGAACACCCTCCATTTCCACTAGTATCAAAAATCACCCCGCTAGAGATTACAAGGTTGGAACATTATATTTTAGTGAATTTATAAAAAAATCCAAGTTCCAATGAGTACTAGGCCCTAAATCGATAAAATTATAAATTATGATACAAAATCAACTTGATATTGTGTAGCTATTTTCAATACCTTTATGATGCTTATTTGTTTCTAAAAAATAAATCTTTGGGGTGAAATTTATGACTTGTTGAAGAAAAAAATAACAAATAGCTTCAACTTGCAATATTTGGTAAAAAAATGGAAAAAGTTCTTTTCAATACCTCTGTGGATCGAAAATAATCATCTCTAGATTTTTTAGAATGTCATGTTCACCAAAAATAGATACTACACAATGAGAATTTATATGCAAGTATGAGAAAAAGGCCCAATTTGGCCTATATGAGGGCCCTAGTGGGCCCCAGGCATCCCATGGGTGGCATCGTCAGCGATGGTGGCCACTAGATGACAACTAGGCATAGCAGAGATCACAATTTAGTTTTAACCATCACGATTTAGGTCCATTTTCATGGTTTACAAGTAGCAGTTAGAAGACTACTAATCAATTGCCTTTGTGGTGATAGATTTGATAACCACTAGTGGAAGTCGCACAGTCTAAGTGCTACCCCTAGTAGCTTTAGTTGTAGGTAGGAAAAACTTAAGGTAAGATTTGAAGTGCTATATATAGTGCTTAATTAAATGCTTAAGTAGTTAATAACGTGTTAAGAACTTTTAGTAATGTTATATTTTTATATTTATTTTGTATTTTTCTAAAAAAAATTGGCAAAGTTCTATGACTATGACTGGGGGGTCATATGGTTTCCTACAAAAAATATTGCCTCAACAAGTCCTGACATTAAATATGGAAGAATTTTATATTAGAGGTTTTCTCTTTGGCCTCTTGAATGCAATGACAAGGTCCATTTGGATGAAAAATGCTCTAGTAAAAAGATGTTTTCCATATCCGAGCTTCAAACCCTGACTTGCAACTATGTCAAACGATCTTCAAATTGAATGTTCAATAAAAGTCAATCTTAACTTTGTCAAGCCTCCTAAACATATTGGAATGGTAAAAAATATTTTTAGTATAACCAAAATTGTTGCAATCACCCAAATCTTAAAAACACGTGCAAAATGAAGAGATTATCATATTTTCATAAACCCTTTATGACTCTCCAGATTGTTCAAAACACAAAAGAATATTTTGAGATATTTTACAAGATCTCACATAAAAAAATCATACTCTTAATTAGGAATCTATAATGTCAGAATGATAAAAATGAATTAAAATCTTTGAAAATTTTAAATACAAACTAGATAGTGATTTTATATAGGACTAAGGAGAGGATAGAGGTGGAAAATCAACCAATAAGAAGTGACCACTAATAGTAAATAAAGTGATTAAAATAATAAATGATCCACCTTTTTTATTTAGATCTCTCCTTATTAAATCATAAACTCACTTTATTATCCTAAAAAATTAATCAAAGTGTAGGAAAAACCTATGACTCAGATAAAATAAATTAATCCACTAGGAAAATAAATACCTACACCAATAAATTCATGTACTAGAACATGAAAATATTTGTAAATGTGAATTATACATTCTCTGCAATATCCCTATTAACAATATATGTTTACCTTAGACTTTTACCATTGATAATTTGACCAAACATTTAATCACTTTTGTATAGCTAAAAAAACTAGCATGTCATTATGACTTGGAATCAATTTTCTTAAAATACTCTAGGATGACCAAGTTTAAACTCAAATAATTTGTAACAACAACTAGTAGTTATTATTTCTTGGCTCAATCAAGCTTGAATAACAAAAGGAGTTTCCAAGATGACCTAGAACATTGACATAATATTTAGGAAATTGAATTAATTGACATATTCCAATTTGAAGAATACAAACAATTGAAATTTTGTCATATAAAAAATGACACTAACAATACTAATAATGACTAAGGTAGTGTGTAAATATGTTAATCTAGTAGTTTCAATATTAGTGGTCAATCGTTGTGTCAAATAGCTCATATTGAATGCTATGATAATAATTAATGGATTATATTTTCACAAGTATATTATAAATAAAAATGTTAATTTTTTAAAGGATTGTGTTAATATAGCAAGGACATGGGGTTCTTGTGATAGAAACTCAAGTTTATATTCTCAAGTGACATTTCAATGAATTATTTTATTTTACTTTAAAATTAATTACTTCACTTTACACACAATATTTTACTTTAGAAATTATTTAATTTTATTTTTGAAAGGATGTTTCTATTTTGTTAAAGATTTGTTATTACTATATGCATTTTACAATGGTTACTAGAGATGGATTGTAGTTGCATGATTTTGTTAAATTTGATAGTCTAATTGCTTGGATGTCAAAATATTAATATTTAATAATAAACATAATATTTCTAAAATAAAATAAAATTTGAAAGTTCTATACTAGTTTTATTTATTTAATTTAATTTAATTACTCATATGAACTCTTTAATATTTTGTGTATTTACATTCATGGTACTATTTTTTTATTAAATTTAAATGAAAAAAATAGTTTTAATGTTTTGCATTATTCTTTCAATGATATTTTATTATTTTATTTTAAAGTTATTTTAACAAGTCACTTCCAACAATTCATCATCACAAAAAATTCATCTAGGGGAGAATTCACCATAAAATATGATGTGAATTGTTGGTGGTGAATTTTCTACGAGATGGGTGTCATGACAATGAATCTTTGGAAGATAATTTTTTGGCCGTGAATTTTCCTAGAGCCAAATTTGACATTTATTGATATGTTTTAAAAATTATATGTTTAAATAAAAAAATTAAAACTAGAATTTTATTGATAATAGTCTTTCACATATGTAAAGAAGTTGAATGTACTTTGGTTAGTTTATTTTGTCTAAATAAAATGAGCTATGTGTCTCTAGTGTCATATTCAATGTCAATAATTATTTATTTTAATTTTTACATAATTTTTTTTCACACTATCTATTTTATATTTTATTAAAGAGTTATTTATTTATATATTTTTTTAATAAAAGGAGTAAAAAATTTATTGAAATCAAGAAACTAATAGTACATAAGGATCAAGGAACCCGAAGTCTCCCACCATAACAACCATCCAAAACATGAACCACCATCCATTCAATCACTCACATCTTATCCCCCCATATCATTAGTAATGACCCTCTCTAAATCATGACAATAATTAGGGGATAATTGTCTCCACCCTTCAATCTTCCAATCATCCACATGCTCTAAAGCCCACTTAGAAAACAATTAGCAACCCTATTCTATTCTCACAGAATGTGGGAGAAAGACACCATTTCCAATGAAGAGAACCTTTGCAAAATTTGTCGATCCACTAACACAATCTTCCAATTAACCTTAGCCACCTTTTTCTCATGCAACATATTAACAATAATCTGTGAATCAAATTCACATGTAATCCTATGCCAACCAAAGGATTAAGCACACTCAATAGCCTAGAGAATCACCAATCCCTTCATAAAGTTGTTAGAATGCCACCCTTTATGGATGGAGAGAAAGAAAATAACTGAACCAGAATAGTCTCTACCAACTCCACCGATCCCAGCAAGCCCAAGATTACCCTTAGAGGAACCATCTGTATTAATCTTCAAAATATCTTTCAGAGGAGGTAGCCATCTTCCAACCCTTTGAATCTTCTTTTTAGCCCTCCTTCCTCTTTTGAAACAAGCAGAGAGCAACATCAACCCCTGCAAACCTAATTTATTCACAATCTCATCATCACTTCTTTCCAATGGAAAAGTTGTATCACATTTGTCTTCCACTGTCTCTTGTATCATATCAAAAAATTATCTGCCAAACCTATTGAACCATCAGCCTATCCCCACAAAAAATCCTATGATTCCTTTCCAACAAAAATTTCCAAAGGCTGAGTGTAGGACCAATGCACCACACAATTTGAAGGAAAGAGGCCTAGGAAGGGAGTCTTCCCATAATGCTCTAGAACTCAATGAGGGAAGAAGCATGAACACACAAATGTTTCCAAATGTAAGGAAAGCTAAGGCGAATTAACAACTCTCCTAATGTCAAAACCTCAGGGAAGAATGCAGAGGTTCTTTTAAATTTTCAACTATAGTCCAATTAAGATACACTTGAAAGAAATAATAGAAACAAAGAAATGACTATACACACATGAACACCAAATTTACGTGGGAAAACCCTTATGGGAGAAAAACCCACCACACCAAGAAAAACCCCTTTGTATTACAGTAATGAAATTACATATAGAGTATGGGCTTCAATCTCTGATGTCAATTTATAGCAGCGTACACAATGATCAACCTTGTATAAAATATTCAAGTTACAATGCTCTCAGGATTGAATTCACACTGATTACTCAATTGTTCATTGAACGGTTCATCCCATTGATCATCCCTGGTCTATTGAACTTCCTCATAGGAACGGCCACAATAGTCTAACTTCCAATGGTTCCCATTCTACTCCCTAATTGGTTAAAGTCACACCACATAGGATAGTCTTCCAATCGGTCAAGGTGTTCAACTTGTATTCGCATGTCAGTGAGACACTAACCGTGTCTCCCCAATGCCACGAAGCCCAACCGTCGATATTGTAAAGAGTCATCACCTTCGGCAAGAGGTTACACCAAGTTCACAAGCTGTCTGCAAAACATAACCATATTGCTGAGACATCATACCGATGATCATCACATGTAGCACTATTTGGAAAGACTATCGCTATCGGTGAGAGGTCATAACGAAGTTCCAAAGTCACTTAGACATTAGCATTTCCATCGGCAAGACTATCGCTATTCGCCAAGAGATCATACCGAGACAACCATGTTACTCCGAAATGTCCTACCGTCGGTGAGACTTCATCCATCACTAAGAGTTCTTACCAAAGCCTCCATGTTACCCCAAGACCACCTTTTTCTAGGAGTCATACCGACAATAGCCAAAGCATCGGCGAGACAAAAATTTGTCGCCAAGAGTTCTTACCAAACCCTTATGTTACCTCCATGAATCCAAGTGTATAACTATTGGCGAGACATCCCACATCACTAAGAATTCATACCGAAGAAAAATTTTTGGCCAAGAGTCTCCCTGATAACATTAATTGCCATGATTCTCCTCAATAACCTTTAGACACCAACTCGTCGGTAAGAGATCAGCTCGGATGGTAAGAGATGGAAACTTTCATAGTGACCAACATGTCAAAATGATAGCTCTAGTTAGCAAGATAGTAACAAAGTCTTGGCAACCTAAGCAATCCACAAGGTTGCACAACTGTTAGTCGGCCAGATAGTAAGGATGTCACACAGACTTGGCTCTTTCAGAGGTTTTAGCCTGTGAGATTGAGGCACATAATTCCAACACCAAACATCCCATTGCCAATGCCAGAGTAGTCTAGAATAAGGACAACCAAAATAAAGATGGGAAAAATCCTCCTCACTACAGTCGCAAATAACACAAATAGAGGGACCCTAGAATCCTCGCTTTTGAAGATTATTCTAAGTCAAACATCTATTCCAAGCTAGATTTCACATAAAACAATTACACTTTGTCCATGAGAACTTGTTCCACACATGTTTCCACCAAGGGACCTCCACCCTACTAAAATTATGAGACAACAACTCTTGATATCGACTAGCCAAAGTGAAAGCACACTTAGGATTCAGGCTCCAAGCTAGAATATCCTTATCCCTAAGGGAATTGCATTTCCTACTAGCCAAAATATTTTGAAGCTTGGCACAATCCTGCTCCAACCTGATAACAGGCCAATTGCAAAGGTCCTTCCACCTAGCCACCTCCAACTACCCACAAGGATAAAAATTCTTAAAATCACTCACCCTTGACCAACCACCTAATGTTATATGGAGCCTAATCAGAATTGAAGGTTAAATTTTCCCCACTTTTTATCAATGTGCTTTTCCCCCAAATTATTTAAAATAGGGGTTTGGGGGCAGCGCCCCCAAGATGGGGTCAAGGGGAAACACCCCTTATGAGGTCTATGGGAAATGCCTCTAGCATGCTCCCTGTCACAATACAAGGTGAGGTCGAAGGGCAGTGCCTCATAGGGGCTTGGGGGAGACACCCCCAAAACCTCTCACTATTTTTATTATTTTATAAAGGCATCGAGAGTTATTTTTCTATTGGCTGACATAGAAAAACCTATTTTGTAATCTGCATAAGCCTTCATAAAAGGCTAAGAGTTATGGTTTCCATTGATATTGTATTGTAGCATTTGTAGCAGTATTGAGTTGCAAGGGATTATTGGTTATAATCAGTTTGATTTGTTGGATAATAATATTGGACTCTCTATTGGTGGATGTAGCCCAAGTTTGGGTGAACCATGTTAAAAATTGTCTCTCGCTATTATTATTTTTGTGTTTTTCATTCCTATTTTTAATCTTTATTTGCATTTAATTGATATTTTCTACATGAAATTCGTAACACCACCCTCCAAGAATCATTGAAAAAGATTCACTAAATTAGGATACTAACACAAATTGGGGTAAAAGCCATCCCAAGAATCAAACCAAAGAGATCCCTAGCCCCCCTAATTAAATATCCAAAACATGCCCTCCTTGATCAACACAATCCCTTTCTTAAGTATTCCCCAAATCACAAAACCTTTCCCCACCAGAGGATACCTGGGAAGCTCCTCCTTAAAAACCCTCAGAAGGTACTTGTGAAATAAAATCCTGGCCCAAATATGATCTTGCTCCACACACAACCTCTAGTAAAGCTTTGTAGCTAATGCTAACCCAGACCAAGTTGACTTCCGCAATCCAAGACCCCCAAACTACCTCGGGCTACACACAATATCTCATTTTACCGCGATCCACTTGGAAGAGAACAAGCTACCCGCTCATAAGAATTTTATATCCATAGAGTCCAAATCCTTCACAAACCCAACAAGAGCCACCTAAAGCATGCACCAATAAATAGGAAGATTCTACACCACTGAATTTAGTAGCCAAATATGACCAACAAAGGAAATCCATCTATGATTCCAATTATTAACCTTTGCACAAAACTTCTCTAGAATATTTTTCCATGATTCCCTAGGAAGTCTACCAACAAAGATAAGAATACCAAGATAAGTTAAAGGGAGAGAACCAATCTAAAACCTCAAGATACGAGCAATCATTTTTTGAATAAGCCTTAGAGTATTGAAGAAGAAAATGGAATATTTATCTTCATTAATGCTTTGACTAGAAGTAGAAAGATAGATATCTAAAGCCTTGTGAAAATTTGTAGCTTCTCTTATCTTAGCCATACCCATCAAGGTAGTATCATCCACAAATTGTAAGTGAGGTTGAGAAGGAACACCATTTCCCCACCCCCAACCATAGAAGAAACCCAACTCCACATTACATTTCACCAGTCTCCCCAGGCCTTCAACAAGAAGAATAAATAAATAAGGAGAGAAGGGATCCCCTTGACGAAGGCCTCTAGAAGCACTAAAAAGAGAAGAAGGCTCACCATTTATCAACACCAAGAAAGAAGTGGAAGTAACATAGCACATAACCCATTGGACCCACTCCTCAACAAAACCAAAATCAATAAGAATTTTTTTCTAGAAGGACCACTCACTCTATCATAGGCCTTTTCCATATCTAGCTTGATGAACATAGACTTTTATTTTGAGGATGCCATAAAATGAATGGTCTCAGTAGCAATGACCACCCCATCTAAAATTTGTTGATCCTCCACAAAACCACTCTATTCCTCAAAGATAAGCCCTCTAATCCATCGCTTCATCCTTCCAACAATCAACTTGGAAATGATTTTATAAACCACATTACAAAGGGAAATGGGTTGAAATTGACTCAGACGATCCACCCCCTCACATTTTGGAATGAGAGAAAGGAAAGTAGAGTTCAAAGTCCACATCATCTACTTATTCCTTTGAGACTCATGAACCACCTCCAAAAGGTACAACTTAATGATATCCCAAAATTCTTGATAAAATTCAATCCGAAAGCCATCAAGACCCGGGGTTTTCCCTTTCTTCAGATCTGGAAAATAGTAGCCTCTAATTCCTCAAGTGAGATATTACCCAAAAGATGCTCATCCATCTTCCTAGTGACCAAAGAGGGGATACAAGATAAAACTTGGTTTTCTTCCACCAAACCATCCTGAGAATCCTCCTTAAACAAAGAACCAAAGAAATGTGAAGTTTCTCTAGACATATCCTGCAAAGAAGATAAATGCTCACCCTTATCATTCACAAGAACAAGCATAGAATTACCATGTCTCCTAGCTTTCACCGAGTTGAAGAAAAAATAGATGTTTCTATCTCCCTCCTATAACCACTCAACTCGAGCCTTCTATTTCCAATAAATTTCCTCTCGTAGCTCAGACTCTTCCAAAGCTTTCAAAGACCTTGCCTCCTCCCTGAGTAAATCCTCAAAAATACCAAACTCCCTTATCTCTCGAGTGATGAAATCCAAGTCAACTTGAGCAGCAACCTTAGCATGAAAAATATTGCCAAAGCACTATCTATTCCACCTTTTGAGTTGATATTTTACATATTGCAGCAGTTTGGAAAAAGAATACATAGCAGTGCCATAAGCAAGTCTTCCCCTCCTCCACCATTTAGCCATGAGCTCCTGCAATGAAGAATCTCTTAACCACATAAGTTCAAACGTGAAAGAGGGGGACTAAGTAACACATGTTGAAGTAGCAGATAACTTAATAGGCTAGTGATCTGAGCCCCTCTAGTCCAAAATATCTGAGAAATTAGACCATCATCCACCAACCCAGAAACATGAAACCAAGAAACGGTCAAGCCTCTCAGCAATACAGTTCTCTCCCATTCTCCTATTGTTCCAAGTAAACTGACCATTACATGGCTTAATGTCAACCAAATTCAATGCAAAAATTTTACTAGGAAAGAGGAAAGAAGAGGGCTCTAATTTTGCAATACCACCCTTCTTCTCATCCAACTCAATAATGGAATTGAAATAACCCACAATAATCCAAGGGAAAAAGGGACCAAGGCTTCGAATAAAATTAATATGAGACCACAATAACCGTTTACCACAAAAATTAGTAGGTACATAGATGTTTGAAAGAAGAATAGTTTCCCTGAACTCCAAACTTGAAGCAACCATAGAGATGGAAGACTTGGAGGACATCCACCAAAGAGGACAGATCTTCAATGGGTTTCATAGGAAAGCCAGACCCCCTGCATTACCATGAGCCCCAATACACTAGAAATCGCTCCAACCCCATAGCTTAGGCAAAAAATCAATCACACCTTCAACAATTAACTTGGTATCCTATAAAAAAAGAACATAAGGAGAATGAGTTCTCACAAAATATCAAACAAATTTTTGTCGAGGGCCACTATTCAAGCCCCTTACATTCCAGGAGAGGACGGTCATTTTGGAGGGTTAGAAAAATGGGAATCTAGTGTCTTAACAAATCCAGACTCCACCAAAGTCTCCCCTATCATATTTATTTTTTGCAAATCCTTCTTTCTCCCAACTTTAGAAGACTTCTTAGCAACCCCTGTCCTTTGGTCTTTTTGAAGAATTCCCAACGAAGGAGAAGCCTTGTTGCCTTCAAACCCTACTATCACCAATGGAGTAGAGATCTCTCCCTCCTCCATCTTCATATCCATAGGAGTGTCAAACCTTCCATGAACCACCAAACTCATATCTATTTCCATTTGTAAAGCCCCAGTCTCCTGAGAAGTTTGGTTGAAATCAGGAATAATTCCTTCCTGAACCCCATCTGAAACACCCTAATCCATAAACATCATTCTTGAATGAACCTCCTGTTGACTAATATCATCCAGAACCTCAAATATATTAAAGGTATCACCTTCCTAATACTCCTTAAGAGTCCTCTTTGACCTCGGTTCCTATTACGAGCCTTAACATCAATAAAACCCTCTATGCTAACAGCCTCACCAGGAATGAGGTTCTTTCCTTTTTCAACCAGTGGAGGATTGTGAGGAGGCTAAGTAGCCTAAGACAGAAGATTTTGATTTCAGGCATCTGCTTTGTAGATGGCCATATTCATGACATAGATGACAATGAAAGGGAAATATCTCATAATCAAGCTGCTACACCCAGGAATATGAACCCACACAAATTTCTAAAGAATCTGGAAGAGGGTTATTTAAATCCATTTCAACACAAATGTGAGTAAAAGTCATTACCTTTCTATCTTATGTTTGTTGAGAAGGACCCACTGGTTTCCCTAGTAGCAGAGCAACTTGATGCAAGATATCATTGCACCAATATTCAACTAGAAATCTAGGGAGACCCACACCAAAACCCGATTAGGAAGCTCCTCTGAAGGATCAAAACCTACATGCCGGGGTTTAATAAATAAACATATCTGGTTGTAGAAATAAGCCCACCTTCAAACACTCTATTGTGATCCACCATGCAATTAAGTGTCACCATGAAGTATATTTTTTCAAAAAACATTATTTCCCTCTCACCCTTCAAGGACTAGGTACAATGAGCCCACAACTTCAAAAATTGAAGTGAAACCCTCATTCGGGTATGTGTAGGATCATGATGGGCCAAAAAGTGGCGATCTGATGGGCATTTGTAGGGTATGTGGCTGACAAATTTTTTTTAACCCAAAATTGATGAAATGAAAAGGGTTTTTAAATGAGATTCACATATTTCCACCAATATAATTTATGTTTTAGTTTGAATTTAATAAATAATTAATATTCATTTTCTATTTGAATTACGACTAAAGTCCTGATTGATAAGTTGATTGAAAAACATCTATATCTTTCAAACGGTATTACATTTTTGGAATCCAAAACATGCATAATATTCTATGCTTCACATATGATAGGATTAAAAAAAGAAAAATTGAATTTCATGAAGATTTGACCAAGTTAAGGTGGTCAGACATACGAGTTTTTGTATTTTTTAAAAGTTGTAATAAAAAATTCATAATTTTATTATTTACTTGGAAAAAATTACAAAAAATATGCATCACATCAAACATGAGTTCTCTACTTATTTCTAAAATCTTATGAAAAAATATTATCATTTTATTGTGGTTAGGTGGTTACCTACTTTATTTTTCCACGAAATTTAAGTACCACTGCATTGAAATTTCAAATTTTCACTAAATAGATTTTTCTTTTAAAAAATAAACCTAGTAATTTAGAAACTACGTTCAATTTGCTACATATTCTATTCTTACATATTTTTGAAATAATATAGATAACTTATTCAAATTTTTACATCAAGTTTCCTAACTCTTATTTTTTTGAATTTTTTGCCACTTAAGGGCCTATTTTTTCCATGATGATCCTGCACATACCCATTCCCAAGAATTTGCAGAGCAAAGCATGCTTTGAGTAATACTCAATATCCTTCGTGATTGATTTTGGTTGAATCATTAGTACCGAACTATCTTTGCTTTGTTCCAGGAATCCATTAATTTTTGGAATGTGAGGACCTCCAGATGGAGTGACTCCTCCATTCCCTGAATCATTAGAAAACAATTTTTTATCAAAAACCCTCATTGCATGAGATTGAGATTTCACTCCAATTGCAGATCGAAAATCCAAAGCAAGATTGGTCCCCGAAGCTTCCCCTCGATCCATTTCCAAAGAGAAGACTGGAAAAAAAATCCTTAAATAAAGAGAGCCATGTGCCAAAACCTTGCTCCCACTCACCAAATCTAGTCACTTGAAACAAAAAATAATGTTAACTCTAGTAGGAGAAACCGAGAATACAATCTTAGCCAATATAGAGCAATAACCCCAAATACCATAAAACACACAACCCATGAATGTAGAGCACTCTACACCACCTCCAAATGACTCCACTCCCACATGCATGCAGCGACACCAACATGTAGATGACAACCATTACAAGTCATGCCCCCACCACCTGTGATGCAGTTCCATTGACATGTTCTCTATTTATTTATATGTTTTAATAATACAATAAATTATAAAATATATTAAACATAATTATTTTATTTTTTATTTCACACTTTTCTTATATAATGATATTTTTAATATTTATCTAAATAAATTTTATTCACAGTTTAATATTTATATTTATATTTTACTTTTGTGCAATATAATTTTTTGTAAATATGTTAATTGTGTTTTATTTCCTATAACTTTTATATGTAGACTCTTTAATTATTTTGTTAACACATTGACACCATTATACTAACCCATCCTTGACACTCTAGTTATTAGAAATAATACATATGTACTTGAAGTAATTAAAATAGTAAATACCTATACACTTTAAGAAGTAAAATAGTAGATGCTACTTATAAAATAACTATATCATTAAATATGTATTAACTAATTTATTTAATACTATTGTGAGTCCTTCTTTGGAATACCATTATGACGATGGAAAAACATCCACACTCAATGTTGTGCTTGGTAATCCTTTTACTGAGTTGCATCCCACAAACATTGGAATGATTTTCCACTCATCTCCCATCCCTTCAAAATTTTTGTTTCAAACCATATTGATCTTTCTTTTGTTACTATTTTTTGGGTTCTTTCTAAAACTAGCTTCCATTTCCATGTTTCAGTCTTTTCTTTTGTTGGTCTTTTTTTTTTAGTTGTTTTTAGTTATTTTGATGTTTCATTCTTTGTGGGACTCCTCTCATTTGCTTCTATGATTGGTTCAAGCCCTTGCTTCTTTATCTCATCAAATTTATTTTATTTAAAATTTAGTATTCAAGAAAAATAAAATACTAGTAAGTTTAGATATATTTTTTGTATTTTATAAATAAAATAATAAGTTACACATAAACATATAATACTTACTAGCTATAGCCTATGACGGTCTCAAATTGGCTCAAGCCAAAGGATATAGGAAAGTGTGGTTGGAGGGGGACTAATATCATAAATAATTTGAAAAATTGCATGCCCCCCTCTTGGACTACTGAGCCTTTGATAAGGGACTCAATAGATATTTTGAAATATTTTGATGAGTATTACATATCACACATCTTAAGAGAAGGTAATGGGCTAGTGAAAATTTTTGCTAACATCGGTGTTAAAGAGTTTAGGAAGTGGGGTCTGAATGACCCTCTTCCTATAGAGGTTATTGCTACTATGAACAATGATAGCTAATTTTAAGTTTATTAACTTCTCATTATCTTGGCAGCGTGCATTCCTTTCCTCATGTCGTTGATTGTTATGAGAAAGGATGGTGTGCAAGATTTGAATCAAGTGATTGGTATGGGAGCTAGGTACCATAGGAAATGGAAATCTATGGTCTTTATTATCCCCTACTCCAACTCTAGCCTCACACAGATTTTGGGTGGTCTTTGTATTATTTTCCATAGTCTTCTTTGTTCTGTGCTTGGAGCCCTCAAGCTGGTTACTTCTAATAATTGTGGAGAGATGGGTGGAGATAGAAATCACACCAAACCTTTCTCATGTGAAGCTACTAGGAAGAGAAGGAGGTCTGGCAGGTGCTAGACAAGGGAGGGTTAACACCCTACTTGGAGAAACTACATGGTAATAATCCTCAGGTAACAACACTTTTTGTTAAAGGATGGAATGATAGAGTGCTTAAGCTTTATGGGATAAAATTTGAGGTTAATGAAGAATTTATTGTTGGTATTATTGGCCTGGCTATTGACTGTATGGAAGTCTTTAGGGATAAAAAGGAGGTGCAGACCACTGAAAATATTTTTTCAAAATGATGAAGAGAAGGATTTGAGGACTACAAGGAGTGGAGGATATCATATAAGTTCTCTTAAGGAATTATGGGGGGATGTTGTAGAGGAGTTAATGCGCTACATTACGTTGGAAGGTTGATTTTCAGCGGTTAATGCATACCACTTCATCCTGCTTAATCACTTCCGACATAAGAAGAGGGTTTCTTTCCTGTTTTATCTTCTAATGTCTCTTGATTCAGGTCTTAAGGATTACAAGAAAAACCTAAAAAATCCCATCTTGCATGTAGGGTCAATTCTTCTCATCTCTAATTATGTGAAGACTTTGGAGGTTGCTAAACCTATGGTCACCCCAAAGGGTAAACAGTTCAAACTTGCCGAAGAGTATGAGACTGCTTTTGAAGAGGAACCAACCAACAAAAAAGTTAAGAAAAAGAAATTGATTTTGGAAAAAGCGTCAAAGATGGAGGAGGATGTAGACTACATTCCCAATTCTTTGGCTTCTCTAGAGGGGGGTCCACATTCCCCTTCCATGGGAAAGAAGAAAAAAGGGGAACCTTGTACTAGTAAGGGTTATTTAACTTGTAGTGAAGAAATTGTTGTTGATGTGCCGAGTAGGGGTCTAAAGGTGAAGAATAACCTGTATGGGGAGGCCTCCTCGACACCCTTAGTTGCTAAGAAAAAGAAGGATTTGGGGGAAAGAAGTGGGAAGAAATGGGTTTTGAGGACTACGAGCCAAATTTTGGAGGACCTTCCTCTCACTATTGTGGGCGGCCTCTTTGTTGCTGATTCGCTGAGTGTCAAATTGGTTATGCAGCTGAAAGACAAGTTGGGAATGTTGTTGTTGCTGTGGAAATCCAGGATGTGGATTTGGAGAGGATTAAGAAGAGAAAGGCAGTAGCAAAGGAAATTATGAGTTCCATCTGCAAACTCAAGTCTCCAGTTGTTGTTGAAAAAGGCATGGACACCCCTGCTAGTCAGGATAGGGTTAGTTCCTCTAAGGAGGAAGATGCTTTGGGAAAAGGGTTTTTTCATATTGATAGAGAAGGTTTGTCTGATGTGCTTGGATATGCTCGTGAGGGGTCCATTGTCTTGTTTAAGCTTTTTAAATGGTTTTTTCATGAACTCAATAAAACTAATGTCAAAGTTAAGGGAGTGGTTAGTAAGGCTGAGGAGTCCTCTGTCCAAAATCAGATAGATGAGTTGTTTGACTCCTTAAATACTATGGTGGACACTGTTGTGGAGGAAACTCTCAAAATGAAACAAAATCTTGAAATTAGAATCCTCATCCTTGAGGATCAAATGGTGAAAATCTAGGATACTATGATGAGAGGAGGGGAGGTGAATAAATCTTCTAGTAAATATGAGTCTACTACTATTACTTCTCTTGTGCTTAGTGCTAAGACATGTAAAGATAGTGCCCATGTTGAAGAGGTTGTTGCTACTGGTAAGTTGCTGGAGGAGGAAGGTGTTGCTGAGAAGGGTGGTGAGAAAGGTATTGTTTTGATCTTAGAGGTAAATACAGATGGACCTGGAGCCAAGACTAGGAACAAAACTAAAGCTCAAGTTGGGGCATCTAGGAAGGATGTGGGTATGTGTAGGATCATCATGGAAAAAATAGGCCCTTAAGTGGCAAAAGAATAAAAAAAATTAGAGCTAGGAAACTTGACGTAAAAATTTGAATAAGTTATCTATATTATTTCAAAAATATGTAAGAATAGAATCTATAGCAAATTGAATGCAGTTTCTAAACTACTAGGCTTGTTTAAGAAGAAACGAAATCTATTTGGTGAAAATTTGAAATTTCAATACAATAGTACTTAAATTTCAGGGAAAAAATAAGAAGTAGGTGTCTATCTGACCACCCTAACCACGATAAAATGATAATATTTTTTTATAATATTTTAGATATAAGTAGAGGACTCATGTCCCGATGTGATGAATATTTTTTGTAATTTTTTTTCAAGTAAATAATTAATCATGATTTTTTTATTACAACTTTTAAAAAATATAAAAAACTTGTATGTCTAACCACCTTAACTTGGTCAAAACTTCATGAAATTCAAATTTTATTTTTTTAAACCTATAGTATGTGAAGTATAGAATGTGACACGGGTTTTGGATTCAAAAAATGTGATATCATTTAAAAGCTATAGATGTTTTTCAATCAGTCTATCAATTAGGACTTTAGTCATAATTTGAATAAAAAATGAATAATAATTACTTATTAAATTCAAAGTAAAGCATAATTTATATAGATGAGAATTTCCTTTAAAAACCCTTTTCGTTTTATCAATTTTGGGTTAAAAAAAGGTCGTCAGCCACATACCCATCATATTGCCACTTTTTGGCTCATCATGATCCTACACATACCCATATTTCTGATGTTTTTGATGATGCACAAAACATTATGGCTAGGTATGTGGAGGTGGCAGATATTCTAAAAAGCATCTATTATTGTTGGTGGGATCCTCCTTTTTTCCCATTTTTTTGGTGATGGGTAGCTGTTGTTGGGATGTTTTTTGGCTTAATGTTGTTATCTTTTCTTTTCTTTTCTTTTTTCAGATGTAAAGGGTTTGGGCCCCTTCAAAACCCGTATTTTACCTCTAATAAAAAACATGTAATACTTACTAGCATACTTACCTTTTCTATAATTTAATATAAACATAAAATATTTTCTATTGAATTTTTTTATTAAAGTGAAGTAGGAAAAGAAAGATATTTTTTGACTTTATTAATAGATTTTTCTAAAGATAAATATGTTAGTTTTACTTTGTAATTATTTAAAAATATTTTTTAATAATCTACTTTATAGTGTGTTACATTCATTATCTTTTGCAAGGCATTTAGGTCAATAATTATTTATTTTAAATTTTTAAAAAAAAATTGACACTATTTACTTTAAATTTATTCTTGAAGAGTTATTTTATTTTTTAAGAACAATACAATAAATCATAAAGAAAAATAAAAAGAAAATATTAACATAAGTTTTACTTCATGGGTTATTTTACTTTTGTATGAATATCAATTTTTCTTTTTATTTAAATAATGTTTTTGACTAGGTAAAAAGGATTGAAAAGTTTGAACCTTTTATCTAATCAATGTTGATATTTATATTTATATTTTATTTTGTAGGATTATTTTTTTTCAAATATGTGTTAGTTGTGTTTTAGATTTTTTTAAAATTGAAAGTTAAAGTCTATAAATATTAAAGTAGTTTTTATCGAAAAAATTAAGAATAAAAGTACTTAAATTAAAGTCCTTTGATTTTAATGAATTTTAAGTGCAAATGAAGAGATGATTTATAAAACTTAAATAAAAATAAAAATTTATGTATCAATCTATTTATATAATAAATAAAATTATATAGTTTACATAAAATAACTCATTATATTGTTTATAGATATATACATTTATATCCTAATTTTATGTTTATATGTAAAGATTTTCTTTCCTATAAAATTGTAAAAACTAATGATTATAAATTATTGTAATCTTAACTTTCTAATTTAAATTGTTTGATATTATTATTTTTATAATTATTTTAGTTGTACATTTTTCACATTAATTCTTCCTCCTCCTTACATATTTAAATAATTTTAACTATTTATTATCCCATGAGGCATATTCTCCTATTAATTAAATAATTCTTAATTATTTAATTAATTCATTTTCTCCTTATTCCTCCTTGATTAATTAAATAAATTAATTTTTTTTGTATTATAATTAAATAATAATTATTAATTATTTAATTATTCATTAGTTTTTTCTTCTATAATTAAATAAATTTTATTTGTTTAAATATTTTCCACCTTTCCCTCCATTATTAGATAATTATTTTAATTATTTAATATTTTGTAATTTTCTTCCATTTTTAATTAAATTGTTATTTTAATTAAAATTCAACCTTTTCCATTTCTTCTATAATTAAATAATCATTTTTATTTAATTATTCACTTTCCCTCCTAAATTAAATAATTTTATAATTATTTAATTTTCTCCAATTGTCTTTTTTTGGTGTCAATCTCATCATGGTAGAAAAACCTCATTATTGTTACAATATTATCTATTGAAATTCAATCTTAGCCATTTGTTTCTTGTCTTTGCCCTAATTTAGCCCTAACCCTATTTCATACTACATCTTTCAATCTTAATCATTGATTGTCATGTCATATTTTGGCTTTTAATTCTAACCCTTCATTTAAATTTGATTTTCTATAAAAGAGACGTATCATTGTCATTTCACATCAAAATCTTTTATGCTACTATTAGGCTGCTCCAGTCATGATCACATTCAAATCTTTAACAACTCAACATAATACATTCAATCTTTTCAGGTTTGCATGTATTTTATTTCTTTTGAGGTTTGCATGTGTTTTGGGTAGATTTAAATTATGTTTTATGCATATTTTTATTATATCCATTTTACATGTATACATTTTGGTGAACTTGAACCCTTTCTAACCCTTGTTTTTGTGAGTCTTTATGAATTTGATTTTGCAAGTGAAGGGTTTTTTTTTAAAGAATCCTTGGAGATCAAGTTGCTATAAGAGCCCCAAATAGAAAAAAATAGCCCAGCATTGGATCAGGTAGGCTAATCTAGACAACTTTTGACACATTTTGCTTGTAGATTTTTTTAAAAAAAAATTCTACCTTCCTTTTACTTGAGATATATACACAATGAATATATTTTTTAAAAAAATTGGTGTAAATTTATATACACAGATATGAGGTGTTTTTTTTTCCATGCAAAATTATACACATAATATATATTATAGAGATCTAATTTTCATGCAATTCATTTTTTCTTTGCAAAAAATTAAAATATATCCTCATATTGTATGTGTTTGACACTTCGAGGGAATTTTTGTGTTTTTTATATTTTCTTTAAAAAGATTTTTTCACAAGGTAGAAATAATAGCAATTTAAAAACTTTTCAAAAATCCTTTTTTATTTTTAACTTTTATTTAAACATGTTGTTTGACATTATCTATAATATGCAATAATCTTTATAACCATGTGCATGTGTATAATGGTTTTTTTTCTTAATAGAATTTTTTTAACTTTAATCTTTCGATTAAATATTTTTATATTTTATTTACTTGAGTTTATTTTATTGTTGTATATATTCTGTTATAAAAGATTTTGAAAATATTTTAGGACACATGTCTATGTTTTTAATCACAAAGGTCTTGTATATGATTTTATGGATGCATCTTTTGTTTCAAATTTCATAACTTTTCATTCCATGACCACATTAAAATCTTTAACAACTCAACATAATACATTCAATCTTTTCAGGTTTGTATGTGTTTTTCTTTGATTTAAATTATGTTTTATGCATATTTTTATTATATACATTTTATATGTATACATTATGGTGAACCCGAACCCTTTCTAACCCTTGTTTTTGTGAGTCTTTATGAATTTGATTTTGTAAGTGAAGGGTTTTTTTGTTTTAAAAAATTCCTGGAGATCAAGTTGTTATAAGAGCTCCAAATAAAATAAATAGCCCAGCATTGGATTAGGTAGGTTGATCTAGACAACTTTTGACATATAATTTGACATATTTTGCTTGCAAGAAAACATTTAAATTTCTTTTAACCTTCCTTTTACTTGAGATATATACACAATGAATATATTTTAAAAAAAAATTGGTGCAGATCTGAGGTGTTTATTTTTCCATTAAAAAATATACACCTAATATATATTATAGATATTTATTCATGCAATTATTTATTTTTTTGTAAAAGATTAAAATATATCCTCATACTATATGTGTTTGATACTTCGAGGGCATTTTTTTGTTTTTTGTTTCTTTTTTCTTTAAAAAGGCTTTTTTAGAAGGTAGAAATAATAGCCACTTAAAAACTTTTCAAAAATCCTTTTTATTTTTAAATTTTATTTAAAGATGTGGTTGTTTGACATTTTCTATAATATGTAGTAATCTTTATAACCCTATGCGTAGAATGATTTTTTAAAACTTTAATCTTTAAATTATATATTTTATTTATTTATTGAGTATATTTAAATAATTAGTGATTTAGAAACTTTTCAAAAATATTTTTTATTGTTAACTTTTATTTATAGATGTTATCATTTGACATTTTCTATAATATGCAATAATCTTTATAACCACATGTGTAGAATTTTTGTTTAACTTTAATCTTTAGATTAAGTCTTTTTATATTTTATTTATTGAGTATATTTAAATAATAGCCATCAAAAAACTTTTCAAAAATCTTTTTTTATTTTAAACTTTTATTTAAAGACCCTATTGTTTGACATTTTCTATAATATGCAATAATCTAAATAACCCTATGCATGTGTAGAATATTTTTATATTTTATTTACTGAGTATATTTAAATAACAATGATTTAATTTTTTTTTCAAAAATTCTTTTTATTTTAACTTTTATTTAAAGACATGGTTGTTTGACATTTTAATATTCTTTATAACCCTATGGATGAATAGAATATTTTTTTAAACTTCAATCTTTAGATTAAACATTTTTATATTTTAATTACTTAGTAAATTTCATCGCTCTATTATAAAAGATTTTGAAAATCACTTAGGACATATGTCTATGTTTTTTCAGCCACATAGGTCTTGTATATGATTTTATGGATGCATTTTTTAAAAAAAAATCATAACTTTTCATTCCAATCTTTTAATTTTCTCTCAAGATTTTGGTTACAAATTCTAATTGATGTTTTTTTAAATTTGTGCAGTGTGGTTTTAATTTTTATTTCTTTTTATTTATTATTTTATATTAAAAATTAAAATTTTAATTAATTAATTTTATTTTATTTTCTAGTTCTTTAACGTTTGTTCACATTGGTGACTAGGGGCTCATTAATAAGCATCCAACACCCTTAAAGAGGTAGTTGCAAAAAAATGGACATAACTTTTGTGCAACAGTTTGGAATTTCAGTGTTGAAAAGTTGGTTTAGATCTCTTCATTGTGGTGCAAATATATATTTCCATATTTTAATCCAAAATTTAGGTGCACTCAATCAAATTCACCCCTTCTTTTCAACTTCAAATGCTCATATCTTTGTTATAAGAAATCATTTTTCAGCAATCTTTTTAAAATTTATCAAAAAATCATAAGGAAGCCTTTTTTGCAATCATTTTTTCTTTATACATCTTTTTTTGGCATGTTTTACACAAATTTTAAATTAAAATTAAAATTAACCATTCACATTTGGATTTGGGTTTAAAATTAACACATTCACTTATGTATGCTTTCCTCTTATACCTTAGTGTGATCTTGAGGTTCATAAATGAGTGATCTTGCTTTTTCTTTATAGGAGGCCTTCTTAGAGAAGTGATAACTCTAGGGGATGACCTCAACTCCTATGTTTGGGTGGAGTATAAAGAGCAGGGGGTGAATCTAAAGACATGCCTCTTGGAAGTAGAATGTTGTCAATCTTGGTTAAGCCCCAAAAAACTTTATACCTTCGAGAAGTGAAGGTGGAGAGTGGGTTAGACTTTCCTCCTAGATATTTGGTAGTATTCTCTTTCATCTATGGATTAGGCCTCACATACCCTTGTGGTATATAGAGGATACCCCTACTTGAACTTGTAAAGCCTAGTTGATACTTTTGGCCATATTCCACTTGAGTAAGGCTTGTTAATGTGTCCTATGTGCTTGAATGTTTGGATCACCTTCCCCACTTGAAACTACAAGGGGGCCCTTATCCAAATTGAGCCTTAATACTTTGTATTTATGTATCATTTTTCTTTTTCCATTTGCATTTACATTCATAATCATAAAATACAAAAAAAAAAAGAAAAATCAAAATACCAAAAAAAATAAAAAAATCAAATATACAAAAACATTAGAAACATTTCAAAACAAAAAAATATAGGTGTCCTCCAAGTGAAGCTATCCACATCATATCTAAGTCAAAATTCTCATCCACATTCCCCATCCTAATCATCCTATCCTAGTCATCCAAGTTAAATCAATAATCCCGTCCAAGTCATCATAACCATCCCTCAGCTCATCCTAATCACCTCACCCTAACCAATCATTTCCATCTTAATGATTTCTCATCCTAATCATCTCATTTTATCATAATTATCCCTTCTCACCTTAATTCATCTTAATCATTTTAATCACCTCCATAATCATTCTAACCTTTCACAATCATCCTAATTATCCGTTTTAATCCTTTATCTTAATCATTCCATACTAATCTCCCTAATTTTTCTAATCATCCATTTTATCCTAATCATACCCAATCATCTAATCTAAATCATCCCAAGTATCTCAATCATACACATCCATTCTTAATCCATGACTTAAGACCCTAATCTTTATTAATTTGTTTAATAGAGTTTCAAATCATTATCATAACCATTCTCCATAATACACATCAAAATATTTCTTTCCTAATCCATTATCATCCTAAACACCATCCAAGCCACCATTGAAACTTATACCAAAGTCATTCCACCTTCCATGTCATCATTTTCTTCCATTGACAAGGGAAACCAAAATGTCCTCCATGTCCAACCAACACCCATCCATAACCATATCTTATATACCTCACATCCTAGTCAATCCATTGTCAAGTCAAAAATCACCATCAAAGGAGCCCCACAAAAATAACTATCAAAGTACCACCAAAATTTATTCTCAAAGGAGCACCAAAAATCACCCTCAAAGGAATATTCGAACCCATGAAAAATCCTCTTTAACAAGATACTAGTCCTAGCCTTCTAGTTCCACCCACTTCCACCTCATCCATCCCATGTTTATCCACCTCATCCATTTCATTTTTTCCCACCTTCATAGCACCTACACAAAGTCAACCATGTTACTCACTTGACTTCATTGATCCAAAGCATGACATCATAGATCCCCACTTATGTTAAGATCAAAGTACTCCTTGCGATCCCATTCCATCTCATGACCCTATCCTTAAGTCCATCCAATAAATCCTTCTAGATAACTATTGAATCCAAGATAAACCTATCTTTGATCAAGATCTTACCATTGATTAAGAAATCCAAAATGATCCCCTTTCATATCAAGATAAACTCATCCCTTCCATACCACCTGATGACCCAAGTCTCTCAACTCCATGCCATAATCCTAGTCCATAAACTCTATTGTATGATCCTATACCATCTCATAATCTTACCATATCCAACCCATTTGACGATCCTAGCATATCCACCTCATATCATGATCCTATCATACCACCTCCATGGAATGACCCTAGTGCATCACAAGAACAAATATTTACATCCATTACCCCATCTAATGATACCCCTTCATCTAATTCAAGATCAAAAGCATCCCTTCATCTCCATTTCATGATCCCCTTCCATCTCATAACAAAGAGAAAACTATGCCATCCATTATATCCCATGATCCTACCTTAATTCAAGATCAAATCACCCCTTCATCTTCATGTCATGATCCTAATCTTCCACAAGATCCCATCACCCATCTCCAAGGTACCCATGAACACCCTACATATCAATTGGGTTACTCCACTTTCATCCAAGTTGGTCTACTCCATGAATTTATCATTCCTTCCATACCATACCCTCCACAAAATGGACTCAAATATTGTTTTCAAAACAATAAGTATCCCATTGGAAAAAAATATTTGTGAAGAAATGCATTATCAAGGAAAAGGGTTAGGCCTACATGAGCAAGGAATATTAGAACCCATCCATATCCAAGAAAATACTAATTATCATGGCCTTGGCTACAAGTCTCTAGATGGGTGCTCCCTCCCCCCATCCTAAATCAAAAATCCCTCCACTTAAATCCAAATGTACACATTCCCCATTCTCAAAATCTATCTTGGCCCCTTACATTCCAAATTTGAGTCCTTCATCCCTTCCATCCATTTTGGGTCCCTATGTCTGAAAACCCATCCATCTTCGGTCCTTACATTACACCACCTATCACTCCTACTCTAAAATCCCATTATCCTCTTTATCCATCAGCTCATATCCCTAACCAAGATCAACAAAGGCACACACCCTTGAACATTTTCCAACATACCTACACCAATCAATCCATAACACATCCACATCATTCATATCCATCCACCAATACCATTTCTCTTAGAAGCAATTTGGATACCAAATTTCAAATCCATAAAGCCAAAAACCCACAAGAATCAAAGGGTCAACATGTACCATCAAAAAGATACAAAAAAGACAAAAAAATATGATCCAAAATAAAAAAATGGATATCCCAAAGGCCACAAAGGTCCATAAAGAAAAAATTAAAGTAAAAAACCATGTCAATTCCAAAAATACTCATAAAATCAATGCATCCCAAAGAAAAATCAAAATTTGCATCCAAACTTGCTTATCCAAAAGCTTCATCGAATCCTAAGTCCTTTATCCCATCTAATAATCCTTTACCATGTCCATCCATCTTGGGTCCTTACATCCCAAAATCCACATCCACTCATCCATCTAAATCTCCAAATTCAAAAGCCACTTCTCTTTCACAACTCCACAACCCTTCATTATGTGTTCCAATGTCGATGTTGTGAACATTTCCAACCACTCATCTACAAGTATTTCATAAACCCATCCATTATCCAACATCCATCATCCATCCCTCCCTCCATTTTATCAATCCTTTGCATAAATTGATATCCCTCACCATCTTCCCATCCATTTCATTCCCCTTACCATCATTCTACAAATGTTTATGAGCATACATCCAATTGTCCATGGTGTAATGGAGTGCATCTTTAAGGGATACAATCTATGGAATTAGATTCTTGAGTCTTTCCTTCATCTCCCTATCTTGCATCCATCCAAATCCACTTATTCGTATCCTTATCCTTCTCCATCCATCCTATTCTCATAAAATTCCAAAAAATAGAAAAGAGATAAAAAAATGAAAAATAGAAAAGTAAAACCACTTCTTGTGGTGCCTTGAATAGGTACCATGATAAAAACCTAGAAAATAGGTGTCATGTGTAATCCATTATCCTCTTCCACTCTATACATGGGGGAAATTTTCATCCATGATATTCTACCTACCACACACCCCTTTATTCCTCACTTCATATCCATTATCCTTGTAATGAGCCTTGCTCAAGCTGACCACAATTTGCCCCAATTTGCAGACTTGTAATTTCTTCAAACACTTTTTATGCAATGTGTAGGTGGCTGATATATTGTTTTCAGTTTGTTGTTTGATGCAAGATTGAATACCAAATGATTTTGAAAGCTTAAATAGACTTCTACAACTACTATGCAAGCATTTAAATGAATTACAATACTTCTATGCAATTTAAAATGCATTCCAATGAAGAACTAAATGTATAAAGTACATGTACAGCCAAGAGGCATTTTGTCAAACACATGGCATATAAATTCTAAGCTGATAAAATCAACTAATAATTTGACAACTTCTTATTACTCCTCCAATGCAAATATCTTTCCAATACAATGATGACATCAACTCAGCCAAGACTCTTGGCAAAATTACAATGATATATAAATATGATATTTACTGAGATGAATGCAACCTACAGCTGAAAAACTCATGACTTCTATAATGCCAATTTCTGATCTGTAATTAACACCTACAGCTGCTATAGATGACAATGATAAATGCTCTAAAATGGATTGATATTTTCAATAAAATATTGCTGATGAAGACCTATCTAAAATGCATCACAATAATTGTAATGAACCTGGGAATAGTACGGCTGCTTGACAAAATAATTTGATTTTTCTTCTTGCCTTAATATATTTGACATCTAACAAGTGGCGCCCAGCATCTCCATTACCCAACGATGCTCCTTAAATTTTATTGGAAATTATTTGTGCTCCAAACTGAAAATCACGCCTTCTTCTTAGCCGCCCCTGTTACTGCAAATCAGAAATTATGTGTTTCCTTTAAGTCACCCTTCAAGCTATAAAAGTCATCGCCATGTCCTTCCAATATTGGACGCTACAGCTGGGAAGTCAATTCAATGCACAAAGGGTCTCCTTGATCAAGTTCGTGGTCTCTAGGAAGCTGCTAGCATATCTGATAAAATCAGATTGTAACATCTAAATGTTAAATCTGCAAGTTGACCTTAGTAGATGAAGACCTCCACAAAATGTCTTCAAATAAACACTATGCAAATCTGGACCAGCAACTCAACAAATTGATTCTCCTCAACAATCTAATCTGCAACTTATTAAATCTCCAACATTTGCTTTCCCAAAATTTGGCCAAAGGCCACAAAATTTGTGCAAATGAGAAGTCTGAAGTAACCTCTCCACAGTTGCAATAATTCATGTGATATTTCACACCCTCAAAATTGCTATCAATAGGAAGTTTCCGTTTCCTATGATAAGAAGCAATCTGCAGAAACCCTAGGCTCCACAAGATGAAATGCCAACAACAACAACATCAAATCTACCTACCGAGAAAGAAGCCCAAGATGTCTATTTATTCTATTTTTTCCGAATTTCTCTAGAAGCTTCTAGAATATTCTTTTATTTTATTTAAGTGACTTTTATAATATATTTTAAAGTCGAGTCACTTTATTAAATTAATTAAATATAAGGTCACCTTTTAATTTTAATTTTATTTGATAACCTTATAATTAATTAACTTAATACCACTTAATGATTTAATTAAAGTAACTAATAAGTCATCCTCCTGAAAATCATTATTTTGGACAACTTAATTAATTAAATTAATTAAATCAAATTACCTCCAAAAACGGGGACATTACAATCCTACTTACATTCATCCTCCATTTTTTATTCTTTGATGTTGAGAAGGCTAACGATCTTCATATACATCATGCATTATATCCTTCCATCCTTCTTATCCTATCAATATCATTCATTCCATATCTCTCATGCTATCCAAATCCATCTTCCCTTCCCATATTTGGTCTCGATGAGGATTGTAGGGGTCAAATATCCATGCATCCATATCCTATCCACTTGATCTTGATCATCATATTCATATCATCTGTCATACATCCCTTATCATATCTCCATCCTCTCATCCTATCCAAGTCACCCTCTCTTTTCACCCTTGATGAGTTTTTTCCATCAAATTTTAAACCACACTTCATGATCCCTCATTATCTTTTCTTATCCTAACAACAGATCTAAGAAATTAATATAAAAAAACACCCACCTCAAAATTAGTGATCAATAATGTTAGTAAACTAGAGTTTTACATGCTAAACTAAGGTAATGAAAGATATTGACTTATATGATATGATATGTTGTATACTCTCTTGGGGAATTTCTCACATACCTTTTGGGAGGTTAGCCAATAAAGATGAGCTGCAACTTTCACTATGCAAAAAATCTTTAAGATTTGGAAGCAGGATTTGTCACCTACATCAAGCACACAAACATGATAAAAGGAGGATAAAGAGGTAGAAATGAAGTTAAAGAAAATTTGAAACAATACCCCTTAAAGTTACCTTTATCCACTTAGGAATTAGGGCTCTTAATCTTACATACAGTAAGTTCAATTTCCTCTCTCTTCATCATTTGAGAATACACCGCTTGATAATCCTTTTGTATAGAGAATATTTTAAGCTTCCTATCTGGAAGGCTCCTATAATCATATTCTTCATTCTTGCTGATATGGTGGTCTTGATGAAAGAGAAGAGTGTCCATGCAGAGTCAATTTATAGCATGAATCCCTGACTATGCATTTGAGTTAGTGGCCTTCAATAATAGAGGGTCATGGGATTTGTTGTATGAAAACTTGGTGTACTTTTCATAGTGAATCAAGACCAGCCACACATTTTATTTCAAAAGATGCTCCTTCCTCATAATTCTGATTTTATGTTTTTAGGTTGCTTTTTTGGACAGAGGGAAAGAAGCTTTTTATAAAACATTATTTAAGTTGGACTAAATTCACTTCAAAGTAATGAGTTTATTAGTGTAAATTACTCAAAGCTATCAAATAAAACTCAAAATTCTAACATACTATGAATTTAATAAGGGTTATCAAGTAATTACTCAATATCTCTTTTCCCATTTTAATTATCATTAAGTGTAAATAAATTGTATATTAAAGTTATACTTTCATTTAATAACTACTTAAATACTTTAAAAAATATATTATGATAATATTGCTTTTACAGTTTTACTAATGTAGCATGTAAAATGGATACAATATAAATAATGGATGGGTATGAGTGGATGGAAATAATGTATCCATTACCCTTTTGTACTCTACACTTGGAGGAAAGTTTCATCCATGCTATCTTACCTACCACACCCCCCTTTATCCCTCACTTCCTATCCATTTCCAACTTACATTCATCCTCCCTTTTCCCTCCTTTAATCTTGAAAAGGCTAAGGATCTTCATATACATCATGCATTATATCCTTCCATCCTTCTTATCCTACCCATATCATTCATTCCATGTCTCTCATCCTATTCAAATACATCTTCCCTTCCCATATTTGGTCTTGATGAGGAGCCTATGGGTCAAATATCCATGCATCCTTATCCTATCCACTTGATCTTGATCATCCTATCCATATCCTCCATCATACATCCTTTATCATATCTCCATCCTCCCATCCTATCCAAGTCACCCTCTCTTTTCACCCTTGATCTTGACAATGATAGGGGTTAAATATCCATGCATGATTTGGACACTTCAATCCTTACTTCCTCTACCATTCATGTCCTTTATGCACTATCCTTCCATATCATACATCATTTATCATCTTCCATCCATGATTTCACTACCTCTAGTGTGGCACATCTTAGTCCTTTGTAACTAGTCCTTGGAGCTCCATCTTCCTATATCCCATCACCATCCATTATCCAAAGTCCTCTCTCCTATCCATAGAATTCCTCCATCCTTTACCATGTGTCTTGGTCCTCCCTTGTCATCGGATCTCATTCAATCCTCCATCCAGCCTTATCTTATCCAATCCATTTATCCTCTATCCTTCCAATCCAACCATCCCCCAACCATTCCAAACTAGTCCATCCAAATAAAATCAATTGTAATCCATACGATCCAATCTTGCAATCTAGTGCATCATCCATAAGCAATCCATGATTTCAATCCAAATAAATTGATAATCTATTGATCCACTTTAATCCATTATCATTATAGTGATATGCCTTTCCCAATCCTCACATTGTTTCAGGATGTGTCCTTCCCATTTCAAACAACATGGTCCTCATCATTAATCAATCCATCAATTGGATTTTAGCTTGACTTGGAGCATAGTCCTTGTTTTCTCTTGGTTTGTTGTGCATTCTTCCTTGTTGCTTGTGTGTTTTATCCTTGTTTGCATTTATCATGGTCTTGTGCATTTTATTGTTACAAGGGAATCGTGGTCTTCCATATCATGGTTTTATAAGGCATATGTTTGTACTTGACCTTTTTATTCACGTACTTGGCACATTGTCATCCTGGTTCCTTATACCTTGGTGTATAATGTCAAGTACAATATCAAATCTAGGTTGCTCATATCATTGTAGCATGATGATCATCCATCCTCCCTCTCCATCCATACTTTCATCATCCTTATCTATTTTCCTCTTTCTTTTTATCCTTCATCCTTTAAGTCCTCTCATACATTTCAAGAGCACAATCATGTTCATTGAAAACACATGTTCTCTTGAGGGGGCATACCACTACCTCTTCCTTATCCTTCCTCATCGTCGCTAGTGACTAGGCATTATGCTTCTTGTCCTAATCCCTTTCCTACCCACCACGTTTTATTCTTTGAAATGATGTTGCTTCTCTTATTTGCAACATGATCTCAAAGAGGGACACAATGTAGACATTGAAAAATGTCATAAGCTTACGAATGCCATTTTTCACATTAACTCTTCATCCTACTTGCATAATTAAATAATTTTTAATTATTTGATTATCCCCTAAGGTCATATTCTCCTATTAATTAAATAATTTTTAATTCTTTAATTAATTCATTTTCTCCTTATTCCTCCTTGATTATTTAATTACATCACTAATTAATCCCTTTTCCCTTTTAATTAAATAAATTCCAATTTATTTAATTATTCCTTTTCCATTTTTTACTATAATTGAATAATTATTTTAATTATTTAATATTTTGTCCTTTTCCTCCACTTTTAATTAAATTATTATTTTAATTAAAATCAATGTTTTCCCTTTCTTCTCTAATTAAATAATCATTTTTATTTAATTATTCACTTTCCCCCATAAATTAAATAATTTTATAATTATTTAATTTTTTCCAACAACCTCTTTATCTATGCCAATCTCATTATCTACCCCAATCTTATCTCTTGACATCTCATTTAATTTCAGCCCTTGATTGAATTATTTTTATAATTCAATCTTAGCCATTTGTTTCTTGTCTTTGCCTTAATTTAACCCTAACCCTATTTCATACTACATCTTTCAATCTTGACCATTGATTGTCATGTCATATTGGCTTTTAATCCTAGCCCTTCATTCCAGTTTGGTTTTCTATAAAAGAGACCTATCATTGCCATTTCACATCAACATCTTTTATTCTACTATTATGCTGCTGGATTCATGAACAATCACATTCAAATCTTCAACAATTCAACATAATACATTCAATCTTTTGAGATTTACAGGTATTTGATTTCTTTTGAAGTTTGCATGTTTTGGTTTGATTTACTATGTTTTATGCATATTTCTATTATATCCAATTTACATGCATATATTAGTAAAACTGTAAAAACAATATTATCATAATATATTTTTTAAAGTATTTAAGAAGTAGTTAAATGATACTTAAATGACAATTAAAATGGGAAAGGAGATACTGAGTAATCACTTGATAACCCTTATTAAATTCAGAGTATGTTAAAATTGTGTTTTTTTTTATAGCTTCGAGTAATTTACGCTATAAACTCATTAATTTGAAATGAAGTAAGTCAAGCTTAAATAATGTTTTATAAAAGGCTTCTTTCCCTCAGAACAAAAAAAACAATCTAAAAACATAAAATCAGAGTTATTGAAGCCCATCAATAACTCACTATGAAAAGTACATCAAGTTTGCATACAGCAAATATTGTGACTCTCTGTTATTGAAGACCACTCACTCATATGCACAACCAGGTATTCATGCTATAAATTGCCTCTGTGTGGACACTCTTCTCTTTCATCAAGACCAGCAAATCAGCAAGAATGAAGAATTTGATTTTAAGAGCCTTCCAGAAAGAAAGCTTAAAATCTGCTCTGTACAAAAGGATTATCAAGCGGTGTATTCTCAAGAGAAGAAGAGAGAAGAAGTTAGACTTACTTATCAAGCGGTTTATTATCAAAAGAAGAAGAGAGAGGGAATTAGACTTACTGTATGCAAGGTTGAGAGCCCTAATTCCTAAGCCAACGAAGGTAACATTTAATGGGTATTTTTTCAAATCTGCTTTAACTTCATTTCTGCCTATTTATCCTCCTTTTATCATGTTTGTGTGCTTGATGCAGGTGACAAAGCCTGCTTCAAACTCTAAAGATTTTTCGGATAGTGAAAGCTGCAGCTCATCTTTAATGGCCGATCCCCCAAAAGGGTATGTGGGAAAGTCTCCAAGTGGGTATACAGCATATCAGTATCTTTCATTACCTCAGTTTAACATGTAAAACTCTGTTTTACTAACATTATTGACTACTGTATTTTTTATATTAATCTCTTAGATCTGTCTTTAACATGAGAAAAAATAATTATGGATCACGAGATATGATTTAAAAGTTTAAAAATTGATGGAAAAAAACTCACACAGTGATGCACTCTGAAAAGTTTAGATTTATTGTACTATTAGTTCTACTGTTGGAAGCCCTGTGTATAATGCAAGCACTCCCTGTGACCACAGTGCTATACTAGAAGATACTGGTAAAATCCATCATGACAGGGTTATGCTAAGTTTTAATGAGGGACATTAGTTTCTTAAGTTTGAGTATATTGACATTAGCTAAGTTTTAGTCAGCAGAACTGAGTAACCGAGATTCTAATGTGCCTGAATATTCTGGGCTGATAGATCAAATGATATTGTTCCAAAGACTTCTGGATTTGATTGTGTGCAATTTTTTACATCAATGTTTCGGATCACACTCTGTGATCCATCATCAGGATGAGAATAGAGAGCAAAAGGAGGATCCTCCTTTTGCTCTCTATTCTCATCCTGATGATGGATCACGGAGTGTGATCCGAAACGTTGATGTAAAAAATTGCACACAATCAAATCCAGAAGTTTTTGGAACAATACAATATGAATTGTGGAAACTTAATATCATTAAGATCATATGATGTTAGTACGGTAATCACACATCTGTCTATCCTATTCACGACTTTAGTAATTAGTTAATATGTTAAAAAGTAGTTATGTGTTGGCAGCTCAGTGTAACAGGTGTTTTTCATACTTTTAAGGATTACAAGCTTGTGATTAGTTTTTTTGTAATTCTATTGTATAGTGTCTTGAGATTTTTTAATTAAAAATTATAAAAATATCATTTTATAACTTATTTTTTCTTAAAAAGAAAATAAATTTCAATGGGTTCTTATTACCCAATTACGCATAAAAATTGCTGACCAACAACAAAACTGAAATTGTTAGCAGCTGTTCCATTGAATAGATTGGATTCGCATATATTCTGAAGCAGCAACATGTTACTAACATACAGGATCAACCATATGTATAGGGTATTCTGGAATGATAAAATAGGCTAAAAATGAGGAGTTTGATTAAATAATTAAAACTGGGGAAAAGCTACAAAATATTTCAACTTAGTCTTGGATCAAAGAGTTTTAATATTTGGCGTGATATAGGGAAGCTAGAAACGTTTTTTATAGTTGTTTATTAATTTAAGCCTTTAACTAGCTACTGAATAGTGGTTAGAAAGTGATATTCACATTATCCAAAGATAATTTCAACTTGAATAAATGATCACCGTAGATAGAGATTCAATTTGATGTTTGACTTTTTTCAATGGGATTATTAATTCCACATTGCCTTTCAAAAATTTCATTCAAATCTAGGTTAGTGAAGTAGGTGGGTGTTTGAAATGCTGGGAATTTTTGTAATACTTATATTCTCCTTATTGCTTTGAATGATAATCCATTTACAAATCTAGGTTCTATTGGTTTCCTTTATTTCCATTCATGAATCTACAACATATTATGTCTTTTTAAAGAACAAAAAATAGTATGCTATAATGGACTATGTTTTTCATTTGTGTGTAGGCTTTGAAACCAGGCGAGCAAGAAGAATGTGATATGAGTCAGAGGTTATACCCTTCTGCTGAAAAGGCAGTGGCTATCTTAAGATTCCAGCAAGAAGGAAAAGCAAATATATAAATATGACTTGTAGAAGGAAAATGTGTCTTTTCTGCTGGAATTTTCTGGACATATAAATTCCTGTTTTGAACGTTCTCTTAAAGTATCGAGTCACAAGACTCGTTGTTACCCATTTGCTCCATGTTTTTACAGTACAAATTCGTTTGCATTCTAAATATGAGATGTTATTCTGTATACTCACTGTTTTCATAGCTTAATGTAGTAGATGGACTATTTAAGTGGTGTACCCAACAATCTTCTTTTGCTATTTGCAGTATACAAAAATAGAATGTTAGCTTTGCCAGGATGCCATCAGTACGTCCAATTTGTGTATTGAATGAATGCAAACGAGGGGAAAAACAAGATTATTTTCACGTGAAAAAGTGTGAATGCTCGTGAGGAAAGAATTCACGAGATGGCTGTCTCTATACTAGAGAGGCACTTATTCCCAGCTCTAGTTTCGTCCCGGTGGACTTTAGGGTTCTTTGAAGATGCTGGCATGATTGTTTGCTTGAAAGTTTCTAAAATGTTATCAACAAATATGTTTGTATCAAATCTACCACAGTGCATTCCTTAAGACCGCGTTTCTTTTAGGCATTTAATCAAACAGTTTACATGCCTCTCCTTTACTCATATACTTTCCTAAACATTTTTTCTTGCTTGTCTACGACAGTGGTATTTTGTTACAAACAATCCTTTTCATTACACTTTAATGGATATCCATACTCTCTTCCAAGGCGCCCAATTTGGTGCAGGCGAGGAAGATGTTCGCTCAAGTCATGGAAGTTAACTTTACACGCCATTTGCATTTGCTCAAGACTTTCTAAAACCTTTCAACTAATCCATTTTATTTATATCAAGTAATCTTTGTATTCCAGAAGGAAACATTCTTTGAGGCACCCTTTACAGTACGTAGAAAGTGGAGTTTTGAATGCAGCTTGGAGGATGGGTGAGGATGTTAAAAGAGAATTTGTAAGTCTCTAAAAAACATGCGCATGTTTCAGGCAAGGCCATGTAATTTCCAAAACCAACTTAGGATATTTATGGAGAAGAGAGGCATGAAGTGGGACCACAAATAAAATTTTGTAAGTGATGCATGCGTGTAATGAGTCCATGCACGACGTCTTTTATGTTTTGCCAAAGTGTTTGTGGATTTGGAAGGATGGGGACATGAAATAGAAGTGAATGACGACTTTGTAAATTATGTTGGCCTATAACGTGGGTCCACATGTTGCTTTTTATCTTTGTAAATATATCCTCCATTAAAAAAAAATCTTATTTTTGTATTTCTTTATTAATATAATGTGGGAATTGTTAGAAATTTAAAATAGATTGATAATTCAAGGAATTTTATAAGAAAACTTTTAAATAACATAAAATAGAAAAAATATAAATAATGTAAATTAGTGATTTTGAGATATAGGCAATGTCAAAATGATTGAAATAAACCAACAGTATGCACAGGCATGCGACAATCAACCGCTTACTGCGGTGGGCAACGTTTGTGGTGAGGAGGGTTGAAGATTGAATGAAACAGATGAGTTAGATTGTATGAATGAAGTAATCATGAAGAACTTTTTGTATAAATTTTATTTAATACTATTAGAAAATTTGGAAATCAATTTTTAAATATGTTTAAAAGTGGGAACTTAAAAATTAAATTAAATATTAAATTTAAAATAATTGTTTATTGTAGCAAGAATATTTGAATTTTATATTTAATTGCAACAAATGCATATGTATATTGTCACTTTTTGGTGTAGGCTATTCAATCAATTAATCATTTAATTTTGAAGTTAATGGAATTTTTTATTAAGGGTCATCGCGCATGTGTGGATTTTTTAAAATTGGATAAAAAAAGTACACATTTTTTCCATGAAAGGAAGACATTCAATATTGAGTACTTTTATAATTAGTATATCTCTATAGTTTTGGAAACTAAAGTTTTAGTATGCATGTGTTTTTTGACGAGATATGGAACTTAGCTATAGGTATCTCCACTTGTAATTCTATTACTATGTAGACAAGGTGTGAGACCAATTTGTATGTAACAATTGGTTTCCCAATTGAAGATTCAACCTAGATTATTTGCAACTAAATATTATAGAAAAAATAGGGAAATTGCAAAACAACTCCTAAAAGAAGAGTTAAAAATTATAGCTAAATCATAGATGAGCCGGAATCCATAGTAAACATTTTCATAGAACACAAGTATTACGGATTACAATCTAATTAAGAATAAAAAAATCCACTTTTAAATGACTGATTGAATAGTGCAATTGGAGAGTCAAAATAGATAATGTTGCAGGAGGGGAAAGTTCAGTACAAAATATCCAAAACAATATATTGATTCAGTTACATTCTGAAAAGAGCCATTTTGGTACTATAGATATGTTACACATACTACACGATTAAATGTTGGCTTGTCAACAAATAGAAACTTCAAACAAATAGCACATTAGCTAAAGATGTGACCACTTTTTAGTACACAAGAAACATGTTATTACAAATGATGTTTTCTATACATGTATCTATGTGAGAAATGGTATATGGAATGAAAAGGTAAAACAAAAACCCATGCTCGTTATCCACCCTTCCATATTGGCATCATGGAGCCCCGAGGACCCTAGCCAAACCCTCGAGCAAAAGCAATATGAAACGTCCACTGGATATTTTGTGGAATTCCATATTTTTGAATTGTCATCTATGCTTTAGCCTAACACCTGTAAATAGAAGAGAGAGGTATGTCAATGGATAGGGAAAGAAAATGAGTAAGGGAGGATCAAAGATTAGTAAATATATAGTGAAAATCAATAAACACAATTAGAAAGTAGAAATGACGAATAATATTTGCAAGGGGGTCATGGAATCTATTCATTGATTATGGAGAAGTTTTGTACTTACATGTATTTTTGGTTATGCTTGAGAACCAGAAGGAGGATTGGATTGAGTTGTTAGAGAGTTGAAGAATTTGCAACCTACATAGCACATCCATGTTCAAAGCTTGAAACCTTCTATCAAAATGAACAATAAGCAGAGAACGAAAGATATAAATAATAAATTAATCATTTATGAAAAATACCCAAGCAAAAATGACTTACTAATTGCATAGCCCAACAGTTTTAATAGTCTCCAACCAACCAAAAAATGAAGTTGAATGTGACAAATTTAACAATAGCATGTTATCAAAGCAACACCACAATGGGTGTTCTGAGAATACAACTTCATGAAAGTATACTCTCCCAAATGCCAACATTCAATATTGCATTTACATACATATATATACATGTATACATATATTGGATGGAAACATGTGTACATATACTATAGATATATATACATGTAATGCAACTTAATCAAAATAAACTTTCCCACACTGCTACATTCAATAGTGCATTTACTTCGACCAACCGCATTTACTTTGTCCACTGCCATTGTACAACAACCACAAAATGCATTAGGCCTTGAGCGAGCAAACACTTAGCATATACAATTACTCTATTTGTTAGGATAGTACAAAGAAGCAGTTCAATCAAGGTGCAAATGTATATATGCAAACACAAGAATAACTTACATAGTGATTAACAATCTACAACAACCTATTTCTAAGGATTTCCACTTAAATGAAGCAGAACGTTCGAAAGATGCACAAAGGAGAGAATGTAGCAATGCGGGAAAGTATACACCAAAATATGCAAGAAAATATTTTTAATTCAATTGCATTGTGAGAATAGGCATTCTCGTATTATGAATATGTGGTCCAAAATATGCAAGAAAATAGGTTTATTCAATTGCATTGTCATAGGTCTGTTCTTAAGAAGTAGAAACTTCAAACACACAGTGTATGAGCTAAAGATATAAAGTTCAACAGATTCAATGGGTCTTTCAACAATGCAATTTAATCAATATACTTCCTCACACATTTTGCAGCACACAAGTGTTAAAACCCGCCAACCTACTATCAAAAGGAACAATAAGAAGAGGCCGAAAATCATTAACAATAATTTAATCATTAATGCAAAGTACCCAATATATATATATGTATGTATGTATGTATGTATGTATACTATACGTCGTGCTAGATGAGTAGTTTGCATAGATGGTTAATTTATTATCTATGTGTTCTTATCAAATGTTTGTATCTTTGTTGTTATGCCAATTGTGGAGATTTGAAAGAGATTATCATTTTGTATGGATGGAGGAATTGCAATTAAATGTGCTCTCTTTCCTTAGAAAATATGTTGAGGGTTAGTAATTTGTTCGCCTTTGGTTTATGGTTCTGGTTATCTATTTCTATTGACCAATGAGGAAGATTTAGGAAAATGCTTTATTGAATAGGTAAGCTCCATGCTATTAGTAAAAGCCCTGGATAAGTCCTGTCTATTTGTCTAAAAGCATGAATTATAAAAGAGCTATTAGACAGTAACTCCTATTCATGGTTGGGTTGATGGAAGCCCTTTGAAAAACATATAACAAGAAGACATTAACAATAATTTAATCATCTATGCAAAAGACCCATGTAAAAAAGAGTATAACCCCACAAACTTCATTAAAAACTCCACATGTTTTGCCTCGTACTAAATACTATAGAGTAATAGAGAAATTGTAAAAGAGGTATTAGAATAAGACAAACAAGTGCAATGAAGGGAAATGCATATCATCATAGTACATGGATAGAAAGGTTAAGGAAAATGTATTTTGAAGTCTTTGAAAAGATCAATGCATGTCTACTTGCAGATGTATATATATGTATGCATGGATAAATATATGTATGTATGTTTTACTAATAGTTCAGTTACAATTTGCACATTTTTCTATAATCCTGAATGGCAAATAGTGTAGCTACTATTATACAATTCCTCTATTTGTTAGCAAACTACAAAGAAGGTGGGCATCAAAGTAAAATGAAAACCATGGTAGCTCAATGAATGTGCAAATATATATAGGAAAAGGGAAGAATAAATTATGTTTCCATTCACAATCTACAATGTGTAAAACAAACCTTGTTTACAATTAGAGTTGTGGGCATCTTTCTGAATACATGGGTTGCATTTTTTCTTGTTGATCTATCTTTGTATTGAGCACAACATCATACAATTACAAAAAAATATTTCGTATTGTTATATCAAAATACATGTGTGAAATTAGATAAGTAAGGAATGGGGAAAAGACATTGTAGAATGGCCCACTGCAAGAATAGTAGTGAAGATGTCGTAGGCTGCAGACGAGGGCAACTATGGAGCTCTAAAAACTGGCATGCAAGGGAGGTGCATATCAGTTTCTTTGACATGTCTGCTATGAAACAAACACCAGATTTTTTCATTTCACAAGGCAGCCAAAATAGTTGATATCATTATATTAGAACAGTGAATATTATCAACTGGCATATAAGAAAACACCTACCATTTTGTGTTTGTTGAGTGGGGCACAATGAGGAAACCATGAAGCCAAGAAACTCCATGGTCATTGTGGAAATACTCGAGCAAGCCATGAAAAAGAACATGGAATTTTATCATGTATCATGGAAAAGAGAAACAATGTACTCAACACTATATATTTAGGAATCTAATATATAGGAAGAGTGAAACGGGGAAACAACGGAAAAATAATTTTGTAGACAAACATTTGTAGCAATTTGAATCAAATAAAGCTAATAGAAAAGATAACATGAAGATATTTAAATTTTTGGAAGGAAAGCACGAAGGAGGAATGTGAGAAGTCAATGTATATAGGCTATCAGAATAGAAAACACAACACCGTTGGGGGATTTTAAACTTATTAATCAAACGGAAGAGAATTTTTTTTGAGAATGCATCTACAACATGTGCATATATAGCTTAATATATTGGAATGTTGCAAAGATGCTATATACTTATAGAACTTTTGTTTTCTAGTTATTATTGGTTCCAATATCTATGCATCTTAGATAGCTGAAGTTGTTTGTATTTGCATATCTATTAATGTGTAAGAACTGTAACTGTATGTTTACACCACTGTATCTTAAAATCAATTGGAAGAGAATTCTAGGTATGCTAATAAATAGTTGACTTCATGGAATTTTAAAACACTTAAAAAAAGATGGGAAAATGGAATATACAAAAGAGTGTACTGGTTTGAATTCCATATAGTAAAAGCATCGTACAATGAAATCTTAGACCAAGAAGCTGACAATTTAATAGAACAGAATCATCAACACTTGGAATTGGCATGTACAAGTGGTGGCCTCTAGTTATTTGTGCATGGTATCTTTGTGCATCTTTGGCAGTATACCCATTTTACACAAATTATTACTTTGTATGGTTTTAAAGATACAAGTTAGAAAATGTTTGAGGAGGCAATGACACAAAAGCTGAGGTAGATGCAAGAATAATTATCCTAGAGCCTTTTTGTAAGTCGGCCTATCGAGTAGAACCAAAAGCACTTGGAAAGGCTTGCAATTGCTCGAGTCATGTTTCTTTGCTACAGCGACGAGCAATGTACTTGTTGGTGCCAAGCATAGAGTATCTCTCAAATGAGAAAGGTGGATCAATACAAAGTATTTCAATTGATTTTACAAGTGAAATAGTAGTAAAAGTCAACCCTTTCCTCTCTTTGGTACATATGTTTAGTTTTGTTCTATCAAATGTTAAGCCCTGTGCTTTATGTTTTATAATTTCCCATGCCATAGTGAGTGGAATTTTTGTTTGATTCCCTTGACTTATAGCTAGGATGGGGATGTATCTCAGATGTTCTAGGTCCCATGGTGGGCCAATGTAATTTTGGAAGCAGAAAAAAACATAGTCAGGTGGGTCTGGATATTTAGAATGTGGATTGTACACAATAGCCATAACAACACCAAGGGATCCATTGACGAGGCTAACTTGAATCGAAAAATTCGTTGTTAGCATCACCTATTCACCAATACAAAGTATCAATTTTAGGAGAAGTTGGTCATGATCTTCATGATTAGATGCCTGTTGCTGAGCCATTTGAGCCAGGCTAATGGATATTGGTAGATTTAACTGTTTGATCTTTTTTTTCTTGTGGAGTGCGACCATCATTTGTCGCAAACAAATGTGTAGCAACATCAAATTTTTCTCTTTCTATGGTCGAGAGAATTTTATTTGTTTTTTTCATAAGCTCTTCCCAATCATCATGGAGAGCCTCAACATTTCTTATATGAAGAAGGATTTCCTAAAACTTCCATTGTGAAGGGCTATATCTTTTTTGGCGAAAGATAGTGTCTAGGGTTATTGAGACTGTGAAAGTGTTCCACAAGGCTATAGACGATGAGGATGAAGAATAAATGGGTGTATCCATGACAGGTGGAAACTAAGCAAGATCACCAACAAGGATCATAGAAAAACCGCCAAATGGCTCTGTCTACTTATTTGGGAATGCTTGGTGTAATCGGCTATCTATTTTTAGTAGCAACTTGGGCCTAGAAATCTCATTTCATCAATCAATATGTACTCAATATACTTAAATTGTTCTTGGAATAATGTCAATTTCTACCCTTGCAAATGATTCATATCCTTTATGGGAATCCAAAGTGATGTATGGATTGTAGAGGCACATATGTTATACACAGTGACACCTGTAGAAGCCAATGTGAGCAAGCAACTATTGGGTCTACCAAAAGAGGTGTTCATTTTTTGTTGAGTATAATTTATCAAGAAGGATTTTCTAGTGAAAGCTATACCTTGAATAATCATGCAGAGAGGGGCTTTGGGTGAAGGCTACAGACGATGGGTTTGGATTATTTGAAGGGCCAATTGTTGCTTCGGTGAAAGTTGATTGGTTGACATATCTACAGGAAAGGATTGAACCATAACTTTCTCACATTGTGCCTTCATTGATGAGATGAACTACAAAACAACATTATGGAGTTCTTCAAGAACATGGTTTGCATTCCATGGATGGTTCATATCAAAATCTTGCCTACCCAATAGTTGAAGCTGATTTATACTAAAGTTAGTAATAGCACCTAGCCAAGAGAAAACTTCCCATTCATATTCATCCATAGAAGAATGATGGTTCAAATCATCAGTATTACTATCATCTTGTTCTTCGATTGTGGATGTAATTGGAACTCTATTAACATGCCAAGGATGATAACCAGACATTTTTAAAATTTTCCAATTTTCTATTATCTCTTCTCTCCGAAGACCTATATCTATTTGTATGTTCTAGAAAGGTTTGTATAACATAATTTCAGTCCCAAAAAATGTGTCGAATATCTTGGTATCTTCAACAAGAGTAGTCTTGAATAATGGGTAAACAAGGACAACTACAAGCTGGAGCCATGGTTTCCATTTATCCTTTTTGCATTACTGCGAGTGTTTATATAGGCGAACTGACTCAATAAGGGATAAAGTAGCTAACTCTGGAGGCCTTTGTATATAGAAATGAATATAGTTTTTTGGAAACTCTTCATTAGTATCATCTTTGTTTATATGAAACCATGTCTTTTTGCCAACATTCAAGTGAACGTATCATCGACATGAAGTAAGAAGAGGCAATTTTTGTAACATATGACACATCTCCTGTGTAGAGATGTCACGTTCCACAAGCATATTCATCATGAATTTTTGGTATGCAACCAGTGCTCTATCCTCAACTATATTTGTATTTACAACTCTTTTCAACATATCTAGATAATTTTCTAATTTTTTCTCAAATTTAGCTGCATATTTAGAAATATAATTCAAAATAATTTTCCTAGAAATAATTGGTTGATAGTTAACATTGGCATGCCAAATTTCCAGCATATATGGGCTATGAATATTTAGGTGATCATCATTTCTTGTTGGTTTGTAGGATTTTTTACAGTCAACATCAAATTTCAATGTAGAGATAAGTTGTTGTTGCCATGGTGCTTTATACCGACATTGCAATTGCTCTCCTTTTCTTCTTAAACAAGTATATTTAGAGCATTTTGTGTGCCTTTGAACAGTGTTTGGCAACTCTTCATAATCTACGATTGGTTAGGATCTAGCTTGTGGTAAGCAAACACAAGTTTTCTTCAGAGAAATGATATGTTCTAAGCAATATTTGTGCAGGGCAACGTGGATTCCAAGCTAAAACATATCTATCAAAAAACTTCCTTGTTATGGTAAGATCATGGTCATTGGACCAATCAAGAGTATCCATGTCAAGAGCTTCTGAAAGCCATAGAAAACCATGCACATGTGTAGATCCACAATGCTACCATTCATATCTATACTAATATTATTTTGCATGCAAAAAAATTTCGATCACCTCCTCACAGAAAATTGAGAATCTATGATGCAAATATAAAGATGCTATATGTGGATTGTGAACAACACTATCTATTAGTGTTTTTGTTGAAGGCTCCATCACTAAATGAGATGCAATAGAGAAAAAATTTTGTAGTTCAACCCATTTTGTGTCTACACAGCTCAAAGTTGAAAAAAGGGTGGGTGTACCAAGTTGTTTGATCATAGCGGTTAGCTGGGCTCGATAAGAGCTCCAGAAAGAGTGGGTCATGTGCAACAACATGCCAAATCCCATCAACTTCTTAGCTAGTTGGTGGTTGGGAGCAGCTTGAAGTTGTTTCCTCAAAACAATCAATGACCTGGGGATTCTATCCTCGAGATCCACTCTAACAAAAATAGAGATAGTTTGTTGGTTGCGATGTCTCATAATCAAGTTGTAGAGATATTATCTAAACTTAACATTTTTTCCAAACCTGTGGTCAAAATATCTCATTAGGTGGAGGGCATATTCATGCAAGTGAATTTTAATATTTCTTGGTTGAAGGGGAAGTGCTACTCCAGTGGGGAACAATGTTGGAAAGACCATTGAAAATAAACCTTTAGTGTTTTATTCATTAATAGGAGAAGAGCTAACTTCAGGCCAAGATAAGATATTCTGGTCTTTTTTTTCAATTTGCAAGATGTCTTTCATTGCTTGCAGCTCTCATCTAGCATTTGGTAAGCAAGGAATAAATGATGAAAAGTTTGAAGAGCCATTTTCTTCTTGTCCAACATTTGTTGAGCCGTTTGATGGCATTAGGTCCTCATCTGAGCTTGCTCTATTGTATACAACAAACTATACACATCAATAACAACATCAGGTAACATATTAAGAGCCTCAATATCAATCTCAACATCATTATAATATTTTCATATTGGATTTTGTATTTCAATGCATCCATGACATGATGTTTATTAACATAACAATCATAATTCTTGCATTCAATAGTGGTCCTGCGAACAATAACGACCTCAAGGTCTTGTAGACAATGTGACAATAGTTTTGCGATGCTTGAGATATCTTGAGGGAAGCCTATTGTGTGATCACTATATTTAAATTTTCCTCCTCTAGCGTGGGTGACCTATAAAACTTGAGCCACCCTAACAATAAGCATCTCTTCAACTTTTGTTAACTTTTTGAGTAACAATGGTTGTGGGCTTGGATCCATTCCATTTGCAAAGTTGAACCGATGGGCACCTCTTTCAGAATAACACCTTACACATATGGCTTCTAACCCTAACATTCGAGTGTGCATCCCTATGCAGCTTTCCCTACATATTTGGCAAATAGAAAGGTTGGAAAGCTCATCTATACTATGTCGAAATTGCTTAACCATGTCAATATAGCTATCGTTGAATATTTCTTTGAGGTATTGTTCTTGTGTTCATACAACAGGGGAGTTCCCCTGGGATTGTATACAATGGTTGGAATTTGCCATTGGAATTGTGTGTTGCAAGGGGGCACTATTACCATTTTCACGTGCAGATATGGTTTTTGTAGCTATCCTTTATTGTAAGTATTTTTACAATTTTTCATGGATATTTTCCCTTTATGCTCCCTATAACTTAGAAATAGTTTCATTATTTTTTACCCTTATTAAATTCAACAATTGATTATGTTGTGCAACTTGACTCTTCCCGTATAGCCTACAAGTATACATACAAGCTCAAGTACATTAGGATATATGAATATACATATATACCCATACATACATTGAAAGTGGCAATTATACATAAACATATAACAAAATATATATTTCTATCCTTTTGTATATGAATCAATTTCTATGAATGAACAAAAAAAGAATGGCATATGTCAAACATTAGGAAATATTAAATTCTAGTTGAATCTTGTCCCTTTCCTAAAAACCATATATTTAGGGTTACTAGTTCTATTGAACTCCATTTATTATTTTAGTTATGCATATGCATCTCTGTTGGTGGATGGGTTAACATAGGACCAAGTGCGGATTATGAACTTGGTGCATATAAAATCAGTTTCATGGCTAATATATACATGTATAAAAACATGTACATATACATGTATACATATGTAAACATATAAAAATGTATACATATACATACATTATGCATATACAATGACATACATTTGCATATACATACATATACATACATACACATACATACATATACATATAGGACCTGGGAACCTTGGGATAGGGAATGTTGGGTAGTAAGTTTGTTCTCATGTGAGGCTTAATGTATCCCAGCGTTACTTCACAATGGGGGAAAGTACTAAAGCAAAGTAAATGCGAGCGGGCGGAGTAAATGCAATATTGAAAGTTGCAGTGTCAAACTATACTTTGATTAAAATGCATTGTCAAAGCAAGCAATATGTCATTAAGTTTGTAGTAATTGGGAAAAATGTGTTGTCTACATATCTTATCTATGATAATATAGTATTTATTTTTAAATATACATAGACATACGCATATGCATATACATATGCATATACATATGCATATGCATATACATCAAAGCCATCCTTTTATATCCTTGAAAATAGGAATGCATATCTAGTTCCATATCTATATGCCTTTTCAAGATGTCCCATGTATAGGTACACCTAGAAGTGAAGAGAATTGGAAACAATAACACCAAATTTTCAACAAGTACAAGATAAACTGAAACCATACTTACAGAATCAGGATTTGAAGGTTGGGCGCCCATGTCCTCAGAGCCAGACTCCGCGGGGAGACCAACAGGGGCTGGCAACAAATCAATATTGGGGGCCTCTATGAAGCCATCCATAAAGCCCACTTCTATAGACATAGTTCT
>VDFB02353493.1:373331379-373492897 GCA_007258455.2 Sequoia sempervirens
AATTCATATTCCCTCTATCCAACACACCATTCTCGACTACCACCAACCCACGTAATTATCAATGCCCACGTCACCACACAAAAAAAATGGCGGCCTCCACATCGCTCGGTAGACCCCCGTCATTGGAAAATCCAATTCGCAACTAGGCTAACAAAAGTCTTGATGGAAACTTGAAAAAAAAATAGCCAAAAATAGTTATCCCATAGAAAAATAAGAATACCTCACATGGTTGTGCATACACAACACTGAATATTGAAAGAGCCTTTTCATCATCTGTGTATATCTTTTTCGATGCAACCATCACCATAGGAGGAATTGTCACTATATGTGTTAGGGTTTAGGGCTGTATGAAACCATTTACATATATATACACACATACATATGCTTACATACATACATATATATACATATATATGCATGCATACATACATACATACATACATATATATATATATATATATATATATATATATACGTAGATACATACATATATATACATATGTAGACACAAATATATACTCTCTACATCTTTCCTATCATACACATGGTGTGGTTTTCATTTTTAATGAAACTTGTGGGGTTATACTCTTTTATACATGGGTTTTTTGCATAAATAATTAATTTATTGTCAATGTATTCTTGCTATATGTCTCTATATAAAAAGAGTTTCATTATCTATCATTCTGTATTATATAGAAATGAGGGAATTGTAACAGAGCTACTAGTAAAACATACATACATATATTTATGCATATATACATATCTATACACATGCATATATATATATATATATATACATACATGTATATATACATACATACAATACATCACCCCATTTGCGAATTGGATTTTCTAGCTCTACCTATTGTTCCTTTTGATAGTAGGTTCGAGGGTTTTAACACCAGTGTGATGCAAAATCCATAAGAAAATATATCTATATACACATGTGTATACATGTGTGTTTGTGTGTGTGTATATATATATATATATATTCAATATTGCATTTACTTCATCCTCCACCATCGTACAATGACAGGGAACATTGGACCTCATGCCAACAAATGCTTGCAATTCATATTCCCCATATCCAGTACACCATTCTCGACCACCACCAACCCACGTAATTACCAACGCCCACGTCACCACACAAAAAACATGGTGGCCTCCCCACCGCCCAGAAGACCCCTATCACTGGAAAATCCATTTCACGGCTAGGCTAACACAAATCCCAGTGGAAACTTGAAAAAAAATAGCCAAAAATAGTTATCCCATAGAAGAATAAGAATACCTCACGTGGTTGTGCATACACACCACTGAATATTGAAAGAGCCATTTCATCATCTGTGTATATCTTTGTCATTGCAGCCATCACCATAGGAGGAATTGTAACGATCTGTGTGCAGGGTATAGGGCTGTATGAAACCATTGACATATATATACATACATATATACATACATACATACATACATATATATATATATATACATGAATAGATACATACATACATATAGATACATATGTAGACACATATATATACTCTCTACATCTTTCTTATCATACACATGGTGTGGTTTTCATTTTCAATAAATCTTGTGGGGTTATACTCTTTTATACATGGGTGTTTTGCATAAATAATTAATTTATTGTTAATGTCTTCTTGCTATATGTCTTTGTATAAAAAGAGTTGCATTATATGCCATTTCGTATTATATAGAAATGGGGGAATTGTAACAAAACTATTAGTAGAACATACATACATATATTTATTCATATATACATATCTATACACATGCATATATATATACATACATACAATACATCACCCCATCTACGAATTAGATTTGTCAGCTCTGCCTATTGTTCCTTTTGATAGCAAGTTTGAGGGTTTTAACACTGGTGTGATGCAAAATCCATGAGAAATTATATCTATATACACATGTGTATACATGTGTATGTGTATATGTATACACACATACATATATATATATATATATATATATATATATATATATATATATATATATATATATATATAACGTGGGTGTTTTGCATAAATGATTAATTTATTGTTAATATTTGCTTGTTATACATTTTTTTCTCTAAGGTTACACAAAAAAATCCTGTTCACGGCTCAGCTGACTAAAATCCCATTGGAACCTTCAAACAAATAACAAACACTCTGCATATCTATATATTTGCAATTTCTCCATCCATCCAAAACCATAACGGCTCTGGAGAAAAATATTTTTAACATAAACAATAAATAAACCATTTATACAAAACACCCAAGTAAAATGACCTACAGATTACGTAGCGCCACAGTTTTAAAACCCTCCAATTTTCCATAAAATGGAGTAGATGCCAAGGATTTCATTTTTACAATAGTCCACTATGAAATCAACATCACAATGGTTCTTTCGACAATGCAACTTAATCAATATACTTCCTCACACATTACACATAAAATTTGATCTACATTCGCTCAAATTCAATACTATAAATAAATAGAAAAATTGTAACACACCCATTATACAACAAATACTATTCAAGGCTCGACTAACAAAAATCCCATCAGAAACTTCAAACAAATAACAAACCCTTTGTATATATCCATATATATACAATCACTCCTATCTTAATCTGCAATTGGGCAATAAAATTAAACCAACCCTAACCATTTTAACGGAAGAACCTAGATTTAACTACTATTTCTCCTATGGTAACAAGTATAAGCCAAAATATCCATAGAGATAACTACAAACAATAAACGGGCAATGAAAAAATTAAAAACCCTAACCATATTTCTTGACGAAACAAAAAATGATTCAACTACAATTTCTCCACCCACATAAAATGATAACGCCAAACATCCATGCAGAATGACTTACAAAATATAGACAACAAAAATAATCTATACAAAACACCAATGTAAAATGACTTACAAATTGCGGAGAACAGTAGCTTTAAAAAACTCCAATCTGGCACAAAAAGCAGTGAAACCCGACGAGTTTTATAGTTGTCCCCTATGAAACAAACCACGGAACCGTAGGCGATATATCTTATAATATTTCGTTGTCAACCCAACACCACAATGGCTCTTTTGACAATGCAACTTAATCAATATAATTTGTCACAAATTACGGAGCACATTAGTATTCAAACCCTCAAACCTACTAGTAGGAATGAAAGACATACACAATAAATTCGGGTATGTGCAAGATCATCATGGAAAAAATAGGCCCTTAAGTGGCAAAAAGTTTAGAAAAATCAGAGTTAGGCAACTTGACGTAAAAATTTGAATAAGTTATCTATATTATTTCAAAAATATGTAAGAATAGAATCTGCAAAATATTGAATGTAGTCTCTAAACTACTAGGTTTATTTATTTTTAAAAAATCTATTTGGTGACAATTTGAAATTTGATAGTAAATTTTAGGGAAAAATAAGAAGTAGGTGTTTGTTTGACCACCCTAACCACAATAAAATGATAATAATTTTTTATAATATTTTAGATATAAGTAGAGGACTCATGTCTTAATGTGATGCATATGTTTTTGTAATTTTTTTCCAAGTAAATAAATTAATTATGATTTTTTGTTACAACTTTTAAAAAATATTAAAAACTCGTATGTCTGACCACCTTAACTTGGTCAAAACTTTGTGAAATTAAATTCTATTTTTTTAATCCTATAGTATGTGAAGAATAGAATGTGACGCATGTTTTAGATTAAAAAAATATGATACCATTTGAATGCTATAGATGTTTTTCAATTAACCTATCAATCAGGACTTTAATCATAATTCAAATGGAAAATGAATAATAATTATTTATTAAATTCAAAGTAAAGCATAATTTATATTGGTGGAAATCTGAGAATATCCTTTAAAAACCCTTTTCGTTTCATCAATTTTGGGTAAAAAAGAAGTCATCAGCCATATGGGCCATCATATCACTTACATATTGCCATTTTTTGGCCCATCATGATCTTTCACATGCTCATTCATTTTTGCAAAAAACACATGCAAACCGACTTACTAATTCCACAACTCAATAGTTTTAAAACCATCGAACCTGCTAGAAAATGGAGCCGAATGTGATGAATTTAACAATAGTCTACTATCAAACCAACACCACAATGGCTCTTCTGACAATACAATTTCATCAAACTATACTCTCCCACACGACAACATTCAATATTGCATTTACTTCATCCTCCACCATCGTGCAATGACAGGGAACATTGGGCCTCACGCCAACAAATGCTTTCCATTCATATTCCACATATCCAACACACCATTCTCAACCTCCACCAACCCACGAATTACCAATGCCCACATCACCACACCAAGAAAATGGTGGCCTCCCCACCGCCCGACAGACCCCCATTGCCAGCAAATCCAATTTACAGCTAGGCTGATGAAAATCTCGACAAAAACTTGAAACAAAATAGCCTATTGACTAATTAATAGCTTCCAAGATGTCAAATATAAGTTATGTAGTGAGTTTATATAGACCTAAGGAGAGGATGGAGGTGAAAAATCAATTGATATGAAGTGGCCACCAATATTAAATAAAATTTAAATAGTAAATACTCACTTTTTTATCATAATAAAGCTTAATAATATTGTAAGAAAAACCTATAACTAAAAAAAAAAATTAATTCAATAGAAAAATAAAAATTTACACTCACCCTTATTAGGATATCTAACAATATCATAACAACAAAAATTTGAAACTTCCACAAAAACACTTGAACACAATGGGTCTAATTTACATTATCAAAGAGATTGATAAAAGAGTTAATTAAAATGTACAATATTACCTTGCTTAAATAGGAAAGGTAGTGAAGGTACTCATATCAAACGCAATGACTAACTAACCCTTCAAATATGGAACACTTGTCAATTCACATGACAAGTGCTCTAGTGAGTGGCAAGTGACCATGCAGGATGTGTTTCATAAAGTGAGAATACTTGTCTCAAACACATGAGGTGAGACAAAAATCTAGAAGTCCTCTAAGTGAGCTTAAGTGTGGTGTGAATAAGAATCTACTAAGTATGCTAAAAGATAACTAGTTTGATAATGCCTATTTTTACACTAACAACCCTCTCTCCTTAAGTGTATCTTAAAAGGATGAAAAGATGATGGATCCTAGAAAATGAGGCCAGGTTAGGTAACCATGTACATATAAAATCCTCCAAAAGAAGAAGAAGTCACTCACCCTCCCATAAATAGAGAGAGAACACCCGAGAATAGAGAGAAAAAAGAGAAGGAATAAGTAGTCCTCTCTACCTCTCGCCCGCCCCTGACCCTACCCCCACCCCACACCCAAAGAGATCCAATGGTAGATACTTAAATCTAGATGTACAAGATGATCTACGATCATAAAAAAAATTCCTCCCATTAGGAAGAAACAAAACTAATGGTGTATGCAAGCCATATCTCCATTCTTAAGAGGAATATGTAGGAAGAAAACCCAAAATATATGAAGTCTCTAAACTTGGCTCAAGTGTCCCCATGTCAATGGTGAAAGTTTTTACAATCAAATTAGGTGTTCTAGGCCACACTACTAAAAGTTATAACTTAGAATATTTTAGAGACTAATGTATAACACAATCCAAAGCCTCAAGTATCTCCTCTAAAGATGTCTCTTCCATATGTTTATCCAAAGTATCAACGCTCATGCTAAATTATGATGAAGGATCATGTAGAGAATGAACAAGAAGGTTAGAGTGTTCCCTAACAACAACTAAAGAAGAATCAAAATCATCAAAGAGAAGATGAATAAAGTAAATAATGTCTCCTAAATCTATAATATGCATCTCCATAAACAAGTATGAAATATCTATCAAGAGATCATCCCATAGAGTTGAATTTAAAAAACTGTGTATGTCTTGCTACAATAAATCACTGTGTTTTTTTGAAGAAGGAACATGAGACTTTGAAGTAGCAACAAATGTAAGTATGAAATTTTTATCCTTTAAGAGAATGCATATGTCCATAATAGTGCCATCTAGATTTAAAATGAAAGACTACAAAAAAACAAGAGATGTTTGATAGAAATAGGTCTTAATAAACTAAATCCATAAGGCATAAATATTCCTACTATAGTTAATCTCTCAAAGCTCTCAAAGAAGCATCTTTGAACTCTAAAGTTGCAACAAGTATTATTGATGGGATCTCAATATGAGGATGAGAAGCAAGGAGATAAGTTTCTATGTCATTTAAAAATTCAAGACATGCAAAAGAGTTAAATCACCATCAAAGGTACCTATATTATCTACATCATCAACTTGAATGAGGAAATCCAAAGAAAGATCATTTAGGAATGGAGAAATATGAATTTCTCAAAACATCTCCTAGATCTTAGTCCAAAGTGTGCAGGGACAATCAATTTCCACTATAGTCCACATAGCGTCATTATCAACACTAGAACCAATCAACCCTACTATAAGATAAAATTTATTATCCCATATTGATTTCAAAAAAATTTAAGCCATCTAAGGGATTAGAATATTTTTAACAAGACATAATTATCCTTATCTATGATTATCACATATGGGTGAACTAAAAACCCCATGATACATTCCTCAAATGATTACAAAAGATACAAAATATAACACCCTCTATTTTCACTACTATCAAAAATAACCCCCTCCCCCAAATATTACAAGGTTGACACTTTATAGCTTAGTCTATTTAAAATGTTTCTTCCAAGTTACAATGCTTTACTAGGCTCACAATGGCCAAAATTATAAATTCTACTATAAAATGAACTTGATACAAAATTTGAAAAGAATAGACTTGTAGTTGTTTAACTATCTTTAATACCTTTCCAACACCTATTTGTTTTCAAAAAATAGAGCTTTGAGGAAAAATTTATTGCTTATTGAAGAAAAATAACAAATAGCTTCAACCTGCAATACCTTGTAAAAAATGACAATTTATTTTCCATACCTCTATGAATGGAAAGTACTCATCTCTAGATTTTTGATGATATCTTGCTCACAAAAAAAATATCGCATGGTGAAAAGTTATATGCAAGTATGAAAAAATGGCCCAATTTGACCTATATGTGGGCCCTAGTGGTCCCTGGGTAGCCCATGTGTAGTGTCACTAGTGGCAGTGGTTATTAGATGACTACTAGAAAGAGTGTTTAGATAACAATTTACTTTTAGCCATCATGATTTAAGTCCACAATCATGGTTTACAATTAGCAGTTAGAAGGTTAGTAACTGTGTGCCTTTTGTAGTCATAGTTTTCCTAACCGCTGGCAAGAGTACTAGGCCACATGATCTAAGGACCGCCCCTAGCATCTTTAATCACATGTGCAAGAAAAACTTAAGGTTAAATTTCTATAGATAGTGCTTAAATACTCAATAATAAAACTCAACACTTTTAGTGGTGCTATATTTCTATATTTATTTTCTATGTTTTTGAAAAAACTTCAACAAAGTTGTACAACTACAATTGGGGGGGCGTATGAATTCTTACGGAAGTTTTTTTCCTTGATGGCTCCCAACACCGAATATGGCTGAATTTTATATCGAAATTTGTCTCTTTTTCCTCTTGAATGCAATGGCAAGGTTTGTTTGTGCCAAAAATTATCTAGTAAAATGTTATTTGTCATATATGAGCTTTAAACCCTAACTTGCAACTATGTCAAATGATCTCCAAATAAAATGAAATGAAATTTAATCTTGAATTTATCGGGCCTCATAAACATGTTGGAACAATAAGAATATTTAGCAGTATAACCATAATTATTGTAATCACCTATATTGTACAAACACATATGGGTATGTGTAGTATCATGATGGGCCAAAAAGTGGCAATATGATGGGTATATATAGGGTATGTGGCTAATGACCTTTTTTACCCAAAATTGATGAAACGAAAAGGGTTTTTAAAGGAGATTATTAGCTTTCCACCAAAATAAATTATGCTTTATTTTGAATTTAATAAATTATTATTATTTATTTTCTATTTGAATTACGACTAAAGTCCTGATTGATAGGTTGATTGAAAAACACCTATAGATTTCAAATGGTATTACATTTTTTGAATCCAAAACATGTGTCACATTCTATGCTTCACATACTATAGGATTAAAAAAAGAAAATTTGAATTTCATGAAATTTTGACCAAGAATTGGTCAAGCATATGATTTTTATATTTTTTAAAATTTGTAATAAAAATTTCATAATTAATTATTTACTTGGAAAAAATTACAAAAAACTATGCATCACATTGGGACATGAGTCCTCTACCTATATCTAAAATATTATAAAAAAATATTATCATTTTATTGTGGTTAGGGTGGTCAGGTAGACACCTACTTCTTATTTTTTTGCTGAAATTTAAGTACTATTGCATTGAAATTTCGAATTTTCACCAAATAATTTTAAAAAATAAAAATAAACCTAGTAGTTTAGAAACTAGATTCAATTTTCAACAGATTCTATTCTTACACATTTTTGAAATAATATAGATAACTTATTCAAATTTTTACGTCAAGTTGCCTAACTCTAATTTTTCTGAATTTTTTGCCACTTAAGGGCCTATTTTTTCCATGATCCTACACATGCCCATATGCAAAATGAAGAGATTTTTAGATCTTCATAAACCCCTTTTATTCTCTAGATCGTTTAAAAGACAAAAGAAGAGTATGGGAGATTTTATAAGATCTCACATAAGAAAATTGAACTCTCGATTAGGAATCTACAAATTCACAATTCTCAAAACAAAATCTCTAATGGAAGTTTTCAAAATTAGGAAGCAAAAATTCGCAAGGCACCAGGACAAAATCTCTAATGGCAGTTGGCAGTTTGCAAGATTGCGAATCTTGCTAGTAGTTTGCTTCTGCCAGCAGCCAAGGGGCCTGTCGGGCCTACCCCGCTAGGTTTCCTCTGGGTGTTCACTGTCCTGAGCAGTGGAAGGCTTCCACCTTTCCAAACCCCGGGACCCAGATCCCTACTTTCCGTCTGGTTTGAACTTGTGATGAAAATCATCCACTTTTTCTCATGTCGAGCTCGACTATCTGAACTTCCGCTCCAAGAACTCCGTATGGACTTTGTTGTTTCCAAATGGAAAAACCATGATGACACTTTGCCCTCCAAGACCCGAGATCCCCTTCACTGTCGGCTTCCAAAATGTATTTAGAAATGGCTACAGTGTTGCATCTTTTTGGACCTCGGGCCTCGGATCTCCTGCCACCGTCTGTGAATTTGAACTTAACCAACCCTCCTGTCATCCGTACGGGAATTAAATGAGGGTATTAAATGAATGTTTGGGTATATATATACCTGGGTTGACTTGTAATTTTCATTTTTTAGGTTTTCCAGAGGAGTTCAGTACATCCGTCACCCACCACCCTCGCATCTATGATCATTATTTGGTTGTCCTTAGTGGATTTCACAACTTCCCTCATTAGAATTTTGAGGTAGGTTTGTCATCTGCCCTCCCCTAAGGTTTTTTTGTAATTTTGTGTTTAAAACAATGAACGAACGTGGGTTAAAATGCATTAAAATGATAAAGGAAGACAACACCTAAAAAACCCATGTGTTCAAATTTTGAAAAAACCTCCAAATCATCCTCCAAAGTAAATTCAAAACTGGACCTCACTGTTGTTGTTCTTCATGAAGGGCATTCACGCCCTCTGGGCCCACGTCAATCCATCACTATTGAGAACTTAGAAAACAAAACAAACTTTTATCAAACTATGGGATGCCTTCTTGGGCTTGCCACCTCAGATTTCCATTAGCAAACTATCGTAGAGCTTTGAAACTTGAAGATTGGCCTCCATTTCTACTTCTCAGGTCCGCGCCACCGAGATTCCATCCCTAAGGTGCTACATTTCTTTTTTCCTTTCCTAAGCGGTGGAGTAGGCTTGTCTTCCCGACCTTTGGGGCCCATCTCACTTTTCGCCATTCGATGTTGAACTCAAATCGACTAATCCCTCATTTCCCCGGGTCCCGGTCTACGCACTTCTATGGAAACTTTGTCCCTTCAAAACAACTATTTTACGACGACCTTCCACCTCCTGAATCCCAAGCCTTCGTTTTCCACAGAGAACAACCAACAATAGAACTTTGGCATCCTTTCCCTCGATGGGCCCCGTCCCCTGGGCTTCTATCCCATCTCAGCCAGTATGCAAAGAAAAACAAGCCTGCCTTTCCGACCTTTGGGTTCCACCCTGCTATTTGTTGAGAAAGTTAACAAAGAAAATCTAGCAGCCAAACTCGATGTCGGACCTAGGCCACCGGGCCGCTCCTGCCGAATTTCTGTGCCCTAACAGCCATTTCAGATGATGAAATCTTGACGGTTTCCCGCCCCTTTGGGCCCAAGCAACTTAAAGTAGAAAGCGAACATTGACCAACCCTTAGCCCCCCAGGTCCCGGACCCTGAAGTTCCAACCCCAGAACTTTGTTTCTTCTGGGCCGTTTCAAACAGCGAAGACCTAACATCTTTCCAACCTTGTATCCTCGAGTGCCCCAAAATCAACCCAAATGACCTCCAATTCAGAAACTAATCTCGACCCATGTGCTCAAATTTAACCCTCTCTTGCATGAGCCTTTCAAACCACTAAAATCTAAAGTCAGGAGAAATCACTCAAATTTCCCCACCTTGTTTTCCCTTAAAAAAAACATTCCTACCAGCGAAGTCCACCCCCTGGGCCTGGATTGTCCAAAATCCCTCCAAAAAATGACTAACAACATCTTGAAGTAAAATTTTGATTTCATGAATGATAAATTGTCTGATTGGACTTCGTCCATAGGATTTCAACTAATGCTAATGCTTTCATAATTGGTTGTACTCATTTCATCTCTGTTTGCAGGATATATGGAATCAGGTGCAGGACCCTCGGGGATAGCTACAAAAAAAGACAAAGGAAAGAAAACGAGCAAGAATCCTCATGGAAAAGAGGACAAAGACCAAATGAAGTACCAGTTCTAGGGTGAATCTCTACATTCAAAAATCATCACCGACTGGAAAGAAATCATGAATACCAATATCGGCCACATCGATATTGATGAATTTAAGCAAAGGGTCAGAGTTCACCCAAAGACTGACAATGCAAGAATAATCAAACAAAGTGGGATTGCAAAAGTTGCAGGCTTCCCTCCGTCCCTCATAGCCACTGAATTGGTCATTGCTTGTCAGCAGGCCTACCAGCCACAGACACAAACCATTGTTGATAAGGATGGGAACATCCTTGCTGACATGTCAGGTGAGGCAATTATGAAAACCTTTCACATCCCCACCTTTGGGGAGATGGACATTCCCACCATAGAAGAATGTAAGGCAACATGGGATGAGGACCCAATGGGCTGCAAGAAACTAATAAATCAGTACTGACTCAAAGAAAAAAGGGGCAGTGCTGCAAAGGTGCCTCAAAAAATCTTTTGCAATGTCTTCTATGAGGACAACCATAACTTGGTAACCATGTTGAGCAAGGTGATGGGCCTCCCCACTACTACGTATTTCCAAGAATGGATGGTATATTTCATTGAGAAGATCCTCTTTGGGGACAAAGATGTCACCACAAAAGCCTCATTCTACTAGGGAGGCATCATAAGCGACTGCTTTCACGAGCAATTCATGAATGTCAAGAAAAAATACAGGTTCTACATGACCTCTTATCTGGTGTACTCGTTGGCCAAGCAAGGACAGTAGAGTGGATTGTTTGTGGCACTCGATGAGGAGCTGGGTCAAAGATTGAAGGTCTATGACAGATATCCCTAGCTCCAGTTTAGGAACTTCAAGAAAGAATATTGTAGGGTAAATGATGCCTTCATCTGCCACATCATCAGGTTTCTTGGAGGGGATTTTGAGAGAAGGGTCTCTCATACTACTCGGGAATTCTTAAATTAATACACATTATTATTCATACAGTACCCCAAGTTTACATATATTCATGCCCAGGGTTTAACAGAAAGGTCAAATAAGCTGCCCTGGTACGCCAACGACTAGATTATACTATTAGAGCTTTCCTGACAGCTACAACATATACATTTAGTCCTCAATGGAAAACACTTGGTAGGGATCTTGTATCCCTTAGCTTTTGGCCAAGGGATATACAAATTGCAAACTTCCTAGTGTGCTAGGAATTCTGAGAAGGAATTGGTGGAGTTCCATTTCCACCTAAACACTGCTCGCTCACAGATGGACCCACATGGGCATGTAAGAAAGGCACTAGGACTAGGGTACACCCATTTGCATCACATTGAATATTTATGGGTAGATTACCAAGATGACAAGGAGGTGCATGCAAGACATTACATGCAGATGACTGTGTAGTTCATAAGAAGAGTACAACTATTTCCTATATCGGACAAGGTCGAAGAAGATGAGAGCACCGTAATGGACCCCAGGTACGTCGCAGTCGCTAATTTTCCACTGCAAACAATAGATTGGGATGAGCAAGAGGTCAATGACCTTGATATTATAACCAAACTAATTGTGGCTCGTACCGAAGAATGGGTTAATGGACAAGTAACCTGATTGAAGCAACAAGGGGTTGTCTTGACATATGAGGGGCTCAAGAATGAGCCTAGTGCTACGGAAGATGTAGCTACTAAACTTCAATAGGAGGGACATCCAAATCTCCTCCACTCACTAGATCGAAGAAGAGGAAAGGGATTGAAGTAGAGCAATCTCCAGATCCCAAGGTTTATTCAAGAAAAGATTCAGGAGGCCCACCCTCTAAGAGGCCCAAATGGACGGGAAGTGTCGCAGAGAAGCCAACAATTCAAGAGGGTCCCCTTCAAGAGGGTGAGGAATGGAAAAAAAATTATCTCAAACCTCTTCCAATTCTCCCTGTTTCTTCCACCCTTTCACCTATTTCCCAGGCCATTGTCGCCACATCCCCACCTGTGGTGGACATCTCAGTCCATCTCACCTCCTCTCCCCCGGCTAGGCCCATAATAGTGGTTGACTCTTCCTCTGCCGTAACTTCTCTACTTTCCTCCACTGCCATGTCACCTACTACATCACTTCAACTAGCAGCAGCAGCAATACCAATGCTCACACTCACTTTGCTAGAAGCTTTCTCGAGGCATATGAAAAATTTACCCTTTGAGATTTCTCAGATATTTTTGGATCCCACCATCCAAGTTTCCTTAGCGCAGGTCCTCACCAGTGCTATTCACTCATAACCCCCAATGGGACTGCCAACAATGGAGGCCATGATGATAATATTAGAAGAATGGGAGAAGTCAGAGAAAGAAGCTTCGAAAGCCGTAAAGGAAGAAGTCGATGAGTACCATGAACACCTAGAGTATGAACATCAAAAATTTAACAGGGTGGTCCATGAAGAAGAAGAAATAGGTTCTTCTAAAAGTGGAGATGAGGAAGAGGGCTTTGGTGGCAAGGTTATCACATTTGATGACGATTTTGAGGAGGAAATGGCCCAAAAATTGAAGGACAGTGAGGAGGAGGCAGAAAGATCACCTCCCAGAGGAGAAGGAAAAGAAGGTAACAGGGAAGCAAAAAATGTGGAACTCCCCATAGGGGAACATTAGGAGGATGTGTCATCTCCTCATAAAGAAGAAGAAAATGTAGAAGAAGACAAATCCAAGAGTGAGGCTTAAGCTGACAAAAGCCTCAAAATTGGACAGCTCGAGGAGCATGTGCACAAGGATGAACAAACTGAAGAAAGGAAAGGGAAAGAAATTGAGAAAGAAGAAATTCCCTAGGAGAGATTTCCTACTAAGCCTCCCATCAAATGCCTCATGTTCATCCAAGACTCTGATGAGGAAGAAGGAGACAACACTAAAATGGAAGAAAGGGCTCCAACAGGTAAACAAATAGAAATCCAAACGAAGGAGGGTGAGGGTGATTGTGAATTGCCTAAAGAAAAATATACTATGCCCGAATGGTTGGAGAGGAAACTTGAAAAGAATACTCTTGCCCCAAAGGATCCAAGAGAAAGACTGGAGGCTATCTTAGCTCGAGCACAATTTACAACCAGGAAAGAGAAGAAGCCCAAAATCAGGTCCAAGGTAACGATGGATGCTTCTGGGTCCTAGACTGTGCAAGTAGCAATGCTAATGGTAGATCGAGGAGTAAGCTATAATATCTCCACCACTGACTTGGGAACTACTACCAAAGAGCATAAGGTGGAGCACCTCAAGGAGTCTATTGCTACGGTAGTGCATTTGATACAATAGGATAAAATTTCAAAGGACGAGCTTAAAGCTTAGGTAGCTGATTTGATAGCTTACATCCAGCAATGGTCCTTAGCTGAAGAAATAACTACCATGTCCACAACTCCACCACAACTGTTGTCCAAGGAACAAGTTGATAAACTAGAGAGGAGAAAGAATCTGGACATGACTACAAAAGGTTGGTTCTAATAGGTTTTAAACGTCAAAAATATAGGCATCGATTGGGCTATCTAGATAGCCAACAAGTTCCTAGACTTACAACAGTCTCTTGAGAGCACAAGAAATCTCTATGTTGACTTCCTAGCAAGATACGAGTCCACTCATCCAAAGATCAAGGCTATCCTCAAGTTTCCAAGTGCGACATGGGAAAAGGAGCTTGCACTCAAAAGGGATGACCATTGGCTAATGGATATATGGAAGCGGTACTTTGATAACAAAAAAGAAAGGATGGAATAAGTGATTGATAAATTGGATCCTAATATTGAATGGGTCAAGGAGATTAGGGTGGATTGCATTCGATATTTGAAGTTAATGACAAGGTATGAAATGCCTGTCGTGCAAATGGACTCAGATAAAGTAAAGCCCCATTTCCAGAAAAGGATGGAGAATGGGATGTCAGATGAAATCACCATAGATTTCATGAATTTTTCAACCCGAGCCTTTTCCCAGTCAGAGTTGTTCTAGGACCAAGCCACCAAGTATGAGGAGGATTGGGAAAAGCTTTCTGAGCAATCCAAGGAGTGGAGGTATCAAGTGTTGTGGTCCGAGATCATATAAGTTGAAAAACTCCAACCGGTAATCTTGAAATTCATGGAATATGCAACTTTGAAGAAGTAGGAAGGAAAACCTATTGTCAGTGAAGAGCTTCTAAAGGAGTAGCTACAACAAAAGAGCAATCAGGAAGAAGACAAAATCCTATAGTGTTGTTAGTAGAGGAAAAAATAGGGATGAAGACAAAATTGTAATTTAAATTGTAATATATTGGGGGGGTAGGTAAAACCCTAGTTTGTAGTGAATCCTGGCCACACAATGAGGTTAAATGTTGGCCATTCATTCTAATTTTTGGGCACTATAAATAGGTGATCTCCTCTCATTTTCAAGGGGGAGTTGAGTTTTTGTAAAGACATGCTACATAAATATCTAATGAAAATACATTGACTTAGTGCATTTTCTAAGTTCTTCACATGTTTCATGATTCAATCTCCATTGTTAGATTCTTTATTTAGATTTACATTGTTGTTCTAGTTAGCTTTAAACTACTTAGATAGATTTTGTTAGATGTGTTTATGTGATTTTAGAAATTTCTATTGTGTTGATGCTTTCTAGTCCATACTTTTTACCATTTTTTGCTGGTAAATGGTCTTGTAAAGTTAGTCTGGGCTGAAACTTGAAGCTTCTTTAAACTTTTATCTTTATTCATGCATGTATGTGGTGGATGAATGATAAAATATCTGTAGACCTTTGAAGATAGCACATATTCCATGATACTATCACTTTCTTGGTTAAATGTGATTCTATTTGAAGGGAGTTGTCCATAGTAGAACCTCCACAATCACTGTTCACAACTAGTTGCAGATCCAGGAACCTTCCCTCTTCCTTGCTCTTTTTTCCCCTTTTTTTTAGAAACAACCTGTGCTAAGGTTTATTGGACATTGTAAAGCCAAAACTTAGGGAAAACATTGAAGTTTTAGATTGTTTTCTGAACCAACAACAAAATGCACCATAACTCCCATCTCAAAAAAATTCAAATTTTAAGATCCACCTCGTATCCAGCTACGTAAGTATTCCCTATGATTACCAACAAAATCACATCAAACATCAACTGAGGAGTTTCATGCAAGTCATGACTTGACACCCGAGAGACCTTGGGGATATTTTTAGCAACTTGTTGTTGGAGATTTTCTTTCAAGAGAGGTAGCGCATATACACATTTCCTATGTTGAGAAAGTGTGCAAAAACACCCATCAACAATATATTTTTAGAATTTTATTGATTATAATATACTCAACCTTGTAACATATCTGAAAGGTTCAATGCAGGATCATGAGGGGCCAAACAATTGTGATATGACATAAAAGTGGTTGACAACCTTTTTTTATCCAAAATTGATGAAATGAAAAAGGTTTATAGAAAAAATTGTCAACTTTCTATAAAACGCCAATCATTCACTAAAGTAAAATTTGTTAATTTTCACTTTCAAGTAAATAAACTATGTAACTTAACGATTGCTAGAAAAAAATTATTTTCTTTATATAGAGGAAATGAACATAGATGTCATAACAATAATCCACCTTGATTCCATTCCAACATAATGTAATGATGAAAAAAGTACAAGACAAGGAAAGTCTGATGATTTTAAGGTGTTGGATGATTTTGAGGGACCTAACTGGAGGGATTATATCTCCCTTATTCATGAATATGGGGACCTGTTGGGAAAATCTAAGTAATGGCTTTCTTTTTTGATGTTGTTTAATGACTACTCTCCTTTTTGCTTCTTATCGTTTCCTGATTCTAGACTGCTATTTCATAATAGCTTTGTTATGGTTTAGGACTTGTTGTTACATGGTGGATTTGATTAATAGTTTGCATATATTTAAGTAATCTAGTAAAAACTTTATGTTTTTGATTAACTATGGATGGCCTATGGTTATGGTTATGCTATTTGGCCTGTGAGCCACCCTAGATGTTGTTTTTCGATACTAGTTGGTGGTACTATTTCCCACCCTTTTTTTTCCTTTTTTTGTTCATCTGGCTATAACCATTGGATCAAGGCCCTTTCCCTATTTATCTAATAAAAAATATGGCCTTGATTTAGTGTTGTAATGTGTATAACATATTCACATTAGGTCTTGGGCCCTTGTGAACTAAATGAGCTTATTAGTGCCTTATTTAGAATGTTGTGAAGTGTTGTAACACACTTTCACACTAATATAGGGTTTTATTAAAATAATTGGTCCTCTTTATGCTTTAAGTGGCCTTATTTTACATCCACAAGCCCCATTTAATGCATCTTTTCGAGCATAATCCTGACATGAACCAAGATCCAATCATAATTCATGTGTTTTTGGATTTTGTGGCCCAGATTTAGAGATCTACGACTCATATGCTACCCTGGGTGTATGGGTCCCAGCTAGGTTTTAGGCCCCCGATCTAGATTTTACATCATACTATGCATTTTTGAAAAATGTGTCCCATAGTTAAGCCTAATGGGACTCATATGCCAATTCTGGCATATAAGTCCTGTGTGGCCCAAAATTAAATTTAATTCAAATTCTTGGCAATATTTTATTCTCCTAGATCTGATTTTGGCTTATAGTGTTGTAATTTTGAAAAATTTGGCATAAACAAGTATAAATACAAGGTTATTTCACTCATTTTCACCTAAGAATTTCATGAGATCATTCCTAATAGAAAATTTGAATTCAGAAAAGCATACACGTGTTTACAAGAGCATTCAAGAGTCTTCGAGAGATGATTATCAAGTGTTTTGGAACATTATTCAAGTGTCAAGCATCATTTCAAAGTCATCATGCATCATGTATGTGTTTGAGCTAACAATTGTGATGTAGGGTTTTATGATTCAAGCAAGTGTTCAAGTCAAGATCCATATCATTGAAGCAAGAGTCAAGATCTACATCCAGTGGAGCCATATCATGCATGTTTGCATCACTTTATTCCTAGGGTTTGGTGAGTTGCAACATTACATTTTGTTCATTCATCATTCCTTTATCTTATTTGATTTCATTTCAAGGTTTGATTACCAAAATGGGGTTTGACCAAGGAAAACCCTTTTCTACTAACAAGAAAACACTTTTTACCTCTCTTTAGTGTGTGATTTATAGATCTAGGTTGAAGACACATTGAAGAGAAAGTTTGGAGAAAATTTTCAAGTGTTCAAAGTTGTTAACATTGTCTCCTTGTATTGGAGATCATTGAAAGACATCTATAGGTTGCAAATTAGAGTTTCAGACCCAAAAATCGGGTGGAAAGGACATAGTAGAAATTGAAGAGTAGAATCAAACTTTGAATTTCCAATAAAATCCTAACTGTACGTATTGACCAATTCTAGCATATGAGTTGCAATATAGTCAAAATTACAGATTTCTAGAGTTTTAGACATATCTCTGCTAGATTTTTGTTCCTACCCATAAACCCTAATTTGGGAATAAATTTCCCATACTATCATATGAGTCCCAAAATACATTAATTTCAATTTTTTAGCATTTCAAGTCTTCATCTAGGACTCTATAGGTTTCCGAGTGCACACTTCTGATTTTTCAACTTTCTATTTTGATTTACATGCATTTTTAGGTCATGTAGTGAAGTCTCACATTACACTATGTTTAAGAATTAGGTCTTGCATTTCAATACTCTTTATGAGCCCTAACTTGGTGATGAACCCCACTTTATTTTTATAATCAAACCCTAGGTCAACCCTATGCAAGATCTCTTTCTCCTTTGCATACCTTAGATTGAGATCTCTAGGGTTTTCCTTAAATGATTTTGGGAGAAAAGTGTTGTTCTATGTCCTAAACCATAAAGGAAACAATTTTCCAATTAATCATTTTGGTGAACCTACATTTATAACACATCATTTCTAATTTGGAGTGCATCATAGTCCTAGATCTTTCTTGCATTAACTTTTCATTAGGTTTTTCACTAGTTAATTTGCATCTAGGGTTTCCAAATCTTGCATTAGTGGAAGTGCATATAGGTTGCATTTTTGCATCTGGGATCATTGAATATCATCTAAAATTTTCATTTTCATTTAGTCTATGGATCATCCAAACTAAAAAGCATAAAAATAACTTAATTTGTTTTGAAATTTGTGAAAAAACACTCACTAGGACTCATACGCCCTTCTGGGCGATTTAGTCCCAGTGTAGATTTTAAACTGCCTTTTTCAAAATTAAAAGCTTTATTTTTGAGCTTATGTTTGTTGTTGATAACTTTCTATTTCAGTTTATATAGTTTTTATTATATTCATTTCATTGCATTTAGCTTAATTTCATTTGAATTGAATTTGCACCCATCTTGCATTTAGTCTCCATTGCATGAGCTTCTCTACTTGGTGTCATATTGCTAATATTATAGTGAGACAAAGTTTGAGACTCAAGTCATCTCACGATAATACAATCATCATGGATCTTGGGTTATCTAGCTCTTTCACTACTAGTGTTGACACCAGTCCACTAGGTATGGACCACACCCTTAACAATTCCTTTCCTTCAAGTAGTGTGATGCATGTTGAAACAATGGTTGCTAGTATTCACAAAGAAAACATAATCCAAATCCATGAAGACCTATCAAACCTAAAAAATCAAATAATTAAGAACAATTCAACTACCACCATCCCTACGATAGAAAAAATTCATTGTATGATTGAAAGTGAAGATGGATTTGATCGTGTGCATAACATAGTTCAGATCTTTGGAAAACATCTTACCTCAACCACTAGTTGTATTTTATCCTTGAACAATGTTACAAGCCAAGGAGGAATTCAAATTCCTCCTCCCACAAAAATCACCTATATTCCTACCAATACCAACCCTCAAGTTACAACAACAATTACCAAACTGCTAGTAATGTGATTCCTTCCTTCGGTATTTCTACTATCATCCCTAGTACCTTTGTGGCATCACACGTCATATCTCCTACCACCTTACCACCTATAATAATTCCATCCACTTGTCCTTTGAACGCATACACACCTCCACCATATTCACCTCCATCTCACTATACAAACAATAACCCTCTCATAAACCAACTTTTGCAAACCATTTCATCCCTTCAAAAGCAAGTCTCCACAATCAACCAAAGTCAAAATGGCCCGCCTACATATTATGTCAATAAAAATCCTTTTTCCTTGGAGATATTGCGAACACCAATTCCACAAGGTGTTGAGGTGCCTAGATTCGTGAAGTATGGAGGGAGAGGAGATCCTTCTAACCATGTTTCTTCCTATACTTCCTTATTTCTAGTGAATTTATTCTTGAAGATAAGCTCTTGGCTAAACTTTTCCCTAGATCCTTGAAGGATATTTCCTTAGAATGGTTTTCTTCATTACCAAAAACCTTAATTTGTTCATTCAATGAACTTGTTGAGGAATTTATCAACCATTTTAAAGTGCATATGACTCCTAAGATGACCTTGGTCGATTCGATGAGATGTAAACAAAAAGAAGAAAAGATTATCAAATTTATTTCACGCTATCAATCACTTTATTCCCAAATTGATGTAAAGGTTCCCGATCCTCACCTTCAAAATATGTTCATAGATAATTTGTAAAGTTAGATACAAGATAAGCTTACCATGATGAAGTTCTCCTCCTTCATGCACTTATGTATTTCCCTTCATGATTATCAAAACTTGGTTAGTATCATGATGAAAAATTCACCTCTAACCGAACTAAGAATTTTGACTCCGCAAATCAAAAAAATTACGAACCTTTGAGAAAATAGAATAATTTTTTTCTTTAACCAAATCCCCCTCAAAAAACAACTCAAGTAGCTGTTGTAAAAATGACAATACCCTTTAACTATGTACACCTAAAAAGGAAATTCACTCCCTTGCCCGATACCTTCCATAACACAATGTCACAACTATTAGAACATAAAATGATTACTTTTCCTCCCGTTAAAACTCTCGATCGTTTTAAGCCATTACCCGTAAACTATAGACCAAATTCTTACTACCATTATAACCAACAAAATGGACATGGTATGAAACATTGCAAGCACCTTAAACATCTTGTGCAAGACCTCATTGATTCCAGTTGGCTTTCCATTGGAGGTGTTATTGATCAAGGAAATAAGTTTGTTGCCCCTCTAACAAAAACTTGCAAATATTTTCCAACTCTATGCGTAATCATAATATTTCATTTGTCGAATCTAGTGAAACTAAAAATAATGATGTGATGAATGTTGACACAGATGATGACAACAATGATATTGTTCAAAATGATCCTATAGATACTGAACCTATGGATGATACAGTTGGATTGATCGAGGTCGCACCTCGTAAGGGAAAAACTAAAAAGCTTCTTGAGATTTCTTTATCCTCACAAGATATACTCAAAGATGCCCCTGATGGTCCTCTTTACATAGCCAACCGAATCTATGACAATCCCACTAATGGGATATTAATAGATCCTTTCTGTGGAGAGATTGTGATATGAAAGAATTCTTACTTGTGCATGAGCTCTATCAAGAAATATATGATAAACCAAAAGCATGGATCAAGACGCATGATGGTTTCGCTTGCCCTATGATGGGATTCATCACCCTTCCTTTACAAATAGGACCGAAAACATTAGATGTTTCATTTTACATCATCCCACAGTTGGACCAATTTCATATGAAGCTAGGTTATCCATGGCTTCGCTCCATGAATTTCATCCCTTTGGTTGTGCATAAATGCTTAAAGTTTCCCTTTGACAATAAATTTTTTATCATGCATCATAATGGCTTTAACCCTTTGTCTTCCCAAGGGAACTTTTCGTTACATTTCTCTTGGCCTGAGCCTATGGAATCTATTGAACCTTGAGAAGACTTATTTTTCGAATCCTACCAAAATTCCAAGGTGAAATGCATAGAAAAATTATCCCTCCAAAATATTCCTAAATCCACAACTGAGCTTACCATACATGAAAAAAATATGATTGAACCAAAATACATGCTAAGAAACCAAGAACAAATTAAGATAGATCCTTTTCCTACTTCCTACAAAATACCAAGAGATAATAAAAACAATCCCATCATGCCTCCTAGGATTAAAAAAAATTTACAAATTTAAAGAGAAAGTGGTTACCCAACCTTCCATGGCTCCTTCCATTCCTCCCATTAGGGAAGAAAAGAAACCTATGGTTGATCAACCCAATCCTACACAAATTCAACTTGAAAACCAAACTCAAAGAAATATAACTGCTAGAGAGTGTAGGCATAGACATCGTGCCCTTACTTGAAGGTTAAATGAAGAAATAAACAAAGAAAACAAAGATCCAAACTTGACCGAAGCAATGCATGATGAGTCTCCCCCTTTTCCAAAACAAAAATATCCTATAGCACAACCACAACAAGAGCTAAACCCTTCTTTTTACATTATCATTCGACCTCTTTTTGTGATTAACTTGGATGAAAATGATGAGATTACAAAGATTGATGAACAAGTGCATAATGAATTGAATACATTGCTTTCCTCTTCTATGAGCTTAATTGAAAATTATCATATGAAGAGTGTTGAACTTGGTGATGACCCTAGTTCAACACTTACTATTTTACCTTTGGCTAGTTGGTTCTCTTCTACATATGATGAACATGATTAGGATGCAGATGACCTGCTATAGGATGTTTCACATATGCCTTACTAGTCTTGATTTTGTTTTATTTTGTATGTCATGTGTTTAGTTACATGTGCGTAATGTGATCCCCCGTGATCTTTCATTTGATTTATCTCTCTCTTTGTGGTATTCCTCTATTTTTACCTACATTCTTCTCTATGTCATAAATCCAAAGTCTTTTCCTTTAATCTTTTAATTTTTCTTGTGTTTTCCTTTTAGGGATGACGCAAGGCGTTGAGACATTCATGTCTCTTCCATGTTGACCCAAAAGCTTTTCCTTTATCTTTTCTTTGTCTTGTGTTTTCCTTTTGGGGATGACGCAAGGTGTTGAGACATTCATATATCTTCCATGTTGACCCAAAAGGATTTTTATTTTATTTTCACTCTCTTTGTGTCATTCTTCTAGTTCTATGAGTATTTGGGGAATGATGACAATTCTTAGCTCTCTAAAAATATTGTAGAAAAGACATACTGACCCAAAATCCATGGATCTCTCATGTGTTTGGAGTTCCATTTCAGGGGAAACCCCTTCTTTTCATTCATGATGTAGCTTATTTGGAAACATATGACTTGGAATAGGGATTTCCAAATTAGCTCTCATGTATTCTTTATTTTTAGCATTTATCATTTGCTACTTTAAAGTAATTGCTCACAGAATGGTGTTTAGCAATTTCTTTAAAGTGGGGGCATACATTGACATTATTCTCTTGCATTTCATTTTTTATTGTGTAATCTTCTTACTTCATGCGACAGGTCTTCCACTTTGTGGTTGACATTGGGTGTGATGTCCCTCAAGAGTGTGATCTCTCTTAGCATATTATATTCCTCTTAGTGGCTTATGTGACACATTGCATCCCCTAAGTTGTGAATCTTCTATTCTTTGATTGGTCCTCTCTTGGAGACATTACACACAATGTTCCCTAAGAAAAGACATTACATGAACTAAGCTAGACTCCTATGAACGTTCCCTATTTTGAAATTTTTTAATTATATGGCCACCTTGCATAACACACTTTGCATGCCTGTGGAGCCATCTTGTGTGTTCGTGAGTATCAAGCATACAAAGCTTTGTTTTCCTTATGAAGCTTGAAGTTCATTTTTGTGTGGCACCTTATTATAGTTATCAGGAGGTATGGATTTCGTCTGGTTGAATGGGAAGCCAAACCTAAGCATGACTTTCCCATAGCCACTCATGTGTGTGTGAGCACATATCAAACACATGTATATGTGTCTCACCCTTTTGGATTACTCACCCAACGAATAGCCTGAAGTTCTGTTGCCTTTGAGTGAGCATGCATTTTTCAGACAAACAACATAGATCCAATCCAATTCACAATGGACAAACAGTCAAAGCTTGATCCACCCCCTCTTTTTATTATTTTTTTATTTTCTCTTTATCTTTGGTAGTGTATGCTTGTGCCTTGTTATTCTTCCTTATATCATTTTTCATGTGTGTTCATTTTGTGCCAATGTTGGTTTGTCATGGGATCTTGATCTTGGGGGCTTGATCACCCCTCTTTATCATGACCATCCTATCTTACTAGCATTGGTGTATTGGGACCCCTCTTGATGTGTGTTGGTCTAATTTAGTGTGAGTTGGAAGAAATTTCCTCCTCTCAGTAAAGTGGGGACTAGATGTAATGACAGAAAAGTACTCCCTAACATGGCCTTAATTTAGTGTTGTAATGTGTCTAACATATTCACATTAAGTCTTGGGCCCTTGTGAACTAAATGCGCTTATTAGTGCCTTATTTAGAGTGTTGTAAAGTTTTGTAACACACTTTCAAACTAATATAGGGTTTTATTAAAATAATTGGGCTTCTTTATGCTTTAATTGGCCTTATTTTACATCCACAAGCCCCATTTAATGCATCTTTTCGAGGATAATCCCAACATGAACCAAGATCCAATCATAATTTAGGTGTTTTTGGATTGTGTAGCCTATATTTAGTGATTTGGGACTCATACACCACCTTGGGTGTATGTGTCCCACCTAGGTTTTAGGGCCCCAATCTATATTTTACATCATTCTAAGCATTTTTGAAAAATGTGTCCCATAGTTAAGCCTAATGGGACTCATATGCCACTGCTGGCATATGAGGCCCGTGTGTCCCAAAATTAAATTTAATTCAAATTCTTGGTGGGATTTTATTCTCCTAGATCTAATGTTGGCTTGTAGTGTTGTAATTTTGGGAATTTAGCATAAACAAGTATAAATACAAGGTTATTTCACTCATTTTCACCTAAGACTTTCATGAGAGAATTCCTCATAGAAAATTTAAATTCACAAGAGCATACAAGTATTTACAAGAGAATTCAAGAGTCTTCAAGAACTGATTATCAAGTGTTTTGGAGAATTATTCAAGTATTAAGCATTATGTCAAAGTAATCATGCATCATGCTTGTGGTTGAGCTAACAATTGTGATGTAGGGTTTTATGATTCAAACAAGTGTTCAAGTCAAGATCCATATCATTCTATATAGGCATGAATTTTCACCCCTTATGCAAATTCCCCTTTTACACTCCCTCACCTTATAAAACCAAATTCAAAGGAAAAAATCCACATCAACCTATTGCCTTCATTCTAGTTGGATTTTTTTTTGTGCATTGGTAGAAGAATAACTATCAGGGACACCCGTGTGGTGCACAGACGTTTGCACAACACGCTTACATCTCTAATGGATTTCTGCATCTAGAGCCTAGAGAGGTGTTATGCTTCCCATTGGGGTCAATTTGTAATGCCCCTCTTTGACCAACTGACCCGAATATGGTTGTTTTTTTCATTATATGATCTAGGTGGATCTCAAAGAGCTCAAAATTCAAATGGCTCAAAATCTCCTAGAACTAGCATCAATGCATAGAGCTCGCGAAGACAAACCCAACACTTGTTTCGCATAAAAAAGAGTTCATATGTGTGAGTTATGTTTAGTCAAAGTTTTAGTCAAACGATGATGTTAGCATGTGACATGGAAATTGACTAGATGGTGACATGGAATTGTAGGTGATGTGGGAAAAAACTCTCACAAAAATTCATGTACCATGCTTTATTTTTGAAAATAAATTGTGGAGGCTTATTTTATCTCACAAAAAAATCCATTTGGTGGGATTGGATTTTGTGGGATTAGTGGATTTGGTGGGATTAAAACAAAAACTCATAAAAATAAAAATAAAAACAAAAATTAACCCCTTTAATAAATGAATAAGCCCAAATTTATAACCTTTAATGGTTATTAAATAAACAAATAAAAAAAAATACCCAAAACAATATAGCCCATAAATGGAGAAATGACAAGGGCATGGGTTTTGAAAGGGTTGTTATTATTTTTTGTAAATGAAGGTTATTTGTTGGTAATTTGTTATTTTATTTAATATGGTAGTTTTTGGCCTTTTTAGCCAAAATTATGTATAAAAGGGTGGTAAGAGTTTGTGATTTTTTCATTCAAAAATTCAGAAATTCAAAGGTTCTAAGAGTTTTGTGAGCTAAGTGGTCTCTTGTATGGATAGATAAAAAATTAGTGAGTCTTTTGAGAGAATATGAGTAGTCTCTTAGAAGAATGGGAAGAGATAAAAGCTAATTTTTTTCTTTGAGAGATATTTTGTACGACTTTAAAAGTCGATTGTAAAGGCTTGATGCCTCATGTATTGTACTCTTATTGAGAGAGTGAGTTACAGTTTTATTGCTTGATAGCATTGTGAAGGTGACGAAGGAGTTAGGAATGAACATGTTGCCAGATAGATCCTATCATTGCAGTGTGGAAGTGGGAAGAGCCTGAAGTGAAAAAATCCTCCTCAGTAGTAGATTGTAACTTAGTGAAAGATCATGGTGATGTCAAATCAGTTGCATCTTAGTAATGGAAATGATCACTCAGTTTTGCAGATTCGGAGACATAGCCAGAATCTGGTGAACTCTGTTATCAAATATTTTCTCTCTTTTCTCGGTGCATGATTTTGTTAGCTTTCTTACTTTCCTACATTTCATGTCTTTATTTGCTCAATCCATAAGCATCATTAGTTTTGATCTTAAAATTAAATTTGTATCCTAGTGAATCTAACAATTGTTAAGTGATTCATAGGAAGGAGTTTATAGATCATTATCCCTTCAAATTCAATCTTCATTCCTCCATTTCATCTTCTAAGCATCCTTCTAAGAATTCAATTCATCTCTCTACACACTTTCTCAAGCATTCTCTTAGCATCCATCACTCTCAAGCAACACTTTGCACTCCATAGCAGCAACAACAACACTCCATCAACTTTGTAGAGAAAGTGTAGAACAACACCATTGCAGTAGGGGTGTGAGTCCTCTAATTTTCTCCTCCATTAGCTAGTGAGCTCTTGCTGGAGGTGGTAATATTTTCACTCTTCTCCTCTATGATTTGGTTGGGTAGTCTAACATTGTTTTGTAGTGTTATTGTCTTCTTTACTTTCATTCTACTTTATCATACTTTTTCTTGATGATTGCTATCATAGCTATCTATGGATGTGGAAACACCAAAATGGGGGTCTAACTTAGGAAGACCCCTATACAACCCCCCAACAACTTTCCTCTTTCTTGTGTGTAGGTGGATGTGCTTTGTGGAGCTAGCTAGCGAACAAGCATCTTTGTGAGACCATTCTTGTCACCTTAACTCTAATATATTTTCTTTATCATATTTTTTCATATTTTTCCTACTGTATAGCTCTATTTTGTCCCTTTGGAAGTGACTAGCTAGGTTGTCTTCATGCTTTCTAGCAGTTCACAATGTATTTTTTGTCCTCTGGTTGTATTGACGCAAGTGCACCTGAGAGACGCTAGCATGTTGCGCTATCATCTTGGAACTGTGCTTTCATCCTTGGGCAGAGAGCTACCTGAGGCATAGTTTGGAACCTAAAAAAATAGATCACCTAGCCCCATCTTGGATTTCAGGTCTGTGGAGTGATTGAGGGACCTCATAGTCCTCATCACTCTCATCCCTCATTTCAAAAATACCCCTTTAAGCTGAGGTAAGTTAGGAAAGCCTTCTGCTTAATCTCTCTATTACCTAGGGCCTTGAAAGTGATTGGTCTCCCTCTCTTACATTTTTGGTGAACCTGATGTGAACCAGCGTCTGTTCATTCGTTGGTGTTGAAGCTTTCCCCTTATACCTTGTGATCGTTGTGTCCTTGAGTGTTGTGAAGGTTTATGAGCATCACAACCCAGTCCACATCCTCTAGGTATATTGTTAAAAGAATTATACGACACCTTCTAATGGAGAGGATTAAGGTCACTACCAGTTTCTCTATGAGCCTTTTTGCTAGATCCATCGTTGGTCTCATTGCACATGAGTAGTTTTCAAGGGGCGAGGTTAGATTCTCTAATGAGATTGGTCACATCCCTAGTCCTCCTGCATCAACCTATCCCCTTTGTGTAGCCTATGAGCAGTGGTGCTAGAATAGCCTTCACTTCACAAGACCTATCGATGGGTTTTAATAGGGAACCATATCCTCTCTACATCCCTATGTGAATCAACAGAAACATTGTAGTAGGTGTTCTTGTTGATCCAACATCTCAAGTAAACATTATAATTTAGGAGATTATGCTAATCAACTTCTTACACAAAGATGGGTATGATGTACCCATGAGCACCATCCACACACACATGATGGACTTTATGTGCCCCCTTTGGGTAGTATTATCTTGTTGGTTCTAGTTGGACCTACATTTGTGAAGCTTCTATTTGACATTATCCCTAGGTATGAACTCTTAAGAGTGAAGCTGGGTATCCCTTGGTTAGTGACTATGAATGTCGTACCCTCAGTCATGCATAAATGTTTAAAATTTATGCACGAGGGTTTTGTGCATGTGATTCATGGCACTGGTTATAAATTGTTGGTTGCTCATGGTAACTACTCCTTGGCTTACTCTTGGCTTGCACTCGTTGGTCCTCTCTTGCCTAGAATGGACCTCCTACACCAAAAATATCAAAATTATAAGAAAGGTCGCCTAAGGCTGAAAGTGAGATACCCTCCCTCGCCTTATGTTGTTTCACATAAGGCCTACCTAAAAGCTGACAGTGATGTCGCTAAGGAACGTAGAAGGGAAGAAGAGAAGTGGTCTCGAGATCCTCCTTCTTCCTCTTCCACCATTTAGCCTGATGCTTCCTCTCACCCCACTGAGGTGCCATTGGATTCTATTTCACATTTGTAAGAGAATCCTATGGTTCTTGCTTGGTGAAATCCCAAGTGTACTGCATTTGAGCTTCCTGTCTTTCCCATGGAGCATGGATCCATTTGGTATAACAAAAAGAAAGGTCCCCATTGGGAATCCTTTATGCCTCAACCTTCACGGCTTCCTACCGCTCCTGCTCCCAAAGTACTAAATGGGAAGAGGCCCATTGTTGAGGCACTTGAGTTGACTTCCCCCACTACTTCTCAACATGTTCCTCCTCCTCCCATTTAGGAGTTTGTTCCTCCATAGTGGACACTCCAATGGTTGAGTAGGAGCCTTCTACTCCTTTGCAGCCTCTGATCATTGGTTCAAATAGTCACATAAACTACCTTGCGTGAGAGTGAAAGCGCTAGTGAAAGGCTCTCACAGCTAAGCAGGCCACCTTACAAAGGAAGGAAGAGGAGATGACCACCCCTCTATTAGGGCCTCTTACCACATCCTCCTCTCTCCTCCCCTCTGCTTTTGTTCAGTCTAGCTCTACACCGCTTCTCGTTTCTACTGTGAGTATGAATGCACCTGACCCTAAAAAGGTGTAGGTGATCATCACTCCTTTAGTAGAACCACCTCTATTTATGTCCCTTTTGGATGTCTATCCTTTCCTAAAACCCATAGATATGACTAATACTCTAGTTGTATCTACTGTAGTTTTCTCCTCCTCCTCTTCCTCTGCACTTCTTGCTTCATCTGTGGGGAGTTCACATCCTTTGAAGAAGCAGAAGGTAGAGAGTGGTCCTTCTAACAATGAAGGACATAACAGGAGCCAAACTTCTTTGAAAGGTGGTCCTGCATTGACTTGTTCTATGCTAGTGATAGAACCAATCCCGACTTCTCCTAAGTTTGTTACCGCTCCCGAATCACTCAGCAAGCCTAGAGGTGAATATTAGGAACAACCTTCTTTTTCCATTAAGGTGAAACATGGCACTTCTATAAAGTGCATGTTTAACTCTTTGGACAAGGTTATGGCCTTGTCGAAAAACTTCATGAAATTTTTTATCTTAGCTCCACAAGAGCTCAGTGGAGGGGACCTTGTGGGACCCTCTTCCTTAGCCCTTGTTGTGAGAGGGTCAGACACCCCTCCTCTTAACATTCCACCACTATAGGCTTATCCTCCTTCCCCCTATGATGATCTAGAGTGGGAAGCAGATGACCTCTTGGTCGATTAGTGTTAGGAGGAGGCCCTTTCTTTATCTTTAGATTAAAAGTGTGTGTGTTTGTGTTGTGATGTGTTCCCTCATGATAGTGTTATGTGTTCTTGGATGACCTTCATCACCCTTGTTGGTGCTTGGATATAGATGTGGTTTTTGTGTCGTGAACCTTCTTCTATTTGTATCATCATTCTTCCATGTTTGTGACTTTATTTTCAATAAATTGGGGATGATGCAAAGCATTGGGGGCATTTAGGCTCCCCTTTCATGTTGACCCAATTTTTATTTTTACTTTGTCTTCTTGTGCATTCTTCACATGGTCTGATATAGTAGGGGGTTGATGAAAATTCATTCTATATATATATATATGAGCATGCTTGTGCCCTATGTTTATTTTCTTTTCTCTTTTGTTTTTTCCTTTATCTTTCTCTCTTCTTTGCTTAAGTTGTCCCTTTCATGTGTGACAATGCAATTTCTATAACACTTCAATTTCAGAAAATGCATTTGTTGCCCATGAATCTTTTTCTTGAGAATCTTCACAAAATTCCTTTCAAGGATCGCATTCTCGACTTGAAACCTTAATGGAACATGTTTCCTTCATCGTGGGTTCATAAAGAAAAAACTTGAGAACATTCCTTTGAAGTGTGAATAGCTTTGACCTTCCCCTTGCGCGGGGGCATGCTCTTCCTTTCGAATTCCTTGATGAAGTGCACATATTTGAAAAGGATTCCTTGATGATGAATCAATTTGAGAAAGAAACATCTCTTTTGTACTTTTGAACAACATATCCCTTGAGTGGAACCCTTCTTTATGTCGGGTTCCCAAGGGACCCCTTTGAAATTTTTCCAACTTTTTGATGGTCTGCACAACTATCCATTTACTTTCTTCTGTGGTCACTTTCTGACATGTTCTATCTATGGGTAAACATGTCGCTTTATGGGTGTGCCTATGAAGCCGCTTTCTGACTCTACAGAGTCCCCTTTCCTTGGGTTTCCTTCATGTGAGAGATCTTGGGGGATACCTTCCTACAAGTCTACATGCCTATAGGATGCTTCTTTTGAGCTTCCTCCATGTGAGAGATCTTGGAGGTCACTCCCCTATAGGTCTATGGGTCTGTAAGGTTCTTTTCTTTGGGTTTCCTCCATGTGAGAGATCTTGGGGGATACAGTTCTTGGGGGATACCTTCCCTGTAGGTCTACAAGTATGTAGGGTTCTTTCTTTGGGTTTCCTTTATGTGAGAGATCTTGAAGGAAACATTCCTTGTAGGTTTGCAGGACTCTAGGGTGCTATCAGGTGGCTTCCTTCATGTTAGAGATCTTGGGGGATGCTTCCTTGTAGGTTTGCAGGTCTGTAAGCCACTTTTTTGGGTATCCTTCATGTAAGAGATCTTGGAGGTTACCTTCTTTGTAGGTTTGCAAGCCTATGAATTTGCACCCCTTACGCAAATTCCCCTTTTACACTCCCTCACCTTAGGAAACCAAATTCAAAGGTGAAAATCCACATCATCCCACTGCCTTCATTCCATTGGATTTTGTTTTGTGCTTCGGTAGAAGAATAACTATCAAGGAATCTCGCTCGACGTGCAAATGTCTGCATGGCGTTCTTACGTCCCTAACAAATTCCTATGTTTGGAGGTTGTAGAGGCGTTATACTTCCCATTGCCCGATCTATTCGTAACACCTCTCTTAGACCAACCAACCTGAATATGGCCATTTTTCTCATTATCCCTTAAAACTTACTCTTCATTCCTCCATTTCATCTTCTAAGCATCCTTCTAAGCATTCAATTCAGCTCTCTACACACTTTCTCAAGCATTCTCTTAGCATCCATCACTCTCAAGCAACACTTTGCACTCCATAGTAGCAGAAACAACACTCCATCAACTTTGTAGAGAAAGTTTGGAACAACACCATTGTAGCAGGGGCTTGAGTCTTCTCATTTTCTCCTCTATGAGCTAGTGAGCTCTGGTGGAGGTGGTAAAATTTTCATTCCTCTCCTCTATGATTTGGTTGGGTAGCCTAACACTATTTTTTGGTGTTATTGTGTTCTTTAATTTCATTCTCCTTTATCATACTTTTTCTCCATTATTGCTATTTTGGCTATCTGTGGAGGTGGAAAGACCAAAATGAGGGTCTGACTGAGGCAAACCCCTATACAGTCCCCTAACAACATTCCTCTTTCTTATGTGTAGGTGGATGTGCTTTATGGAGCTAGCTGGAAAAAAAGCATCTTTGCGGGATCATTCTTGTCACCTTAACTCTCATATATTTTCTTTAATATCATATTTTTTCATATTTTTCCTACTTTATAGTTCTATTTTGTCTCTTTAGAAGTGACTAGGTAGGTCGTTAGCCTATGTTCTAGTGGTTCACATTATCTTTTTGGTCCTCTAGTCGTACGGACACCAATACACCTCAGAGACACCAGTGCATCGTGCTTTCGTCCTTGGGTAGAGAGCTACCTGAGGCATAGTGTGGAACCCAAAAACTAGCTCACCTAGCCCCATCTTGGATTTTGGGTCTGCAAAGTGATTGAAGGACCTCATAGTCCTCATCATTCTCATCCCTCATTTAAAAAAAACCCCTTTAAGCTAACGTAAGTTAGGGCAGCCTTCCGCTCTTGGCTCTCCATGACGTGGGCCCTTGAACATGGTTGGTCCCCCTCTCTTGCACATTCAAGCAAGAGTGGAGATCCACATCCATTAGATCCATTTCATACATGTTTGCAACACTTTATTCCTAGGGTTTGGTGAGTTTCAACATTACATTTTTCACATTCATCATTCCTTTATCTTATTTGATTTCATTTCAAGGTTTGATTACCAAAATGGTTTTTGACCAAGGAAAGCCCCTTTCTACTAAAAAAACAATATATTTCCTTCTTTAGTGAGTGATTTTCAAATCTAGGTTGAAGAAAAATTGAAGAGCAAGTTTGGAAAAAAATTTCAAGTGTTCAAAGTTTTCAAATTTGTCACCTTGCATTGGAGATCATTGAATGGCATCTACATGATGCAAATCACAGTTTCAAACCCAGAAATCAAGTGGAAAGGACAAAGCATACATTGAAGAGAAGAATCATACTTTGAATTTCTAGAAAAACCTAACTAGATCGATACACCACTTCTGGCGTATGAGTCCCATTATAGTCAAAATTGTAGATTTCTAGAGTTTCAGACATATCTCTGCCAGATTTATGTCCCTACCCAAAAACCCTAATTTGGGACTAAATCACCCAGACTGGCATATGAGTCCTAGCAGGCATTAATTTCAATTTTTTCAACATTTCAAGTCTTCATCCATACCTCTATAGGTTTCTAGGTACACACTTCTGATTCTAAAACTTTCTATTTTGATTTACATACATTTTTAGGTCATTTAGTGTAGTCTAGAATTACACTAGGCTTAAACATTAGGTCTTGCATTTAATTAGTCTTTCCAAGCCCTAGCTTGGTGGTGAACCCATCTTAAGTTTCTAATCAGACCCTAGGACAACCCTATTGCAATATCTCTTTCTCATTTTCATACCTTAGATTGAGATCTCTAGGGTTTTCATTAAATAATTTTGGGAGAAAAGTGTTGCTCTATGTCCTAAACCATAAATAAAAAAATTTCCCAATTAATCACATAATAATTCTCATATTACAATATTTCAAAGAACATGTACACATTACATGCATAACTCAACTGAGCTTCAAAGAAATGGATATAGATGGTCCAGGAGTCTCCTTTCAAATCTTGGTCTTTTGTCATCTGTTGAGGAGGAGAAGCATCACTCAAGTGCTTTTCCGCCAATCACAGACTCATATGTGATCCCCTACGCATCTACCATAAGATAGATGGCCCTACCCTTCGATGAAGAGATTGGTGGAGTAACCTCGTAATGATAACCAGTCTGAGCTTAGTGTTGTGTCCTACATGACTAGAACTTGTAAACCCTACAATTTGGAACTAGCATGCATAAACGAATCACAGTGAATTGATAGTGGATCCAAAGGCTAACATACTACTTTGGCCAAAATGTTCTCACTCAGTACTTTGAGTGACAATCATCCTACTCACATATACTACTCAAGCTCAATTTGACTATAGGCCATTATAATCTATGCATAAGTATTTCCTCCAATGGGTAATATTTAACCCTAGACACATCTTATTCCCTTTACCACAAACTTAATGGTATTTCTACCCACAAAGAATAAATACAAGTTACCCTCCCTTCAATGGATAATCAATTTCCAAGTGTAACTTACAAGCTATCTAATTCAATCAAATAACTTAGCTATGAATAACCCTTAAGCTATCCTTGTTTAATCACATCTGGTATATTTATATCCTTGTTTAATCATATCTAGTATATTTATACTTATGAAAAATAACTCCTCTTAATATGGAGTAAATACAGACACTTTCATAGAAAAGAATTAAAAAACTTCTTTTTCCTTTCTAAAGAAAATGCTATGGTTCCCTAATCCAAGTAATCTCAAGAAATTTAAATAAAGCATTCAAATATCATTCTTTCATAAATGAAGGCAATTAAGAGAAGACTAGATCCTCATGCCCGTAATACAATTAACCAATTGATTGACTTGGTGCAAAACCTTCCAACAACATCTTCTTAGCTTACTTTACCAACTCAAAGAAAATATTCAAGATAGCGCTATACTCTCAAAAAATAACACTACACTCTCACAAAATAACTCTACCTAAGCTCACAAATTGTAGCTCTCATAATATTAGTAGAAGAATAGAATTGTAGATAAATAATGCATCCAAATGAGAGAAGTAGCCTCTCTATTTATACAAGAAATTGAGACATTGCAACCTATATAAAAGGCATTCCAATTGACACCTTTCTTCATGCAGGTTGACTCACTTCATTCATCTAAAAGGTGGCAAAAATCTGAGTGTAAACTCAACATAATATACTATAGATCAACCTTTTTCATTGACAATAGCTAAAGACTGATTCAAATGTGCACATTACCAATTGATGACACTCAACTTGTAACCAGAATAGAATTCTATAGAAAATAGAGCTTTCATAATTTGGCACCATGTTGCAACCACTATTTCTATCTTTTTGGCACAATTTCTCTCTTTGAAACAGTCTTCTATTTACAGGAAACACTAATACAATGTCGACTTGGTCATAGTTTCATTGAGCAATAGAGGAAAGATTATTCACTCCACAAAAATAACATTTAAAATATGCTTTGACTTAGCACGTGACTTGTTGTTTGTTTCTCCTATTATCATGCATTCAAAATACTTTATGGAGTAGACTCTAATATTTCATCACTTTACATCTTGGATATAAGTGTTCTAAGTTGGGAGTAATTCGCTACTATAAAAGATAGAGATGCATTTCAATAGTATTAAATATAGTTAATTTCCCATATCGGCCTTAATTATTGCACATTACTTGCATATGGTTCGGCCTTTAATGTTTTGCATAACATAATGTATAAATTGACCCATAATACTTTGCATAGCAGATATACAAATCAACCTCTATTTAATTATCATATATACATACATATATATATGTCACGAATAGCTTAAATGCTATCACACACACACATATATATATGTGTGTGTGTGTGTGTGTGTGTGATTGTGTGTGTATGTATATATTCCATGATGATCAAACACATATACACTTGATATTCAAATGAGTAAGATCAAATTAACATTCATATGATGATAATATTGACTATATGTATATTTATATATTCCTCTATGTACATGTATATGTACATATACATATGTTGATACATCTATATGGACATTTCCATTTTTCAAATATATGTATGTATCGACAAATGTATACATATGGATATATGTATATATCTTATATAAATATATACATACTCATTCAATTGCACAATCAAGTACACACACAATTACTATCTTATTGATAGGAGGTATATGTGCAATGTATTTATACATATATACATACATGTGATTTTGTCAATTTGATAGCTCCATGCTCATAAGAAACCTATTCATAAGTGTGCATAGGTACATCTACCTATGTACTCTCATGTACATGTTCCTCCATGCGTATGGTCTATCATTTGACATGCATATACATACATATACTTAAATTCCATGTGTGTTCCCCTTGTCAATTAAAGAATAGCAATATGAGGAAGAACTCATAAGCTCTAAACACATAAACATCATCCAGGCATGCATTAAATAGTTACAATCATGACCCCTACTAATGCAAACACATCATACTAAGGATGACTTACCAATTCCCAACACAATAGCTTAACTCAACCATTCTACTATGAGTGTGTGTATAAGCTTGAAGTTAGGTTACATTACTGCTTACTTAGCCAACTTCTTCTCCTGAGTGATACTTCCTCTCACACCTAGAGGAATGAACATATACCTAAATCCAACTAACACATTCCCATGGGAGTCAGCTATTCAACAAAATATGCTTTCACATAATATTTCTCCATTGTTAGAATATCCAATTCAATAACCATCCATTTCACATTTATGCATTCCATCACATAGCATTAAATTCAAAATAAGATTCATCCATAATTCATTGATAACAAAGTGAAAGCATAATTTATTCTCAAATGGAATTCTAATTACATTCACTCATGCAACAATTTACCCTAGCACAATAATCGTAAATAGGTAAATACACAATGGGGTGTAACATACTCCCCCCTTCTGAATCATCATCCCTAATCATTTTTATGTAGCAATATAAAATAATTAAAAAAACAACATATTGTTTTCATGTACATTCAAAACATGTGGAAACTTTTGTTGTATCTCAACATAGTTTTCCCAAGTGGAAAATTCTTCCACATACTGGTCCCAATGGACTTTGCACTGAAGAAATTCCCTGTTACATAAGTGAAGCTTACGCATTTTGAGCACCTTGACGAGCTTGAGTGTTACCAATTTAGGGTCCTATACCTATAAAGCATTCCAATAAATCATATGATTATCACCTAGTATATATTTTTTTAGGTATGACACATGAAAGACATTATGCATCCTAGCAAGAGCTGGTGGCAACACAATTCAGTAAGCTACTGGATTCACTTTCTCAAGAATATCAAAAGGTCCTACATATCGTGGAGCTAACTTGGAAGACTTCCCAAATTTGATGGAAGTCTTATGAGGTTTTACTCTCAAAAACACCTTGTCACCTACTTGAAAATTTTGGGGGAACTCTCTTAGCATCAACATAGCTGTTTTGTCTATTGTCAGCTTCAACCAACCTTTGCTTAACAATCCTCACTTGATCTTCCATTTTATCCAATATTTGTGACCCAAGACTCACCCAGTCCTCAATTTTATCCCAACTTATAGGAGTTCAACACTTTTGACCATATAATACTTCGAAAGGAGCCATCTTTATTGCGAAATGATAAGAATTTTTGTAAGAAAATTCCACTAAAGGAAATTAGTCTTCCCACTTGTACTTTTGATCCATGCAATACATTCTAAGTAGGTCTTCTAGTACTTTATTTACCTTTTTCTATTTTTTCATCTATTTCTATATAATACGTTGAGATAATATTTAGTTGAGTCCCAAGTGCAAAAAATAAGGTTTTCCAAAACCTTGAAGTGACTCGTGCATCCCTATCCAAGATAATCTTCTCAGGAATTCCATGCAGCCTAATCACTTCTTGTACAAATTTCCTTGCTATGACAGGGGCTCCATAAATTAGATTCCTTGGTATAAAATGTGTTACCTTAGTAAGCTTATCCACAACCACAATAATGGCATTGTGCTTATTCCTTGACATAGACAATCAGGTTGCACAAATTCCATACTTATGATTTGCCACTTTCTCTCTAGAATATCATGTGGGTATAACAAGCATGCAAGATGATGATGCTTTGCTTTCACCCTTTGAAATTCAAGACACCTAACCAAAAATCTAGCAGCATCTCCTTTCATCCCCTTCCAAAAAAATAATGGCTTTACATCTGCCAACATTTTGGTCACACCAGGGTGTCCAGAGTATGGTGCTTCATGAGCTTCTTTCCATACCATATTTCTTAACTCTTCAAATTCAAGTACATACATTCTCCCCTTAAACCTAAGTATACCATTAGGTTCAAAATAAAAACCTTCATACCTTGCATCATGTGGATTTCCAGTAAGTTCTTGCTTAACTTGCATATAGTAATCATAATCTTTGCATTTTTGCAATACTTGACCTTTAAAGTCTTTTTGAATTGTCACTATTGAAACAATATGATGTCCTCAACTCAAGGCATCAGTAACCCAATTTTCTTTCCCTTTAATATAATTGATATTAAATTCATAATCATATATTAACTCCAACCATATTCTCTTTATTGCATTTAGATTATGTTGAGTGAATAGATATTTCAACCCATGATGATGAGTTTTCATCTCAAAGGGTTTCCCTAACAAGTAATGCCTCCACATTTGCAATGTGTGAACCAAGACATCTAACTCCAAATCATGTGATGCATAATTTTTCTCATTAGGTTTCACTTCCTTGATTCATAATCAATTAATTTCCCTTCTTGCATCACCTCATAAGCCCTCTCATGATGTATCCGTGATAACAGTAAAGTTACCTTAAGGATCTGGTACTTTCAAAATTGGTGCACTAGTCAATTTCTCTTTGAGTAGGTCAAAGGATGCTTGGCACTTCTCTGTCCACTCAAAATTCTTCCCTTTTTTCTGTAAAGAAGTAATTGGAAAGGCTATCTTGGAGAAGTTTACAACAAATTTTCTATAGTATCCTGCCAAACCCATAAAACTCCTTACCTTAGATACAATTTTGGGCATTAGCCATTCTAGCACTACCTTGATCTTAGCTGGATCAACTAAGATTCCATTTTTTGAGATCACATGTCCAAGATAATGCACTCTCTTCTAAAAGAAGGTACACTTAAAGAGTTTTCCATAAAACTTATGTTCTCTAAGTCATTGTAGTACCATCTCTAAATGCCTATTATGTTCCTCCTCATTTCTTGAGTAAATCAAGATATCATCTAGGAAAACCAAGATAAACTTATCTAGGAAATCCCTTAATATTTTTTTCATCAGTATGTGCAAGATCATGATGGGCCAAAAAGTGGCAATATGATGGGTCTGTGTAGGGTATGTGGCTGACAACTTTTTTTTACCCAAAATTGATGAAATGAAAAGGGTTTTTAAGGGAGATTCTAAGCTTTCCACCAATATAAATTATATACTTTACTTTGAATTTAATAAATAATTATTATTCATTTTCTATTTGAATTACGATTAAAGTCATGATTGATAGGCTGATTGAAAACATCTATAGCTTTCAAACAATATCACATTTTTTGAATTTGAAACATGTGTCACATTCTATGCTTCGCATACTATAGGATTAAAAAAAAATGAATTTCATGAAGTCTTGACCAAGTTAAGGTGGTCAAACATATGATTTTTTTATATTTTATTAAGTTTGTAATAAAAAATTCATAATTACTTATTTACTTGGAAAAAAATTACAAAAAAAATTGCATCACATTGGGACATGATTCCTCTACTTATATCTAAAATCTTATAAAAAAAATTATCACTTTATTGTGGTTAGGGTGGTCAAACAGACACCTACTTCTTATTTTTTCCCTGAAATTTAAGTACTACTGCATTGAAATTTCAAATTTTCACCAAATAGATTTTTAAAAACAATAAAGCTAGTAGTTTAGAAACTACATTCAATTTGCTATAGATTCTATTCTTACATATTTTTGAAATCATATAGATAACTTATTCAAATTTTTATGTCAGGTTGCCTAACTCTGATTTAAAAAAAAAAAATTGTCACTTAAGGGCTAGTTTTTTCCATGATGATCCTGCACATACCCTCATAAGGTTCATAAATGTTGCAGGTGCATTCATTAAACCAAAGGGTAGAACTATAAACTCATAATTTCCATGCATCTAGTTTTGAATGTAGTCTTAAATATGTCCTCATCCTTAATTCTCAATAGATGGTATCTAGATCTTAGATCAATCTTAGAAAATACATAAACTCCCCTCATTTGATCAAATAGATCATCAATGCATGGAAAAGGATAATTGTTCTTTACAGTATATTTATTAAGCATGTGATAATCTATGCACAAATGCAAAGTACCATCCTTCTTTTTCACAATGATTATTGGTGCTCCCCAAGGTGATACACTTGGTCTTATCAACCCTTTAGACAACAACTCATCCAGTTGTTCCTTAAGCTCTATTAGCTTAGTTTTCGTCATTCTCTAAGGCACCTTGGAAACAGGTTTGGATCCATGAACTATATCAATAGAGAAGTCAAATATGCTTCTTAGTGGTAACCTAAGTAATTCACCTGGAAACACATCCAAAAAAAAATTTAGTATAGGATATCTCTCCATATTTGGTATTCCAATTTCCTACATTTCACTATATTCCATCTCTTGGAAGCTTTGTGGTTCCAAGTTATCAAGGTTCTCTTGAGAATTAGATCCCTTATAATCTTCAAGCTTTTCTATCTTCACTACAAAGAGCTTGTATCCTTTCCTTTTAGCCCTTAACAATTGCATTGTAGAGATTTGAGGAATCTTGACCTTCCTAGTTATCCCTTGTAACATCTCTTGGTTACCAAGACCATCTAAGAATTCTACTATTTTTGCATGACAATCTACCTTGGCTCTATGTATCCATAGCCAATTCATACCTAGGATAACATCATAGGATCCTAAAGGTACGACACATAGGTTCACCTAAGTGGAAAACCAAGGTAGCTCTATCCTAGCTTTGAACAAACATTGTTCCATTGTTGCTCTTGTTTGGTTTGCATATTCTACATCCCAAGACTTTACCATTTAACCAACTTTTCTAGATTCTTGCTTAGCTACTATAGGTGAAATGAAATTTTCAATTGCACTAGTATCCATAAGTATAGAAATGGGTAAGCCAAACAAAATACTTGGAGTTTCAATTGAAGTCACTTGATACTCTGCCTGGCGATCATCCACAATAGCATGAGGGTATGTGTAGGATCATGATGGGCCAAAAAGTGGCAATATGATGGGTATGTGGCTGATGACTTTTTTTTTACCCAAATTGATGAAACGAAAAGGGTTTTTAAAGGAGATTCTCAAATTTAAACCAATATAAATTATGCTTTACTTTGAATTTAATAAGTAATCATTATTCATTTTCTATTTGAATTATGACTAAAGTCCTAATTGATAGGCTAATTGAAAAACATCTATAGCTTTCAAATGGTATTACATTTTTTAAATCCAAAATATGCGTCACATTTTATGCTTTGCATACTATAGGATTAAGAAAAGAAAAATTGAATTTCATGAATTTTTGACCATGTTAAGGTGGTCAGACATACGAGTTTTTTATAAAAATTTGTAATAAAAAAATCATAATTAATTATTTACTTGGAAAAAAATTACAAAAAAATATGCATCACATTGGTACATGAGTCCTCTATTTATATCGAAAATCTTATAAAAAAATATTATCATTTTATTGTGGTTAGGGTGCTCAAATAGACACCTACTTCTTATTTTTTCCCTGAAATTTAAGTACTACTGCATTGAAATTTCAAATTTTCACCAAATAGATTTTTATTTTTTTAGAAAAACCTAGTAGTTTAGAAACTACATTCAATTTTTTACATATTTTATTCTTACATATTTTTGAAATAATATAGATAACTTATTCAAATTTTTACGTCAAGTTTCCTAACTCTGATTTTTCTGAATTTTTTGCCTCTTAAGGGCCTATTTTTTCCATGATGATCTTGCACATACCCACAAATCTTTTGATGTAACATCACTTGTTGGGTATGAAGTGGATTTACAACCATTGTTCACATCATATCCAAGGATCCAAGATCTACATCCTTCATGGCCACTACATGGTAGATTGCAAATTTGCTTCACAAGACATCATCCAAGGTGACATCATTTATATATTTCATATTTCATGCTTCACTTCATCATTTGGTTTAATTACCTACAAGGGTTTTGACCAAGGAAAACCCCCATTCACTAACAATCAACAATTTTTTCCTCTTTTGTGTGTTTATGTTTGCAAATTTAGGTTAAAGACTTGAAGATCATTTGAAGTGCAAAGTTGTAAAGTTGCAAAGTTTCATTGCAAAGTTGTCATCTTCACAAAAACTCACCTATAGGCCAAATCTAGAGGTTTCAGAACCTGAGATCTGAGAACAACGAAGTTCAGATCTTGAGCCTCAGGACCACATTTAGAGATTTCAGAAATTCCAGATAGGACTAAGTCTCCATCTAGGGCATTTTAGTCCTCCCAAAGTTATTTTATAGAAATTCTTCCAAATATGGTTCCAACATTCGAAGATTCTGCATCTTCCCTGAAAAAAAGTTGTGAGACTAAGACACTAGTAAGGGTGTGTTAGTCCTCCATAGCACTTTTTGACAGTATTTTTGCATTTCCAAAATCCTTGTTGCATTTCCATACTTCCTAGGTACACACATCCTAACTTCCTATTGCACAATTTCATCATTTGCATCCTTCATTTAGCTTGCATTACTAGGTTTTGTAGGTTGAATGTTAAAGTATATTTTCCAAGATTTTGCTTGGTGGTGAACCCCTTAAAGCTGAAAGAACCCCTTCCTAGGTCTTCCTTGTTGATAATTGTCATCTTGTGAGGTTGATAGTCAATCCAATTAGGACTTCTAGGACATCCTTGAATGATAATTGGATAAAAGTGGTGTTATATGATCTAGGTTATAAAGCACCCATTTTCCCATTATTTAGATATCCATTTTGGGGATTGCATAAAAACAAAAAGGGGACTATTTTGAGTTTTCCAATGGTTCCCGCATGCTCTCTATCATCTAAAAACCCATGAATTTTTTTTGATACAAACAAAATGAAGATTTTGGTATATTATTTTACACAATATTCAACTTAATAATCATTTTTGTGCTCTTTTGTGTTTGTATAATGGGGAGTAGCCATTGTTGTAAGGGAAGAGGTAAGAAAAACTCACAACAAAGAAAATTGAAACATATAGAGAAAAAGATAGAGAAAATCGTAGGAAGAGAAGAAAAGGTATGTCAAATACTCAAGGCGAGGATTCTTCTCCACCTATAAATGTTATTTCAAGTGAAGATGAAATAGAATTTGAAAATGTTAAACATCATATTGAAATTGGAAATGAAAATGTTGAAATTGATATTGAAAATGTTGAAATTGGAAATGAAAATGTTGGAATTGATATTTAAAATGTTGATAACATTGAAAATGAACCTTATGTATCACCAAACTACATGAGAACACATGACCTTTGTGAGGAATAAATTCAAATTTCAAATCCAAGACATTCAAGAACCCAAAACTAGTTACTTGAAATAGATGAGAACTTAAGAGATAAACTTGATGGAAAAAGGTCATCATGAATGGTTTGGTTGTGGGCTACTCAAATTTTCAATCAATACTTTTCCAATAAGACATTAACTGAACAATGTAAACTTTTTGTACAATTTCTAAAGTCAAACAAAATGAGATAATTATTAAAGAAATTCAAGATTTGTGTGACCAAAAAGTCAAAAAAAAAAATATTATTGTCAAAAATATTTTAATGCTCTAAATTCTATTGGAAAGACTAGTAAGGAGAAAGATAAGAGAGCGTCTTGTAGATTAATCACAAACTCATTAGTAAGCCGTCATTTGAGAATGACTTGTTTATTGAGGCAAAATTGTGTTTATTTAAACCTAAATCATAAAACATTGTCTAGAGCACTCTCAAGAAGAGGAAGACTCGATAGTCCTCTTTAAAATAATACATGGGATTTTGGTGGAAGGCTTCCATGTGTTGATAAGAAGATAACAGATAACATAAAGAATGGAATTCAATAATTTTGACACTCTCAATCTAGATTATCACCCAATGTAAAGGATATTTTAATGTTAAGAATTATCAATTGAGACCACACATCACATCCAAAAAAATTCATGGAATGTAGCCAAACAATATTGTACAAATAATTTTGTGAAACACATCCAAATTTAAAAATCTCACAAATGGATTTTGAATCTAGCAAAAAAATTTATTGTGTACCTATTAATATTCCTAATTTAACATGTTTTTAATACCATGTAGAGTTTTCAATTTATCATGAAGTATTATGCCATATTCATTCCACTATGCATACTAAATTTTTTTTGTAGGAGTATGATGCAATGCAACTTCCAAAGTCGTCCAAGGACTTGTTAGATTTTTTTTTATGTGTTAGATTTGATGGTTGCTTTTTCTATAGAAATTATTTTTTTAAATGAGAAATGTTTACAATGTGGTGGTTTATCAAAAAATTTAACATGTTTTCATGAGGGAAGTGAACATGATTTTGCTAAAAAAATTGTTGAGAAAAAGAGATTTGAGATGGTGAAATATAGTTTGAAGAGTGGAGGTGAAGGTTGTAGATGCGACTTGGTTACACAAGATGTAAGTATTGCTGATTTTATTTCTAATTTTGGGAAAAATCCTTTCTACAAGTATGCAAGGCATATCCATAGGTCCTAGTGGTTGGATCAATAATTCAAGACGTGTAAGGGATCTTTTCTAGTTATATATGTGGTTTATTTTTTTGAAACTTACACATTACAACCACAAAATGAAGTACAATCTCAATATTACAATTCTATTCAAATTGATACTTTTGTCAATATCACATATGGACATGCCCCTGATAGTATAGAATGTTGGATGTTGTGGTGTGTTCCTAATATGTGGTTTCCATTGGTGTCAACACTATTAGCATTGTTGCATTAGAAGTTGTATATGTCGAGGATATTGAGAAAATTGTAATAAGAAGTGCTATAGGTTGTCAGTGTGAAGCGAAGTTCTTTTTGTCGGTGTGTTTGGTACGTTGTTGTTCTAAGGTTGTGGACTAATGGGTTTCTTGCAATGTATATCTAGTTTATCCACGTCAAGTTTTAGAGATCCACGTGAATATTTGATCAAGTTATGAAGATTTGTATTCTAAGAATTTTTTTGTTACTTTAGTTTGTGTTCCTGAATGAAGATCATGTGATTTCAGTTAGTTCAGTTGTTGTGGATGCATCTCTGGTGTTTCATGATGCTTGTGGATGTTTCTAGTTCATTCTCTATATGTGTTGCATGTCCAAATTGATTGTTGTGCTTGTGATCTGAGATTTTGTCTTGCATGTTCATGTTTTTCATGTTCTTGGCTGGCAAGGTGTTGAAGTGTGTTGTGGATCTTCGAGGAGTAATTAAATGAAGTGGTTCATGTTTGGGGATGTTTTTTTCATTCTTCACTATGTTGTGGCCAACCTTGGTTGATTTGCATGGATAATTTTTATTGATCTGAGCCGACTGTTTATATTCTTTCTTGCTATTTTTTTGAAGCTGACTTATAGCAATGTAATCTCTTGTTGCGGTTATATAAGAGCAATTGTTTTATCATTTGGAAGTGTGAATCATAGAGAGGATGTGAAGTGTATAAGTCTTGTGTGTGAATATTGTTCAGATCATTTGAAGGAAAAGCAAAGAGTGAAGAAGAGTGAAGAAGAGTGAAGAAGTGTTCATGTGCTTAACAAGAATTGTAACTAGGCATTAGCAAAAGCTATTTTCTCAGTTCAAGGTTTGATGGATTTAATTAGAACCTTTCTATAAGATAGTGTTTCTTCCCTTGTAATTGAGCAGTGAGCTCTAGGCAGTGTGCCTAGATGCATGTGCATTACCCATTCATATTTTCTTATACTTTTAATAGGGTATAATCTTATGGATTGACCTCCACCGTGGCTTTTCCCCTAATAGTGTTTCCATGTAAAAATATTGGTGTTATGTGTGCATATGATGTGTTTCTCATTTATGCTTTCATGATTAATGGTCAAATATGAGAATAAGGTTGATAAGATAAATAAGTTTGAAATTTGGTGACAACTAATTCACCCCCCCTCTCAGTTGTTTTCCCTTGAGTTTCCAACAATTGGTATCAGAGCTTGTGCTTCCTTGGAGGAAGTTTTTAATAGCTTGAGGTGATCTGGGATGGTGACTTATAAGAAGGATAGTCCTAGTTTTGATGGAACAAATTATTCCTTGTGGAAGACTCAAATGCAGTGCTATCTGAGATGCATTGGTGAACCCTACTGGAGCATTACAAAAAATATATATGTTATTCCATAGAATGGTTCTACTACTTCTACTGAGATCAGGGATGTTGAGTATAATATTTGGGATAAGGAATCTTTTTTGAGTGCTTTGACTGATACTGAGATGACAAATGCGAGTACTTCTTATGAGATCTAGAAAAAGTTAGAGACCTTGTATGAAGGCGATGCTTATTTGAAGATTGCTAAGCTACAAAGTCTAAAAGGTAAATATGAAAAGTTGAAAATGAGTGATGATGAAAATGTTACTACTTTCATGCAAAGAGTGAATGAAATTTTGTTTGGTATTAGATGTGTTGGTGGATAGATAGACAAATCAGAGATTGTTGCTAAAGTTCTTAGATCCTTGTTTGATTCCTACAAATTCAAGGCTAGTGATATTGAAGAGCCCTGAACTGTGACAAATGTTACCAGAGATATGGTGATTGGTAAGCTTACTACTTTTGAGTTGAGTGAATTTGGTGATACCCTTCCTAAGGTTGAATCTACATTCAAGGCCACTACTTCTGGAAGAGATAGATAGAGATATGATCTAGGTGAAAGTTCATCAAGAAAGACATTCAAGTATGAAGATGAATTGAAACAACTTGACGAAGAAGAAAGAGAGCTAGAAGAACTTGAAGCATTGATTGTGAAAAGAGAAGCTAGAGGACAAGGTAAGTATAAGGGGAACTTTCCTATTAAATGTTTATCTTGCAATAAGATAGGTCATTTTTCATCAAGGTGTTCTGAGAGAGTTTCCAAGACAAGATTTAACAAGCCTAAATTCCAAAAGAAGTGTTACTATGTTGTTGATGAAGGTGTGATAGATGATGAATATGACAAAGGAAATGCAAGTGAAGATGAATTTTTGTTTATAATTGCTATCAAGGAAAATAATCATGTGTCTACAAAATCTGCTAGTTGTACAAATGTGGAGAAAGCCCTACTTGCTCGAGTTGAAGAGAAAGAAGAATGGATAATTGACAGTGGTTGTTCTCATCATATGACAGGAGATAAAAATAAGTTTGTGAATTTGGAAAAGTATGATGGTGGTGTTGTGATATTTGGTGATAACACAACTAGTGTTATACATGGAAGAGGATGCATTTCTCTTGATGGTAAGCATAATATTGATGATGTCTTGTATGCTAAAGGTTTGAAGCATAATCTTTTAAGCATTGTACAAATGGTTGATAAGGGATAAAATCTTTAGTTCATGGATGGTAAGTGCAAAATATTGGGAAATTTTGGAAATGTGATTGCATCAAGTACAAAAATAAAAGGTAATATTTTCCACCTGAATGCTACTACTAAAAGTTCTTTGATTGCTCAAATTGATGAAATATAGTTGTGGCATAGGAGAATGTGTTATGTTAACTTTGATAATATTGTCAAGATAAGTTCCACTAAGGCTATGAGAGATCTTCCTAAGCTGATGAAAACTACTAATTCCATATGAAAAGAATGTTAGTTAGGAAATCAAACAAGAATTTCATTTTAGAGTAAAAAAAAAATTGAAATGGATTGTTGGATATTGTGCATACTGATTCGTGTGGTCCTACTAGAGTCAGAAGTTTACAAGGCTACATGTATTTCATGTTATTGATTGATGACTATTCAAGGATGATGTGGGCTACTTTCTTAAGGGAGAAATCTAAAGCTCTGGAAAAGTTCAAAATATTTAAAGCTATGGTTGAGATAGAGACAGGTCTAAATATTAAGTGTTTAAAATCAGACAGAGGTGGTGAATTCACTTCCAATGAGTTTAATTCTTTTTGTGAAGGTCATGGAATAAAGAGATAGTTATTTGCATTGTGGACCCCTTAACAAAATGGAATTGTGGAAAGGAAGAACATAATAGTTCTAGATGCTGCTAGAACCATGATGTTGGAAGGAAATGTACCTCATATCTACTAGAGAGAAGCTGTGAGTACTTCTGTGTACACACTTAATTGGGTACAAATTAAAGGTGATACTAGTAAGACTCCTTTTGAGATATGGACTGGTCAAAAACCTATTGTTAGATATTTCAAGATCTTTGAAAGTAAGTGTTATATCAAAAGAGATGAAGATATAGGAAAGTTTGATGCTAGGAGTGATGAAGGAATTTTTCTAGGTTATTCTACTAAAAGTAAGGTCTACCGGTGTTACAATAAGAGATTGAAGAAAATGGTTTGAAAGTGTAAATGTTAAGATTGATGAAGACATAGTTGCACTATCCATAACTTGTGGATATGATTCTGATGATCAGAATGTTAGTACAAACAAAGGTCAGGCTTCAAGCCAAGTGAAAATCATTTTGGTGAATCAAGGAGATCAAGAAGAAGGAGAGATTGGTGAAAGAACATAAGAGAGATCAGAAGAGCCTAAAGTTGAAGAACATTCTAAGAAGACTTTGAGGTATGTAAGATTGAATCATTCAGAGAATCAAATCATAGGTGATAAGAATAAAGGTGTCTAGACTAGGAGAAAGATTGTAGAAGAATATTGTTTAATTTCAAAAACTGAGCCTACTAATGTAAATGAAGCACACAAAGATGAACATTGGGTTGAAGCAATGAAAGAGGAACTACAACAAATTGAAAATGATGATACATGGATTCTTGTTCCTAGACCTAAGGATAAGAATGTAATTGGAACTAAATGGTTCCTTAGAAACAAATTGAATGAGCAAGGTGAAGTGGTTAGAAACAAAGCAAGACTGCTATGTAAGGGATATTCATAGATGGAAGGTATTGATTTTGAAGAAACCTTTGCCCTTGTTGCTAGAATTGAAGATGTGAGATTGTTTCTTGCTTATGCTACTTACAAAGACTACAAATTTTATCAAATGGATGTCAAGTCTTCCTTTCTAAATGGTGAGTTGGAAGAAGTGTATGTTGAACAACCTGATGAATTTCAATTGTTTGATCAAGGAGATATAGTTTTCCGAATGAAGAAAGCATTGTATGGACTCAAACAAGCCCATAGAGAATGGTACACCAGATTGGATAAGTACTTGGTGAAGCTTGGATTTAACAAAGGTACTGTTGATCTAGTAATTTGTATTTCAAGAATGATGATAAAGATTTGATTGTGGAAGTTTTTGTTGATGATATCATATTTGGAGGAGATGATAGCTTATGTGTGAATTTTTCTAATGAGATGCAAAATGAATTTGAGATGTTAATTATTGGAGAGATGAAAGTTTTCTTGGGATTGCAAATTACTCAATTATATAAAGGGATTTTTATATCTCAGTCTAAGTATGTGAAAGAATTGTTGAAGAAATTTGGTATGGTAGATTCAAAGCCAGTTGGTACACCCATGGTGACCAGATGCAAGTTGACAATTGTTGATGATTCTTTGAAGGAAAATCAGACTAGATGTACAAATCAATGATTGGTGGATTGCTTTATTTGACTCAAACTAGGCCTAATATTATGAATGTTGTATGTATTTTCACTACATTTCAAGTTGATCCTAAAGAATCTCATGTGACTATTGTGAAGAGGATTTTTTAGATACTTGAAGGGGACAGTTGATTTTGGTCTATGGTATCCTAAAGATGATAATATTACTTTGAATGCCTTTATTGATGTTGATTGGGTAGGAGATGTGAATGATAGGAAGAGTACTAGTGGTGGAGAATTTTTCTTGGGAAAGAAGTTGATTTCATGGCTAAGAAAAAAGTAGAATGTTGTTTCTTTATCCACTACAGAGGCAACATACATTGTTGCTACTAATAATTATACTCAAGTACTATGGATGAAACAAATGTTAAAGGATATTAGAGTTCTGTATGATGAGCCTATTGTTATATTTTGTGATAACTCAAGTGTTATTAACATTTCTAAGAATCTAGTGCTACATTCCAAGACCAAGCATATATCTATCAAGTTTCACTTTTTGAGAGAGAAAGTTAGTGAAAAGGAAGTCTGATTGGAGTATGTACCTACTAAGGAGCAGATTGTAGACATATTGACCAAGTCTTTGCCTAAGGATAATTTTGAGTATCTAAGATGGAAGTTAGGGGTGATTACCCCTCCTGATCAAAACTAGGATGCATTTTTTTGCATCAATCTATGCATTTCATGATCATATTTTTATCTGGATTAATGTTGTGGTGGCTGCTACTCAGGGGGAGCAGTCAGATGTTCATATGTTTAGGTGTTTAGATATGCAGTTTAGAGCTTGCATAGAAGATATCTTTGTCATTGATTCCAAAGGGGGAGAAGAATCATGTGAAAAATCTTTGTGGGGAGAAGAGTTGAGGAAAGAAGAGTTAGCACCTAAGAGGGAGTAAATGTTGTTGTGTTGATGGTATTTTTCACATCATGTGTTACCATCAATGCCAAAGGGGGAGATTGTTGGATTTTGTGGTGTGTTGATGATATGTGGTTTTCCTTAATGTCAACACTATTAGCATTCTTTTATTATAAGTTGTATATGTCGAGGATATTAAGAAAATTGTAATAAAAAGTTCTACAGGTTGTCAGTGTGAAGCGAAGTTCTTTCTGTCAGTGTGTTCAATACATTATTTTTCTAAGGTTGTGGAATAATGGATTTCTTGTTGAGTATATCTAGTTTATCCATGTCAAGTTTTAGAGATTTGTGTGATGATTTGATCAAGTTAAGAAGATTTGTATTCTGACTGTTAGTTTGTTACTTCAGTTTGTGTTCCTAAATGATGATCATGTGATTTTAGTTAGTTTATTTGTTGTGTATGCCTCTCTAGTGTTTCATGATGCTTTTGGATGTTTCTAGTTCATTCTCTATCTGTGTTGCACATCTGCATTGATCATTGTGCTTGTGGTCTAGGATTTTATCTTGTGCGTTCATGTTTTTCATGTTCTTGGTCAACAAGGTGTTGAAGCTTATTGTGGATATTTGAGGAGTAATTAAATGTAGTGGTTCGTGTTTGAGGATGTTGTTTTCAATCTTCACTATTTTTTTGTCGACCTTGGTTAATTCGCATGAATAATTTTTTTGATCTAACCCGACTGTTTATACTCTTTCTTGCTATTTTGTTGAAGCTAACTTATAGCAATGTAATCTCTTGTCACGAATATATAAGAGAATTTTTTTATCATTTGGAAGTGTGAATCATAGAGAGGATGTGAAGTGTATAAGTCCTATGTGTGAATATTGTTCAGATCATTCGAAGGTAGAGCAGAGAGCGAAGAAAAGTGAAGAAGAGTGAAGAAGAATGAAGAAGTCTTCATGTGCTTAACCGAAAATGTAACCAGGCATTAGCAGATGCTATTTTCTCAGTTCAAAGTTTGATGGATTTAATCAGAACCTTTTTGTAAGATAGTGTTTCTTCCCTTGTAATTGAGTAGTGAGCTCTAGGCAGTGTGCCTGAATGCATGTACATTCCCCATTGATATTTTCTTGTACTTTTAATAGGGTATAATTTTGTGGACTGACCTCCACCGTGGTTTTTCCCATAACAAGGTTTCCACGTAAAAATATTGGTGTTATGTGTGCATATGATGTGTTGTTCATTTATTCTTTCATGATTAATGATCAAATATGAGAATAAGGTTAATAAGTCAAGTAATTTTGAAATTTGGTGACAATTGATTCACCCCCCCCTTAGTTGTCTTCCCTTGAGTTGCTAACATAGAAGATGACAAGAGGATAATTGGGGAGTGCCATTTGTTCATGAGAGATGATATATCTCATTCATTAGAGTTTGTGCAACATTGCTTTGAAAACTTGTTTTAGTTCTTGCAGGAAAAATATATTGCAATGGGTCGACATCTCATCTAGTCAAATAACTACACGAGGAAATTCAAGAATGATCATAATTTTTATTGGTTGAGGAGGATGTATGTACAAAGGGTTGTACCTCATATTTAGATATTTTTAAGTTATGCATGGAAAAGGTGAGCATAGTGGGAGATAAATTATAATGTGAGACAATAAGAGAATCTTTAAAGATGTATTCATTTTGAATCTCATAAGCAAGTGCATTGACCATATGGACACAAGAGTTGTCTTATATTTTTCAAAATTATATTTAGTGTGATTGGGATCAATGCAAGTCAAGTGAGTGGGTAGATACATAGATTCCATGGTATCTAACACCTTTATTTGCAACATAATCCTCTTTAGAATATGAAATGGAAAGTTCACTTGACTATGACCATCATTCAGATCTTGTATAGCCAAGAAATGTCTATGCAGTTGTTACACCACAAGGGAATGAAGAAGGATAAGACTATTGGTTTGCAAGATGTGTACAACGAAAGAAGAAACTAACATGACCAATGATAGATGATGATGGGTTCATGTATCCTACAGGTTTAGTTGTTGTTTCCAGAACTTGGTTGCAAACATATATGATTATAAAGAACGACAAACCTAAGTTTGAAGACTACGAGAAAAGAAAAAACCATTCTCATGTATTTGGACCTTGTTATAGAAAAAAATGTTAAGCTATTGAGACCTCATGCCTAATGAGGTGGAAAATTTAGGGCTTATCAAGATCAAGATAAACCACTAGAATTTATCCACCAAAATCACTATAATTGATGTAATTGAGGGCCAAAAGATGTAAATAACAATAAAAAATTTACCCTAAATATTATAGGAACTATGAGGGGGTTTTTTAGAGCCTAAAGAGGTGTGTACCTTACTGCAAGAAGCCTATTTTAAGGGCACAAAGGAATCATTTTCCTTTAGTGGTGAATGGGTCCTTGTTAGGGTTTTTAAAACTGATATATGGGTTATTTTCCTTGATTCCTGCACTCTTAGATTCTTGGTTTTCAACTTCTGAAAACTTGTACTTAATTCTATAGCTTCAACTCTTTGTTCTTGCACTTTGTAGGTCAATCTTGCAACTTGACAACTTTGACAATTTTGCTCCAAATTTCTTCTTTACTTTATCTCCAACCTGTAAATCTGAAAACACACATTCAAGGGAAGAAAAACTTGTTGATTTTTAGTGAATGGGGTTTTTCCTAAGTTAAACCCCCTATAGGTAATTAAACCAAATGATGAGATAATTAAATTGAAGCATGAAAAATGAAATAATGTAATGTTGACACCTTGGAAGTTGTCTTGTAATGTAGATATGCAAACTAACATGTAGTGGTGATGAAGAATGTAGATCTTGATCCTTGAATAATATGTAAACAACGCTTGCAAGTAGATCCTCAATACTACATCAACTTTCTTAGCTCAACAACATGCATGAATGCACCAAACCCTAGACATGATGAAATGATCTTGAATTTATGCAATTAAATCTTGATATGCTACCTTGAAATTCCTTTGTAAATACTCTTGAAGTGCTCTATAATGCTCTTTTGAAATTTTATGAATGCTTCATAAATTTGCTAGGTGAAACTATGTGAATTAGCCCCTTATTTATACTAAATCAAGAGATTTACCCCAAAATTCAAACAATTCAAGCTGACACTAGATCTAGAGATAAACATTATTAAATTCTTTCCAAAATGATATTCACAAAGGGGGTCCTCATTAAAGGGAGGACCAATTGTCCACCTAGGGGAAATGGGTCTTGACACTATTTTCCCAAACCTAACCTCTAGGGGATGAAAGAACACTAAAAACCCATTTGAAATATGCTAATAAAGGGGGTTCCTATAGAGGGAGGACCCATTCACCACCTAGGGTGAATGCGTCCTAGCACCAATTTCTAGGACCTTGATTTTTCCCAATTAAATGTTATGAAATTTGAATTATGGGTGTCTGGATAGATCTTCAAGAGGTATCATAAATAAGGCTTAAATTTGAATTAAAGGGGATAATTAACTCTAATTAACTACAATTAATTAAGAGGACCCTAGATAAGTGTGAAAGTGTTTTACAACACTTTACAACACCATAAATAGGGTATGCGTTAAGTACATTTCATTAAAAAGGGGCCCACTAGACTTAATTAATGATAAACCTTAGAAAAGTGTGAAAGTGTGTTACAACACTTTACAACACTTTTGCAAAGGACAATTTAAGGTATGTTTTAAACAAATAAGGTCCCTATAATGATGCGAATGTGTACAACACATTACAACACTATTCCAAGGAACAATTAAGTTGATTCAATGATAATTATTCCCAAATAAAGTAAGGAAAAATGATACTTTTTTTGTTACTGCATTTTTCCCCCACTTTAGTGAGAGGATGACCCCACATCAAACTCATACTAAAGTAGACATTCAAGAAATTTAATTATGCAACAATAACAAAGATACATAACCATACCCTATCAAAGGCCAATAAAGAAAAAAAAAAGATCAAGCATAACCATTCCAATGTGATGTAGAACGGGGTTGTTTGTCCATAACATATGTTGCTCACTCTAGGGTAGTGGAACCTTAGTCTATTCACTAGGTGAGTTATCCCAATAGAGTGGAAAATGAGAGAATAATATTAGCCTCTCATTCCATATCAAAGTTATCCTCCTGAAAACTTTGATAAGGCACCACAATGTAATTATGAACAAAGAAAAATCCCCTTTTAACAAAAAAAATTACATACATGACATTCATTTAAGCATTTACAAAAGCATTATTGTTTTTGTAAATGCTTAAATGAATGTCAGGTATGTAAATTTTTTGGTTAAAAGGGGATTTTTCTTTGTTCATGTAAGGTCTTCTTCTTAGGGATCATTGTGCCTAATATTTCCAAGAGAGGACAAGTCAAGGGTTTTAGATAATCACTCATGGGATGCCTCATTCACATCATGCGATGATGGTAGATCATACATTCTTGGACAATATCAAACCAAATAACACCACTAAGAAGAGGACACGTCACAAGAAAAAAGAAAAACCATGCCATGAAATTTTGTCGAAAGATGTCATTGATGTATTCCCCCACTTTAAAGCAGTTGCCACACCATTACTGTGAGCAATTTCTTTATAGTAGCCAAATATTTTTCCTAATATATGAGAGCTTTCCTTGGAAAGCCCTATGTGAAGTCATATGTTTCGGAGATAAGATGCATCATGAAATAGGAAGGAAGGGTTTCTCTCACAAATACATAAGGGATATATGGATTTGGGGTCAGTATGTCTTTTCTACAATGTTTTCATAGAGCATGGAACTATCATCATTCCCCAAATACTCATAGAACTTGAAGAATGACAAAGAGAGTGAAAACAAAAAAAAATCATTTTGGGTCAACATGGAAGAGACCTAAATTTCTCGATTACGTACATCATCCCCAAAATTAAAACACAAGACAAATGAAATATGATTACGACATATAGAAGAATGAAAGGTACATACAGAGGAAAACACAAAAAGAAAGAGGTGCATCAAATGAAACAACACAAGGGATCACATTACGCACATGCAAAAAGAAAACATGAAACAACAAAAGACTAGTAAGGCACATGTGAGTCAACCTAAAGTAGGTTGTCTACATCCCAATCTCAGTCAATATAAATGGAAGGCAGACAACTACCCAAAGGGACAAGAGAAAGTGTGGAAGTAGGAGAAGCACAAGCTTTAACACTCTTTTTAGGATATTTTTCATTTAAGTTCATAGAAGAAGAAAACAATGTATTCAACTCATCATGCACTTGTTCATCAATTTTTGCAATGTCAATGTCATCATCTAGATTTATCACAATAGGAGGTCGAATGACAATGTCCATGGAATTTTCTTGTTTATGTTCTAGTGAGGAAATAGAGTCATCATGCTTTGCTTCAGGTAAGTTTATATTTTTATTTTCTATGTTTTTTTTTCTTCTTGATTTTATTATTTACAAGCAATAGCATGTTGTCTACACCTATTCTTTCTAGCACTTTGATTGCATTTCAATATATTGCCAATTTTTGTTTGTGTAAGAGTGGGTTTGTCAATCATAGGTCCCTTCTCTTCCTTGGGAGGAGTAGAAGAAAAAACAATAGGTTATGCTGATGGGTGTTTTAGCACTTCTCAACATAGGCAATGCATAGGTGCACTACCTCTCTTGAAAGGCAATCTCCAACAACAAGTTGTTGAAAATCACCCCAAGGTCTCTCGGGTGTCAAGTCATGACTTGCCTCAAATTTCTCAATTGATTCAATGTGATCTGATAGGTAACATAGGGTGCTATTACGTATGAGTTACAAAGCATCAGAAGTTGGGTCTACAAATGTAGTTTCAAAGTGCTAGAAATGAATGAACAATGGTTGCCCACTCAAAACAAGCTGAAACCCACCAAGTTCATCTAATTTAGCTTCATACTGATGCTTGAGATCCTATTCTAACCAAGGACTCAAAGAAATAGAAAAAGGAGAAGGGTTGAGAAAGTTGTTCTAATCCTAAGCTATGAATGAATAGTAACAATGGTGGCTACTACAGTAGACAAGCTTCCTAAAATGAGTTTTTCTTGACCGAGAGAAACCTACAGCTACACAAAACCAGTCCAATCTTCTAAGGTCTGCTGATTTTCAGATTACACATACACATCATGAACATGTAATTGAAATAGGTTGCAACAATGACATAAAGAAGCCCTGACTAACTTTGCACAACAACTTGTCATCAATCAAGTGTTAAAAGTATAGGCTGAAATCTCATTGAATACTATAATAGCAACATCATTATAATAGCCATTCAAGAACTACACACTAAAAACTAACTTGGAAGTAGAACCATGCATGACTAATGAACAAACTCAAGAAGAAAGACCCATAAATCATGCAATGTTTCTCTCTATTGATGCAAAATTTCTTTACACCAGTTCTCCAACCTAGTTCAATTGCATGTTCATGATGTGTATGTGTAATCTGAAAATTAGCAGACCTTAGAAGATTGCACTGGTTTTGTGTAGCTATAGGTTTGGGTGTTTTAGCACTTCTCAATAGGTTTCTCAACCACTTTCTCTTTGACTTTGTAAACTCGTTTGACTCTAGGAGGGACAACAAGATTGTTTGTGTTATCTCATGTCCTTTTGTAGGAAATTGTAGGAGGTTTGTCTATAGGTTGTTCTTGTATGTTCAAAAGGTTTTTGTTTCAATCATTGTTTCATTGAGGGTAGGTGTTTCATGTTGCAAGTATGAGCAAGTTTGGTGGTGTTGTCATTAAAGTTGTCATTGATGTCAACACAATTCAGTATGTTGTAGATTATACATGTATAGATGAGATGCTTCTGAGATGCTTCTGAGATGCTATGAGTACATAGAGCTATCTTTTTAGTGTTGTGGATATGTTGTATTGATGAGTTTCCAAGTGCTTTTCAAAAAATTAAATAAATAGGAGAAGTCAGTGTTTAGAATGTGCTATAGTATGTGCTCCACATAACTCTTGTGTTGATCATATGCTTGTGTGCATATGAAGGTTTGTTAAAGGTGATCTCATGATGATATATTCTAATTTTCAACTTCTGGTATGATGGTGTGTAAAAATTATGTTCACCGGTGTGTAAACTATTCTGGCAGAATTGATCTTCTGTGGACTGGGGGAAATAGTTTTCCTCCACAATTCTCTTTTTCTTTTTTTAGATCTTCTGGATCTGGGATATGTCTTGTGAAGGTCTTTTCTATGCTCTAGAAAAGAGGTTTGAAGGTTGGTGATCTGAAAGTCATGTTTCAGTAATTTAGTGTGAGTTTATATAGTTTGGATGGACTGGTGAAAGGTGTTCAGTGATTGAAGTTTGTTGTTTTGCTGTGAATGTGGATTAATTGTTGTGGTGGATTTTTTTTGTTCTCTTTTTTATCTATAGGAAGTGAGTCTCCCTGATGGATAGTGAGTCCTTTCTGTAGGAAGTGAGGCTTTGTACTTGGATAGTGAGTTCTCTTTTGGGCAGTGAGCATTTGTTTTATAATCTTTTAAATATTGTGAGTTACCCTTCACTGCAGTTTTTCCCTCATTGGGTTTTCCATGTAAAAATTTGGCGTTTAGTGTGTTGATTTACTTTCTATTATTTGTGTTTCATGCTCTTACTTAATAAAAAAACATTGTGGTTGTGAAATTAATAAGTGCCAAGTTTTAAGTTTTTAATTGTACGACAACTAATTCACCCCCCCTCTTAGTTGTCATGTGCCTATTTAACAATTGGTATCAGAGCTTTGGTTCCTTGTTGTAGAGCTTAACCCCTTAAGGAAGATCTGATGGCGCATAAGTTGGTGAGCCCTATGTTCGATGGAACTGACTACAATGATTGGAAGGGATAGATGAAAGGATACATTATCTCCTTTGGTTTTAAGACTTGGAAGGTTGTTGATATGAAGTATACACCTCCTGCTGGTGGTTTTTCTACAACAGATGAGATCTCTGTTTATGAAGAAAATGAGAAGGAAAATTATGTTATTTGTAGTGGTTTATCTAAGAATGAGTGAGTGAAGGTTTCTTCTCTAGAAACTGCATATGAAGTCTAGAAGAAGTTGGAAGATATGTATGAAGGAAATGAAAGAGTGAAATTGACAAAGAAACTGGTAGCTAAGCATAGGTTTGTGAATCTAAAGATGGAAGAAGGTGAAGATTTTACAAGTTTCTTTTAGAGAGTTGAACTAAATTCAAATGAAGTTATAAATCAAGGAGGAAAAGTATCAGATGAAGATATAATTTAAAAGATCTTGATAACCCTACCGAAGTACTACAGTGATAAGATATTGATTATTGAAGAAGTATATAATCCTAAGACTTACACTTTGGAATAGTCATTCAATACCTTGCAAAAATTTGAGATGAGGAAGTTCTAGAAAGAAGACAAGATAGAAGAAAAGACAAAAACAAAGTTCAAGGCATTGAAGATTGAAGAGGAACCAGATAGTGATGGTGTTGATAAGTTGGAAACAAACTTTACTAGGAATTTAAATAAAGGAACCAGAAAGTATAAAGGTACATGTTTCCCTTTAAAAGTTTCAATTGTGGTAATATTGGTCATTATGCTTTGAGATGTCTGAATAGAGTTGTGCATAAGAAGAACAAGGATTATACAGATAAGGATAGGAAGGATAACAGATATAAGAAGTTGTACTATGTTAAAGAAGAAGCAAGAATTTTTGATGATGAATCTGGGAATGAGGCTGATGATAGTGAATGATTATTCTTATCTTTGGAAATTAAATCTATATCCACTAACCCTAGAAAATGTGTAAGAAAGAAAGGTCTAGATAGTAAGAGGAATAGGATGGAAGGTACTTTGGCTACCTCATTTCATGCAAGACGAGATGAAAACTACTAGGTGATTGATAGTGCATGGTCAAATCACATGACCGGAGATAAGAGTAAGTTCACTAAACTTGAGAAATATGATGGTGGTTTAGTTATATTTGGTGATGATTCGGGAGAAAATATCTGTGGGAAAGGTTCAATTAGTTTTGATGGAGTACATAGTATTGATTATGTATATTATGTGACAGGTTTGAGGCATAACCTTCTGAGTGTTGGTCAGATGTGTAGAAATGGTTTTAAACTTCTATTTCAAAATAACACTTGTGAAATCATAAAAGGATTTGGAAGTTGAGATATGATTGTTGCTGGAAGAAAAACTCATGTAAACATCTATCAGTTGAAAGGAGTTGATGGTCATTTCCTTTTATCTCAAATCAGTGAAATTTGTTTATGGCACCAGAGAATGTGACATGTAAATTTTGATAACTTGGTCAAGATGAGTGCAAAAGAGATCGTTTGACATCTACCTAAAATCACAAGACTTGGTAATGGTAATGCTATTTGTAGAAGTTGTCAATAGAGGAAATAGACAAGATGCTTGACTTTAAGGGAAAAGAGTACTCTACTACCAGAATGTTGGAGTTGATTCATACTGATCTTTGTGGTTCAACTAGGACTAGAAGCCTGAATGGTGATAGGTATTTCATGTTGCTTATTGATGATTATACTTGAATGACATGGGTTTATTTTCTTAGAGAAAAGACTCAGGCTCTCGATAGGTTTAATGTATTCAAAGCAAGAGTGGAAAATGAAGTAAATTTGAAAATCAAGTGTTTGAGATCTGATAGAGGTGGAGAATTCAATTATGGTGAATTTAATGCATTTTGTGAACAATGTGGCATAAAAAGATATATTTTTGCTTCGAGAACCCCTCAACAGAATGGTGTAGTTGAAAGGAAGAATAGGACTATGCAGGAAGCTGCTAGAACCATGATGAAAGAATCAAATGTACTGGATTTGTATTGGAAAGAAGAGATACATATTATTGTTTATGTTCTAAATAGAGTTCAAATTAGATACAACAACAATAAGACACCTTTTGAGTTATGGACCGGTAAGAGACCTACTATGAAGTATTTTAAGGTATTTGGAAGAAGATGCTATATTAAAAGAGATGATGAAAATATTGGAAATTTTGATGGTAGATGTGATGAAGGAATTTTTCTTGGATATTATACTACTAGCAAGAATACAGATGCTTCAATAAAAGGCTGACAAAGATCATTGACAGTGCTAATGTAAAAGTTGATGAAAAAATACAAAAACCTATTGAGATAAGTGAGGTTGAACCTAATGATCCTATCTGTGGACATGTACCTAAGGAGAGTAAGGAGAATGAAGAGGAAGAGAAAGAAGAACAAGTGGAAGAAGGAGGAGAAGAAAATGAACTAGAACCTGCTGTCAGAACTCCTGAGTACGTTTAGAAAAATCATCTAGAGGATTAGATAATTGGAGATAAAAGTGAAGGTGTGAAGACTGGAAGTGCAGCTGAGGTAAATTTGTGTTTTCTTTCTAAAATTGAACCTAAGACTATGAGTGAAGCATATGAAGATGAGATTTGGATGAAGGCTGTGAAAGAAGAATTGCAATAGATAGAAAAGAATCATACATTGGAACTAGTCCCTATGCCTATGAATAAGAATGTGATTGGTTTGAAATGGGTGTTCCGAAATAAGCTGAATGAAAGTGAATAAAGTGTAAGGAATAAGGAAAGACTGGTATGCAAAGGATATTCACAAGTTGAAGTTATAGATTTTGAAGAGGCATTTTCCCCTATGGCTAGAATGGAAGCTATTAGGATGTTTTTGGCTTTTTCTACTCACAAGAAATTCAAAGTGTATCAAATGGATGTTAAGTCAACATTTTTGAATGGTGAGTTGGAGGAAGAGTTGTACATGGAGCAACCTAAAGGGTTTCATTTGTCTGACAAACCAGACATGGTTTGTAAGTTGAAGAAGGCATTGTATGGACTGAAGCAAGCTCCAAGAGCTTGGTATAAAAGATTGGACAAATATCTAATAAAGCAAGGATTCAACAAAGGTTATGTTAACATCAATCTTTACTTCAAAGTGCAAGGTAACAAAATTTTGATAGTAGTTGTTTATGTTGATGATATCATCTTTGGTGGAGGTGAAGGCATGTGTAAGAAGTTTTTTGAAGAGATGCAAAAATAATTTGAGATGTCTATGATTGGTGAATTGAATTTCTTCCTTGGCCTACAAGTGAATCAAACTAACAAAGGGATATTCATTTCACAATCTAAGTATGTAAAAGAGTTGTTAAAGAAGTTTGGGATGGATGATTTCAAACCTGGTAGTTCCCCTATGATAATCATATGTAAGCTGAGCAAGGATGATGAATTTTCTAAGACCGATCAGACAAAATATAGATCTATGATTGGTGGACTGTTGTATCTTATTGCTACCAGACCACACATTATCCATGCAATGTGTCTTGTTGCCAAATTACAAGAAGATCCTAAAGAGGCACAAGTTGTACTTGTAAAGAGGATATTTAGAAATCTTAAAGGTACACCAGATTATGGACTATGGTATCCTAAGAGTGATGATTTCACCTTGAGTGCTTATACAGATGTTGATTGGGCTGGATGTGTAGATGACCAGAAGAGTAACAGTGGTGGTGTTTTCATTCTTGGTGGAAGATTGGTTTCATGGTTGAGTAAGAAGAAATACTCGATTTCTTTATCCACTGCAGAGGAAGAATACATTGTTGCAACATCCTGCTGCACACAAGTTTTGTGGATGAAGAAAACTCTGAAGGACATTAGTGTAGTATGTGATGAGCCTGTCTCTATTTTCCATGACAACATAAATGCAATAAAAATTTCAAAGAACCTAGTTATGCATTCAACAACAAAGAATATATCTATCAAGTATCATCTCCTGAGATAAAAAGTGTTTGAGAATGAAGTTAGATAGGAGTATGTGACCATAAAGGAACAAATTACAGACATATTTACCAAGGCTCTTCCAAAGGATACTTTTGAGTATCTTAGGGAGATGTTGGGATTCATTGTACCTCCTAACTAGGTGCACATGAAGGTGCATTAATCCAGCGAATTCATAGATTCTTCACTTATCTAGACTAGTAAATGGTTCTACTCTACAGGGGGAGTAGAAGTGGTTTCATTGTTGCAATATATGTGTACTCCTAAGGGGGAGTAATCAAAATTGTTGATTTTTTCCATTGCTGTCAAAGAGGGAGAGAAATTCATGTGAAAAATAGTTGCTGAAGAAGAGAAGGTGTTCTCCCAGTATTGTGAAGGATGTTGTCTTTGATGGTTTTTCACATCATGTGTCGCCATCAATGACAAAGGGGGAGATTGTTGCAAGTATGAGCAAGTTTGGTTGTGTTGTCATTAATGTTGTCATTGATGTTAACATAGTTCAGTATGTTGCAGATTGTACATGTATAGTTGAGATGCTTCTGAGATGTTGTGAGTACATGGAGCTATCTTTTTAGTGTTGCAGATGTGTTGTATTGATGAGTTTCCAAGTACTTTTGAGAAAATTAAATAAAGAAAAGAAGTTAGTGTTTAGAATGTGCTTTGGTATGTGCTCCACATTTCTCTTGTGTTGATTGTATGCTTGTGTGGATTTGAAGGTTTGTTAATGGAAATCTCATGATGATATATTCTAAGTTTCAGATTCTGGTATGATGGTGTGTAAAAGTTATGTTCACTGATGTGTGAACTGCTCTGGCAGAATTGGTCTTTTGTGGACTAGGAGAAATAGTTTTTCTCTACAGTTATCTATTGTTTCATTTCAGATCTTACAAATCTGGGATATGTCTTGTGAAGGTATTTTTTGTGCTCTAGGAAAGAGGTTTGAAGGTTGGTCATTTGGAAGTCATGTTTTAGTAATTCAATGTGAGTTTATATAGTCTTGATGGACTGGTGAAAGGTGTTCAGTGATTTAAGTTTTTTGTTTTGCTGTAGATCTATCTAGAAGATTCAAAGGTGTATTCTTGTGCTTAATGAAGCGTGTTGTGGAGTTCATGTGTCATCTTTTGATTGGGAAGCGTGCACATCAATGTTTATTTCTGTTTTCATTAGGTTTGTCTGACTTGGTGTTTACACTTCATTCGAAGAATAAAAATTAATTCAGTGTGTGGTTGTTTTGAGATATTATTTTTTATCTTGAAAAATGTATTATTGGTCCACTCTTATTCCTTTCCACTGTGGGAATTTTGAGTTTCCTACCTATTTTGAATTTTTGAATTTATGTTTTTGTGGCCGACCTTGGAGAAAGTTTCTAAGGTTGAGGATGGTATAAAAGCAAGTTGAACTGTGTGTGTGAGTTATGATAGCAGTTCTCCATTGTGTTGAAGGCATTGAGATAAGGGTTTTTGCAATCTTGTGAATGTGCATTAATTGTTGTGGTGGATTTTTTTTGTTCTCTTTTGCATATATAGGCAGTGAGCCTCCCTGTTGGATAGTGAGTCCTTTCTATAGGCAGTGAGCCTTTGTACTTGGATAGTGAGTCATCTTCTAGGTAGTGAGCCCTTGGCAGTGAGCCTTTGTTTTATAATCTTTTATATTGTGAGTTAACCCTCACCTTGGTTTTTCCCTCATTGGGTTTTCCATGTAAAAATTTGGTGTTTAGTGTGTTGATTTACTTTTTGTTATTTGTGTTTCATGCTCTTAATTAATAACAAAACTATGTGGTTGTGAAATTAATAAGTATCAAGTTTTAATTTTTCAATTGTGTCAACTGATTCACCTCCCTCTCAATTGTCCTGTGCCTGTTTAACATTTCAGTCATAGGTTGAGGCATGTTTCAGAGGGATAATTTTGCTATTTTCTTTTCCTTGAAGTTTTGATAGTTTTTGAAAAATAAATCCTCATGAGGCTTGATAGGTTCCATAGGTTTGAGCCAAATGAAATCTAATGAAAAATTTCCTTGGGTTGAGGTAGGATTAAATCCACTATGATGTACAGTAAAGATATTGCCAAATGGAAACTTTAGACACTTATGCACAATCGAAGGGAGGAAATTCATGGAGCAAAGCCATGGATAGCCTAGCTTCACATGAAATTGGTCTGATTGCAGAATGATGGAGAATGATCCATTTAGTTTTTTCAGTCCAACCTTTAAAGGGAGATCTATTGAGCCTATCATAGGGAAAGAAAACCCAATATGTGTCTTGATCCATGCTTTTGGTTTTTCATATGTATCTTTATATCGTTCATGCACATATAATAATTCTTCGGTGATCACATTCTATCCATAGATGGGATCAATCAATATCCCATTAGTGGGCTTATAATTTATTCATCTAGCTATGTAAAGAGGACCATCAAGCGCATGTTTAAGTATGTCATTTTCTGAGAAAGCAATGTTAAGATGCTTTTTAGTTGAGCCCTTATGATGTCTAGCTTCGAAGAATCCTACCATTCTCTCTACGAGATGTGGTTTTGTATTATCATCATTCATTTTAACATTGTTCTTAGTTTCACTAGCAAGATTGATTATGACATGTATGTTATTATTGTCTTGTTTGTTCAAGTACTCATGAAAGAAGCAACTAAGGCTATAAATGATTTATGTTTCATTTTGAGTATTAAGCACTTTCCTTAGATTTTGTATAATGGGAACCATGCTAATATCTATGCATTCACTAAGGATATGGGCTTGTAAGTTTTCTAGTTGTTCATCTAGCTTGTCAATAATACCATGCACATTGATTTTAAGAAGTGAAGTCATTGGCAATGAGGTATGCAAACTATGAGCCATGGAGGGTTGATTAACAAGACTATCAGAAAGAGAGTCAGAAAACCCAAGATCGATGGTGAGTGAGATATCACAGGATGACATGAGCCTCAAAATTTGTCTTATAATAGTATTACGAATATGACACCAAGTTGTAAAGCTCATGCAAGTTTTACAACCCAAGTGTACAAACCCTAAATGGAAAGAGGTAATGCAAAAACCTAGAATGAAATGCAATTTTCAGATTCTAAGCAATGCAATTTACTGATTACACAATGCAATAAACTAAAAATGCAATTTTGAATTTTAACAATGCATTGAAATGAAGCAATTTAAGCTAAATGCAATGAATTTGGTGAAACAACAAATCAAGAAACTAAAACAAGAAAGTAACAGCAGCAATTAGAAGCCTAAGACTGGGATTTTAATTTCTAGAAAATGCAAATCAATAGCTAATAGGGACTCATTTTCCAGTAAGAGCGAATGGGTCCTAGTTAGGTTTTTCTTAGATGTTTATGTGGATTTTAGGGTGATTTTTAATGCCTTTTCAGATGCTAGAAGGTTTAGCTTTGACTTGATTAGAGAATAATTTTCTAGTAAGGGAAAATGAGTCTTGGTTAGGTATTTTTAAACTATTTTTTAATGATTTGCAATCTTTCGTTAATGTCTTTCAGTTCTAGGTCTAAGGCAGTAAGCTTTAGTTTCAAAATTTCCAAAAGTGCATTGTGAAAATTGTTGGTGTAATTAATTATTTAATTACACTTTAGCATAAGTTTACTTAGGATACTTTATTTCCTAGGATAATTATTATTTAATTATTATCCTTATCTTATTGAGCTGTCTTTTTACTCAAGATAAGATTAGGATTGTCTTTTCCTGCTTTATTGCATCATTGCATTTTTGAAGGCTTTTGTATTATTTGTAAAACAATTCATTCAATAATCATCAATTCTTATTTTTTCTTGAACACATTGGCTCTGAGGGTTTACAGAACTTCTGTTGTTTTTTGTTCTGAATATCTTTGCATGTGATAGGTGATTGCTTGCAGGTGTTCTTGGGGACTGTGAAGTTGGTTTTTCAACTTCTACATGGTATCAGAGCTCCAGACCTGTTGCTGCCTGTTCGTGATCTGAAGATATTCTCTCACGGCGTCCTTTTCTATGCAAGGGATTCAAGTCAGATTGATTTTCTGTGGATCTGGGGGTAGCCAAATTTTTGGAGCAATTTGGGCTCGAATAGATGTCGCCATCGCAATCAGAGCGTCCAAAAACCCCAAAAATTCCTTTTGTTTCGTTTATTTAGGTGAAAGTTGAAAAAAAAGGAAAAAAAATTTAGCCCCAAGGCCGTACGACCCCAAGGCATGATCTTTGAGGCAGAAAAATTCAAAAAAATCAAAAAATAAAAATAAAAAATGCTGTTTTTTTTTTTAAAAATGCGCTGCTCATTATAAAACATCCCACCACCAAGCAGCCACCACTCCCACCACCAGAAGCGGTGGAACCCAAAGGAGCCACCCTTTCCACCACCTTTTGGAGTTAAGCCCCCGCGGGCTCGGGGTGTGGTCATTTGGGGGACCGGGAGCCATTCCCCAGCCCCCCCCAACGAGCTTTAGCCCCTTTTCTCTTGCAGGAGGTCACATCAGTGACCAGGAGTGGCCAAGCTAGCCCCTAAGTGCCAGCGGCCGGTCACATGCGAACCAGGAGCTAAGCTGAAGGGGCCAGTTTTTTGAACTCATTTAGGCTGGAAGTCCCATTTTCAGCCCTTTTTTTCTTTTGCTTATAACTTTTGCAAACGGAGTCATTTTTTTTAAAATGAATAGTCACCAGAAAGTTGATTTGACGATGAATCTGATGGTGGTGGTTTAATTTTTTTATTTTTCCGTTTTGGTGCCTTTTTAGCCTGCCAAAGTCGAAGTTGTTGTTTTCACTTCGGGAGGCGTAACTTTTGCATCCTGGCTCTGTTTTTAAAAAAAAAAAAGGTGTTGGAAAGGTAGTTTTGCCCTCTTCTCAGATCTCGGACCTGATGTTTGCAGAATTTTCAGCAGGTATCTAATTTTTTTGTTAGAACTCAGCCTTTATATTTTGAGTTATTTTCTTGGGAAACGTGCAATCATGAGTTTTTTTAAAGATCCAAGAGGAATATTTTTTTATTTGACAGTATATACTGCTGTTTTTCTGTCATGAATTTACATCACATTGCACCCCTTACTCCATTCAACTATTTTGGTTGGAAAAAACAAATGGAGATTCACTTAAAACATAAAGGGTTGTATAGGGTAACCATGGGTACATAAATTGAACCTACGGGTGCTACTAAAAAGAGAAAATGGTTTAATAGGTGTGATGAAGCTTATGGTACATTATGTTTGTCTCTTTCATCTAACCTCCTTTTCCACATTGAATCTTGCACTACACCAAATGAGGTATGGGATACTTTGGAGTCTTTGTTTGCGAAGTAGGATACTATGAGAGGGTTTCAGTTAGAGAATGAGATTATTGGCTTAAATCCTAGGGATTTTGATATCATCCAGGAGTTTTTCACCAAACTCAAGTCTCTTAGATTACAATTTTCATAGTGTGGTGTTCAGAAAGAAGACTCTTAGTTGATATTGTCCATCCTTTCTAAGCTTGGACCTGATTATTCATTTTTTGTATCTACCTTTTATGCCACTATGGATGCACTTGGTACAAGATTCACTATGCCATCTCCTGATGACTTTGCTTCATCTCTCACTCAAGAGAAAGCTAAGTTAGCTAGCATGGGCACCATGAAACCTTCTTCCTCCTCACATGCACTTATTGTATCATAGGAGCCTAGAGATCAGAAGGCTTCTATAGGCAAAGGAAAGAAACAGAAACAAAAGGATTCCAAACCTCATGAGCAGAAAAAGGAGTCCTCAAATTCATGCTCCTCTTCTAAGGGGAAATCATTTAGGAAGGAGAATTCTACATGTGCATATTGCAAGAGGGAAGGACATGCAGAACATAATTGTTACAAGAAGAACATTGATGAGCTGAAACATCTTCTTCAGAAACACCAGATTGATTTTCCTTCTAGGATGTCTAGATCATCTTCTTCTCCTCATTCTTCTTCTTTAGAGAAAACTTATGCTAAAGTGTAATTAAATTATTATGAAAAGATGAGTCCCGACAACAAGGCCTGATCAAGTACTCATTTACAAATGCAATGCAAACTAAATCATCTGGGGTAAAGGAGAAAACCACATGGGAACAAAACTCCTCCCCAAAATAGAATGCAATAAACTACCTAAGAGATGAAAAATGGAGGAATCCATAAGACCCCCAAGGACACCATTCATCACAAAGATACATGAAATAATCCCCCCATAAGAGAGGAAGAAAGAGACCATAGATCCCCCCCACTATTTTTAATGATTTGCAAGCTTTCGGTAATGTCTTTCAGTTTTAGGTTTGAGGCAGTAAGTTTTAGTTTCAAATTTTCCAAAATTGCATTGTGAAAATGCAATTAAAAGATGAATGTAAGGATGTATGTTGAAATGTAATTTTTTTTTTAATTTTCAACTAAAAATAAATGAGATCTAAATGATATATGCACAATGATCAATTTTTTTTTGTATTTTTCATAACTAATGTCTTTCAGTTCTAGGTTTGAGGTAGTGAGTTTTAGTTTCAAAATTTCCAAAAGTGCATTGTGAAAATTATGCAATTAAAAGATGAATGTAAGGATGTATGTTTAAATCTAGTTTTTTTTAAATTTTCACATGAAAATAAATGAGATCTAAATGATATATCCACCATGATCAATTTTTTTTTTGTATTTTTCATATATAGAAAGATGCAAAGCAATAAAAATATAAACCCTAAATGAGATGCAATTGTTAATGCAATACAAGAAACCATAAATGAGATCTTAATTCAATGAAAATGAGACAAAAATGTATGCAAGATCTAACCTAGGATGTAAAGACTTCAAAAATCTAAAAAATGCAATGTTCAATATGTTGGGTTCACCATTAAGGATGAGGTGGAAAAAATAGGTCTTATCAAGATCAAGATAAACCACTAGAATTTCTCCACCAAAATCACTATAATTGATGTAATTATGAGGGAAAAAATATTTAATAACAATCAGAAATTGACCCTAACTATTATAGCAACTATGAGGGGAGTTTTTAGAGCCTAAAGAGGTGTGTACCTTGCTGCAAGAAACCTATTTTTAGGGCACAAAGGACTCATTCGCCTTTAGTGGTGAATGGGTCCTTGTTAGGGTTTTTGAAAATAATATTGGGGTTATTTTCCTTGATTCCTACACTCATAGATTCTTAGTTGTCAACTCTCGAAAACCTATACTTAATTTTGTAGCTTCAATTCTTTGTTCTTTCACTTTGTAGGTCAATCTAGCAACTTGAAAACTTTGACAATTTTTCTCCAAATTTATTCTTTAACTTGATCTCCAACCTATAAATCTGTAAACACACATTGAAGGGAAGAAAAATTTATTGATTGTTAGTGAATAGGGTTTTTCCTAAGTCAAACCCCTTGTAGATAATTAAACCAAATGATGAGATAGTGAAATTGAAGCATGAAACATGAAATGATGCAATGTTGATACTTTGGATGTTGTCTTGTAATGCAATTCTGCAAACTAACATGTAGTGGCCATGAAGAATGCAGAGCTTGATCCTTGAATAAGATGTAAACAATGCTTGCAAGTAGATCCTCAATGCTACATCAACTTTCTTAGCTCAACAACATGCATGAACACACTAAACCCTAGACATGATGGAAAGATCTTGAATCAATTGTTATAGTAAACTATTGATAATCTACCTTGAAATTCTTTTGAAAATGATTTTGAAGTGCTATATAATTCTCTTTTGAAATTTCTAGAATTCTTCATGAACTTGCTAAGTGAAACTATGTGAATTAACCCCTTGTTTATAATAAATCAAGAGATTAACCCTAAAATTCAAACAATTCAAGCTGACACTAGATCTGGAGATAAACATTATTAAATTATTGTGACAGTGAAATTCAATAAGGGGGTCTTGATTAAGGGAGGACCCATTCGCCATCTAGGATGAATGGGTCCTGGCACTATTTTCTAGAACCTAACCTCTAGGGGATGAAAGAACACTAAAAACCCATTTGAAAAATATGTTGATAAAGGGGGGTTCTATAGAGGGTGGACCCATTTGCCACTTAGGGAAAATGGCTCCGAGCACCAATTTCTAGAACCTTGATTTTTCCCAATTAAATGTTATGAAATTTGAATTATGGGTGTTAGGATAGATCTTCAAGAGGTGTCATAAATAAGGCTTAAATTTGAATTAAAGGGGCGAATTAACTCTAATTAACCACAATTACTTAAGAAGACCCTAAATAAGTGTGAAAGTGTGTTAGAACACTTTACAACACCATAAATAGGGTATACAATAAATAAATTTCATTAAAAAAGGACCCATTAGGATTAATTAATTGAATAAACTTTAGAAAAGTGTGAAAGTGTGTTACAAAACTTTACAACACTTTTGCAAAGGACAATTTAAGGTTTGTTTTAAACAAATAAGGTATCTAGAATGATGTGAATGTGTACAACACATTACAACACTATTCCAAGGAAAAATTAAGTTAATTCAATGATAATTATTACCAAATTGAGTAAGGAAAAAGGATACTTTTTCTATTACAACAATGCCAAACCAAGAACAAAGGAACTATAGACAGTTAGTCTAGTGTTGATAATGAAGTAATACTAGATACACTAAAGGTAAGAGATGAACCTTTAGGAACACTCGAGTAATGAATCTTTTTTTGTATGGAATAGGCATGATATTGTTAATATTATTTAGATTCATGTTATTTTTATCGATTGGATTAAAAGTACATTAAAAAATTTCATAAAAAATTAACTATTATGTAAAAATGTAGATTTTTTAGAGAACAAAGGTATAATTTCAAGTGATTTAGATCAAAACATCCATGGTAGTGTTGGAAACATGATAATTTTGGTATATGGTCTTGTAATTTATGGCAACCCATTGCAAAAGTGTAGAAGTTCTAGTTCGAAGAAGACCAAGTGTTTTGGAGAATCGACTAAGTCCTAGTGTGCATATTTAGTAATCAGAGGAATAGTTTTGTGGTCTGTATTTCTCCACTTTGCAAAATATTTTCATATAGTTTTGAAGTGTTCATCGTATGTGTTAGATGTGTCTAAATCCAAAGTTTCTAGTTTTTATGTCTTCTGCAACTGAAGATATTGTTGACAATATGTTGGGCTTAGTAATGGCAGTGTTTTAGGTACAAAGCGCATGTTGGAATGCTCTGCATTCCACTACGAATGAATATTATGTTTTGTGGCTTTGAGAAAGTGTTGGAAGGTTTCAAAAGCATGTGCACTCTAGGTGTCAAGTGATTTGTTGGTCTATGTGTCGAGTTGTGAATGAATAGTTGGATCATTTAGTTGTTGCTTCACTAGTAGTGTCGACCTAAAGGTTTTGGGGTCGTGCGGAGTCGAGTAGTGTATAGAGAAGAATTATGAGTGATTATAGGTCATGTTGACCTATTTTGGTGTGGTAAATCTTTTTTTTCCCTTTGTAAAGCCATAGTTGGATTGCCATAATTATGAGAATAAACACATACACATACACACACATACATTTATAATTATGTGTGTGTGTATATTTATATATGTGTGTGTATGTACACATATATTATAAATATACATATACATGCATATATAGATAAATATCCATAGATATACAGATATACATACATGTGTATATAAAAATATATATACTTGCATATATACACATACATACATACATATGTGAGTGTGTGTATGTATATATGAATCCATATTTTGGGTGTGTATAAATTCTCATATAAAAATGTTACCCATTTTTATTTTACCATGAATTTTGAAGGTATCTAGACAAGTAAGAATACGTAGTCCAACACTTAATTTTTGAACTTAGATCAACATATGTTTTAAAATTACCTATGATATATAAGAATTATAAATTAAAATTATGTGTTCAATATTATTATCGTTATGATCAAATATATCTACCATTTACAGGGTCAAGGGATTTTCTTATTAACTCATACGAAAAATAATACACCATAAATCTCATAAAAAAATCAACATTAAAATAATAGACAAGTTGGGGGCTTAAACCTTAGATACTTCACATGGTAGATTGAGAGAGAATTTTGTTCTCTATCATTTTCTTTTCTCTTTAAAAACAAATATTTTTGTTTGATATTCACAATAAAAATGTTATAGTGGTTTAAACATAGATAAAGGTTGATAGTTTTTACTTATCAATATATGTACTTGTACTTAGTCGTACACGAAGCAAAGAATCTCATAGATGTATCTATATTTTCACAAAGATTTAAAGTTTGAAACTTTCATATACTAGTATATAAGTTTTTTTTTCTAGTAAGTGTTAAGAAATTTATTTGATAACTTCTTTCATTATACATAAATAAAGACCAAGAATTTTTATCTAAGATAAGTAACAATTGATATTGAATCTCAAGAGAACTCCTAGCCTTACAAATAATTCTTCAACAATATAATTAGGTGGATAAGTACCAAAACCATGAAACTAAAGATAATGATAAAGGATTACCTTTTTATTTACAAGTTTCAGCTGCAAGGCTTGGAGATATACATATCTAATACTTAGCAATAAGCAAGTGAGCACTAGGTTTCCTATTTCATTTTAGAATATCAACAAATAGTGATTTAACCCATTTTCTTGTACGTTTACACAAATCTTAAGTGCTATATTCCATATAACAAATAATATAACAAAAACCCTTAGTGGGTGTTTTATTTCACAAATGAAAGGTAGAACTTTATGAATAATTGTCCATTCATTAAAACATAATAATATTTTTAGTTTGAATAGGGACTCAACCAACACTTAAATTACATGTTTATTTTCTAGAACCCTATAGCCATTAACACATAGAAAATAACAAAACTATCTATTATATTTGACTTCATAAAAGTGACCCAATCCTCTAAATATCTTAGGAAAAATAATAGATTTTTGTTCACATAGCAAACAATAGTAAGCCATTATTGTTTAATATGCTTTCTAGAAATTAACACAAGATCTATATTTTCTCTTAATTTCATATAAAAACACTTATAAAAACCTTCTTAGAAAGTCATAACTCATTTCCTCTCAAGTATAGTTAGTAGAGTTTACACACTCAAATATCTCAAACTTCCAAAATGTGAATTCACACTCCTTTCTCCTTCCTTATTTTTCCACCATCATTTCTCCTTTATTGTCCTTTTTCATTTTAATAATTTCCTAAATTCCATCATTTTCTCCATAGTTCTTTGCATGCTTCTCAACTTTAACTTCCTCTACCTTCATTTCTTCCCCACTCCATCAATAGTAAAGTCCCACTCTCTCTTCACTTACTCACCATTCAAGTCAACTTCAAAAAAAGTACCTCAACATTAATTCACGGTATTAACTAATAATTGTTTATGTTCAAGTTGTCACTCAAACCATAGCCAAAGCTAAATTTGAATTCAAATATGAATAAATCAATGCATATATACATATAAGCATATAGGTTTGTATAGATATATATTTTCAATCTATACATATATACTCTAAAATTTATCTCAAAAAGACATCATAATAAAAAATTATCGCTACTAGCCCCCACAGGTTAGTAGAGTTGGTATGAGTCTTGGGTTTGCTCCTCGAGGTCTTGGGTTCGACTCCCTGGCCCGACTATCACCCCACCATGGATGTTTGGGGGTGATGTTGGTTACCCCATGGCCCCAGGGACTAGTCTCGTCTCAAGCTTGACCCATAAAGGGAACCCATTGGGATTGAGTCACGGGGGTACCTTAAGGATAACAAAAAAATAAATTTATCACTACTAGAAGACAACTTGGTTAACATATATATAGACAATATTTTTCACATAGTCATGAAATGCAAAAAATTTAAACCAAATAGTGACTCATTTCTCGAAGAGTAGGACATGAAATCACTTTACATTCATAGGAAACATGAAACCATAATGCAATCATAGGGAATAGCTAATAATTCATGAGTGTGTGAGAATTCTCAACTCCTTGATGACCATGGATTTTCCTTTGAATTTTATTCCCTCTCTTTTGTCATACTATCACTCTTATCTACAAAAGGAAAAACACTACCTTGCATCCACCTTATTAACCTAATAGAGAGTAGTTTGTATGACATTTAAATATGTACAATTATATCAACATAACACAAAATTTAAAGCATGATATTATATTTTTATTTGACATGATCATAAAATGTATAATTTCATCATTTCAAAATATATATCTACCTAATATAATGATTAACTAAAATAGCTAAGTTGATCATAATTTCTTTTTGCAAGTCCAAAAATCAAAATACATAGTAAAATAACAAAGTCTAGAGGGTTATGAAAAATGATATGTAACATAATTTTTAGTGCATATATGTATGTAAAATGGTGAAATCCCTTTTTGTGTTGATTTTTGTAATTTCAATGAGAATTTTAAGAAAGCTAGTTACCCAATATACTATTTGGAAAAGGTCTTATAGATAATGAATAAATCATACAATTTCCTTATCATATGGATAATAAGGTTATAAACATGTAATGATTAAACAAGAAGATAGGCATAAGATAAATTTTACCATCAACTGGGCAACTCGTTCCTGTAGATAGATTCACTTTGGTTTAGCAAATGCTAGCACCACCTTCTAGCATGTCATGGATTCCATATAGCCCTTAGGTATTTGTAGACATTGAAAAATGTCTTGAATGATATCATACACTCGAAACAGGTTTACTAATATCATTTCCTCTATAAACCCATCTCCTTTTTTCTTAATTAATTAAATTAACCTAGCTAATTTAATTAATGGCATCATTTTTGTCTATTAACCTAATTCATCAAATTGGGTTAATTCACGCCCTTTACGCTAACATTTCATCTTATTAAATTAAATTGAAATATTTAATTTAATTTTGTAAGTCATCTTATTTACTTAAATAACCCCAAGTTAATTAAATATCATTCCATCTCCCCCCCATTCATTAAATCATTTAATTTAATGAATACCACTTTTAGTTCTTGAAATCCCCTAATTGCATGATTAAACCTTGTTTAATTAGCAATTAAACTAATTTTCCTCTAAAAGGGGAATATTCCCATGGAATATTCCTTATCCCCTTTTGGCATAATTAAGAATTTCCTTTCATTTTCAAAATCCCTTTTATCCTCACCCAAATGAATATTCCAAGGAATATTCTTAGTCCTCCATCATTTGAAAATGGGATATTTTCACTTAGCTTCTGATGCAAGTTTTAACCTTTAACCTTTTGAACAGGTCACCTTTAACCTATGTGAGCAAGTCAAAAGTGTGTTTGTTTGAAGAAAATGTGAGCCCTTGATTAAATCCCATCATGCATTCTCACTTGTTGATGAGAATACATGATCCATGCCTCTTCTTCCTTTCATCTTTGGGGTATGTGCAGGATCATGATGGGCCAAAAAGTGGCAATATGATGGGTATGTGTAGGGTATTTGGTTGACTAATTTTTTTTACCCAAAATTCATGAAACAAAAAGGGTTTTTAAAGGAGATCCATAGCTTTCCACCAATATAAATTATTCTTTACTTTGAATTTAATAAATAATTATTATTCATTTTCTATTTGAATTATGACTAAAGTCTTCATTAATAAGCTGATTGAAAAACATCTATAGCTTTCAAATTGTATCACATTTTTTGAAGTTGAAACATGCATCACATTCTATGCTTCACATACTATAGGATTAAAAAAAATGTATTTCACGAAGTTTTGAACAAGTTAAGGTGGTCAGACATACGAGTTTTTATATTTTTTAAAAGTTGTAATAAAAATTATTTAATTAATTATTTACTTGGAAAAAATTACAAAAAATATGCATCACATCGAGACATGAGTCATCTACTTATATATAAAATATTATAAAAAATATTATCATTTTATTGTGGTTGGGGTGGTCAAGCAGACACCTACTTATTTTTCTTTGAAATTTAAGTACTATTGCATTGAAATTTCAAATTTTCACCAAATAGATTTTTTTTAAATAAACCTAGTATTTTAGAAACTAAATTCAATTTGTTATAGATTCTATTCTTACATATTTTTAAAATAATATAGATAACTTATTCAAATTTTTATGTCAAGTTGTCTAACTCTGGTTTTTCTAAATTTTTTGCAGCTTAAGGACCTGTTTTTTCCATGAGGATCCTGCACATACCCTTTGACCGTTGATTGATATTTTCAATCTCAACCCTCCATTTCTCATTTTCTCTTCTATAAATAAAGCACTATTTGGAGACAAATGGATCTGTCTTTCAATTGCAAAGTCATGCTGTTGAACTCACTCACACGCACTCACAATTTACTCACTTTTAACTTGTTTTAGTTCATTTTAATTGCATAAATAGATTAAAGCATCCATTAATGGCCTCCATACATCCATCTTAGTTTGTATATGAATTAGGGTTTCCATATTTTAGCTTAGAATTAGCTTAGAAATTGCATAATTAGTTCATTTTTAGCATAAAATCATGCTAACTTAGCTTGCATGATGTTTAATTTAGCATAAACTAGGTTTTCAGCCATTATCGATTCTCTTCCATAGAATCAATTTAAACAAGATCACTAATCATGGGATTGGGAAGGGTCATTTTTCCACATCAACATGACACCAATTCCAAAACAAGATAATTTTCAAATGGGTTAGAGTAGGAATTTAACTATTTTGATAGTTTGTAACTTTCATTTTGTATAAATTCTTAGTTTAACTTTTCAATTTGAATAATCTTGTTTGGTAGATTGAGGTTTAGTGGATAAATTGTGCTTTGATCCATCTATGGATCAAGCATAATTGATCCACCCTAACAATCTTCATCTCACATTCTGGTGCTAGAAGGAGGGAAAATCATTAATTTAACCATTTTTTAGCTTGAATTATGTTTTATGTTTGTTTTGTAGGATACAACGACACTCAAATCACAAACAACAATGCACTTTGAAGAGTGTCACCATATAGTGATGCCATTGCAATTTGAAACATTGATGCTGATTAAATATCCCAACACTAATTTAAATATAGCAACACAAATTTAAAATAGAGCTATCGAAAATATCAAATAGTGACACCTCAATTTCAAAAAGCGATGCCCACAAATTTCAAATCGCGACGTTACAGTGTGTAGTGACGCCCAACAAAATCCTGACGTTATTGTGCTTTCTATTTTTTCTGCAAAGCGATGCCCATTTTCACTAGAGCAATTCCCGTAGTTCAAATTGCGATGCTATTGTGTTCAATGATGCCCAACCAAGGTAAGAAATTTTACGATCATTTTTCATCATGTGATTTAATTTCATTGAATTATCTGATCACTAATGCACTTCTGACTATGTTCTAGTTGTTAGACTAACATGGTTTTGTAGGTTGAAAGACATGGAGCTAAAGTGAAGAAGGCCTTTTCTTATTTTAAAATTTTGTGATTGTAACAAGCGTTTGACGCTTTGGGGAAATTATAACCCAACTTTTATGCTTTCTAATTTTTGCTTTAGGACACACACTAAAGTTCCATTGGGTTTAAAAATAACATTCAAACAGGATTAAAATTGAACCCTCAGCTTATCATTATTTTTTTAGGTTTAAAATTGAACAAGACAACTTCATGTTTCATTTGGTGCTTAAAACTAATTCATCACTACTTTGAGGGATTAAAATTTATAACTGTTTGTTATGTTTTGTGATTTACTATGTTGTTATCGAATGCGTATGCAATTCTCTTGCACCATTTTGCGACCTTGAGAAACATAAACATTCTGTAGCACTCTGCAAAATCACCTACATCTTTCAATTTAGATTAAAATTGAACCACCTTGCACGTGTGAGAAAATGACATATGTAGTGTGTGTTCTCTCTTTGTTCATATGAATGAAGATGATCGAACTATGGATGTACTTCCTCGCTATTGTTTATCTTTAGAGGGCCTACCTCCCCACTTCAAAAGGAGGGAATGACCCAAGTGGTAACGAGCTAAAGCGAAGCTCTTCCAAACCGTGATATAAATGTGTGGTTGCAATGAAAATTGTGACCAATGGGAAGTGATACATGATAGCTCTCCCCCATTACCTTTATGATTCATAAAGCCCTTGTTCTAAGGGTTGGGAGACCTCTTGATGGATTTTATCATTGCACCCCCTAAACTAGAAGCCCTTATTACGAACCCTTGTTTAAAAGCCAAAAATCCTTAATATTTGTTGGTGAAAAAATGATCGTTCTGAAGCCACCCCACATTTGTACTATTCAATTGTAGAAATAGAAAAAATCCTTCTGATCTTTGGATTTTAAGGATTTTGAGATTTGGTGGTCCCAAGAAGTATGTGTTGTGGAGGGGACCCAGTGTCACCAAATCTCTAACTGTTTGCATTGTTTAGTGTTTGGAGAAATCCGAGTAGGGACTCAACAAATATAGCCATTTCAAACCTAGGGTTGTAATGATTGTGAGTTATTCTAACACTTTGCTTAGTTCTAAAACAATGCAAAAATGAACATTCACTATCTTCCTCAAAATTTCAAACACTTTGGCCTAAATATGGATACCTCTTGAAAAAGCCTTGATATTGTTGCTTGTCCCAAGGATTCTATCCTTAGAAATTTCTAAATATCTTAACTTATATCAAAATATTTTTTTTCCAAAGACAACTTAGGCAATTATGGCTTCAACCTCATGATTGTCACAAAATGGACATTGTGAAAATTATGGTGTTTTTGACATAAATATTCAGTTTGAAAACTTAATCCAGAGAAGGGATTTTGGTAAAATAAACTCATTAAGAAAGATAAATTGAAAAATGAACCCCACATGACTATTTGGAGACTGATTGCTCCTATTGAATAACCTGATCTTCTAGGTGCTATAATTCAACCAAACTTTGAACTCATTACTGGAGAACAAACCGATCTCATTAGCAGTTTGAGAAGCTTCACTTTTGAAAAAAAAGAAAAAAATACCCAGTGGAGAAACACAACAACCATCTTAGACAAAGAAGAGGAACAAGATGATATTGAGGCTAGAAGGCCCACATTACCACTACCCATGTGGCAATAAATATCTTCCTTTCTTCCATAAACTTGAACTATTTCTACATGATCTCACATAAAGTTAGGATCCCTAAAATAAAGTCTACATGTCATCATTCTAGACTTAGGCATCTCATTCCAAAATCCATCAAGAAACATCTTTTAAATCTTCACAAGAATAGAGACAAGTTAGAAGAATTCTCTTACAGACACATTTCAAGAAACAGTCTAGAACTATATGCATTCTCTTGGAGTCAAAATCCTAGTATTTTTCACTATACTAAACTCCTCTAAATGATCCATTACACAATCAAAATCCATAGGGAAGATCTTCGTCATGTCATTGCAAATGTTAGTATCATAGTTCACAGTTTATTAGGAAGTTGGCCTCAATACTTTATCACAATCATTACCACTTGTTAAGAAAATTTTATGCTCAAGCTAAGCAGAACCGAATAGGTCTAAACATCCCCATCCATCCTCTCATCTAAGTCAACATTGGGTCTTTAGGATTTGAATATTTTAGAAGTCTAGCATCATTCTCACTACCTTGGTCTTGTAAAAAAAAAGGGTCAATTTAAATTCAACATTGGGTCAAACGTCTCACTCACCCTTTCATCAACTTTCATCTTTCACTTCACCAACTTTGCAAAATTCCAAGTACACTGACACTTTGTGACTTAAACATCAAACCAAACCAACCCTCTAATTTTCCTATTTTGTATGTGAAATGCATCATTTTCCATGCATTTACCCAAGTTAGTTATCATACTTGAACTATTTCATCTTGAAGGTCACAAGTCTACCCAGAAGATTTACATGTTCATAAACATCCTTTATCCTACCATCAAAACATCAAGAGAAAGTCAAAAGTGTTGTTCCAAAATGTTTGCAAAGATCACTCTCCACATCACCCATATTGTCATCCCCCACTATCATCATTGCTACCAAAATACTTAGAGCATCCCTTTTACCTAGATTTGATTCAACTAGAGAGTTCAAACATCACAAATCCCAACACAACTCTCCCAAAGGTGAAACAACATTTATGGTAAGACTAGATCACAACACAAGAGAATCATGGAGAAAGCCAAAGTTACATTCACCTCAAGTGATCCAAATCCTTTATAATTTTATCTGAGAAGTCAAGTTACACCGTCACAACAACCTTCATCCCCATCAGGACCATATGAGATAGAAGATATGACAAACAACCCATTTGAACTCACTAGGGAGGAAATTATGGAAGACCATGCCTTTGAAAATATAGCTCATTTCTCCCTGATGTTTGTGGCATAGAATTTAACACAAGGTTTCACAACCCCATCGTTAGGGCTAAATCAAACCTACATTCCCAGTATTGCAACAAGCCTTGCTAAAAAATTTGGTCATGATCTTTCATTTGAAAACAATACACTTGTTGGAACACTTGAAACCAATCCTCCATCTAACACAACCACTTGGACACCTAGCTTTGGTGCTCCTCCCATTCTTGAAGTTCCTAAATAGATATACAAACCTCTTGATCTTCATTACTCGACCATGACTTTGACATATCAAGGGAATCCCTCTTCATCTGCATCCGTGAGTACTACAAGTGTTCCTACCATCACACATAGTAGTGTGGATAAGGTATCTCAAAATAGCGTGCAAGGATATCTCAATACCATACCACATAATCAACCCTTGAAGAAAATAGGGACATCCTTACCCAACCCTCCAATGGGTTCATCCAAACCATTGGTTTCACAAAAAACATCCACACCATCCACCATCAACTCATCTTAATGTAATCTCTTGGTTACGATTTCTATCAACCCAGGAAGTACCTTGATCATGAATCGCTTGTTTACATCTTTGGCACAGGGCGATCCTCAAGAAATGGGACAAGGAAATATTTTTAATCGATGGACTCAAGGTCCTAGTATGTCATTTCCATCACAAAATTTAATGACATCATCTTCATCATTCCCCACTGTCCCCTTTACTATGCCAAATCAAAAAGGATCTCAAACATACATTCCTCCACTTCATTCTACCATCCTAGAAGGAATGTTGAACCAAGGGAATCCCTAAAATTTTATCACCAATCCATTACCCAATCAAAACATCAATATCCATAATCCTCCACAGATGTCTCAATAAACAGTTGATCCCACATTACAAGTACACTCCTTACCCTTATAGCAAGCACAACAAGCCTATCAAAAAGTAGCCTTAGCACAACAACAAAAAGAAGAAGAAGAAGCAACACAACAAGCATCCTTAGCACAACAATAGCAATAATAGCAAGTAGCAGCACAACAATAGCAACAACAACAAGAAGTAGCACAACAAGAAGCCTTCACACAACAACAACAAGTGACCTTAGCAGCACAACGAGCAAATTTAGCACAACAACAACAAGAAGCAGTCTTAGTAGCACAACAAGCCGCACAAAAACAATATCAAGCCCATCAAGTAGCCTTAGTAGCACAACAACAACAGAAGGAACAACAACAACAAGCTTAATATCAAGCCTTACTAGCTCAATAGTATTCCCAATAACATAAACAAGGTTCCTATTATAATCCTCAATCGAACATTATCAATCCAAAAATATTAGGAACATATACATCGATACCCCAATCACCATCACCAAATATTGCACCACCATACACCCCATACAACTCATCTTTCATCCCACCATATGTTCCTCCATCAAATCCACAAGACAATCTAGCATCTCAATTTAAAGTGCTCTCACAATAAATATAGGACCTTCGCATGGGCAAGGAAAAAAATCCCCATACAAAAACTTGTGTCTGTATCCATTTGATCAAAACATTGCAATGATACCATTCCCACCTAGTTTTAAAATCCCCAAATTTGATAAATATAAAGGGAGAGGAAGTCCTATGAACCATATCAAAGAATTTAATGTAATTTGTATGGAGGTAGCCTACAATGATTCATATCTAATGCACCTCTTCCCTCAAAGTTTAAAAGGTCCTGCAATGGATTGGTTTTCTGATCTACCTCCTAGCATCAAAAATTTCCAAGAAATCACTAATAAATTCATCAATCACTTCTCCTTTAATCTTGACATGGACATGAGTCTATAGGAACTGTATACTCTTAGACAAAACAAAGGGGAATATTCCACCAATTTCTTGCAACGATGGAGATATAGAGCTAGTAAAAACAAGTGGCCTCTTCTCAAAAAACAACAAATGGGAATCATCATAGCCAATCTAGACCTCGATCTATCTTTCCACTTGAAAATGCAATGCATCACATCATATGGTGAGCTTTTCCCTAGAGCCCTTAACATCGAAAGACCTCTAATCTCACAAAGAAAAAAATAAGCTTACAAAGACAACCATCCCTCAACTAGTTCAAATGAGAAACCTCGTGTCCAGGCAAAGAACAAAAACATAACAAATGATGGTGTGGTAGATGATAAGGTCATACTAAGTGCTCCTAGGCCTAATAACAATCAAGTTGCTAACATCCAGCCAACTATGCAATAAACAAAACCTCCTTAGAACAATCACATCAATAACATAGACATGCAACAAAGGTGAACCACTAACAGGAAAAACTATCCCAAACGCAAGTACACAAAACTATCAGAACCTATTGAAACAATCATGAAGAAGTTGGTAGAGTTAAATGTAATAACAGTTCCAAAATTTGAAAACTACCAAGAACCAAAAGAGAAACCATCTTGGTATAATGAGTGTGACCTTTGTGACTTTCACAAAATCAAAAGACACAAAACAACAAACTACATGAAACTTAATAATATCATCCAAGATCTCATAGAAAATGATACCATATCTGTTGAGGTACCAACTGGGAATCAAGGTATTAAGATATACAAGAACCCTATACCAGATCATAACAAAGAAAATAACAATGGAAAAGCTAAGGATTACACAAATGTGCAACATACATATTCTAATGTAGTTTCCTCCTACGATAGCATCATTACTATTGTCACCATAAAAGGAGCTAGTATGGAATGTGGAGTCACCATAAGACGTAGAATTTAAGTTATCGTTCAAGGAGTCCCGCCTCAATCTAGGACACAAACTAATTTTCCCACATCTAGTCCTAGCAAGTACAATCTTCTAGATCAACTTAAGCAAACCCCCACACAAATATCAATCTTAGAAGTCTTAATATTATCCCTTGCACATAGGGAAATATTGGAGAAAGCTTTGTCTGATTCATCCATCCCTAAGGATATTGATATTGATCAGTTTCAAGCTATGGTAGGGAATATCATCAATCATCTTCTTACCTTCTCCAAGCAAGACCTACCGTTACAACCATCTCATAACCGTGCTTTACATCTTGAGGTTTTCATTCATAAAAACAAGGTCAAAAGAGTCTTGGTAGATGGAGGCGTTGGTCTAAACATTTGTACCCTTTAGTTGATCACACATCTAGGTTATTCAGAAGATACTATTGAGAAGAAAAAGAGTACAACCATCAGGGCATATGATGACCAAGAATGGGTATCACAAGGAATCATTGCACTTCCCATCCAAGTGGGACCTCTTATTGCTGAAACTACATTCCAAGTGGTTTATCTTGATCTTCCCTATAACATCTTGCTTGGCCAGCCATGGATCCATGCTTTAAAAGCTATCTCCTCGACTTATCATCAATGTGTGAAGTTTCCTTTTGAAGAGAAATCACCATTCATGGAGACCTTGAGCCTTTTTACTACTGCAAAAGTTTTGAAGCCAATTTTTGTAAAATCCCCCAAATACCCAAAAATTATGAAGGGCCAACACCATCAAGCTCATTTGTTGACACATCATCCCTGGCCTCTACCTTAGTAGCAAAAATTCCCATTGTGCAGAGCATACCTGACGTCAAAGCAGTGATCCAAGATGATGGTTGTGGGAACTACAAGCTACTAAAAGATACCTCTATCTTAGGAGAGTTACCTATTTCTTTTTCGTCTCATGGGAACCCCACAACTAGCAGCAAAAAACTTGAACCAATCAAGATGACAACTGCTACCTTCACCAAGTGGGGGGATTTGAACCAAGAAGATGTCAATGAGGAAGATATCTCTAAACTCCTCTATCAAGATGAATGACTTTTCCATGTTCTTCCCATGGAAGATGATAAAAAAAAGGCCTACATCTCATAAAAATTTGGGGATATAACAAGAATGAGAAGCTAGGATAGAATGATAATGGTTTACTAGAACCCATCGTTCCTTAGAAACAACTAAATAATTTTGGCTAGGTTGTACTACTAGCAAGGTCACACTTATTGGAAAAAGTATTTCTGCTAAACGAGCTAAGGCTTCCTCTTGGTCACCTACATCACGTGATACAACCTTAGATGACTTTCCCCTTGATGTTGCTAACTTATTTGAAAACACCACCCTCTTTATGATATCCATAACATCCTTTGTCCCAAGCAACAAACCAATTGAAATACACCTAGTATACCCACAACTTATTGACATGGACCAACAAGGACCACCAATTCCAGATTTATTAAAAAATAATGAACTAATCTCAGAATTCATGGGACTCCATGACAACTTATCATGGGAAGATCAAAAAGCAGGCTTCAACATAGAGCTTGACACAGGGGCATACTATGGGGAGACGATTGAATCCTTCAGTTGCAAAATAAATGAAATGCAACTAACATGCAAATCATTGAGTGAAAACCACCTAGTGGCACTCTTTGATCCTAAAATAGTAAAAACAAAGGACACATTTGACAGTGAAAACCCCTTTGAGGTGTCCAAGGATGAGGGATTCAATCTCCCCCTTAGTGCAATGCATCTTGAAAAGTTAGCAATACTAGTAGAAAAGGCTACTCTAGTCAATGTGGGAATAGAAGAAGCACCTAAGATCACTTTCTATGTCGAATCATTGTTGGATGAAGAACAGAAGAATCTTGTAGCATTCCTCAAAGAGCGAAGAGCTAACTTTGCATGGTCATACATAGATATGCTAGACCTTGATCCTGAACTGGTTGTGCATCACTTAGTAGTTCATCTTGAAGACCAAGCCAGTTAAGCAAAAATTAAGGAAGATGCACCCACAGATAGCACTCCTAGTCAAACTAGAGTTGAAAAAGCTTATTGACGTGGGATTCATATAACCTATAGATTATCCTGAGTGGGTTTCAAACCTAGTACCAGTCTCAAAACCCACTAGGGGTATCAAAATCTACACTGATTTTAGAGACCTAAAAAAATCATGCCCAAAGGATGATTTCCCTCTTTCTAACATTGATCTCATTATGGATTTAATAGCTGTGTATGAAATGCTATCACTCACAGATGGTTTTTCAAGCTATAATCATATCATAATCACCAAGGAGGATCAACATAAAACTGTATTCACTTATACATAGGGAACCAATTGTTGGAATGTGATGCCATTTGGGTTAAAGAATGTAGGAGCAACCTATCAAAGGGAAATGAGCCTCATCTTTCATAACATGATCCACAAAATATTTGAAGATTATGTGGATGATATTTTGGAAAAATAAAAGAAGAGAAGTGAGAACATACAAGTCTTAGAACCTATTTTTGATAGGCTTGAAGAATAAAAGGTACGACTGAATCCAAAAAAGTGTTTTTTAGGGATCACATTAGGGAAACTCCTTGGCTTCATCATCTCACAAAGAGGGATAGAAATTGATCCAAAAAAGGTAATAACCATCCTAGACATGGAACCACCGTAAACATTAAATAAAATAAGAGGATTAAAGGAAGACTACAGTCCATTAGAAGGTTTATAACATAGCTATAAGATAAAATCCACCCCTTTTTGCATCTTCTCCATAAAGGGATAACTTATAAGTGGGATGAGAAGTGTGATAAATCTTTCCAACAGATCAAATATTATCTACTAACACCTCCAGTGCTCATTCCACCAATACCAAACAAGCCACTAATCATGTATATCTCAACAACATCAACAACACTAGGAGCTCTTTTAGCATAACACGATAAAAACGGAAAGGAAAGGGCCATCTACTACATTAGCAGAACCTTGGTGAGCTATGAGATGAATTATTCACCTATTGACAAAGCATGCCTAGCAATATTTTTTTCTTCACAAAAGTTCAGGCACTACATGTTGTCACATCAAATCAAGCTCATTGCAAAAATTAATCCATTGAAATACATGTTATCCAAAGCAACTCTCATAGGATGAATGGCCAAATGGGTGATGATCTTAATAGAATTTGACATAGAGTATGTAGAGTGCAAGGCAATCAAAGGACAAGTGATTGCAGACCAACTATAAAAATCCCATCTATGTTGAGAACCCCCTAATTTCTGAGTTCCCTGATGAATCAGTGTTCCTTATCAATCTTACAACTCAGTGAAAGATGTATTTTGATGGATCATTCACCCAACATGGATCCAGAGTAGGCATTATTTTCATCACTCTCCAAGGTGATTGCATTCCAAAATCATACAGACTATCATTCCCGTGTACTAACAACATTGTTGAGTATGAAACCCTAATCACAGGTCTGAGGATAGCAGTTCAATGGTAGATTCAAGAGATGAAATTATTTGAAGACTCACAGCTAGTTATCAATGAAGTCATTGATGACTACCAAACTAAGGACAACAAGCTTACTCCTTAAAAAAATATATGGTGGAAAGTCTTAAGGACCTTTTCATAGACATAACTTTTGAGTAGATTCCTTGTATGAACAACAGAGAAGAAAATGCTATGGCAACAATCAGGTCACTGTTAGACATGATGAACAACATCCTATAATGTGAATTCTTGGTAGAACAACTTCTCATACCAAGTTTTGAAATCCCTGAATCTGAATTTGAGTGTGTCATTGTTGGTTCTAGATCCCCATGGTATCAAGACATATTCACTTACCTAAGTAGAGGAATCCTTCCTTCTGATATCATCTCAAACCTTACAAAGACTTTTGTTAAAAAGGCATCTTGATTCATGATCCTAGGTGATACCCTTTACTTTCAAAGCATCAAAGGGACATTGCTATGATTTCTTAACCAAGAGGAAGCCTTAACTACTTTAATAGAAGTACATGATGGTATATGTGGGTCGCATTCTAGAGGTATGACATTAGCTAAGAAATTGTTGAGGACTGGGTACTATTGGCCAACAATGGAAAAAGAAGCTCATCAGTATGTGTAGAAGTGTATCCAATGTCAACAACATGAAGATCTGATCCATTCCCTAGCTCAAGAATTGTAACCCACAATCACACCATGGCCTTTTTCACAGTGGGGACTTGACCTCATAGAAAAACCACCCCAACCTCATCCAATGGACACAAATTTATCATAATCGCCACTAAGTACTTTACTAAGTGGGTTGAAGCCATTCCTATGACATATATAACAGGGAAGCAGATTGCCAAATTTATCCTAAATTACCTAATCTTTCATTATGGTGTTCCACAAACTCTCATCTTAGATAATGGAACCCCTTTTAAAAATTAGGATGTGAAAGAGTTGCACCAAAGATTCAATATCCAACACTGATTCTCTGCCCTATACTATCCCCAAGGTAATGGCCAAGTTGAAGCTACAAATAAACTATCCTAAAAATCTTGAAGAAAATAGTGAATGAAGTTGGTCGTGATTGGCATCTGCAACTAAACCCCACTCTCTAGGCTTATCGAACTAGTATTTGCACGCCAACAGGTGCAACCCCTTTCTCCTTGTTCTATCATGGATCAAAAGCTATCCTACCTATTGAGGTTGATCTCCCATCATTGCGAGTGTCATTACAAAACTTGATTACTAAGGAAGAATATTGAGTGTCTAGGTTGAATGAACTAGAATTCCTGGATGAGCATCATCTTGATGCTCTCAATAACTTGCAAGTATATCAAAACCAATTGAAATAGAGCTATAACAAGAGGATCAAATGTCGATCATTCCAAGTAGGAGATCTTGTCCTAAAGTAGAATCAGAAGAACCTTCTAGATCAAGACAGTAAAGGAAATTTTCAACCTAACTAGTTGGGTCCCTTTGTCATCACAACAAGCTACGAATCAAGAGCATACCAACTATCATCCCCTGAAGGTGTACCCTTGTAGGATACAAATAATAGCTTGCATCTCAAAAAATTTAATGCCTAGTCTTGAAGGTTATAAATCAGAAAATACAAAAAAATCAAAAAATGATCAAAATCCAAAAATAATGAGAAAAAGGATTGAAAAAAGTAAAGAAAAATAATCGTCCTCTAGTGAAAACCACTTTGGTGGCACTTTGGGTAAGTACCTTGGTGAAAACCTGGAAAGTAGGTGCCTTGTGTAAATAAAGCACCTCCATCTATTCTTTGGCTCTTTCATCCTATCATTCGTTGCATCACCATTTATCCATCATTAATATCCTTCTCATAGCTTGATATTATGAGGTATCATAAACCCTTTAGCACAACTTGGAATATTCTAAAGGTCAGTATAGATATCATACCTTTATCAAAGTGGTCTAACATGTCACACTGGGGGCATTTCGTTATAGATCGTATCAGATTCATGTATATCTTAAGGTCATCAAAAATCTTATCTTGAAAATCTGAAAAAATTCATAAAATCTCATCATAAAATTCCAAAAACATTCAATAAAATATTCATCAAAAAGTTCTAAAAACATGTGAAATCCAATAAAGCTAAAATCCAAAAACATTTAAAAATTTGTAAAGGCAAAATCCAAAAAATCTAGAAAACATCAAAATCCTTAAAAGGTTCAAAAATATCAAAAAAAAAAAAAAATGGTCCCCTTGTCGAACTACGTTGTCTTTGAGCTTGAATATAGGAAAGGCCATCATTGATGTTCCCCCGAGACACCCTAGGTTAGTCCTTTAGGAGTCTATCATAATAAATTGACTTTTCCATCACTGTTCATATCTTCATCTTGTTAATAAGTCAAGTCAGTCCAACTATGTGGTCTTTGCGTGTATAATGTAGGCAAGGCTTATCTTTGATCAACCCCCAAGACCCCTAGGATAGGTCTTTTAGGTTAGGTTGTTGGTCAAAATTATCGAAAATAAAAAAATAGCCAAATTCTCTCAAAAACCTTAAACATTCATATATCAGAAAATCCCTAAACATCCAAATATTTATAAAACACAAAAACAATAGAAAACATTCAAAAGACCTAAAAAGCCTCAAATATCTCAGAAAACCCTAAATAACCTCAAAAAGTAGAAAAACATAAACATTCGCATAAACTTTTGAAAAAGAACAAAAACAACCTCAAAACATTTAGAAAATACCAAAAAAATTAGAATGTTCCAGAAAATCTAAAAACCACCCATCCCATCTCGCTTTCACCCACAATAAACCTTCACCCATAATAAATTGATTGTCATCTTCACCCTTTGGTGAAACAAATAGAAACAAGCATATCAAGTCGCAAAGTGAGAACCTAAGTGCTAAAATCTAAAGTCTAAATAATTGGTAAATGCATTAGTGAAGTTTATGTCAAAAACTCATTTTAGCATCATCATCCCAACATCAAAAAACCTTTGATCAACATGCCCTAGGATGTATCATTCTTTCCATGGACATCAATATCTGATATCACTTTAGCTAAACTTAAACTAGGAAAGAGATATAGATAAAACTGGTTGTTTGTTTATGATCTTTTCTTACGATTTATCTTAATGGACCATTCTAAAAACCTCTCAATGATGTCTACCAAAAAAAATTAGAGAGAAAGGAATGGGGCATCGATCATTATCTTGCATTTGTTGTGCTTGTGGGTACTCTTGTAAAATAATCTTGGCACATAGTTGCTTAGTTGTGTGTAAGAAGATTGTTTGGAGTACGTTGTTGACTATCACATATGCTTTGGTCCAATATATTCTAAGCTTCTAACTTGCATTCCAATGAGGCTTCCATATTTCAAGGTGTGAACAAGAACTATCCTTTATATTTTTCGAGTCAAAGTACATTACACTAGATACAATGTCGTCCTAGTTATTATTACCTTGATGCATTGTATCTATGTGTTATATCAAACAATAAGGAATGATAGAAAATCCCAATCCCAAAGTGTGAGAAAATAATCATCCTACATTCATCCTCATTTTGTATGTCTCGTCACCATCTCTAATATAGTCTTTATGGATAATTGACTTGTTGGATCTTTTGAAGCAATCATCGAAATCAATGGTCATTCATTCTTTCTTCTTCTATATTCCCTCCGTGCTAACCTGGTATCATGATAGTCAACAAAACATCATTAATGCATCCACCCTATATCCACAAACCATTAGCATACATGCATCTCATAATCATAGCATAATCATAAAACATCCATCAGCATAATCATTTCATATCACATCATACATATTGCATTATCATTTGAGTTGTGATGAATAATATAGATTTATTATTCTAAGCATCTTAAATCGTTGCATATCATAAGCATTTTCATCCATACATCCATATGCATATATCATCATCATAAAATTGCATAGAAAATGCACAAAAAGGAATGCATCCACATCATTTGCATCACATATCATTCATTCCATGGCATACCGTGAAAAGATACTGAAAAGAATATAACATTGCATCCATCACATATCATCACATATCGCATAGGCATAAGTAAAGTACATCCATACATGATCAACAATAAGCATCTCATATCATATGCATGAAATAAAGTGAACACATCACAACATAATCATCTGTATCTATATCATATATATCAAGAAATGAATGTCATGGTACAAAATCTAGATCAGTGTATGTATAACGATCATAAGTACAATATCCACAAGGCTATCAAAAAGGAGCCCATGAATGTATATATGTGGTAAAGAATGGAGAAAAAAAATAAAAGAACTGTTTATACATAAGAGCTAGCCCTGATGGATGCTATCCTCTCTGGCCTGCCTCTAGGTTGATCCTCAGCTCTCAGTCGTGCATCACTATGCTACAAAAAATCAGGCTATCTAAGTGCCTGCGGTACATCCCAGTGGTAATGTTTCCTGTAATATGTGGCCTCTATCATGGCCTCTCTGTATAATCTCGTCGAAATAGTCCTATTATGTGTGGCCACCATCATAGCCTCTATTTGTTGGCATCAGACAACCTCCTAATCCCTCTCTGTGGTCATGACCTATACCCATTGTAATGCCCAATCTTTCTCAGCTGTGACCCCCACAACCTACTACAGTGCCTGGTCCCACTCAGTAGTAATAGCCAAAACCTGCTAGCAAGCCTGATCTTGCTCACCAGTCAAAATCTACACCTGTTGTTGTAACTGTTGTATCTATGCATCTCTGGCATCTGGTGGTGGTGGCAGTGCTTTGTGCTGCTGAACTAGAGGCTACTGAGGAGGTTGTTGTCCAATCAGTGGAGCCCCTGGAACCTTCCCATCCATGCCAAATTGGCCACCCTATTCTCTGCCTCTACCCCCTACCTCTGGGTCTCCCTTGTAAAGGCTCACCCACTGGATCTATCAAATGTCATGGAGGTGCAAACCAAGCATCATAAGCAGGCACAGTATCTGCTACTCCCTGACCCTGATCATAGGCCCAAGGCTAAGCCACTAACTATCTAAAACACTTGACTACCTCGAGATCTATAATGTTTGGTCCCCAAGTGGGAACCTCTTGAGCCAACCTATCAAAAATGGCCCTATAGGAATCATATGGCTTCTCCTAAACCTCCCCAAACTATCGAGCCACCTTGTTTGGTAAATACCTCTCGATAATGGTGTGCTCACGACCTTGCATATATCAAGTTTTCCTAGAAAATTACAGTTGTTGCACATCATCATACTATGGTGGCATTTGTAGTCATGGGTGTCATAAAAAAACTATCATATCATCAATAACCTATCACCAGTATGAGAGCCCAATCTATCTGGTGTGCCTCAATGTGATCATACCTCTATACTGCTAGATCACAAGATCATCTAGCTCCACGTCTACCATCTACACTATAGGTCAGAGCACAGCTATATGCTCCCATGCCCAAATATGAAGCAGAGTCACCCCTGCACCAATGGATCTCCCATTGAAGTAAACAAAATCATGCATGTCATGATATAGTGAGGCTAGCATCACAAGCCCCCATGCAAAAAGTGTTCTCCTATGAAGCATCCATTGCCATGCCAAGCCCCATCCTAGGTTTAACCCTCTATTGTGTCTGTTAGGAGCCACAAAACCTGAAATAATGGCTGCAATGATCAATCTGAAAGTGGGCACATGACCTATGTATGACTCGAGGTTGATCTATAGTGTAACTAAAAAAATTTCCTCCATCTTCATCACCTCATGACAAGCATTAAGTCCAACATCAACATCATAGATCACATGATCGCCATGTATTAGAAAACATAGAATATTCCATACTTCCTTTAAGGTCACCGTCGCCTCGCTAGTGGGAAGGTGAAAAGATGAGGTCTCACTGTGCCATCTCTCACACAGAGCAGTCATCATAATTACATGTGTTCAAATGATGGGCGCATATGCAACATACCAAAGGCCAATCTCTACCAGGTGCTCTTGGTGTAACTCTAATAGATCACCTATTCTCTCCAACATGCTGGGTCTATTCTCATGAGACATCAATGGTGGAATGACCTCCTGCATCCATGAGGTGCATAGCATCAGGAAATCGAGAAATTTTGACTCAATTTGGGATTTACAACTCAAAAATTACAATAGTGTCGCTATTTGCAAAAGCATCACTATATTTAAATTTCAAATTGCAATGCCCAAAAGCATTTTAAATTGCAAATCACATGCATTTCTAAACACACAGGTGTCGCTATCTAAACTTTGGAAACCCTAACCCTAATTTCTAAATTGGAAAGTGTGTCTCTATATAAGCATGTGTTGCAATTTAAAATTAGGAATCCTAATTCTAAATAGTGAATAGCATCGCCGTATAAATATGTGTCACTATAATTCATTTGGACATTGCCGATTGCAAAATGGGCATTGCCAATTGCACAATAGGCATCACTATATAGTGACATCGCCAAAGTTTAAACTTTAAATCACAATAAATGCATTAAAAAGTCAAATTTCAAATCAAGTTTGGAGTTACATACCACTGGTCTTGCACTTGGAAGCCACTGGTCCTCTCGAACTTGATAAAAAATGTTCCTAGGAAGTTCTCGTCGTGCCATTTCATCGGAGGGTCAAAGCTCAAAATAGCAAGAATCTCTTAAGTGTGAATCGATAAATGAACTGAAAGTGATCCTTCTTGGCTTATTTATGCTAGAAAATTAGGGTTTTTTGCCTTAATTTCACCTTTAAGCTAGGGTTTATTATCATGGGCGATCCCATAAAGCTGGTTTACAATTTCTAGGATATTACAATTTTTGTTGAAATCGCATAATTTTAGAAAATATAATAATTTAAGCCTTTAAAAGTTCCATTTAAAGCATTCCAATTGAAGAGGGTTTGATCAAACTACCTTAGATCAAACCCCCTTGGATAGAACCCTGCTAGTTTTAAACCATACCTATAACGGAGTCTCCTTTACACCTATCAAAATGCTGATAAAAAACCACTTTTGATTTATTTTTGGGGGATCAAATGAATTCATTTAAATTTTACTTTTTGTAAGTATGTGGTCCTTATTATAAGCTTCCTAGAAAGTATAATTTTAAATAAATTTAATTTTAGTATTATATTTATCTTTTATTTCTTATGAATGTAGGTTTTTCACCAAAAATCAAGTTCTATGTTTTGTACATGTGGAAAAATAGAAGATTATCAAAAAAAAAATTGAAAATTATGAGTGCACTAGATATTGAAGTCCTTGATCCAACAAAAAAAAATTGAATTTTGATACATACAAAGAAAGTTGTGTTATACAGTCTACCTATTTCTAAATTGTAATTGGTTTGACTTTGAAACTTGATTAAGGAAAAAATATTAAATAAAAAAATATGAAACCAATTGGAAGCACTAGATATCATATTTATAAATCTAAATTGAAAAAAAATAGAATTTTATCCTTCATGGAAGAAAAGTTATGTGTTACAATTATCATCACTCCTTAAAAATGGTGTTTACTAAAAAAACTAGTTTTCGAAGGAGATGAAAAAATAAGTGCAATCTGATTCCAAAAATTTTGAAAAAATTATATTTAGAATCTACAAACAAAATGTCACAAATCACTAGTTTGCATCATCTTCAAATTCCTCATGGTTTAGCCGCTATAGGTTCTCGAAAGTGAAGATTTAGTTAGAAAAAATTAGTTCAATGTCGAGTTTGGCCAAAACTTGTAAACCAATATTGTGGGATCACCCTCATTTTCACCAATTAGAACCTCATTCTACATCATTTTTTTTGTGTTTTTGGCATAATTCTAGCATCCTAGAGTCTTTCTGAACCCTTGGGGCAACTTTTAACCTTTATTGAGAAATCAACCCAACATTCAAAATTTCCACCAGATTTCTCGAAGGGGTAGGGAATCAACTTTATCCTTTGGTTGGGACATCTGAAACATCAGAAATTTTTTATTTTTTGATTTAAGCAACAATTTTGATCTGAAAAGTGTTATTCTTTGAACCGAAGCAATAGGTACCTCACTTCCAAGAGGGAAAAAATGTAGGCACTAAAAAATATCTTGAATGATATCATACACTCAAAATAGGTTTACTAACATCATTTCCTCTTTAAACCCATGTCCTTTTTGCTTAATTAATTAAATTAACCTAGCTAATTTAATTAATGGTGTCATTTTCATCTATTAACCTAATTCATCAAATTGGGTTAATTCACCCCCTTTATGCTAACATTTCATCTCATTAAATTAAATTGAACTATTAAATTAAATTTCCTAAGTCATCTTATTTAATTAAATAACCCTAAGTTATTTAATTAAATATCATTCCATCTCCCCCCATTCATTAAATCATTTAATTTAATGAATATCACTTTTAATTTTTCAAATCCCTTAATTGCATGATTAAACCTTGTTTAATTAACAATTAAACTAATTTTCCTCCAAAAGGGGAATATTCCCATGTAATATCCCTTATCCCCTTTTTGCACAATTAAGAATTTCTTTTAATTTGAAAAATATCTTTTACTCTCACCCAAATGAATATTCCAAGGAATATTCTTAGTCCACCATCATTTGAGAAAGGGAGATTTTCACTTAGCTTCTAATGCAAATTTAACCTTTAAACTTTTGAACAAGTCACTTTTGACCTTTGTGAGCAGGTCAAAAGTGTGTTTGTTTGAAGCAAATGTGAGGCCTTGATTAAATCCCATTATGCATCCTCATCTGTTGATGAGAATCCATGATCCATAAATTGTGCTTCGATCCATCATGGATCAAGCGTAATCGACCCGTGCCCTAACAATCCTCATCTCATAGTATTTAATTGGTAAAAACAATAGTGTTTATATGGCCGATCTCATTGTGCTATCCAAAATTTTAAAAAGACTATATTGAATATACGAAATGATTAATACAAAAATATAGAGAGATTTGAATTTATTTGAACCAAAAGAATTATATTTTTTGAGTAATGGAAGGGAAATTAGTAGGACATAATTTTTAAAAATATAGTTGTTAATTCTAAGAGAATTGGGCCAATTCTACAATACCACTTCCAAGATATAGGAAAGAGTTGAATTTGGTCTTTGGAAAGATAAATTTTAATGAAATTTATTTTTGGTTCATTGATATTTTTAGGTCCTTACACATGTTAGAAAGGATATACAATTTACATGCAATTTAATGGAACAAGATACATTTCAAGAAATCAAAATGCAATTATCTCTTTAGAAATGTTGAAAATAGATATTTAATAATTAACAAGTAGGATTTTAGTATTACTAAAGCTATAAAAAATTAGACATTTTATCTTTCATTGTAGAGTGTTGTTATAACTCCAAGCTTAGTTGTAAAATAGTACTAAGAAAAAATTTGGAAGGGAAGTGAATGATGATATTGTAGAATCTTTAATTGAAAATCGAACCCATGGAACTTGTAAGAGGGAAAGTTCATAAGTAAAACTTTAGCTAAGGTTATCTTCAAATCTCTTACCAAAAGTGCATATTAGAAGGGATCATTGATGATTACTAATACATAGATATAGCCTATTATCTCCTAAATAAGTTTCCCACCTATTTCAATTCTACATAAAGAAGAGATTTATCGAAGAAGAGTTTGTTGTGTAAATGTGAGAAGTTAGTTCCACCTTTAATGGAAGATTGTGAGACAAAAGAAATTAGAAGGAATTAATTTTGGCAATATTGTTGACAACTTCTTTTTTAGATGAAATTCAAACCTAGTACAAATGAAAATGTATAGTTTTCTAATATGTGAGAAAACCATTTTGAAAATATTTATTTTTTATTAATCAATTTTTAAACAAAATATCTAGATAATTTTATTTGGAAGAAATTGACTTTGGAAAAATGGCTAATGATTTTTTGAATATTTTTTTTTTACAAAATTAAAAATTATTACACATAACAATCATTATCTATCTAATGGAAAAAAATATTTTATAATTATTTTAGGTCAAATTATGTCAATCATTCATGATGGGTTTTTAAAAACACCTTAATCCTAGTAAAAAAGTTAACTAAAATAAAATATTTAATAAAATTTATAAAAACAAAATATTCTGACCAAACTTAAGTATCATATGCATCTTTCTCAAAAATATTTTCATTTACATTTGCATGTTTTGACCATCAACTATTTTTTTTAAATACACTTTTGTACATCCAATGAAAAGATAATATTGATGATGTAAGTATTATATTAAATTACATATTTAAAAAGTAGAAATAAAATCTAAAATTTCATGTTCTCGCATCATATTAATATTCTATAAAGAAAGAATGATCAATATTTGAAGTCCATCCATACAATTGAGATTAGATTTCATTGGTTTCATTCATCCCATTTTTTTTTTGGTGATAGAAATAAATTTATTTTGAGTTAAAAATTACTACACAAGATTGACCTCACTTTTGTTTCTATAATAGAATTCCATATAGCATTGTATGTGATAATAGCCTCACTTTTGTTTCTTTGTCCTTTTTGAAGAGGCTTATATGAATACAAATATTTCTTACATTTTTTCCTCAACTACTACGCACGCTATTTTTTCTTAATAAGCCTGTGGTTGCGTCCAGTGAAATATTTCTGTGACTTTTCAAGGACCGATAGCGAGTTGATTACAGCTGTGACAGTAATGAGACCCAATCAAGCCTTCATTGTCAATTGGAATGTGATATGCTCGACAGGTTTTCAACCGTCACGTGAGGCTAATGTTCCTCAATAGACTTTGACTGCTTCCAGCAAATCTAAGTTTATACCACTAGATTTCTGAAACTTCATTTTTTCTCACCGTTTGATTTCCTAAATCTAAGTTTATAGCACTAGATAGCTTGCTAATTGATGCCACTCAATGCATGCTTTGACTAATTAGTTGAGCAAATTGGTTCTACTTGCTTTCTTTTCTTGGCAGTCTCTTTTAATCATGACCCTTGACTACTTTACAACTTGCTAGAGTTTCATCCCGGTGGACTTTAGGTTCTTTGAAGATGCTGGCATGATTGTTTACTTGAAAGTTTCTAAAATGTTTTCAACAAATCTGTTTGTGTTAAATCTACCACAGTGCATTCCTTGAGATCACGTTTCTTTTAGGTATTTAATCAAACAGTTTACATGCCTCTCCTATACTCGTATACTTTTGCAAACATTTACTCTTGGGTGACTACGACAGTAGTATTTTGTATGCAAGCTATCTCCCCATTCTTCAAAGGAATATGTAAGAAGAAAATTCAAAATGTATGAAGTCTCTAAACTTGGCTCAAGTGTCCCCATGTCAATGCTGAAAGTTATTGCAATCAAATCAGATGTTCTAAGACACACTGTTGAAAATAAAAACTCGGAATCTCCTAGAGAATGATGTAGAACACAATCCAAATACTCAAGTATCTCTTTTGAATATGTCTCCTCCAATTGTTGATCCAAAGTATCCACACTCATGTCTAATTGTGATGAAGGATCATGTATTGAATGAACAAGTCAAAATGTTCCCTCACAACAACTGAAAAAGAATCAACTTCATCAAAGATGAGATGAATACAATCAATAGTGTCTCCCAAATCTATTTAATATGCATCTAAACAAGTATGAAATACCTGTCAAGAGATCATCCCACAAAGTTGAATCTAAAAGACTATGTATGTCTTGCTACAAGAAATTACTAGAAGCTTTTGAAGAAGAAAAACAAGACTATGAAGTAGCAATAGATGTAAAGACAAAAAAATTGTCCTGAAAGAGAATACATATGCCCACAATAGTGCCATCTAGATATGAAATGAGGGACTCTACAAACAAACAAGAAATGTCTGGTAGAAAATGGTCTTAATGAGCTAAATCTAGAAGACATAAATGGCCCTATTATAATGAATCACTCAAATCTCTCTCAAAGAATCTCTAAACTTTAAAGATACAAAAAATATTATTGATGGGATCTCAATATGAGGATGAGAAGCAAGGAGAGAAGTATCTATGTCATCTAAATGTTCAAGGCCCAACAAATACTTAAGCTCCTCTAAAGTATTAGCATCAAAGGGTGTATTATCTACATCATCAATTGGAATGAGGCAATCTAAAGTACAATCATTTCGTAATGGAGAAATATGAAGGTCTCCAAACATATCCCAGATCTTAGTCCAAAGTGTGTGGGTACAATTAATGTCCACTATAGTCCATATAGTGTCATTATCAACTTTAAAACCATTCAACCCTATTACAAGATCTATTTTATTACCTCATATTGATTTCCTTCTTGGTGTGTCTAGTTCAAGTATGATCCCATAAAGGTAAGGAAAAAGGCCCAATTTGGTCTATATGAGGGCCCTAGTAGGCCTTAGGTAGCCCATGGGTGGTGTCATCAGTGGTGGTGGCCACTGGATGATAACTAGGCATAGCAAAGATCACATTTTAGTTTTAACCATCATAATTTAGGTCCATTTTCATGGTTTACAAGTAGGAAGACTAGACTAATCGATTTCCTTTTGTGGTCACAATTTTCCTAACCGCTGGCAAGAGTAACAAGTCACACAGTCTAAGGATTGCCTCTAGTAGCTTTAGTTGTAGGTAGGAAACGTTCAAGTTAAGCATTGAAGTGCTAGATATATAGTGCTTAATTAAATGCTTAAGCACTTAATAACAAAGTACTAAGCACTTTTAGCAGTGCTATATTTTTATATTTATTTTCTATTTTTTTGAAAAAAATTGACAAAGTTGTATGTCTATGACTAGGGGGCCATATGACTTCCTACAAAAAAAAATTCCTCAATAAGTCTTGACATTGAATATGGAAGAATTTAATAAATTAGAGTTTATCTCTTTGGCCTCTTGAATGCAATGACAAGGTCCATTTGGGTGCAAAATGCTCTAGTAAAAAGTTGTTTGCCATATTTGAGCTTCAAACCCTAACTTGTAACTATGTCTAATGATCTCCAAATCGGATGAAACAAAAGTCAATCTTGGCTTTTTCAAGCCCCCTAAACATGTTGGAATAGTAAAAAAAAAATAGTATAACCAAAATTGTTGCAATCACCCAAATCTTACAAACACATGCAAAATGAAGAGATTATCATATTTTCATAAACCCTTTGTGACTCTCCAGATTGTTCAAAACACAAAAGAATATTTTGAGATATTTTACAAGATCTCACATAAAAAAATCATACTCTCAGTTAGGAATCTACAAACTTAGAATTCTCAAAACAAAATTTGTACTACCATGTTAGAAATCTAAAATAGATTGATAAACCGGGGAACTTTATAAGAGAAATTCTAAGCTACATAAGTTGAAAAAAATCCAATGACTTCAAAAGATATGCAATGTTAGAATGATAAAAATAAATTAAAATCTTTTACAATTTTAAATACAAACTAGGTAGTGAGTTTATATAGGACTAAGGAGAGGAGAGAGGTGGAAAATCAACCAATAAGAAGTGACCACTAATATTACATAAAGTAATGAAAATAATTAATGTTCCACCCTTTTTATGATGGGGAGACCTCAACACATTAGATCTCCTAGTTATTAAATAATAAACTCAATTTACTATCCTAAAAAAATTAATCAAAGTGTAGGAAAAACCTATGACTAAGGTAAAGTAAATTAATCCACTAGGAAAAAATACCTACACCAATAGAAATGTACTAGAAACATGAAAATATTTCTAAATGTGAATTGTACATTCTCCATAGTATCCCTATTAACAATATAAGCTTTTCTACCTTGCAAGATTATAGGATTTAGATGTGAATGTACAATTATTAAATTTTGGAAGATTCCAATGAATTCTACAACTTTGATAATTTGAATGTAATTGAGAATGATAAGTTGAAGAGTAATTGGTAAATTGTTAAATTGTATCTCAATTCTTCATTTCCACCCTTTTAAATAAAGTATCTATTCTTTAAATTGTAAACTCCATATAAGTTAAAAGAAAATTTTATAAAATTTCTATAACTTTATATATGATCTTGATTCACATTGTAGTTTGTACTCTGAAATGTGCATACAAAAACACACACACACATATGATCAATTTAATAGATCATATATTTTTAAAATTATATTTATTATAATATAATCAAACTTGTCGCATATATGAAATTTTAAAGTTTAAATTGTGAAATTTGTAATTTATTGTCAATATTTCTAAAAAGGACATATACTACGTAGGAATTTGTTAATATGATTAAAAACTCTATAAACTACAAATTCACACTTGCAAATTATATGTAACTACATTTAATTTTGAAAATATTAAAGAATCAACATATGTAAACCTCAAAAAAACTCTTAAAAACCTTCTAAAATATCATGCAACTTCACAAAATGACAAACAATGAAACAGTAATTGATAGGAATATAACCCTATAAGATTATACCTATCAAATTGTACCATAGTAAAACCTTAGATTTTTACCATTGATAATTTGACAAAAGGAATTTCCAAAATGGCCTAGAATATTGACATAACATTTAGGAAATTGAATTAATTGACATATTCCAATTTGAAGAATACAAACAATTTAAACTTTGTCATATAAAAAATGATGCTAACAATGGGTATGTGCAAGATCATGATGGGTATTTGTAGGGTATGTGGCTGACAACTTGATTTTTACCCAAAATTGATGAAATGAAAAGGGTTTTTAAAGGAGATTCTCAGTTTTTCACCAATATAAATTATGTTTTACTTTGAATTTAATAAATAATTATTATTCATTTTCTATTTGAATTACAACTAAAGTGTTGATTGATAGGCTGATTGAAAAACATCTATATTTTCAAACGGTATCACAATTTTTGAATCCAAAACATGCATCACATTCTATGCTTCACATACTATAGGATTAAAAATAATAATAATAATTTCATGAAGTTTTGACCAAGTTAAGGTGGTGAGTTTTTATATTTTTTAAAAGTTGTAATAAAAATTCATAATTAATTATTTACTTGGAAAAAAATTACAAAAAAAAATGCATCACATCTATCTAATTATGTCTAAAATCTTATAAAAAAATATTATCATTTTATTGTGGTTACTATTATATTGAAATTTGAAATTTTTACCAAATAGATTTTTTTTTTTAAATAAACCTAATAGTTTAGAAACTGCATTCAATTTGCTACATATTTTATTGCTACATATTTTTTAAATAATATAGATAACTTATTCAAATTTTTACATCAAGTTGCCTAACTCTGATTTTTCTAAATTTTTTGCCACTTAAGGGCAGGTATTTTTTCCATGATGATCCTACACATACCCCAATACTAATAATGACTAAGGTAGTGTGTAAAGATGTTAATCTAGTAGTTTTGAACAATATTAGTGGTCAGTCATTGTGTCAAATAGCTCATATTGAATGTTATGATAATAATTAATAGATTTTATTTTCACAAGTATATTATAAATAAAAATGTTAATTTTTGAAAGGATTGTGTTAATATGGAAAGGACATGGGGTTCTTGTGATGAAAACTCAAGTTTATATTCTTAAGTGACATTTCAATGAATTATTTTATTTTACTTTAAAATTTGAAATGGCTCTCCTACTCTCTGCTAGAACGGCTATCATGCCCTCTGCTGAAACCCTCTTGCTTTCTGTGGTTGGTGCACTGTTGGCTTCTGGTGCGTCGTTGACTTCTGGTGTGCAGTCAGCTTCTGGTGTGTTGTAGGCTTCTATTTTGCTATCAACTCCTACTGGGTCAGTTTTGGCCGCTATTGGGTCATGTGTTGTTGGCTCGTGAGTATCTGCAGATGGATCACCGCTTGTTGTTGGGTTGTCATTGTCTTCAACTGTGTCTCCTGACGATTCACGACCTTTGCTAGGTGGGTTTGCTACTTCTAATTTTCCTCCTTTAGGGTCTAGGTCAATGCACATGGATTTCCCTCTTCTGTGCCTTGCTTCTCAGTCCTTTGCTAAGGTGGTTGGTTCTAGTGTTAAAATCCCTTCTTCTTCTCTACCTTCTTTAAGGGTAAACCCTTGCGGTGCTCTTCTTTTGCCCCTACTATTATTTTTGGGCAGGAGGTGTTGGATAAAGAAGATTATTTTTCTCATTATTCTCTTATTTGTATATTTAATTGTTTATGTCCTTCCCTTCCAAATTTGCACAAATGGGTTTTGGAGTCTTGGAGGCCTATTATTGAGGATAGGATTGAACTTTATCCTTTGGCTAGTAGTTTTTTTGTGGTTGCTTTTCAATCTGATGAGGATAGGGATTAGGTGTTGGAAGGGGGTGTTTGGTTGTGGGGAAAGCACTCGCTTTCTCTTCGGCATTGGTTCCCTTCTTTCAACCCTCTTTCTGAATCTATTAGTGTTGTTCCTACTTTAGTCAAACTTCCTAATCTACCTCTTCAGTTTTGGACTCCTTGCTTTGAGTCTATTGGAAATGTTATTGGTAGGTTTATTATAGTCAATTCATCTTCTCTTATCTATGATCATCCTACTTTCACCCGCATTCTTGTGGACATTGATACCTCAAAAGATTTACCTAGGGAGGTCATTTTGATGGTGGGGCCTAGACCATGGTCTCAGATTCTTGATTATGAGGGTCTTCCTTTCTATTGTAGGAGATGCTTCTCTACAGGTCATTTGGCTGCTAACTGTCAGAAATCTCGTTGGAGTTATGCTACTTGGTGGAAAGATGCTCTTCATGAGCATCTTACTATGGGTGAATCTTTGGACGTTGATTATGGGGATTATTTTTGGGATGATGTCTCGGCCCCTAAAGTTGTGGCTTCTTCTACTGATGGTTCTCAGTTGCCTTTCATTTTTTTTATTGGGTCTTCTGCAGTTGTTGTTGAGGCTTTTAGTTCTATTGGTGTTGTTGGTTCATCTATAGTTGCTACTAATGTGATTGGTTTGTCAACAATTGTTGTTGTGACTCGTGAGGTTGTTATTGTTGTTGTTGATGATTCTATTGATGGTGTTGTGACTTCTAGTTTATCTACAGCTCCTATTGTTGTTGTTGGTTGTGGGAGTAAAATTCCTGGTGCTCTTCCTTTTTTGACTTTAGTGGCTTGTCCTCCATCTTCCCCTTGCTCTAATCCTTTGGAGGATGATCTTTCTTGGATGGTTGTACAAAGAAGGAAGAGAGGTCTTCCTAAGCATAATCATTCCTCCCAGTCCCTTGTAAAGTTTGTACGTGGTGGTCAGAAGGTTGCACAGGTGGTTTAGCTCTGCTTCTCCCATTGTTGATTGTTGTTGTTTAGTTGTTGGTATTCTTTGTTTATCTTTTGAGCAATTGTTTGTATCTTTTGTAGTTTTGGGGTTCTTGGATGTTGTTGACTATCTAGTGTTGTATCTTTTGAGCAGCATTTTGTGCCTAAAGTTGTAAAGGGTTTCAGGTCCCTTCAAAACCCATTTTTCCCTTATAATCAAAATAATTTACTGCCAACAATTCATCATCATGACAAATTCATCTGGTGGAAAATTGACGATAGAATATGATGTGAATTGTTGGTGGTGAATTTTCTTCGAGATGAATGTCATGACAATGAATTGTTGGAAGTATTTTTTTTTGCCGTGAATTTTCCTAGAGCCAAATTTGACATTTATTGATATGCTTTTAAAATTACATATTTAAATCAAACAATTAAAACTAATTTTATTGATAATAGTCTTTCACATATGTAAAGAGGTTGAATGTACTTTGTTGAGTTTGGTTTGTCTAAATAAAATGAGCTATGTGTATCTAGTGTCATATTCAATGTCAATAATTATTTATTTTAATTTTTAGTTAATTTTTTCTCACACTATCTAATTTATATTTGATTAAAGAGCCATTTATTTATATTTTTTAATAATACAATGAATTATAAAAAAATATTAAACACATTATTTTATTTTTTATTTCACATTTTTCTTATATAATGACATTTTTAATATTTATCTAAACAAATTTTATTCACAATTTAATATTTATATTTATATTTTACTTTTGTGCAATGCAATTTTTTGTAAATATGTTAATTGTGTTTTATTTCTTATAATTTTTATATGTAGACTCTTTAATAATTTTGTTAACACACTAACACCATTATACTAACCCCTCCTTGCCACTCTAGTTATTGGAAATAATACATATGTACTTAAAGTAATTAAAATAGTAAATATCTATGCACTTTAAGAAGTAAAATAGTAGATGGTCGGGTGCCCGTGGCCTGTGAGGCCTGGCCAACATGCCCGTTTCCTCTGCTACATGTGCATTCTTCCATTTGGATTGGTGGAGTTAAGGTGCTATTTGGAGTGGGGGGTGTTTGCTACATTCAGGGGGGTTCCTTTCTTTATTTTTTGTTCTCCTTTCTATTCTTTGGCTGCGTAAGGCTTTGTTTCAGGTTGAGGTGTCTGTCCGGAGCTCTTCTAAAAGCCTTCTGATGCATGTGGTTCTGTTGGGGGGGAAGCGAATTGTGGATCCCTATTTACTATTGTTTTTTGGGGTCATCGGGGTTTGATGTGGGTGGCCTCTTGTGTGGGGTGGGGTTTGGTTTAAGGCCATCTAGAGTGGAGATCATGGATTTGCAGGGTGGCTCAGAGGAGGTGAAAAGAGATGATTTTATGACGGAGGTAGGGGATGGGGTTTTCAACCCCTCTTCTTCACACGAGGGTTTGTCCAGGATCAATGGTTTTAAAGTGCAAAAGGTAAATGGTTGTTTGGAGAGGGCTCAATCCCGTCCAATGGTGGTTATTCAAAAGGAGGCGGTGGTAGAAGATCTTGAATATTTTAGTAAGCATGTTCTAATTTGTAAGTTTCTGGGAATGCGGGTCTCTTTACCCTTCCTCGAACCTTGGATTTGAAAGACTTGGAATCCGGAGGGGCATTTTGAGATCCTGCTTGCTGCAAATAACTTCTTCCTGGTGGATTTCTCATGCATTTCAGATAGAAATAGGGCTTTGGAGGGTGTCCCATACTTCTACAATCAAGTCGGCTTGTTCATTAAACCATGGCATGTTGGTTTCATCTCAGCAGAGGAGTTGTTGAACAAGGTCCCGGTGTGGGTTTGTCTACCTCGACTGCAGCTTGAATGCTGGAGGAGTGATATTCTTCAATCTATTGCAATGGTATTGGGTAAGCTGATTGGTCCCTCTCAGCAAACATTGGAGAAGAAGATCTTTTCCTATGCTCGTGTTTGTGTGGAGATTGATTTGAGTCAGCCTTTGCCCGATTCTATTGATTTGACAGTGGGATCTAGTTCATGGACACAACCCTTGGATTATGAAACCCTGCCATTTAGATGTTGGTTATGTCGTGAGTATGGTCATCTTCAGAGAAGGTGTCCACGTGCTTCTGGTGTGGGTAACTCAAGGAATGGGAATGATTCTTCAAGCTTAGGATCTGAGAAGGGAAAAGGACCCATGCAGGGGGTGACTCTGGATGATGGGTTTGTACCTATTAGGACACGAAATAAAGGTCGAGGGATGAAGAGGACTTTTTGGGACCGCCAGGAGGAGGAGGTTTTCAACAAGTTTGAGGCACTAAATGATTTAATTCATGAGGAGGGGGTCTCTCTTGACATGCATGTGGGAGATAACCTAATTACTTCTCACAATCCGGAGCCTATGGCTCTTATGTCTTCGGCCTCTATCCCTCTGACAACTCCCGAGGAAGTAAAAGATTCTTCTTTTCTTTCCCCTGAGGTAGGGCTTGGGGATTTGTGTGTGAGGACTGGTATTTCTTTGGTCTCTGTTGATGTTGGAGTGGGCGTAGATGGAGGTTCAGGTTCTAGAAGCTCTACAAAGAGTAAAGTTTCTGCTTCTTCTCATCTTTTGGGTGTGCATCAAAAGTCTCTGAAAAAGGGTACTCCTGACAAGTCCCAAAAGGTGGGTAGGAAGAAAGATCAAGAAAAAGTTAAGTTGGCTGGTGAGACGTTGGTTGAATCTGGGTCAGTGAAGACCTTGGATACTCACTTTTCCCAACCTTCACGATGATTGTGCTTTCATGGAATGTGAGGGGTATGAATAGCATCCCTAGACAAAAGGCTATTGGGGATTTGGTTCGTGCTCATTCTCTGGATTTGGTTTTTCTCCAAGAAACTAAGTTATCTATTGATAGTATGATGCAGAGTGCTTCTAAAATTTGGAATAGAGGTCTTTGTCAATGTGTGGGGGCGTTGGGGAGCTCTAGAGGTTTTTCCTACTTCTCGGATCCTCGACGAATCTCTCCTATTTGGTGGTTTTCTAGTAGATTATCCATCTCTCTTGTTGCGGTAAGTTTGGAGACCGGGGAAAGAGTTTTTTTTTCCAATATCTATGCTCCGTTAGATGTTCCTGGTAAGAGTCTTTTATGGTCTCATATAAATTTTTTGAGATCTTTGGACCCCTTTTTACCTTGGATCATGTCTGGTGACTTTAATGCAATTGTCTCTCTCGAGGAGAAAAGGGGGGGTGTGCCTCGTCTAGATGCATCCTCTGATCTTCTGAGGGAGAACATGGCCCATCTTCGACTTGTTGATATCGAACCCGTAAATGGCACATTTACTTGGAATAATAGGAGACTTGGGGAAGAAGCTATTTCTGAAAGATTGGATAGGTTCCTAGTATCTAGTTTCTGGGTTAGTGACAAATGGCTAATAAACTCTGCAATCTTGGATTGGCGAGGATCAGATCACTGGCCAATCAAGTTCTCTACTTGCTTGGCTGGTGGTTCTAAGAAGCAAACTTTTAAATTCCAGATTATGTGGCTCAGGGAGGAGGGTGTTTTTGACTTAGTGTCTAACTAGTGGGCTGAAGGTCAACCAACTTTTGGGACAGTGATGTACACTTTTATGAAAAGACTTCAATATGTGAAGTATAAAATAAAGTATTGGAATAAGCATCAGTTTGGCAACGTTTTCCAGTAGAAAAGGGCTGCCCAAGAGCATCTGGATTCTATCACCAGGCAAATCAGGGAGCACAGGTTTGATGCGGCTTTAAGAAGGTTGGAGGAGGAAGCAGTCAAAGTTCTTGAGGAACGGGAGCTTCGTGAGGAATTTTTTTGGAAGTAGAAGGCTCATATTGATTGGCTTCTGGAAGGGGATAAGAATACCTCCTTCTTCCATAACTCGGTAAAGGCTAGAAGGCAAGGTAATACTATTTCTTCTCTTCATTCTTCTGAGGGATCTGTTCTTTCTTCCTCTTTGTAAATTTCTAGTGAGGCTGTTCGTTTCTTCTCTAATCTTTTTTCTGAAGATACCCTGCTGGCCATTAAGGAGGAAGACTCTATCCTGGCTTGTATCCCTCCTTTGGTTACAATGGATATGAATGCCTCTCTTCTTCATCCAATTTCTCTGAAGGAGTTAGAGGATGTGGTGTTTTAGCTGAAAAAGGGGAAGGCTCCTAGTCCTGATGGGTTCCCTATTGAGTTCTATCAGGAATTTTGGGAAGTGATCAAGCTTGACTTACTGGAGGTTGTGCAAGAATATCTAAGGAATAAGAAAATTTTGAGAGCTATGAATGCCACTTTTCTTGCCCTCATCCCAAAGCATGAGGGTGCCAATTCTTTAGATCTCTTTGGTCCAATTGCTTTGTGTAATGTGGTGTATAAAATCATCACAAAACTAATTGTTGAGTGCTTGAAGCCTTGGTTGGATAAGCTAATCTTAGAGGAACAAGGGGGATTTGTAGCAGGTAGACAGATTCTAGACGGAGTTGTGATTGTGGTGGAGGCTATTCATTCTATGGCCTCTTCAAGGGAGAAGGCTATGTTTATAAAACTAGACATGTCAAAGGCCTATGATAGGGTCAATTGGGGCTTTCTGATCAAAATTATTGGAGCCTTTGGGTTCAACAATGAGTGGATCGATTGGGTCATGTGTTGTGTAAAGATGCCCTCCTTTTTAGTTCTCATAAATGGGGAATCCTCTGCATTGTTTGGTGCCTCAAGAGGTCTTCGATAGGGAGACCCTTTATCCCCTTATCTATTCATTTTGATGGCTGAGGGTTTGGGGAGGTTCATCAAGTCACAGGTTGCGGCTGGGCTTATACATGGATGGAATTGGAACAACTCCCTTGCTCCTCAAACACATCTTCAGTTTGTGGATGACTCAGCCTTGATGGGGGTTGCTAAGGTGGCGGAATCAGTTGCTTTGCGTCAGACTTTGGATTGCTATTTGGCTGCCTCAGGACAACACATTAATGAAAGTGAGTCTTGCATTTATTTCTTTAATACTCCTAGGCTTATTCAACATTGTATTGCCAGGATCTTAAGGTTTCAGGTGGGGAATCTTCCCTTTACCTACTTGGGTATCCCACTAGATGTGCGCCCACCTCCTAGGTGTTTTTGGCAGGAGGTGATTGATAAATTTTGAGGACTGGTTTGTCATTGGACCTATAGGTGGTTATCAACGGCGGGCAGAGTCACTCTTTTAAAATCTGTTGTGCAAGCTCTACCTATATACAGATGTTTTGTGATGACTGCCCCTTCAAGTTTCATCAAATATTTTGAGGGGCTTTGTAGGTAGTTTTTGTGGTCGGGTAATCTCCTCTTGAGAAAGTGGGGCTTAATTAAGTGGGAAGTTGTATCGAAGCAGGATGGTGGCTTGGGACTGCGTAGAGCGGATTGGAATGGACAAGCATTGGCGGCTAAGTTATTTTGGAGGTGGTGTTCTCATCAGCATCAGACCTGGGCCAAGATTCTTACCTTCAAGTATCTTGGGGAGGTGGATGGTGCTGAGGTTCCGCGCTTTAGTCTTTTGGGAAGAGGGTCTATGATCTGGGAAACTCTCAAGAGGGGAGCTTCGCTCATTAAGAAAAGCCTATTCTGGATTTGCAATAGAGGTTCTGATGCTCTCTTCTGGCTTGACTCTTGGGATGGCTTCCCGCCTATCCTCTCCTCACATCCTCACTTGGAGAATTTAAGCAGGATTTTTGTTCAAGCTGGCTAGAGCAGAGTGATGGACTTCAAAGCCCCTCAGGCCTTGGGGCAGACTGTCATTTATCAGTGGAAGGATATGCAAGAGTGGCCTCTGGGCAAATCCTTGGAGGATAGGAGGGAGTTGTCCTCCATTTTAGCTGGTAGAGTGTGTTGTTCTCTTTCAGAGAGGGATGTGTTGGCTTGGGGCTCAGATCCTAAAGGGAAGTATTCTGTTGCTTCAAGGTATCATGCTTTGGGTAGACAGGATTTAGGCAGTGTTGAGGTTCCTTGGTGGAAGAACATTTGGAATAAATTCTCCTGCCAAAATGCAATTTTTTTTCTTGGCTGGTGGTGTATGGCAGGTGCCTGATGTGGGAAAACCTTTGCAAGCGGGGCTTCCAAGGTCCCTCTTTTTGCTATCTGTGTCTCAAAGATGTAGAGACTGTTTCTCATCTTTTCTTCTATAATTTATATGTTTATGTTTATATGTTTATGTTTATAATTTTTATGTTTATGTTTATAATTTATAATAAGTTACCCATAGTGGAGCACCCTAACTTCGCATTTCTCAAAAACCTATGTGGAAATTTCAAATCACTCCCAATTTTGTACAACAATTTATTTGGCAACTCATGTGCTTCTATATTTCATTTTAGAGCCACATCAACATGCTTTTTGTTGAGGTATCCAGAAAGGCCCAAAAAAAAAAAGAGGCCCATAGTGGTTCTCTAAGTCATGTTTTATTGGTGCACTGATGTGGCATCACATGATTTGTCACTTTGTGTACTTTATAGATAAGAAGTGTTTTGCAATTGGATATTAAAGTGCTCCACTATGGGGTCCATGAGGACTACTTCTATCCCCACTATTGGACCCTGTTCCATTATGGGCCCCTCTCCCCTAGTTTTACTTTATAATTATTTTTTAAAAAAAAATATTTACTTTATAGTGTGTTACATTCATTATCTTTTGAAGGCATTTAGGTCAATAATTATTTATTTTAAATTTTTTTTTTAAATGACACTATTTACTTTAAATTTATTCTTGAAGAATTATTGTATTTTTTAAGAACAATACAATAAATCATAAAAAAAATATAAAGTAAATATCAATATAATTTTTACTTCATGGGTTATTTTATTTTTGTCCCTGAATATCAATTTTTATTTTTATTTAAATAATTTTTTGATTAGGTAAAAAGGATTCAAGATTTGGGACCTTTTATCTAAACAATGTTGATATTTATATTTATATTTTATTTTTGTTGGATTTTTTTTTCAAATATGTGTTAGTTGTGTTTTAGATTTGATTAAATTGAATGTTAAAGTCTCTATAAATATTAAATAGGTTTTTATCAAAAAAAATTAAGAATAAAACTACATAAATTAAAGTCCTTTTATTTTAATGAATTTTAAGTACAAATGAAGAGGTGATTTATAAAACTTAAATAAAAATAAAAATTTATGTATCAATGTATTTATCTAATAAAAAAATTTGTATAGTTGACAATAAAATAATTCATTCTAATGTTTATAGATATATATATTTAAAATATCCTAATTTTATCTTTATGTAAAAGATCGTCTTTCCTATAAAATTGTAAAAATTAATGATTATGAATTATTATAATCTTAACTTTCTAATTTAAATTATTTGATCAAGTAATATTTTTATATTTATTTTAGTTGTACTAAAAAATGTCTTAAACCTACCAACACCATTTTTTGCATTAATTCTTCCTCCTCCAAGTACATATTTAAACAAGAGCTGCAGGGCAGCCAAGTTCCTGCCAAAAAGTTATAGAATAGTTATGTTTTAATATGTTGTGTTTGATAAGTTTTAGCAACAATGTTGAAAGAACAAATAAATAATCAATTAATTAATGAAACTGCATCTGAAGAAGGTGATTAAACACATTTCAATTAAACTATATATTGATAAGTAATAAAAGGTGTATAAATAAATTATATGTGTGGTTGCATAGTTCTTGTTAGAAACGTGAATTCCACAACAACATGAAAAAAATAGTCTTTTCTTAACTTAAACTCCTTGCTCCATACCACAAAACAACAAACTAATCAGCGAATAAACACATTTTAATTATATGAAAATTTGTAGACAAGGCAAATGTAATCATTGTTCATTTGAAGAAACTTTTTTATGTGAAGCTCAATTTGAACCATTATAGAAAATAGTTCCTCATTGAATGAAGAAAATACTTTCAAGTCTTTTACCAATATTTCTATTGCTCTAACTCTGATTGACTTGAAATCACAAGAATATGCAAAAAATAAAAAATGAATCTTTGAAGTATATTTCAGTTCTAAAGGATATAGCTTTGCACTCACTCCACATTCATACTTTAGTTTATTAAAAATGGATTTGTGGCGTAGACTAGTTATGTATTGAATATTTTCCTCAACACAAACTCTTCTTTACTAGTCAGCGGGAGATTTAGGAATACAAATGGTAGTCAATAGGAGATTTAGGAATACAAGTGGTAGGCATATAGGGAGAGACCCACTATTTTCAAATCAAGGTATGGTGATACATAAATAAGCATATGGTTATATTATATATATATTTCCATGAGGAGAGATGGAAAATGTGATTAAAGAACGGAACTATAGGTTGGGCTTAAATGTCACACACTAAGCATTGACTTAGTGTGGGCCTTGCTAATTGCAATCTTATTTTCCTCTTTCATTTTTGCTAACTGGGAAATTCACCCACCATCCATCCATGCATCATGCCATTAATCATTATCAATGGGTCTGTAGCACTTATCAATTCACTGTAAAATACCCATGTTTGTGAGACTTGAAGGAATATAGAGAACTTTATTTGTTTTAATTGTATAATATAATATATTATATAGTTTTATCTTATATTGCATATTATATAATGTGTGCACAATAGTTATATGTGTTAAATTCAAATTAAAATTATTTAATTTAATAGTTATATGAATACTATGTTGTTATATTACATATAAATATTATAATATAGTATTTTAAATATTATATTATATATAATATTGTTATAATATAATATAAAATAATGATATGTTATATTATATATTATATTATATAATTATATATTATTATATTATATATAAATGTTATAGTATAATATATTATAAATATTATATTGTTATATTAGATATAAATATTATAATATAATAGTTTAAATATATAATACTTATATATAATATATTAAATTATGTTTGTATTATATATATATATATATTAATTATACTAAAACTATAGTATTATATATAATTATATTATTTATAATATTATAATATATGATATGATATATTATAAGATAATAATATAATTATATAATATAAATCATAATAAAATATATAAACATTATATAATATAAAAATATAATATTATTAAAAAAACTCATTTTCATCTTCTTTTATTGAGGATTAAGCTATCATCAACCTTATAAATTTGATGTATTTAATTACTCATAATATTATTTACAAATTATTCATAAGGGATGAAGAACTCCAACACTCCAAAATACTTAGATTAATTTTGATGAAGGATTTGGTGGGGTTTCAAATCTTTGAGGTGGGTGGAAAGATGTAACCAAGTAACAATTAAAATTCTCTCTAAAATAATCACATAGACCTTCCAATAGTTTTTAGGATTTGTGGATTGGGGATGCCAAAGAAGGCATGAATGTGTGGGAAATCTCAATAACATAAAAATCTAGAAAACTTAACACAGTGGATTTCACAAGGATTCTAGGTGAGGTTTCAAGTGTTGAGATTAGGTATTGTACACCTTATATAAAAAAAATATATTATAATATTGTAGATTAAATAAATATTTAGTGTGGTGCATCTAGGAGGTATGTTTAGCTACATTAGATATTTAAATTAAATAAGATTAAATCATTTGTACAAATAAAATAAAATAACAATACCACTGCTTGCCTTTGAGATAATATAAAATTAAAAAATCCCATAAGTTGCAATTAACCATAAAAATTTAAAATTTCAATCCAAAATTTTCCTTCATATCTTTCTTTTACCATAGTACTCTATCTTTTCTATAGGAATACACAGGATGAGATAGTTAACAATTATATTGTTAATACTTTGTCTTTTGGTTAAAATTTAGATTTATAACCACATATTTATTTATTTTTTTGAAAACAAAGGGGTAAAAACTTTATTAGAAATCAGAAAAGAGCATTACAATAATAACCACGGGACCCAGTCCCAGAAAACAAGGCGAAAACCCCACAACATAAAACAAAATCAACTATCCCCATGTATCCTCCTATCCTCTTCCAAGAACCGGTCTAAATCCAGATGCAGCTCAGGGTTAACTTGATCCCAATCCTCAACCTTCCAACCACTATCTTGCTCAGAGGCCCATTTGGCCAAGCAGTCAGCAGCGCGATTCCACTCCCTTGGGATGTGAACAAAGGATGCCTCCTCCATCCGAGAACTAACTTGAAGAATCCGTTGAACCACCGAAGCCAACTGCCAATTTATATCAGATATCTTTCGCTCATTCAAGAGATTAATCAAAATCTGTGAATCAGCTTCACATATAACCTTTCTCCATCCCAAAGCAAGGGCCCTCTCCATAGCATGAAGAATTGCTAGACCCTCCATGAAGTTAACAGTCTTCACCCCCTCATGTATAGAGAATAGAAAAATCACCGAACCAGCTGAGTCCCTGCCAACCCCACCAATTCCAGCAGGCCCAGGATTTCCCCTAGAAGAACCATCAGTATTGATCTTTAAAAATCCATTGGGAGGAGGTAACCACCTTCCAACCCGTTGGACCCTCTTTTTCCCATGCCTACAGTTCCTAGAACTGACAAAAGATGAATGAATTTCTTGAAGACCTAGTCTGGCCACCAACTCAGCATCACCTCTCTCCAAGGGGAAAACCACATCACATTTAGCTAAAACAGACTCCTGCACCATTCCAAGCATACGCATCCAAACTTGCCGACCCACCAACTTCTGATCACGAAAAATTCTGCGGTTCCGCTCCAACCAAATCTGCCAAAGCAGAAAGGTAGGGCCCACAAACCAAACTTCCTGCAAAAAGGAAGCCATAGAAGGAGGTCTTCCCATACTATCCCAGAATTCAACCAAAGAGCACGCATGAATACAGGGAAGCTTCCACACCTCCCACCACCAATGCCAAAGTTGCACAACAAAGGGGCACCGAAAGAACAAATGTGAAGAATCCTCTTCCGCTCCCCCACACAAAACACAAATTGAAGGTCCTTGAAATCCCCGTTTACGAATGTTATCCCAGGTCAAGCACCTATTCCAAGCCAAAGTCCAAACAAAGCAGTTGCATTTAGGCCACGAGAGTTTATTCCACACCCTTTTCCACCAATGAACCTCAGCCCCAGTTAGCTTCTGAGCCAATAACACCTGATAACCAGAAGCAACAGAGTAAACCCCCTTAGGATTATGGGTCCAAGCAAGAATATCTTCTTCCAGAAGAGAACTACAACTCCTACTATGAAGAATCTTGTGAAGCTCAGCACTTTCTTCCGCAAGTCCCAAATCTGGCCACTCTGCGGGATCCTTCCAATGAGCTACCTCCAACTGACCAAAAGAAGCAACAGACTTGAAGTCACTCACCCTAGCCCAGCCAGCCTCGAGAAATCTTTGGCACAAAGGAAGTAGATTGGGGAACTGAGAAGTAAGTGGAGGGAATCCATCCCAAGAATCCGACCAGAAGAGAGCCTCAGTTCCACGTCTACAGATCCAAAATAAACCTTCCTTAATAAGCTTTGCACCCTTCTGAAGAGTATTCCAAATCACTGAACCTTTCCCCTCAAGAGGGTAACGAGGAAGATCCTGCCGTGGAATCCCCGGGAAATACTTATGAGATAATATCCTGGCCCACGGTTGATCCTGTTCCACACACCATCTCCAAAATAGCTTAGCAGCCACAGCCACTCCAGATAACGCAGACTGTCGAAGACCAAGACCACCAAATTGCTTTGGGCTGCACACAACATCCCACCTAACCAGGCTCCACTTGGAAGAAGCCAAACTTCCCGCCCATAAGAACTGCCTTTCAAGAGAATCCAACTCCCTCAGAAAACCCATCGGAGCCACCTGAAGCATACATCTGTAGGTAGGGAGAGCCTGCACCACCGACTTGAGAAGCTGAACCCGCCCCGCAAAAGACAACCATCTGTGGGTCCAATGATTAACTTTTGCACGGAGCTTATCAATAATATTCTGCCAAGAACCCTTGGGAAGATGGCGAACAGAAATTGGGAAACCCAGATAAGTCAAAGGGAGAACCCCTATCTGAAACCTTAAGATATTAGCAATTCTTCTCTGTATGGGGCTCGGCGTGTTGAAGAAGAATATGGAAGACTTCTCCTCATTAATCAATTGTCCTGAAGCAACAAGATATATGTCCAACACCTGCCTCAAGTTAGTAGCTTCCCTAACAGTAGCCATCCCCATCAGGGCAGTATCATCAACAAACTGCAAATGAGATTGCGGAGGCAAGTCTCCACCCCATCGCCAACCTTGAATGATGCCAAGCTCCACCCTTCTTTTCAACAAACGACCAAGGCCTTCCACAAGAAGCAGAAAAAGATACGGAGAAAGAGGATCCCCTTGGCGCAAACCCCTAGAGGCACCAAAAAGTTCAGAATGATCTCCATTTATCAAAACTGAGAAGGAAACAGATGTGACACAGCTCATGACCCATTGGATCCACTCCTCACCAAAACCAAAAGCAACAAGGATCTTCTGCAAAAAAGACCATCTAACCCTGTCATAAGCCTTAGCCATATCCAGCTTAATGAACATAGCCTTCTCATGGGAGTTGTCCATGGAGTGGATGGTCTCCGTAGCAATGACAACCCCATCAAGAATCTGCCGACCTGCCACAAATCCACTCTGTTCCTCCGAAATCAACACTTTAAGCCACTTCTTCAGTCTCTCAGCCAATAACTTTGAGATGATTTTATAAGCCACATTGCAAAGAGAGATAGGCCGGAACTGAGATAACCTATCAGCCCCTTCACACTTGGGTATGAGAGCAAGGAAGGTGGAGTTCAGAGCACGAAGCATCTGTTTATTCCTTTGGGACTCAAGGACAACAGCCAGAAGATCCAACTTTATGATATCCCAGAATTCCTGAAAAAATTCAATCGGGAAACCATCGGGACCAGGAGCTTTACCCTTCTTCATCTGAAACACAATCCCCTCCAGCTCATCAAGAGAGATATCTTTCATCAAATACTCATTCGCCTCCCTGGAGACCAACTAAGGAAAACAAGAAAGAACTTGTGCTTCCTCAACAAAGCCCCCTTGTGAATCCTCCCTAAATAAAGTAGCAAAATACTGAGATGCCTCAGCAGAGATTTCTTGAAACGAGGCAAGACGTTCACCCCTATCATTCACCAGAAAAGGAATGGAATTACCATGCCTCCTATCCTTCACAGAATTGAAGAAGAAGGCGGTGTTTTTATCACCTTCCTGTAACCATTCAACCCGGGCCTTTTGCTTCCAATAGATTTCTTCCCGCAATTCAAATTCCTCAACCACTTTCAAAGTCTTAGCCTCCTCCCTTAGAAGATCCTCAGAGGCCCCATTCTCACGAATCAACCGCGTAATATTATTCAACTCCTCCTGTGCGGCAACCTTAGCATGAAAGATATTACCAAAACATCGCCGATTCCACCTTTTAAGCTGATATTTGACAAACTGAAGAAGCTTGGAGAATGTGTACATTGCCGTACCAAAAGTTGGTCTACCAATCCGCCACCACTCAGCCACATAATCATGAAGAGTGGGATCCCGTAACCACATAAGCTGGAACTTGAATGAGGGAGACCGAGGCCCCCGTGCAGAGATAATACTAAGCTTAATAGGCCAATGATCAGAACCTCTCCAATCAAGAATTTCAGATCGAGTGGACCATAAGTTTCCAACCCAATAACAGGAAACCAAGAAACGATCTAGCCTCTCAGCAACACAACTCTCACCAATTCTCCTATTATTCCAAGTGAAGCGACCATTACTAGGTAGAACATCAATAAGATTTAATTCAGAAATGCTATCTCTGAATAACAGAGCAGAAGGCTCCAACCTAGGAATTCCACCTCTTTTCTCAGACAATTCCACAATAGCATTAAAATCGCCAGCCATAACCCACGGATGGTAAGGAGCTAAGCTACGAACAAAACGAAGATGGGACCATAGAAGTTGTTTACCCAGAAACTCAACAGGAGCATACACATTAGAGAGGAGAATACACTCACCAGTCTCATACCAAGAGGCGACAAGGGATATAGAGGATCTAGAGGACATCCACCATAGGGGGAAAATCTTCCGAGGGTTCCAAAAGCAAGCCACCCCTCCAGAAGCACCAAGAGCCCCCACACACTGGCATTCACCATATTTCCACAGCTTAGGAGCCATGGCCAACATATTATCTACAGATAATTTAGTCTCCTGAAGAAAAAGAACATCCGGAGAATGATTCCTAACCAAATCACGAACAGCTTTTTGTCGAGGGCCACTGTTCAAGCCCCTTACATTCCATGAGAGAACAATCATTTCTGGGGGCATGAAAAATGTGAATCAAGAGTCTTGACTGACCCTGACTCCACCAAAGTTTCCCCAGTTAATTTAATCTTCTCCATATCCTTTTTCCTTCCCAGCTTGGAAGTCCTGTCACCAACCCCTTTCTTCAGTTCATTTTGCTGAATACCTAAACGAGAGGAGGCCAAAGAGCTCTTCCCCACATCCTTGCCACCTTTTAGGGGCAATGGGGAGCCACCTCCACCACTCTTCGAAGCTCCAATAGAAGATTCTTGTTCAGTCTGGACAATCAATTGTTGATCTGTATCCATCTGCCCAACCCCAATCTCCTGCACATCCTGCATGGCCTCCAATGGTGGCCCATCCTGTCCTGTACCCAAAGTTCCCTGATCCAAGTTCAGCAACCCCGGATTCACTTCCTCCTGGCTGAGATCATCCAGCACCTCAAACCTATTAAAAGTTTCATCATCCTGCCTCTCCCTCAAGGTCCGCTTCTGGCCCCGATTCCTATTGCGAGCCTTAACAGGGACATAACCATCATCTCCATTACCATCACCCGGAATAGGCTCCTTACCATTATCAGTCCTAGGAGGATTACGAGAAGGCTGAGAAGGTTGGGGCCCCACAGGCTTAGCCCTAGGGCACCTACGCTGCAAGTGACCATATTCATGACAAAGACGACACCGAAAAGGTAGGGTTTCGTAATCTAGCTGTTGAACCCAAGTATATGATCCAGCACTCACTTCAACAGAATCTGGTAGTGGCTTGCTTAAATCAATTTCTACACAGATACGAGCAAAAGTCATTACCTTTTTGTACTGCGTCTGTTGTGAAGACCCAATAGGTTTACCGAGCATTGAAGCCACCAAATGCAACACGTCATCCCGCCAACACTCAACTGGAAACCACGGCAACCGAACCCAAACTGGAATCCGACTCGGTATTGCCTCAGTCGGGTTGAAGCCAGCATGCCATGGCTTGATAAACAAACCCACCTGGTTATAAAAATAGGGGCCACCCTCGAAGACCTTATTCCGATCTGCCATGCAATCAAAAGAGACCATAAAAAAGTTGTTCGCAAGGAGCCTAATCTCCATCTCCCCCTCCGGCATCCAAGTCCGTTGAGCCCAGGATTCCAAAAAATGCAGCGAGACTCTCAAACCCATGAACTTGCAATAAAAAGAGTGCCTTGAATAGTATTCAATATCATCTGCAAGCATTTCCATCGGGATAATCAGCTTCGGTCGCTCTTTGCATCTTTCCAAACACCCATTAATCTTCGTAATTCGGGAACCATTAACCGATCCTAGATCATTCATCTCCATCTCTGAAGAAAACAGCGTATTATCAAAAACATTCACTCCATGCGCCGAAGGCTTCGAACCAAATGCTGAACGGAAATCCAATTTGGGGCTAACCCCAGATGTTTCCCCACCCGGCATAGCAAAAAACAAGATCCCCAGCAGGCATGCAAACCCCCAGGACACTTTAGCAAGAAATGGAAAAAAGAAAAGACCCCAAGGGCAGGATCAAAACCCTTCCACCCACAAGCCACCCAAACAGTAGCAAGAAGGCCTCCAGAAAAGAAAAAAACCCCACCACCACAGCCCCGATAGCTTCAAAAAACCCCCCCCCCACAACGCATAAGCGAGCAACACACAGGGAACGAGCTAGGGCACGATCGCCCTAGCTCGGCTTGCAGAGCACGCAAACGCCATCCATCTCTCCGTCTCTAACCACATATTTATGAATATAAATATTTATTATTATTTTTTTGAGACACTTTGAAATAAATATTAATAATTTTATTAAATAACTTTTATTACATTAGTTTCACTTTATATTAGTGTGGGTTTAAAGGCTTGAATTTTTTTCCCTATATATTATGTCATTTAGTCTTCATATTATTATAAAAATATATTATAAGGTATCAACTTTTAGTGCATTCTTAGAAATTTAAGATCTAATAGCATTAAATACTTGGTGGCTATAGATCCACTTGTCCATTTATCTATGTGATGAATATCTAATTTTTTGATCCTTTATGAACACTCTATTCATGATTAATGATATTTTTTGAAACTTTTTACATAAGAATTTTATGTAATTTTCTTTCAATTTACATAAAGTAAGAATAAAAGTCAAATAAATTAACTACCAACTTATTCAAATTTAGAGTTAAATAACATAATCTAAGACTAACAAATATTTCTTCTTATTTTTTAATAATTAACCATAAAAATATAAAATCTCAATCTAAAATTCTTATGCACTTAAGAGTTAAATAACACAATTTAAATTTTATTTATTTATCTAGGTGTTGTGTTCAATCATATTATAAACAAATATTGTAAAATATGAGTTACTAATTAATAATTAATAAGATTAAATACTTGATGGTTATAGATGAATTGTTAATTTAATAAAGATAATAATAAAAAATAAAATACATTAACTAATAAAATTACTCAAAAATATTTTTAAAAAATTATTTTATTAAAATAAGTCATATTTTTTATAAAATATAGATATTTATTTAGACAATTTAAGTTTCAATTTAACACATATAAGAGAAAAAAATTATATAATATGCAATATAATATAAAATTATATATTATATTATATTATTCAATTAAAAATAGAGTTGTGTAAAACAATATAAGTTAAAAATATTAACTTATATTCTTGGGGGACGAGGTAAAGTTCTTGACAGTCCTCCAGGTTTGACAAACACCAACACATTGACAAATACTATGGACCCATCATATAATGGTTAATGGCATGATGCATGGTAGATGGCCCTCTATTTGGCAGTTAACATAAGGATTCTTCCCTTAAAATGATATATATCTACTGAATACTTAAGCCAAATGACATCAGTACAAATGTAGAGATTTAAAATAAAAGATAGCAATAATTATAATATTTATAGGGAGAAGTTGTTGACTAAATAAAATAATCTTTTTGAAAAAATCTAAGACTACCATATAAGGAGGATTAACCAATTAATTAAGTAACAAGAAGTTTAAAATAGTAATAATTACCATATTTTTTTAGTATAATTTTTTGAAAAAGAAAAATTGTAGATTTTTAAAAGGAGTATATTGTTTAAAACTAATAAGTAAAAAATTATGTACAAAGATTTTACAAAAGATCAATTAAGAGAAGAGATAAAGATCAATTTCTCATTAAATTAAATGCAAAGAATACTTCTAAACCTTATTATCCATACACTCAATACCAATTTTATATGCTCTTCAATTACATGCAAAAAAGAACCATACACAGATTTTTCTAAAACTTGTTTCTTAGATTGTCCAAATTTTGTAAGCTCAACTTCCAAAAGAGAATGTACAAAAATTAAAATATATATACACATTCAAATGTGTAATGAAGAGAATTAACATCTTTTCCAAGGAAGTTGCCAACAAAGAGGTCATCAATCAAGCCCTTGCATGCCACGATAGTTATGTTTAAATTTTTTGCTTCTTGCCCTAATCTATATAAGTAATATTTCCCTTTGTTGTTTTTAGTGTCCCATGAAGATTGACTCAAATTTTATAAAGTTCAGATAATTCACAGAAGAACATATTCAATTAGACCCCATTATCTTAAAAGAAAAAGGAAAAAAATATTCCTAGCAATAAACATGTAGCTGGCTTTAACTTGTCGATCCTCACATTCTAACATTGGTATTATCATTATATTGTGGAAGTGGTGCTCCAAAATGCATTTAAAGATTTTAACTTTTTTATCAATTGAAGGGAAAATACAACTAGTAGAATCTGCAAAATCAAAAGAATATTATAATACATTTTATAAACTTTTAAAATATAAATTACAAGACAATTATTAGGAATGAAATAGAAACTACTTAGATCAATTCTTCCTCCTCCTCATAAAATAAGATGAAGAAAATTCTACCCCATTTACATTCCAAAAAGAAAAGAATTCACATAAAACTTGAAATGAAACTTCTACCCCATTTACATTCCAAAAAGAAAAGAATTCACATAAAACTTGAAATCTTCATAGTTTAGATGGTTCTGTGAATTATCAAGAACTAAGAAAATACTTATGCTTGATATGTGATGTCTCTTATCTTGAATCGTAGCAATTCCACTGGAAGGAGGAGAATCCTCTAGTTTTTCTCCCTAAAATCAAACCTCTCCTAAAATCATATATAAATTGAGTTGGTATTGGTATTGATATGCATGAGGCCCAAGAAAACATTTAACTAACTAAGGTGCTCAAAAAACATAAAACTAACCAAATTTATACAATAAAGCTTATTTTTATGCTCTTTATTAACTTAAAAACTACCACTAACAAATATTTACAGTGAGAATTGTTTTCACAATCTTATAGTTTTATGAGAATTATTTTCACATCCAAGATTTAATCTTATATTTTTGTGTACAAGCATTCAGCCTTGCCCTAATTAAGGTTAAAATATTAAATTATAATGTTTAATCATTGCAGCATGCCAAACATTTCGGTTGTAAAATTAAAATGGTATATTCATTTCGGTTGTTTTAGTTTATTGTAGACTGTTGTGGTTTTCATAGCCAATAAAATTTTGAATAATTAGTTAAATATTTTTTTAGTTCCTGCCATGGAACTATAGTGATTAATTGTTTTGCTTGCAGCCAATCAAATTCAAATTATTCAAATTATATAGGTTAATTATTCAAATTATTTTTGTAATACAAACCTTGCTAGTTCTCGATACTAATAAATTCAACTATGCTAAATTTTTTGAAAATTATTTTTTGGTTAAATAAATGTATCTATACATTCAAACTATATTTTAAGATTAATTTTTGGTAATATTATTTTTCATTTGCCTTTGATAAATTAAAATATATTTCTTGAAATCTATTTTTGTAATATAAAATCAATTAATACTAATTTCTTTTGAAATTTGATAGATTGAACAAAACTAATTTTCTTTTAAAAAAAATATATGAAAATAATTAATTTCTAGATAGTTTTAATATAATTACTTTTAAAATAATTTGATTATTTTAAAAATTAAACTGTATAATTTTTGCTAATACTAAATTAGATGCTAAATTAGTTTGATTTTTTTTAATTTTATTTCATACTTTTGGGTGTGCACGTGCAATTGAGGTACGCATTTTCTAGATTTAAAATTGAGGTTCAAAATATTTGGATTTGAAATAACTATTTTTTAAACCGTTTCTTGCATAACTGTTTTCTCATTTGAATATAATCAAACTATATAATTGCTTCATAGTTCATTGTGAATGCTTCTTCCTCTACAATTTGCAGGTGATTCAAGTACAAATTGATTCAAGTACAAATTCATATTTATGTTCTATGGGTAAAAGATGTTGGAATTATGAAGGTCAATCAATTTATCTATCTAACCATTTTGTTCTTTGATGTTTCATTTCTTTCTTTTGTCCTCTCATATTCTTGATTGTAACAAACTTCAAGATGCTCTCTTTGGAGTTGGATAGTTGAAATGTAAAAAGGACAGTAGTGCGTTGAGTTGTTGATATTGTATTTATCTAAATTAATAGAGTGCCCTTGCTTACTATATTGTATTTATCTGAATTAATAGAGTGCCCTTGCTTCTAAAAGTGGATGTAGTCTACATTTTCCATGAGTACATTTCGCAAATTTATTACCATTCTAAACATTTGTATTGGTCATATGCTCTTTTTTCCCCTTTAGTGCTTTTGAAGTGTCTTAGTGTATTGTTTTATTTTGAATAATAGTCAAAATTGCAGAGCAAGGATACCATGGGTGCAATGTAATTTTACATATTTTAAAGGTATTTTCAAGTTCTCTTCTGTCTTTCCTGTAAAATTTGTTTAATTTTTGTTTGTATCTTATCAATAATATTTTTAAATAGTGAAGTCAAATGAATATCAACAGTAACAAGTTCTCTTCTGTCTTGCCTACAAAATTTGTTTAATTTTTGTTTGTATCTTATCAATAATCTTTTTAAATAGTGAAGTCAAATGAATATCAACAGTAACATTTAAAAGAATGAAGTGTACTTAATATTTTTTATTAGTGAATAGAATACATTTACAATACAATTATGTCATATTCTTTTAGGCATAGTGAAATCAAATGAATATCAACAGTAACATTTAAAAGAATGAAGTGTACTTAATATTTTTATTAGTTAATAGCATACATTTACAATACAATTATGTCATATTCTTTTAGGCACTTTGTTAAATAGATTACATGTATTCTCCATGTCAATAATTGAAAGATCTTCTCATTATTTTTTATGAAATCCAAGTCTATTTGATAGATATTCTTATTGTCCTAAACAACATAAGTTGTAGATAAAACAGTCAATTCATATCAAATATGTAGTTTACAATTCTTTATGGGTAAAATAACAAAATATACTATTGTCAACACCCAATTTTTAGAACACAACAAAAAAAAATTAACAAGTATAACAATAATTTTAATTATTTGTGAATAAAATAAATATAATATAAATTAAAGTAAATTATATCAATATAATATATAGAACTATAATATATAATAATAAAATAGCATAAAATTTAATTTCTTAAAATAATTAACAATAATAATAAATTGATGGAGGAGCATCTAGTTGGAGGGTGTGTTTTGTGTTTGCAAAATATTCCATGATTTTGTTGTGCCAACATAAAATTTGGAAGCTAGAAGTTATTTAATTGTCAATGTAAATGGTGTTACTGCAAAATTATAAATTTTATATTTTCAAGAGAATTGGTGAGTCATGGGAGATTAGTTGTAATTTTTTTGTTTGTCAATAAATAAATTATTATTAATAATGATATAAGATAATAATATGGTTTTATAATATAATATAGCTAGTTTTAAATCTATTATATTTGATTATATATTATATTAATTTAATAAATTCATATATGTAATATATTAATTTTAACATGGCATTATAATAATATATATTATATAATATGTAACATATATAATCTAGTATATTTTTTAATTTATAAGAAAGAAAATATTATATAAAAAAGATCAATGGTTGCACTAATTTTTTTAAGATATTTTCCACAACAATGTTAATTTAATTATATTTATTTTTTCTAAAAGTAAAATGTTTGATTTTTTACTTTTTTAATTTTTGTTTTTTTTTCCCTCATCTCATTATTCCAAAGAAAATCAATTAAATAGGGTTAAGGAGGGTTTGTAGGAAAACTTCATTCAACTAATGAAAATGATACACTTGTTAAAATATTTGTTTTAATACATAAATTTGCATAATGTATTAGCAAATTTTCATATAGATAAAATTTATAATATACCTTAGTTAAGTTGATTTCCATATAATTGCAAGGGTGTGCAATAAAAATGCTAAAAAATGTTTATTAAGGTGAGTGTTATAATTAATATTACATAAATATAATCAAAATAATCTAATTTGAAAATATTAATAATTAAGAATTAGGTTTAGAATTAAGTTTATGATAATTATAATTATATAGATTAATTTACAATTATAATAATATTATTTTTTAATTAAATTATGATTAGGGTTATAGTTCACTAAAATACAATTAAATATTTTAGTAATTTAGAATTAGAATTAAAATTATATAATTATTTAACTTTAGGACTAGAATATATAAATATAAATATAATTTATTAATTATTATTTTAAAATTTAAAATAATTATAAAAATAACTATAGATGTTTTAATCAATTATATTATAACCATATCTTATTTAATAATTATTTTAAATGTTTAATTAAATAATTAGTCATGAGAATTTTTATAATCAAATAATTAATTACAACATTAGTTTTATAAATTAATTAAATTATAATTCTAGAGCCCTAATTATTATTAATAATTATAATTCTAAAATCATTATAATTATGATTAGGTTTAGAAATAGGGTTAACTAGTTTAATGGTTAGAATTATAGATATGATTAGAGTTAGGGTTAGGATTATTGTTAGAATTAGGATTAAAAATAGGGTTAAGATAGAATTAGAATTAGATTTCAAATTAATGTTAGAATAAGGGTAATGAAAAGGTAAATAATGTTCCCCTTAATCACACTTCAAAAATTTATCTTTATGTTAGAGTTAAAATTAGAGTTTGGTTTAGAATTAAAATTAGGATTAGAATCAAGGTTATAATTATGGTTAAGATTAGAATTAGGCTAAGGCTTACAATTAGGAAGGGTTAGGGTTAAAATTAGGGTTTCAATTGTGTTTACAATAGAAGTAGGGTTAGGGTTAGAATTAGAATGAGAACTATGATTAGGGTTACAATAAAAGTTATAATTAGGATTAGAATTAAAATTATGATTACAATTACAGTTAGGGTTAGGGTTAAAAGAGAGGGTTATAATTTACTTAAGTTATTCTAATGCATATAAACCAATACAATAATAGTCACTATTAATGCACAATGATAACTTAAATGCAAAATTTCTCACTTAGTTCACTTAAAGACCTATCTTCATCAACTATGTCCTAGCAATAGTAGTTACTATCAATGCACACTAATAATTTATTTAATTCACCTAAATATTTATTTTGATCAATTATGTCCTATGCTTTCCTTTATTTATCTGTATTGTCAAACAAAACTACTTTGAGAATATAACTATCAATTGCTATTTTTCCAATCTAATCAAACCATCGCTAATCTCAATTTTCCTACAAATCAAAGAGAAAAATCATCTGGCTAGCATTTGGTAGGAACTTCGCATCAATATCTAAGATTCACAAAAAATAAAAATAGGACTATTCTTGCACATTTTGGCAGGAACTTCGTTGCTCTGCATCAATTTTACGCGAGAAATTGGGCCTTAGAATTTTCTTAAATGTTCCATTTTCTCTATTTCTCATAACTAATGATTGTATACCTTATCCAAATTGGTTGTCTGACTGCACTCATATTCTGTAAGTTCATTATAGACACAATAGATTGAATATTGTAAATAACAACATTAGTCATTATTATAGGGATCTCTACTTTGATTTGTTTTTACCTTAGAATTTTTTCTTAAGTTTGGTTTTTGTTGATATAAGAAAAATAAATAAGGAGAGTCTAAAAATATGAAGCTAGCTTGATTCTACCCTCATTCATCTGCCCCTTAGATAAACTGATTTATAGTCTCATTGCATGACTTGTCTCTCATATATGCCATTTATTGAAACTTTAAACTTAGTTTCAACTATATTTAATATTTTGGTTAAATATAAGGTTAGAGTATCATTTTATCATCCTTCCAATAAATTGGAGGAACATAAATCTAGTTTTTCAGCCAAACCCAATAGCTTGATTTGGGACACTACTTGTTTATTGAGTGACATTAATGTATACCAAAATATAAAAAATTGAAGATGCCTTCAATCAGTATAAACCTACTCTTTAAAACAAAACTCTTGCTATAAAACTATCTAAGGATTCCATATTTAAATGTTGGTCATAATGGGTGCACCCCCTTGCAAGATTAATCACACTATAAGAAGATATAAAAATCACAAGGTTCCAAGCCTATTTGTCAAGTTGGAATAAATCCAATGCCACATTGCATGCTAAGTTCCATCATAGGCTTCTGCAACATCATCCCTTAACCATGGACCTTCATCACAAACCTTATCTTACATAAAAGGATAATTAACCAAATGTAGGTTGAGGTTGTGTAGACTTTCTATTGCATGATGACCCCAGTTACATATGTCATAGAAACAAGGTCATAAGTTTGTTGCAGACTATCAACATCCAGTTTGAAGTCATCAAACTTAGGAAAATATTCAGGAGAATAGGAATTCTATAGAGAAAATTTCTCATTACTCATTCTTAGAAGAAAAAACCCTAACCTACTTTTGTTGTTTACAGACAGTTTCTTTAATCTCATCCTTATATTTCTTTAGACAATTATAACTCCAAGAAGCCATATTGATAGCACGACCATCATTTGGAGGGAAGTAGAGGAAATCCTAGGAAATAAAGTATGAGGTTTGAACATAAAGTTAGTACAATGATCTTTCAAGATAGAGAAGTCCTATACATCTATTTTAAATTCCTTTGAATAAGATCCCTGACATTCATCCATTTTTCATTAAAATTCCTCTCATCCAAGCTTGATTGAACTAAGTGATGGTAATAGTATTCTCATAGACAAGTGTTTGGTCTTGGTATCCATGACACTAGGGGGAATGGGGATGGGAAGTGGGCTAGAATTAAGAACAATAAGGATTGTAGAATCTTTAACCAAACCAAGAGAATCCAAATGTTATAACTAAAATGAGGACTTTGTTTGTGGCCTCGACTTGGCCTTTCTATTGTTTTACATGGCCCTTGCTTGAGCTCACTTCGTCACATACTTTAGTGGCAAAGACAATGTATTTACACTAATGTGTTTGGCTAAAGTTTAATGGGAAAATGAAGTTCAATCCTCATATTTCAAATATTTCTTGTGGTTGGGATGGCCAAAGGGGCATAAAGTCTTGTTTTAATGGTTTTCCAATTCAATATTTTGTTACCTATTCTTTGGCATCAAGGCCACCATAGACTTTCCAAGGGTACATTACATGTTGCAGCATGAACTTGAAGTTCCAATGGCCTCGAATAAGATTCTCATGTGTCTGTTGAAGTACATTCCCAATCTCTTATTGTGCCACACACTTTAATACTTGGTTGGGCCCCAACTTGAACAACAATCCATTGATCAGATGGAATGCCTTGCTTTCCCATGCTAAACTTTAGTGGTTTCTTGCTTGTAATTCATGTATATTATATGAGGTTTGATTAATACTTGAAAGAAAATAGCAATCAACATTAATTAGAAAGAGGAAACGATAAATATTGATAGAGGGAATCCATTCATATTTGTGCTCATCAAAAACTTGGGATGAAAAAAATCTCACAAGTAGTTAAATTGAGTTTCAATAATGTCCAATGAGACAATAGAAGATTTGGGTTTGAAAAGGATAACACACCCAAATCCTTAGAAGTTATCTCAACTTCAAAATGGTCAACAAATATTGATAAATGAACAATGCTTAGTTGATTTTTAGATTTCTTGGTATAAGGACAAAATTTATTTGGCAAAATACACATCTATAAATTTATAAGTACAGATGTTTAGTCTATAAATAAATACACATTGATTAAGGGTGGACTACATTATCTCTTCTTAAAAAAAAAATTACATGTTAGAATATGGGCCATATTCTATTGAATAGCTCTAAAATTTGAAACATAGTAGACTATCTTTATTTAAGTATTAATTTAAAGTTTTAAACCATGTTTTCAAAAAAAATTATGTAGACTCAGGGATAGCTACTCAAAACATAAAGAATTTTCTATGTAGATTTTACTCATGCAGTAGAGGTATGGTACCTTCTAACTTCCTTTTTCAAAAAAAAATTGTCAGTAGAAGATGGTTAATATATAGCAAATTAAAACTATTGCTTCCACTTTTGCACGATCCTAGTGCTAAAAGAGAATATCAAAATTAGTTAGTTGATTTAGGCCTTTTGCAATATACTTCACATTATAAGTTTTATTAGGCTTATAAATGAGTTATCTAAATTACTGAATGGAATAAAAAGATCATTTTCTATCGTAAGGAATTTTATGGAGACATTAGGAACCTATAAGAGGACTTGAAACTATATGTTTTCATTTTCATTTGTGCAGAAAACTGTAACATTTAAGCAAGTTGGTTATACATGACTCTATGTACAATGAAAGTTCTAAAGATCTTTGCTTTTTGAAAGATGATGTTTTATCATTTATGCTAAATGGTTAAGGAAATCTTTGAACTCATAAATATTTACATAATGTTGGCAACATGTAAATTGTGCTTTCTTCATGCCTAAAAGCACAACCAGAGCATGAGAATTTTCAAGTGAGCAAAATTCTTTTGTTATAAGAGTCATTTTCTAATGGAAGACAAAGTTGACTCTATCAATGATCAAATTCCTAAATTTAGGCGACAATTGCTTTATCTTGACCAATTGTTCCTAAAACACAGTAAACTCAACAAATAAAAGAAAACTATTCTAAAACTTTAAGGCAGGAACTTCGCTGCTTTGCAGCTCTTGTTTATTATAGTTTTGTGGGGAAAAATGTCCTAAAAAAATTGCAATAAAAAATTAAATTATAATGTTTAATCATTGCAGCATACCAAACATTCCGGTTGTAAAATTAATATAACGTTGTAAAATTAAAATGTTATATTCATTTCGGTATTGCAGATTGTTGTGGTTTTCGTAGCCAATAAAATTTTGAATAATTAGTTAACTATTTTTTTTATTATAGTTTTGTGGGGAAAAATGTCCTAAAAAGACTACAAAAAATTTAATCACTACTTAACAAATAGGGGTCCGCTATAGTTCCCTGGCAGGAACTAATAATAATCTTAACTATTTATTATCCCATGAGGTATATTCTCTTTTTTTTTTAAAAAAGGGGTAAAAAAATTATTTAATCAAAACCAGAGTACAAAGCAAAGGCCACTACCAACTAACATCATCCAACCTTTGGTTGTTCAGCAAATCCACAACAATCTGAGAATCCGACTCACAAATGATCCTCCTCCAACCTAAAGAGCATCCACGCTCAACAACAATCTTAATAGCAAGGGCCTCCATCAGATTATTAGAATGTTGCCCTTTGTAACTAGAGAAGACAAAAACTGCCCCACCATCGTTACCTCTACCAATACCCCCCACACCAGCATGGCTAGGGTTCCCACGAGAAGAACCATCAGTATTAATCTTTAGGACCCCCTCCGGGGGAGGCATCCACCTCCCATCTCGACAAACCCGTTGCTGAACCTGACGACGTCTTCTGCCAGCAAAGCAGCCCCTGCTACTATCCCTCAAGCTCAAATTCTGCACAATATCTAGATCACCAGGGTCAATATTTTCAGGCATGTCACACTTAGCCGAAATAGTCTCCTGAAGCCTGCTAATTATTTTCTTCCACAATTGAAGATTTCCCAAATTGGAACCGCAAAAGACTCTACGGTTCCTCTCCAACCAAAGGTTCCAAAGAATGAGAATAGGCCCAACAGCCCAGGCCACCGGTAGGAAAGGGGTCTTCGCTGGAGGTCTGCCCAAACTCTCCCAAAAGTCAATCAAGGAGGTGGCATGAATACAACCATGACGCCAAGCCTCCCACCATCTATGCCATAACTCTCTAGCGTAAGGGCAAAGAAAGAACAAGTGGGAGGTACACTCCTCACTGTGAGAACAAAGAAGGCAAATAGAGGGTCCCTGAAAGCCACGTTTGCGAAGATTTTCCCAAGTGAGGCACTTCCTCTGAGCAACCAACCATAAGAAAAAATTGCACTTGGGCCAAGAGAAGTTGTCCCAAACCTTTGAGGTATATTCTCTTATTATTTAAATAATTATTAATTATTAATTAAATAATCCTTAATTATTTTATTAATTCATAATCTCCTTATTCCTCGATTAATTAAATAAATTAATTTTTTTCTATTGTAGTTAAATAATTATTATTAATTATTTAATTATTCATTAGTTTTTTCTTCTATAATTAAATAAATTTTATTTATTTAAATTTTTTCCACCTTTCCCTCCACTTTAAATAATTATTTTAATTATTTAATAGTTTGTCATTTTCTTCCATTTTTAATTAAATTGTTATTTTAATTAAAATTTAACCTTTTCCATTTCTTCTATAATTAAATAATCATTTTTATTTAATTATTCACTATCCCTCCTAAATTAAATAATTTTATAATTCTTTAATTTTCTCCAACAACCTATTTTTTTGTGCCAACCTCATTATTCGTAGACAAACCTCATTATCTTTTCCAATCTTATCCCTTGAAATTCAATCTTAGCCATTTGTTTCTTGTATTTGCCCTAATTTAGCCCTAACCCTATTTCATACTACATCTTTCAATATTAGTCATTGATTGTCATGTCATATTGTCTTTTAATCCTAACCATTCATTCCAATTTGGTTTTCTATAAAAGAGACCTATCATTGTCATTTCACATCAACATCTTTTATGCTACTATTATGCTGCTGAGTCATGACCATATTCAAATCTTCAACTCAACACAATACATTCAACCTTTTCAGGTTTGCATGTATTTGATTTCTTTTGAGGTTTGCATGTGTTTTGGTTTGATTTAAATTATATTTAATGCATATTTTTATTATATCCATTTTACATGTATACATTTTGGTGAATCTGAACCCTTTCTAACCCTTTTTTTTTGTGAGTCTTCATGAATTTGATTTTGCAAGTAAAGGGTTTTTTTTAAAGAAGGATTGGACATCAAGTTGTTATAAGAGCCCCAAATAAAAAAAAATAGCCCAGCATTGGATCAGGTAGGCTGATCTAGACAACTTTTGACATATAATTTGACATATTTTGCTTGAAGGAAATTTTTTAATTTTTTTTAACCTTCCTTTTACTTGAGATATATACATAATGAATATATTTTAAAAAAAAAATTGGTGCAAATTTATATACATAGATATGAGGTTGTTTGTTTTTTCATACAAAAATATACACATAATATATATTATAGAGATTTATTCCTGCAATTAATTTTTTTTTGTAAAAAATTAAAATATATCCTCATAATGTATGTGTTTGATACTACCAGGGCATTTTTGTGTTTGTTTTTATTTTATTTGAAAAGTTTTTTTAGAAGGTAGAAATAATAGCAATTTAAATTTTTTTCAAAAATCCAATAATCTTTATAACCCTGTGCATGCGTATAATATTTTTTTTAACTTTAATCTTTAGATTAAATCTTTTTTATATTTTATTTACTGAGTAGATTTAAATAATAGTGATTAGAAAACTTTTCAAAAATCCTTTTTTTATTTTTAACTTTTATTTAAAGACCCTATTGTTTCACATTTTCTATAATATGTAATAATCTTTATAACCATGTGCATGCGTAGATTTTTTGTTTACTTTAATCTTTAGATTAAATATTTTTATTTATTTTTACTGAGTATATTTAAATAATAGCGATTTAAAAACTTTTCAAAATTTCTTTTTATTTTTAACTTTTATTTGAAGACATCAATGTTTGACATTTTAATAATCTTTATAACCATGTGCATGAGTAGAATGTTTTTTAAAATTTAATCTTTAGATTAAATATTTTTATATTTTATTTACTGAGAATATTTCATTGTTGTATATATTATGAACATTATAAAAGATTTTGAAAAGCTTTTGCGTGTCTATGTTTTTAGTCACATAGGTCATGTATATGATTTTATGGATGCATCTTTTGTTTTAAATTTCATAACTTTTCATTCCATCTTTTAATTTTTTAAGATTTTGGTTAAAAAATTTAATTGTTACCATTTTAAATTTGTGCAGCGTGGTTTTAATTTTTAGTTCTTTTTATTTCTTTTTATTTATTATTTTATTTTTATAATAAAAATTAAAATTTTAATTAATTAATTTTATTTTATTTTCTAGTTCTTTAACCTCTGTTCACATTGGTGACCAGGGCCTCATTAATAAGCATCCAACACCCTCACATTTGGTCATGTGGAGGGTCGAGATTTGGCACTTTGGGGTTTAAACATTAGCCCCCCTCTTTCTTTGCACACCCCTAAAGAGGTAGTTGTTAAAAAATGGACATAACTTTTGCGTAACAATTTGGATTTTCAATGTTGGAAACTTGGTTTAGAGCTCTTCATTGTGGTACAAATATATTTTCCAGATTTTACTCTGAAATTCAAGTGCGCTCAATCAAATTCACCACTTCTTTTCAACTTTAAATTCTCATATCTTTGTTATAAGAAATAATTTTTCAGTAATTTTTAAAAAAAATATCAAAAAATCATAAGGAAGCCATTTTTACATTCATTTTTCCTTTGTACATCTTTGTTTGGCATGTTTTACACCCCCTTATTTTCAACTTTAAATTCTCATATCTTTGTTATAAGAAATAATTTTTCAGTAATTTTAAAAAAAATTATCAAAAAATCATAAGGAAGCCATTTTTGCATTCATTTTTTTCTTTATACATCTTTGTTTGGCATGTTTTACAGAAAAATGAAATTAAACTTAAAATTAGCATTCTGATTTGGATTTGGGTTTAAAATTAACACATTCACTTACATGTGCTTTCCTCTTGCACCTTAGCGTGATCTTAAGGATCAGAAATAAGTGATCTTTCTTTTTCTTTTTAGGAGGCCTTCCTAGAGAAGTGATCAATCTAGGGGATGACCTCAACTCCCATGTTCAAGTAGAGTATAAAGAGCAGGGGGTGAATCTAAAGACACGCCTCTTGGAAGTAGAATGTTGTCAATCTTGACTAAGCCCTAAAAAATTTTAGGGCTTTGGGAATTGAAGGTGGAGAATGGGTTACCCTTTCCTCCTAGCTATTTGGAAGTATTCTCTTTCATCTATGGATTCCCTCACATACCCTTGTGGTATATAGAGGATACCCCTACTTCAGCTTGTAAAGCCTAGTTGAGACTTTTGGCCATATTCCACTTGAGTAAGTCTTGTTAATGTGTCTTATGTGCTTGAATGTTTGGGTCACCTTCCCCACTTGAAACCACAAGGGGCCCTTATCCAAATTGAGCCTTAAGACTTTGTATTTTGTATAACTTTTTTTGTATTTTCATTTTACACATTCATAATCATAAAATCCAAAAAAAAATAGAAAAAAAAAAAAACCAAATCTAGGTGTCCTCCAAGTGAATCTATCCACATCATATGCAAGTCAAACTTCTCATCCCCATTCCCCATCCTATCCTAGTCATCTAATTCAAATCAATAATCCCATCCTAGTCATCATAACCATTCCTCAACTCATCCTAATCACCTCACCCTAACAAATCCTTTCCATCTTAATCATTCCTCTTCATCCTAATCATCTCATTTTATCATAAGCATCCCTTCCCACCTTAATTCCTCTTAATCATTTTAATCACCTCCATAATCATTCTAACCTTTCACAATCATCCTAATTTTCCCTTTTAATCCTTCATCTTAATCATTCCATCTTGATCTCCCTAATCTTTCTAATCATCCATTTTATCCTAACCATACCCAATCATCTAATCTAAATCATCCCAAGTATCTCAATCATCCACATCCATTCTCAATCCATCACTTAAGACCCTAATCTTCATTAATTTTTTTAATAGAGTTTCAAATCATTATCATAACCACTCTCCATAATCCACACCAAAATATTTATTTCCTAATCCATTATCATCCTAAAAACCATCGAAGCCACCATTGAAACTTATACCAAAGTCATGTCACCTTCCATGTCATCCTTTCTTCCATTGACAAGGGAAACCAAAATGTCCTCCATGTCCAACCAACACCTATCCATAACCATATCTTATACACTTCACATCCTAGTCAACCCATCGTCAAGCCAAAAATCACCATCAAAGGAGGCCCCCAAATATCACTATCAAAGTACCACCAAAATTTATTCTCAAAGGAGCACCAAAAATCACCCTCAAAGGAATATAAGAACCCATGAAAAATCCTATTTAACAAGATACTATTCCTAGCCTTCTAGTTCCACCCACTTCCACCTCATTAATCCCATGTTTATTCACTTCGTCAATCTCATCCACCTCATCCATTTCATGTTTTTCCACCTTCATTTAACACCTACACAAAGTCAACCACGTTACTCACTTGACTTCATTGATCCAAAGCATGACATCATAGATCCCCACTTATGTCAAGATCAAAGTACTCCTTGTGATCCCATTCCATCTCATGATCCTATCCTTAAGTCCATCCAATAAATCCTTCTAGACAATAATGGAATCCAAGATGAACCTATATTTGATCAAGATATTATCTTTTATCAAGATCCTACCATTGATAAAGAAATCCAAAATGAACCCCTTTCATATCAAGATAAAGGCATCCCTTACATACCACCTCATGATCCAAGTCTATCAGCTCCATGCCATAATCCTAGTCCATCAACTCTATTGTATGATCCTATACCATCTCATAATCTTACCATATCCAACCCATTTGATGATCCTAGAATATCCACCTCATATCATGATCCTATAACACCACCTCCATGGCATGACCCTAGTCCATCACAAGAACAAAGCATTCCATCCATTACCCCATCTCATGATACCCCTTCCTCAAAGTCAAGATCAAAATAATCCCTTCATCTCCATTTCATGATCCCCTTCCATGACATAACCAAGAGAAAATTATGCCATCCACCCCATCCCATGATCCTACCTTAATTCAAGATCAAGATCTTCATGTCATGATCCTAATCCTCCACAAGATCCCATCACCCATATCCAAGATACCCATGAACACCTTACTTATCAATTAGGTTCATCCACTTTCATCCAAGCTGGTCTACTACAAGAACCTATCATTCCTTCCATATGATACCCTCCTCAAAATGGACTCACATCTTGTTTTCAAAACAACAAGTATCCCATTGGAAAAAAATATTTGTGAAAAAATGCATTATCAAGGCAAAGGGTTAGGCCTACATGAGCAAGGCATATTAGAAGCCATCCATATCCAAGAAAATACTAATTATCATGGCCTTGGCTACAAGTGTCTAGACGTTGGTTCTCCTTCCCCCCATCCTAAATAAAAAAATCCCTCCATTTAAATCCAAATGTACACATTCCCCATCCTCAAAATCTATGTTGGGCCCTTACATTCAAAATTTGAGACCTTCATCCCTTCCATCCATTTTGTATCCCTATGTCCCAAAACAATTCCTTCAATCTCTCCATCCATCTTGGGTCCTTACATACCACCACCTATCACTCCTACTCTAAAATCCCATTATCCTCTTTATCCATCAGCTCATATCCCTAATCAAGATCAACAAACGTACACACCCTTGAACCTTTTCCAACATACCTACACCATTAACCTATCCATAATACATCCACATCATTCATATCCATCCATCAATACCATTTCTCTTGGAAGCAATTTGGATACCAAAATTCAAATCCATAAAGCCAAAAATCCACAAGAAGCAAAGGGTCAACATGTCCCATCAAAAAAATACATAAGACAAAGAAAAATATGATCCAAAATAAAAAATTGAGATCCCAAAGGCCACAAAGGTCCATAAAGAAAAAATCAAAGTAAAAAACCATGTCAAGTCCAAAAATACTCATAAAATCAATGCATCCCAAAGAAAAATCAAAATTTTCATCCAAACTTGCTTATCCAAAAGCTTCATCAAATCCTAAGTCCTTCACCCCATCTAATCATCCTTTATCACATCCATCCATCTTGGGTCCTTATATCCCAAAATCCACATCCACTCCTCCATCTAAATCTCCAAATTCAAAAGCCACTTTTCTTTCATAACTCCACAACCCTTCATTATGTGTGCCAATGTTGATGTTGCGAACATTTCCAACCACTCATCTACAAGTCTTTCATAAACCCATCCATTATCCAACATCCATCATCCATCCCTCCCTCCATTTTATCCAATCCTTTGCATAATTCGATATCCCTCACCCTCTTCCCATCCATTTCATTCACCTTACCATCATTCTACAAATGTTTATGAGCATACGTCCAATTGTCCATGGTCTAATGGAGTGCATCTTCAAGGAATGGAGTGCATCTTCAAGGGATACCATCCATGGAATTAGATTCTTGATTCCTCCCTTCATCTCCCTATCATCCATCAATCTGAATCCATTTATCCATATCCTTATCCTTCTCCATCCATCCTATTCTCAAAATATTCAAGAAAAGAGAAAAGAGAGGAAAAAAAAAAAAGTAAAATAGAAAAGTAAAACCACTTCTTGTGGCACCTTGAATAGGTACCATGATGAAAGCCTAGAAAAAAAGTGTCATGTGCAATCCATTATCCTCTTGCACTCTATACATTGGGGCAATTTTCATCAATGACATCCTACCTACCACACCCCACTTTATCCCTCACTTCCTATCCATTATCCTACTTACATTCATCCTCCATTTTTCCTTCTTTGATCTTGACAAGGCTAAGGATCTTCATATACATCATGCATTATATCCTTCCATCCTTCTTATCCTATCCATATCATTCATTCCATATCTCTCATCCTATCTGAATCCATCTTCCCTTCCCATATTTGGTCTTGTGAGGAGCCTATGGGTAAAATATACATGCATCCACATCATATCCACTTGATCTTGATCATCATATCCATATCTTCCATCATACATCCATTATCATATCTCCATCCTCCCATCCTATCTAAGTCACCCTCTCTTTTCACCCTTGATGAGTTTTTTCCATCAACTTTTAAACCACACTTCATGATCCCTCATTATCTTTTCTGATCTTAACGAGAGATCTAAGAAATTAATATAAAAATACACTCACTTCAAAATTAGTGATCAATAATGTTAGTAAACTAGAGTTTTACATGTTAAACTAAGGTAATGAAAGATATTGAATAATATGATATGATATGTTGTATACCCACTTGGGGAATTTCTCACATACCCTTTTGGGAGGTTGGCCATTAAAGATGAGCTACAACTTTCACTATCCAAAAAATATTTAAGAGATTGAAGCAAGCTTTGTAACCTGCATCAAGCACACAAACATGATAAAAGGAGGATAAAGAGGCAGAAATGAAGTTAAAGAAAATTTGAAACAATACCCCTTAAAGTTACCTTTGTTCACTTAGGAATTAGGGATCTCAACCTTACATACAATAAGTTAAATTTCCTCTCTCTTCATCATTTGAGAAAACACCACTTGATAATCCTTTTGTAGAGAGAATATTTTAAGCTTCCTCTTTGGAAGGCTCCTATAATCATATTCTTCATTCTTGTTGATATGGTGGTCTTGATGAAAGGGAAGAGTGCCCACATAGAGGAAATTTATAGCATGAATCCCTAGCTATGCATCTAAGTGAGTGGGCTTCAATAACAGAGAGTCATGAGATTTGTTGTATGCAAACTCAATGTACTTTCCATAGTGAATTGACCGGCCACACGTTTTATTTGAAAAGATGCTCCTTTCTAATAATTCTGATTTTATGTTTTTAGGTTTCCTTTTTGGATTGAGGGAAAGAAGCATTTTATAAAACATTATTTAAGTTGGACTTACTTCATTTCAAGGTAATGAGTTTATTAGTGTAAATTACTCAAAGCTATCAAATAAAACTCAAAATTTTAACTTACTCTGAATTTCATAAGGGTTATCAAGTAATTACTCAATATCTCTTTTCCCATTTTAATTGTCATTAAGTGTAAATTTAAATTGTATTTAAAAGTTATACTTTCATCTAACTACTTCTGAAATACTTTAAAAAATATAATTATGATAATGTTGCTTTTACAGTTTTACTAAAGTATGCATGTAAAATGGATATAATAGAAATCATGGATGTTGGATAATGGATGGGTATGAGTAGATGGAAATCATGTATCCATTACCCTCTTGCACTCTACACTTTGAGTAAAGTTTCATCCATGCTATCCTACCTACCACACCCCCTTTATCCCTCACTTCCTATCCATTTCCTGCTTACATTCATCCTCCCTTTTCCCTCCTTTAATCTTGAAAAGGCTAAGGATCTTCATATACATCATGCATTATATCCTTCCATCCTTCTTATCCTATCCATATCATTCATTCCATATCTCTCATCCTATTCAAATCCATCTTCCCTTCCCATATTTGGTCTTGATGAGGAGCCTAGGGTTCAAATATCCATGCATCCATATCCTATCCACTTGATCTTGATCATCCTATCCATATCCTCCATCATACATCCCTTATCATATCTCCATCCTCCCATCTTCTCCAAGTCACCCTCTCTTTTCACCCTTGATATTGAGAAGGCTAGGGGAAAAATATCGATGCATTCTTTGGACCCTGCAATCCTTACTTCCTCTACCATTCATGTCCCTTATGCACTATCCTTCCATATCATACATCATTTGTCATCTTCCATCCTTGATTGCACTACCTCTAGTGTGGGGCATTTTAGTCCTTTGAAACTAGTCCTTGGAGCTCCATCTTCCTATCCCCCATCCACCATCATCCTATATCCCATCACCATCCATTATCCAAAGTCCTCTTTCCTATCCATAGAATTCCTCCATCCTTTACCATGTCTTGGTCCTCCCTTGTCATTGGATCTCATTTAATCCTCCATCCAGTCTTATCTTACGCAATCCATTTATCCTCTATCCTTCCAATCCAACCATCCCCCAACAATCCCAATCTAGTCCATCCAAATGAAATCAATCATAATCCATACAATCCAATCTTGCAATCTAGTGCATCATCCATAAGCAATCCATGATTTCAATCCAAATCAATTGATAATATATTGATCCACTTTAATTCATTATCATCATAGGGATATGCCTTTCCCAGTCCTCACATTGTTTCTGGATGTGTCCTTCCCATGCCAAACAACATTTTCCTCATCATTAATCAATCCATCAATTGGTTTTTAGCTTGACTTGAAGCATAGTCCTTGTTTTCTCTTGGTTTGATGTGCATTCTTGCTTTTTGCTTGTGTGTTTTATCCTTGTCTGCATTTATCATCGTCTTTTGCATTTTATTATTACAAGGGCATCATGGTCTTCCATATCATGGTGTTATAAGGCATATGTTTGTACTTGACCTTTTTGATCACGTACTTGGCACATTGTCATCCTAGTTCCTTATACCTTGGTACATAATGTCAAGTACAATATCAAATCTAGGTTGCTCATATCATTGTAGCATGATGATCATCCATCCTCCCTCTCCATTCATACTTTCATCATCCTTATCTATTTTCCTCTTTCCCTTTATCCTTCATCCTTTAATTCCTCTCATACATTTCAAGAGCACAATTGTGTTCATTGAACACACATGTTTTCTCAAGGGGGCATACCACTACCTCCTTGTCATCCTTCTTCATTGTCGCTAGTGACTGGGGCATTATGCTTCTTGTCCTAATTCCTTTCCTACCAACCACGTTTTATTCTTTGAAATGATGTTACTTGTCTTAGTCGCAACATCATCTCAAAGAGGGACAAAATATAGACACTGAAAAAATGTCATAAGCCTCGAATGCCATTTTCCACATTAATTCTTCCTCCTAGTTGCATAATTAAATAATTTTAATTATTTGATTATCCCCTAAGGTCATATTCTCCTATTAATTAAATAATTTTTAATTATTTAATTAATTCATTTTCTTCTTATTCCCCCTTATTATTTAATTACATCACTAATTAATTCTTTTTCCCCTATAATTAAATAAATTCCAATTTATTTAATTATTCATTTTCCATTTTCTACTATGATTAAATAATTATTATTAATTATTTAATTATTCATTAGCTTTTTCTTCCATAATTAAATATATTGTATTTATTTGATTATTTTCTACCTTTCCTTCCACAATTAAATAATTATTTTAATTATTTAATATTTTGTCATTTTCCTCCACTTTTAATTAAATTGTTATTTTAATTAAAATGAACCTTTTCCCTTTCTTCTATAATTAAATAATCATTTTTATTTAATTTTTCACTTTCCCTCTTAAATTAAATAATTTTATAATTATTTAATTTTCTCCAACAACCTCAATATCTGCACATTTTCTCTTAACATCTCATTTAATTTCAGCCCTTGATTGAATTATTTTAAAATTCAATCTTAGCCATTTGTTTCTTGTCTTTGCCTTAATTTAGCCCTAACCCTGTTTCATACTACATCTTTCAATCTTGACCATTAATTGTCATCTCATATTGGCTTTTATCCTAGCCATTCATTCCAATTTGGTTTTCTATAAAAGAGGCCTATCATTGCCATTTCACATCAATAACTTTTATGCTACTATTATGTTGTTGGATTCATGAGCAACCACATTCAAATCTTCAACAACTCAACATAATACATTCAATCTTTTGAGATTTGGAGATATTTGACTTCTTTTGAAGTTTGCATGTGTTTTAGTTTGATTTAAATTATGTTTTATGCATATTTTATTATATCCATTTTACAGGCATATATTAGTAAAACTGTAAAAACAAAAAGTATTTAAGAAAAAGCTAAATGAAAATATAACTTTTATATACAATTTATTTACACTTAAATGACAATTAAAATGGGAAAGGAGAAACTGAGTAATCACTTGATAACACTTATTAAATTCAGGGTATGTTAAAATTCTGTGTTTGATTTGATAGCTTCCAGTAATTTACACTAATAAACTCATTACTTTGAAACGAAGTAAGTCAAGCTTAAATAATGTTTTATGAAAAGCTTCTTTCCCTCAGTCCAAAACAAACAACCTAAAAACATAAAATCAGAGTTATCAGGAAGGAGCATCTTCTCAAATAAAACGCGTGGCCGGTCAATTCACTATGAAAAGTACACCAAGTTTGCATACAGCAAATCTCGTGACTCTCTGTTATTGAAGTCCACTCACTCAGATGCACAACCAGGTATTCATGCTATAAATTGCCTCTGTGTGGACACTCTTCTCTTTCATCAAGACCAGCAAATCAGCAAGAATGAAGAACATGATTTTAAGAGCCTTCCAGAAAGGAAGCTTAAAATCTTCTCTGTACAAAAGGATTATCAAGCGGTGTATTCTCAAAAGAAGAAGAGAGAGGAAATTGGACTTACTGTATGCAAGGTTGAGAGCCCTAATTCCTAAGCCAACGAAGGTAACATTTAATGGGTATTGTTTCAAATCTGCTTAACTTCATTTCTGCCTATTTATCATCCTTTTATCATGTTTGTGTGCTTGATGCAGGTGACAAAGCCTGCTTCAAACTCTAAAGATTTTTCGGATAGTGAAAGCTGCAGCTCATCTTTAATGGCCGATCTCCCAAAAGGGTATGTGAGAATGTCTCCAAGTGGGTATACAGCATATCATATCATATAATTCAGTATCTTCCATTACCTCAGTTTAACATGTAAAACTCTGTTTCACTAACATTATTGACTATTGAGTGTTTTTTATATTAGATCTGTCGCTAAGATGAGAAAAAATAATGATCATGGATCATGAAGTATGATTTAAAAGTTGATGGAAAAAAACTCATGTACTATTAGTTCTACTGTTAGAAGCCCTGTGTTTAAGGCAAGCACTCCCTGTGACCAGAGTGCTATACTAGAAGATACTGGTAAAATCCATCATGACAGGGTTATGCTGAAGTGCTTTACTAAAAGTCAGGGTTAACGATGCCAAATCTGATTAATCAGGGACATTAATTTGTTAAGTTTTAGTATATTGACATTAGCTCAAGTTTTAATGAGTAAAACTGAGTAACCGAGATTCTAGTGTGCCTGAATATTCTGGGTTGATAGATCATATGATGTTAGTACGGTAATCACACATCTACCTTTCCTATGCATAACTTTATTAATTAGTTAATAGGTTAAAAACTAGTTAGCTGAACGGACAGCTCAGTTTAACAGGTGTTTTTGTGATTAGTTTAATTCCATTCTTAAATTATGGTTTTATTAAATAAAAAAGTAAATAGGGTTTTAATGGGTTCTTAGAAACCAATTACATGGAAACGTCAGCATAAAAATTGCTGACCAACAACAAAGCTGAAATTGTTAACAGCTGTTCCATTGAATAGAGGATTCGCATATATTCTGAAGCCGCAACATGTTACTAATATACAGGATCAGCCATATATATATATATAGATAGATATATGTGGTATTCTTGGATGATAAGATAGGTAAAAATTGAGTAGTTTGATTAAATAATTAAAAATGGGGAAAAGCTACAAAATATTTCAACGTAATCTTAGATCAAAGAGTTTTGAATATTTGGCGTGCCATGGAGAAGGTAGAAATCTTAAAATTATTGATTTAAGTCTTTAACTAGCTACTGAGTAGTAGTTAGAAAGCAATATTCACATTCTCCCAAAGATAATTTCAACTTGAATAAATGATCATCATAGATAGAGATTCAATTTGATGGTTCACTTAATTTTTTCAATGGGATTATTAATTCCACATTGCCTTTCAAAATTTTCATTCAAAGGAAGAGAAGAATGCCAAATGCAATGTCAATGTTAATGACAAGCCCTTCTTGTTAGTGAAGCCGGTGGGTGTTTGCAATGCTGGGATCTTTTGTAATACTTATATTCTCCTTATTACTTTGAATGATAATCCATTCACAAATCTAGGTTCTATTGATTTCCTGTACTTCCATTCATGAATCTACAACATATTATGTCTTTTTGAACACCAGCAAAAAGTAGTATGTCATGATGGGCCATGTTTTATATTTGTTTGCAGGCTTTGAAACCAACCGAGCAAGAAGAATGTGATATGAGTTAGAGGTTATACCCTTCTGCTGAAAAGGCAGAGTGGCTATCTTAGGATTCCAGCTAGAAGGAAAAGCAAATATATAAATATGACTTGTGGAAGTAAAATGTGTCTTTTCTGCTGGAATTTTCTTGCATTGGACATATAATTTCCTTGTTTTGAACGTTCTCTTAAAGTATCGAGTCACAAGACTCGTTGTTACCAGTTTTCTCCATGTTTTTATGCTATAATTTCGTTTGCATTCTAAATATGAGTTGTTATTCTGCATACTCACTCTTTTCATAGCTTAATGTAGTAGATGGAGTATTTAAGTGTTGTACCCAACAATTTCTTTTGCTATTAGTAGCAATACAAAAATAGAATGTGAGCTTTGCCAGGATGCCATCAGTACGTCCAAATTGTGTATTGAATGCATGCAAACGAGGACAAAAACAAGATTATTGTCACGTGAAAAAGTTTGAATGCTCGTGAGGAAAGAATTCACGAGATGACTGTGAAAATTCTATTGCAGTTACTGATTATTAATCTCCTATCTAATACATAGATTATTTGACTCTGGAAAATTAATTCTCAGCAAATATCGAAGAATAACACAACTGCAACTTCACCAATAAAAACTCACAAGAATAGAGAAGAAAACATTCACAATAATGAACACAATATTTTTGGACAAATTGTCCGTGGAAAAACCCCGAAGGGAAAACCACTACTGCAGATGAGGAATTATATTAAACTTCAGCAAATTAAGGAATACAAAAACTGCTTGCCTCTTACTGGCAGAGCTCGGCAATATTCTTCTCCGAAATTCTTCCCTCAATTTCTCCTGCTGAAATTCCACAGCTGCTATCCCCAACGCTATCACTGCGCCCTTGCTAACACTGCAAGACTATTTGCTCTCACTGCAATTCTACTTGCTATCACTGCAAGTCTACTTGTTGTTGTTGTGTTCTCCAATTGCCCATTGATCCCCTTTTATACTTTTCTCATTGGAAAACCAATGGCCATGATTTAATCTCAATCAATGGCTAAGATTAAATAGACTCTAAAAACCCTAACTAACTGGATTCTAGAAGTCTCTAGGAGAGTCAATTTATTTAATTACATAATTATCTAGACAACTCAGCCCTTTTCTGGAGGTTTCTAGAAAATAATTAAATAATTAAATGACACTTCTAGACAATGGAGACACCTGTCCAAGCTACATAAATTAACACTCCCTCTTAGCGAGGAAGGTGTTCTGCATGACACCCAGCTTATCTCTGAAGAAGATGAATTTCGCCTTCCCCAATGCCTTGGTCAAAATGTCTGCTACCTGCTGATCTGTAGGTATATACTGTAGCTGAACAATCCCGCGCTGTACACAATCTCTGATGAAATGATATCTGATGTCTATATGCTTAGACCTATCATGAAACACCGGATTCTCAGTCAACTTGATGCAACTCTGATTGTCGCAGTGTATCACCGTAGTCTCAACCCTCTGACCAAACAAGGCCACCAGCAACTTCCGAAGCCATATCGCCTCACACGTCGCCATGCTAGCTGCTATGTATTCTTCCTCTGCAGAACTCAAAGCCACAGACTTCTACTTCCTGCTGTACCAAGAGACAACTCCTGATCCCAAGCTAAAGCAACACCCTGAAGTGCTTTTCCTGTTTGTTGTACTGCCTGCCCAATCTGCGTCAGTATAGCCTATCAACCTGATACCATCACCTCGAGTATATTTGATTCCATACTCGATTGTACCACGCAAATACCGCAACACATGCTTTGCTGCCGTCCAATGCACTCTCTTCGGCTCCACCATGAACTGACTAAGAGAGTTTACTGCAAAGGATATATCTGGCCTGGTGTTGACCAAATACATGAGAGATCCAATCAACTGCCTGTATAAGGTGGGGTCTACATCCTCCTCCTTGGATGTCTCTACCTTCTTCCAATTCGTGATCATAGGAGTAGACATGGCTCTGCAATCCTCCATCTCGAACCTCCTCAAGATTTCGATGCAGTATTTCCCTTGTCCAAGGAAAATCTCTCCATCTGTCTGCCATACCTCCATGCCTAGAAAGTAGTGCATAAGCCCCAACTCCTTCATCTCGAACTCTGCTGCAAGGTCCCTCTTGCTTTCCTCTATGAGCCCTAGTGAACCTGTTAAAAACAAGTCGTCCACATAAAGAACAAGAATGAGAACCTCACCCCCAACCACCAAGTAGTAGAGGTTAGCATCCACTTCACTCTTCACGAAGCCCATTCCCTGCAAGTATCTATCAATGCGCTCATACCACACCCTGGGAGCCTGCTTGAGTCCGTACAAAGCTCTCTTCAATCTGCACACGTGGGTTTCACTGCTGTGTGCCACAAAGCCCTCTGGTTGTTCTATGTATACCTCCTCTTTCAATTCACCATTAAGAAACGCCATCTTGACATCCATCTGATGGATCTGCCATCCCATCTGTGCTGCAAGAGAGATCACGACTCGTATAGAAGTATACCTGGCCACTGGAGCAAATGTCTCCTCATAGTCAATTCCTTCCTTCTGAGAGAACCCCTTGGCCACAAACCTTGCCTTGTATTTCTCGATGCTACCATCTGCACCGTGCTTGATCTTATAGATCCAGCGTGATCCAACCACTGCCCTATCTGTCGGTCTAGGCACAACCTCCCACACATCGTTCTGCACTATTGAGGTATACTCCTCAACCATTGCATCTTGCCACACTTTCTGCTGTGCGGCCTCCTGATAGCTAGAAGGCTCACTATCTACCAACCGACTAACTAATGCCATTTAGTCATCATACCTGGCTGGTTGTCTCCTCTGTCTACTACTCATCCTAGGAGCTCCCACAAACTCCTAAGTATCCCTTTGTGACTGTTGGTTCCTACTACCAACTGTAGAGGATGAAGTATCAACCCATATCACCTCGATGTATCTTCTTGGATCTCACAACCGCTGCTCCATACTGCTAATTCTCGCAAAGACTGAAGCCAGGCATGTACTAGTAATCGACTCGAGCCACGTTCTTTTGATCCGTTGAATGATCCTTGAGCTCTACTAACCGCTTTCACTCGATCATCTCACTGGCAAATCTTCCGACCTCCTCAATGCCTTTGTCCTCCATGAACTTGACATCACGCCTAACTATAGTCCTCTTGGTCCCTGGAATAAATATCCGATATGCCTTTGAGGTTTCACTGTACCCCACAAAGTACCCCTTCTCTGCAGTTTGATCTAACTTGGAACGTGTCGCACCTGGAATGTGACAATACGCCAAACTCCCAAATATCCTGAAGTGGCTGACATCTGGCTTCTTCCCTGAGAACGCCTCCTCTCGTGTCATCTTGCCTAATACCTTATGTGGAACCCTGTTTTGTATGTACACTGCTGTACTGCATGCCTCTGCCCATAAGTAACGTGGCATATCCTGGTCATACAGCATAGCCCTTGCCGCCTCTGATATAGACCGATTCTTCCTCTCAAAGAACTCCCATTCTCGTTGTGGGTTGTAAGGAAATGTACCACCTCTCTTGATTCCTTCCCCGCATGTAACTCCCAGAACTCTTTTCCTTTGTACTTCCATTGTCCCGATCAAGAACCTTTATCTTCCTCCCCTGGCTTACCCCTCCACAAGAGCTTTGAACTCTTGAAGCGACTGAAAACCTCATCCTTGGTCTTCAAAAGTATATCCAGCTCTTCCGGAGAAATCATCAATAAAAGTAACAAAGTACTCATATCCTCCGAGAGACTTCATTGACATTGGTCCACATATATCTGAATGTACTAGATCAAGAACACCCTTGGATCTAGTGTCACTCCTTGGAAAAGTTGCTTTCGCAAACTTCCCCAACACACATCCCTTACATACATCATCATGCTCTGTGCTCACCTCAGGAACACCTGTCACTGTCTCACGAAGCAATTTAAGTGCTCCATGATGTATATGGCCCATCCTCCTATGCCATAGCTCTCCTTGATCTCTAGAATTACTGCTGCTCATCAGTGCCTTATGAGTATCAAACTGCAACCTGTAAAGCCGGCCGCTCCTAACTCCAATAGCTATGGGTGATTTCCAATCCTTGTGCTTAATTAACACACTTGCCCCTCTAAAGAGTACATTATAACCTTTATCCTGAAGGACAGATATGGAAATCAAATTCATACCTAAGCCTGGCACATGCAACACATCATGAATGGGAATCCGCTTACCATTCTCCCTCTGAAATAGAACAGTCCCTTTCCCAACTGGATTGAGCTTGGACATGTTCCCCATAGAAATCTGCATTCTGATGTCCTCCTCTTTATAGCTGGAGAAGTACTCTCTAACTCCTGTCATATGAAATGACGCCCCACTATCTATATACCAAACACCCTGTGAGGTTGAGCTAGCCATACAAGCTATGAGAGCGAACTCATCCTCCATTCTACTAGAGAGCTCATCTGCACTTGCTAAAGCTGCTGTCTGCTTCTTGCCTTTCTTCCTTTGCGGGCAATCGCTGACATAGTGGCCAAACTCGTGACAGCCATAGCACTTGACTTTAGATAAGTCCTTCTTCTTCTCACCTTGTGGATTTGATCCTTTACTAGACCCCTTCTTTGCTTTCTCTTTTCCTGCAAGGGCAACGTTCTCCTGTTCCGCCTCACTTTGCTGACTCTTGCTACTGGTCCTACTGACAAGACTTAGTCTAAGCTCCTCCTGAGTGAAGTCACTCCAAAGTCGATCCCAACTCGGCAAGGTGTCTCATCCATTAATAACTTGAACAAAGACATCCCACTGCTTAGTAAACCCATTTAGGGCTATCCGCACTAGCTCGTCATCACCTAGATTATCTCCAACAGCAGCCAACTCATCCTTGACAAGTCTGAGTCTGGTGAGGTAACTTGTCACGTCCTCTCCCTTGTTCATCCGAGTAGTCCTCAACTTTTCTCTGAGAATCAGCTTCCGATTAGTGGTAGCATTCTGGTACAGATTCAGAATGGCATCCCACATCTTCTTCGTTGTATCTAACTCTGCGACATGTGGAACAATATGATCCTTGACACCATTAAGAATCAGCCTCCTCGCCTTGGCATCTTCCTTCTTATATGCTAAGAGCTGTGCTGGATCTGTAGGTACAGGTACAACACTGGTCACATATTCCTTGATCCCATTCTCTTCCAGCAACAAAGAAATTCTGGCTTTCCAGACACCAAAATTTGAGGCTCCATCCAATCTGTCCTGATCTCTTAAACCTGCTGAGGCCATCTCAAAAGATAAAAGAAAACAAATAATTTAAGAGGTAGAACTGCTTTTATAAACCCTCTTTCCTGCGCTGAGCTTTGTCTGCCCTCAGATCAGCTCTGATACCATGTGAAAATTCTATTGCAGTTATTGATTATTAATCTCCTATCTAATACATAGATTATTTGACTCTGAAAAATTAATTCTCAGCAAATATCGAAAAATAACACAACTGCAACTTCACCAATAAAACTCACAAGAATAGAGAGAGAAAACATTCACAATAATGAACACAATATTTTGGACAAATTGTCCGTGGAAAAACCCCGAAGGGAAAACCACTACTGCAGATGAGGAATTATATTAAACTTCAGCAAATTAAGGAATACAAAACTGCTTGCCTCTTACTGGCAGCTCAGGCAATATTCTTTCCGAAATTCTTCCCTCAATTTCTCCTGCTGAAATTCCACCTGCTATCCCCAACGCTTATCACTGCGCCTTGCTAACACTGCAAGACTATTTGCTCTCACTGCAATTCTACTTGCTATCACTGCAAGTCTACTTGTTGTTGTGTTCTCCAATTGCCCATTGATCCCCTTTTATACTTTTCTCATTGGAAAACCAATGGCCATGATTTAATCTCAATCAATGGCTAAGATTAAATAGACTCTAAAAACCCTAACTAACTGGATTCTAGAAGTCTCTAGGAGAATCAATTTATTTAATTACATAATTATCTAGACAACTCAGCCCTTTTCTGGAGGTTTCTAGAAAATAATTAAATAATTAAATGACACTTCTAGACAATGGAGACACCTGTCCAAGCTACATAAATTAACAATGACTGTCTGTATACTAGAGAGGTACTAATTCCCAGCTCTAAGACAAAACATTCGTATCAGTTTCAGATAGGCTTTTTCATGTGTGTTCGTATTGAAAATTACAAAAATGATTTTGTAAATAATTGTTTCCAGACACGGAGTTGATCGTGTTAAAAGAGAGAGATCCAAAGATAACTTTGTATTAAACTAACATATTTAGTTCCGATTGCTTTTTTACTTCGCCTATGACAGAAACATTATATTCAAAGTGATATTTTTCCAGGTTCAGAAGAAACCGCCATTGTAATCACCACGTGCGTTTCGTCGTTTTCTATCTCATCCTTCATCGTCTCTCGCGAGGCGGCACCGGGATCTGGTGCTCGTTATTCAAAAATTGCTCCATGGATCTCATCCCTAATGTTTGATCTTTCTTGAGGCTCATTTGGCGAGCGCTAATTCTGCATACCCATCCTTTTTTTCTCTTATGTTTTGGGTTTATTGGAACAGAGTCTTAAATGTATAAATCTGATTTTATTATTAAATTTGATAATTTTTTTATTGTTTTTACTTATGAATTCAAGTTCAAAAGGTTTATTAACTTATTTATTTAATTTTTTATTGATTATATAAGAATTTTTAGACTAATTTGAGTCAGATGAGATAACAAATGGGGTACCTCATCCATCCAATTAGATGAGGTCACAAATGAGGGACCTCATCCTCACCATAAACACACTACATTTACACGAGTAGTCTAAATCTGTGAGTAAAATAGCTCAACAAGGGCACAAAGAGCATAAGCACATTGACCTACTTAGCATCTCCAATATGAAGTCATTGACATGGATGAAAAATATAAAAAATGGAGTATTTATTAGAGAAAAATATCTTAAGTCTATTAAACATTTACATGTTATGTTCATTTTTTACCTCAAAGTTGACCGTTCCAATCTAACAAATTTCCAAAAGTGTTTATAAACATTATTGGTCTTTAAACCATCAAGATTTTAGAAAATTAGTAAGATCAAAACCATGGATAGAACAATCATTTTTATGAAGAAAATAACTTCCACACAAATGGAGACCAATTCTATAGACAAGAGCCTAAACCATAATAACAAATTGTGAATTTCTAGAATTTGAAAAACAATAGAAAATATAGAGTATTTGCAATTTATTTCTTGACATTTATTGCAGCACTTCTATATCATTAGTCTTTAATGAATTATCATTATTTATACTGTGGGAACAATAAGTCCCACTCAAACATCTATGGTCATACTAGTGGTGGTGATTTGTCCACCTCCTTCCCCACTCCTCAATGTGAGTACCTAGAGAACTATGTTTCATGCGCTATTATTCAAAGGAAGAAGGGTATTCTCAAGTTTGTCTCTTAGCCACACTAGGGTTAAGGGTGTGTGATTGTCTAGGGTAGGTTTTGACATCATTTAGGCTTGCTCTTTAGGTGCCACATTTTGATTGATAGCTTCATTGCAATTTTGTTATATTAGTTTTTTTTAGATGTTTTATCTCTTTTGAAACTTGTCTTGTATGTCTTTGGTTATTCTATTGTAAACATGTTTGCACTCTTTCAAAATCCTAATTTTACCTTAATTAAAAATGATAAGCCTCAACTTTATTACTTAAATAGACAAGGCTATTTAATTAACTTAACTTTATTAGTTAAATAGACAAGGCTATTTAATTAACTTAGATTTTAGATAAAAAATAAATTTACTTTTTTCCTTAAAAGGATAAGTCAATAATAATAAATGGTTTTGTTTCAAACTAATTTAATTTGATGTGTTTCATATTATCATTTCATTAATTTTCTTTTAAAGTTAAATATTAATTATTTTATAGTATCTAAACCCTAAAATTTATTTATTTAGCATTTTTTTGGTTACATATTAAATTTCATTACTATATTTGTCATGATCTTTGTAAAGATTTAGAAAGATTTTTGAAACATATATATATATTATATAATTTGACTACAGTATCTTTAGTCATTATTATATATCTTAATTATCTAAACTTTTAATCTCATCAACAATCTACAAGTAAAATAAATAATTAAATATGTATTTTTAACTTTCAATATAAGATAATTAAAAATGGAAACTTACAAACCAAATTAGGAATAAGCTAGATAAAATTAGAGGTAGTTTAGGGGAATATGTGAAAATTTTATATAATTGAATAAAAAATGTTTTTTTAAAATTTTAATCAAATCATTTAGAAATTAGGATTTGTTAATGATTTATATTTTCACACATAAATATATTTATATAATATTTTAAAATCTTATATTTAGAATTTTTTTAAAAGAATTTTTTGTAAGTTTTGATTATATTAAAACTAGAAGGGCCAGTACTCATTATAAACCATCCATAGAGGCAAACCGACAACTTAGGAGAAGTGAGAAGACCAAAAAAGTAAATGAAAACTAAAGCTTAAACACTTCAACCAGCAGAATAAAACAACAAGAAACCACAGGACCAGGACCAATGCAAAAAAACTAGATACCTATAGGTCTCCTAAAAGCTTAAAAATAGTGATAGCATTCCACTCTTGGGAAAGAAACTCAAGATTCTTCTAAAAAAATTTGTAAGTTATTATAAAAAAATTAATAGATATATTGATAAATTTTTATAATTAACTTATAACTTAATTTGTGGGCTTGCAAGGAGCACTCTCTCTTTGCTAAGGCTTTGCAATTTGTGTTTGTTGTGGGTTAGACTTCCAAATCTCCCTCTAAAATTTTCAAAGCCTTCATGTTATGAGGTCATTGGTAACTCTATTGGTCGCTTCTTGAAAGTTGATGATTCTACTTCATTCATGGACACTCCACAGTTGTGCACATTATGGCACTAGATATTGGCATCCCATAACCCCTTCATGGAGATGTTGTTTTGATGATTGGAGACAAACCTTAGACTTGAGCTCTTGATTATGAGGTCCTCCTTTGCATTAGGATAAGGTGACATTAATCTAGTAATCCTATGTCAATTATATGTCTCAACATTCCTTGGAATGTGTTCTAGGGGACATGAGAGAAAAACATTAAATTTTGGCACTATTGTAATTATATTTTAAAGAGAGGATTTAATTTCAATGGAGGTTACACATAAAAAGTGGATAAGGCATCTTTCTTAGGTGTCAATTTTGGTAGTTGAAAGGTCTTGGATGGGGAACCCAAAATTTAAGAAGAAAAGGTGTCTGTTGGTGTTCATCAGGGATCCAAAAGGTCACCAAGGTATTTGAAAAGTCAAGAGTTGGATGGGCTATGGGCTAGGCACCCATGTTGTATTATGGCTGTCCAAGAATGGGGAATAGGTTTTTGTAGGTATCTTTGTACCTCTTGTTTTGTTTTACCATTTGTGGTTTTACCTACCAAAAGTTTTATCAATTGAAATCATTAGATGGTAGTTTCATGATGAATTCATGCAAGTAACAAGGTGTTGTCAAGTTTATCAAAGATCAGTAGTGGAGTGTATTATTAACTCTCATTTTAAGATTAATAATATAATTTCCCTCTTTTCTCATGTTGAGTCTTTTTCTTGAAAGGTATTTTCCATATAAATCTTGTGTCACATTCAATTTGTTCATTTTTCTATGATAATGAATGTTGCAATCACATGTTTAAATCTTATTTGGTAATCTTATTTTTAGATCTAATTTCACTTACATAAGTTCATATTGTAGCTTTCCTTTACCTTATTTTCAACACCCTTTATATTTTGATTCCTCTCCATTAGTCACTTAGCTATAGATTATCCTCTCTCACATCACAAGGGATTTGCTATGTGGTGTAAGGATTATAATGATGACCACTTAACTATACATGCTCCTAATTATTCATCAAATTCCTCCTCCCAAGATGATGATATATCTCTTTCTTTTGGTGTGGCTCTAATTCCCTCATAATCTTTAGGGCTTGAACCTCTTGCTCCCATGCAAACTAACCTACCCTTCGCTTTAAACCATCCTCATTATTTTTTTCATGTTGATGGAATCCCAATAGGGGAATCCCCCCTTATTCAAATTTTCCTACACATGTGGATGATCCCTCTTCATGTGTTGATAGGCCCTATGGGGATTTCTCCTCATTCTTTCTCTTGTAATGAAAATTTGGGTGACAATATTGTGTGGACTATTTTCATAGAAGGAGGAAAGGTTTTTATTCTTCCTCTTCCCAAACTCATACTCATGTTGTGGGTGAAAGGTCAACTCCCTCATGCCCTAGGTTTTTCCAAGTGGGACGATGGTGGTCCATGTTCTATCCTTTTATCTATTATCTTGTTTGATAGTTTGGTTGCAATTATTCATATTTCTCTTGGTTTTATTGTTTCTCTACTTTTTACGGCCTATTTGAGCCTATTTCATCCCACCTTTTGAAAACCTTTATATAGGTCTAGGACTCTTGTTTCCTACTTTTTATCTATTTATTTCTTGTGTACAAGGTTCTGGGCCCTTTCAAAAAATATTCTTCCCTTAATAAAGAAATTTACTTGTATTATAAATAAATTCACAATGATGAACTCCTACTTCCTCTCTCTCCTAAGATATTTCAAATAAAGTTTTTGTGTCCCTCTCTAGTTCAACATCCCTACTTCCATGTAGAGATATAGTGGTGGATGTGGGGGTATCTATAGTAAATTTTTCTTTCATCATTGATTCTTATTGTGTGATCTATTCACAAGATTTGTTTGGTTCTTCCATAGGGGTCATTGGTGGGTCTCAATAGGTGTAGCTCTACTACAATGGCATAGTCATTGCATATAATTTGGAATGGTTTTATAGCCTCGCAATGCTCCTGCTAATGTGTGAATGAGACTCTTCTTTCCTTCATCACCCATGTCACTAGTGTTGGGCTCTCCGAATGTTTGGTTCTTAGTAAAGGATCTTATAGAAACATTATTTACTTTTGGTCCAAGTTCTCCTCCCTGACATGATGCTATTTCTTCTACTATTAGTTGTACTATTTCTACATTTGTGTGATCTCTAATTCTTACTACTCAGTCTCCCATTGTTATAGTTCTAGGGGATGAAGTTTTAAAAAAATGAAGAGTGTTTTTCTTAGAAGAATCTAATATGTAGATTCAACCAACTATGACAATGTTTAAATTATTTAAACCTCTAAATCTCTAAGTAGTGAAATCCTATAATGGAGGGGAATATCAAAATTTACCTTATGCCAAGGAATTTTTATTGTATCTCTTTAATTGGTTTTCAATAACAATACTATTTTGTGTGTTCATTCTTGATTGTGGAGCCTACAATCTATCCTTTTGAAGAATTAGGTTTCCTCTTTTAGCCTTCTCACCAAGTCCTTGAATTGGCTATAGGTTTTTATATACCACTAAAATATTTCTTTTTATTTTTTGTGTGATTCATGTTATTCTAGCATTCAAAACTCTATGGGTAGTTTTATTATGCTAGATCAAGCTACTATTTGGTTCTCTCACACCACCTACTCTCATATTCTTATGGAGTTGAATTAATCAAAGAATCTCCCAGTTGAAGCTTTTTCATAATTTTTGATCAATGATGTAGTCATATTTTTTATTACAAAGATATTATATTTCAATGTAGGTATTTTTTACTACATTAAATTTGAGATTGTACTGTCCACACTCAAATGTCATATGATCTTCCTCTTGGTGGAAGAATCATTTACTTAAACAACTTACTACATACATGGTTGAGGGTATTTTTCTTTAGAGGTTTTTAAGTTTCTCGTTTCTAATCATGTGGAGATCCCTATTATTCCTTTGTTTCCTATTAGTACTTCACAATCAAATCACACCCTAGTTTCTATGAGTGACATTGGTGTGCCTCTAAATTTTCAATAGCTTCTTAATGGTTCACTTCTATAATTAGGCATTTATCTCCTCATATGATACTTCCTATTGGTGACTCATAGAAGGTTTCCCCTTCCTCTCTCTTATTCCAATGGATGTGGATAGTTGGGCTTCTTTGACTATTGTCCAAAGAAGAAAGAAATGTCTTTCAAACATATTGCTTAGTTCCACACCTGGGCTAAGGGAAAAATAATTTCTTGGTCTAGTTAAGATATTGTTTACATTTTTTTAACGTTGTTTTGTATTGTGGATGTAATTGTGCCATATTTTAGCCTTTATGTGTTGTTAGTCCTATCTTTTTCTTCTCAATCTATGGGCTTGCTCTATAAAAAGGGTAGGAACTCTAGTTTCCCATTTTATATAGTTAAGAAAGATACTATTTTGTATTTTCCATTATTTTATTAAATAATAATATAAAATTAAATTAGCACAAAGGTAAATTCTCTTTTAAAATTATTATTTAAAAAATAATTAAATAAAATTATATAACTTTTAATTTGAAATTTCTAATGTATGAGGTGCAATATAATAAAAGAATTCTATATGAATATATTTAACTCTTATAACTTAAAATTATACATATATATATATATATATTTTTAAATAATAATTATAATAATTTATTTGAATCTATATTTAGTTTTATTTGATTATTTTTTACTATTATTTTATGAAAAATTAAAAATTATTTTTAAATATTAAAAAATATATTAACTAAAAATTAAATTTAATATAAGTCTAATCAATAGTTTAAATTGATTAGTGATAGTATTTGTGCACATGGTGTCTCATGTGAAATTATGAAAGAGTAGTGTTTCTTGTGGATGAAAGTTATCATTAACTATTAAGGGCATACCAATAAATTTGGATGTTTTTAGTTGAATCACTAGACATTTTTATGGGGATATTATTGGTAGAAAGGTAGATGTGGGAGGAGATGTTTGGTGAAAATAATCTCTCACACGTAGGTGGTTGGAGTCATTGGATCTAGTTCTTTTGGGTAGGGTTCACATGGTATTTTAAATTTTTCTGTCAATGTTGGAAAAGGAAAGAGAAGGTTGATAGAGATGATTGGCAAGACTAGTGTTGTGTAAGAAAGAGGAAGGAAAGAGTGGGTGGAGAGATGATGATGAAGGATTTTATTTCTTTCTTAGAGAGGGATATTGAAAGCTCAAATTTAAGGTTGCAGGTCTTGCAAATATGGGAGTTGATAAAGGAAATGGATGGATCCTCATGTGTTTGGATCAAGATGGCTATAACAAAGCTTCTCTTGGGTTAGTGTCAGTTGGTAGGTAGGCACAAAGTGTTTGATGGTATGAAATATTTAATTTGTACATAATTAATTTCTATCATGGGTATCTACTTGCTCCATGATGGCATTGAAGGTGTTGAGAACTAGATAGAGACATTTTTTAATTATGAGTTGGGACATTTCCATGGCCTAATTGAAAAATCTACATGCTTCATTCAACAATCTGAAAGATGACTAGTGGCTTCAAGATAGACCTATCTATTGAGGCTATTTTTAAGGTTCTAATTTTAAATTGTGATTAGAAGTATGAGAATAATCTTTTGGAAATCTCACCTCCTATTAAAAGTGAGGAATAGAAGAAATGAAAGTATGTTTCAGGCACTATGGGAGGGCCTTCCTAATTTTCTCCTTTGCATGTGTATGAAAACATATCACTTTGAATACAATATTAGTGCGGGAAGGGTTAAGGTAATTTAACCTCCCTCGTATAATTATAGATTGTAAATATGTTGGGATGGTTCTTTTTGTGTTTTGGTGTGTATGGGTGGTTTGTAAATAGTTGTTCAAAGCAATATAATAGTATAGTTCCATAGCATATTGTGCTTGAATTTTTTTCATTTCTAGTCTAGAATGAGGGTGGTAGTTGTAGAAGCATGTAGAAAGACTTTTGAAGTAAGTAGGCTTTTGAAGTAAGCATGCGATTGATAATAGTGTTACTTTTGAGTTGGAGAGTGACAACATTAATATTAAAAAGAAATACTAAACTTTTGTTATGATGGATTCAATTAATTCGTTTGCCTACTAAAATCTAAACATTCATTACTCTTTTTACAACTTACTCAAATTTATTTAACCAAAAATATAAATCAATTTATAATTTAGATTAAATAAATATAATAAACAGAACTATTAGATAAAATAATAATGCTATTTATTAAAATCAAAATCCTAACCTAAGTAGAGATAGAACGAGGAAAAAATCTCATATATTATGAAAACAGTTATTGAAGACTACCTTTTATTAAAAAGGATTTTGTTCGTAGATCATTGGCGAATTCTAAAGGCCCAATAAATTTCCAAACAGATTATGATGGGAAGAAAGTGAAGAAGATAAACTAATTTTTCATCCAAACATTTGTGTGTAAGATAAAGTGAGCAATCTAGACCCTCTTTTTCAAAGATTTTCCTGTCTCCTCCGTCAGATATTATCAATCATTCTTCACCTGCACCACAAATCTTAAAAATAAAACAAAATCTTCAAGTTCAAGATTAGATTTCTCAGCCGACTCGTTCTAATACGGCACCTATTAGTTATTCCATCTCCAACGTCTGAAACTGTCTTTTTTCATTACCAGTCATTAATAGTATTCAATATATTTGTTTTTATCTGAGTTTTAATCAACTTTCTTAGCCTGCAGAATCTTACAAGTTATTTCTCAAAGAGTTTTAATCAACTTTCTTAGCCTGCAGAATCTTACAAGGTATTTCTCACAATCGGAGCTCCTTTACGAAGATTCATGACAGAGCATTCCTGAGAAACGTAACGGAGATATATTGAGGAAGAGCTGTCATTCAAAATGTTCATCCATGTTGCTATCAATCTTCTTTGTCTTCTTTTATTTGTCTACCATTAAATAGACTAATGGCTAATAAACAAAAGACAAATATCTTTTTTCATATTAGATGAGACATAAAGTTAATACATTTATGAGTGAGATGTTAACTTAATAGTATTATTCAATATTATTATTTTAATTTTAAGATAGATATTTATTTGTTTTTTTGCATCTTTAAAAACAAATTTAAAAATAAAAATAAGAATAAATAAAATGTGCCATTACTTGCTTATATTTACCCTCATGCTTGTGGTGGAAAAACAACAAAAAGAATAGAATGAGATATTAGTAAAACTAACAGTTTTGTGTAGTAACACACAACAATGAGCCAATAGACAAAGAGGAACATGAAAGGCAAGTGACGTGTAGACACTGAGGGTGGTAGAAGATTAGAATGTCAATGCCATGAGTGGGCGCAACAACTATCAAAGGCATGTGCAGAGTTTGGTATATCTTGTAGTAGATGCAGACAACATAGTTACATAGTGGTACATTGTATGCAGTGGTGGACAATGTGTCTCCCCTACGTGCAAATATGTATGTATGCTATAGTAGATAAAAACACGATTGATACATAGTGGTACATACTTGTTGTATAGAACATTCCACAATAGGGAATGCAAGGAACAATACACCTTACAAAAGATTGAAACAATACAACACTTTGAACAACATATTTTTTGAAAATGAAAGAATATAGCGTAAGGTAGAGAGAGAGGATGAGGAATACCTTATAGAGAGAAAGATAAAGTATATAACACTAAATATTTCATTGCATTGTAGGCATACCTAGAGAGAAGAAGCCATAAATCAAAGAATACTTGTTTTAGTAACAATATTCACAGAAAAGTAATATCCATAGTAACAAACGTATGGGAAAATGTAGAATGTTATAGAGCGCCAAATTGAGAATGCAACAATATATTAACATAAATTGTATAACATTGACTATTTTACTGCATTCCAACCACAAACACAAAATGAAAGCCATAAATCAAGTAGTATCGCTTTGAACAATGAAAATATACTCTTTTCTGAACAAAACCTTATCAAATATTGAAAGAATCTAGGATTTTCAACAACACCTAATCAGAATTTGAAATAATATAGCATCTTCAGCAACACCCTATCAAAAATAAAACAATATAGCATAAGGTAGAGAACAATAATCAACAAACTTTTTGGTCTTTTCTCAATAACAACCTATTGAAAATTGAAAGAATATAGCCTTTTGAACATAAGCTTATTGAAAATGAGACAATATAGCCCAAGCTAGACAATAACAATCGACAAAAATTGCATAATGTCAACAATTTTATTCTGTTACAAACATAGCCACAAAATGCAAGCCATAAAGAGAAACCCACAGAAAATTGACAGTAACAAACCCATACAAAAGTATACCTTTTTCTCAACACAACCTTATCAAAAATTGAAACAATATAGCCAAAACCCCACCTATTTCATCACTTTAGATGACACTTAACACATTGCAGCTTCTTAACAAAAGAATACATAGCAGTACCATACGCAGGGGCTCCATCTCGCCACCATTGAGAAACAAGATTATACAAGGAAGAATCACGAAGCCACATAAGTTGAAATTTGAAAGGAGTGTTCTTTGGATTAGGAAAAGAAGAAGCTGAAAACTTAATTGTCCAATGATTAGAGCCGCACCAATCTAGAATCTCAGAGCAGGTGACCAAACTACCCCCAACCCAAAAACTAGAAACAAGAAACTAATCAAGCCCCTCAGAAATCGCTTCAAGCCCACTCCACCAATTATTCCAAGTAAAAATACCATTAGAGGGTTTAACATCAACAAGAGCAAGAGAATTCACATTAGCCCGAAACAAGTCTGAAGCAGGACCTAGTCTTAGCAGCTCCCCTCTTTTCTCCTCAAGACTCAAGATAGAATTGAAATCACCAGCTAAGATCCAAGGCAAATAAGGTGTACAGGACCTAACATATTTGATATGGTCCTAAAGCTGGCTTTTACCATAGATGTCAATTGGAGCATAAACATTACTAATCAAAATAGTCTCACCAGAGTCCAAGACTAAAGCCACCACTGAAATAGAGGAATGACTAGAAATCCACCAGAGAGGAACAACCTTACAAGGATCCTAGAAAAGTGCCAAGCCTGCAAAACTTCCCCTAGAACCAATACACTGACACTAACCAAAAAACCAAATATGAGGAGCATACTAAAGCGTGAAGTCCACTTGCAGCTTAGTCTCCTAAACACAAAAGATATATGGAGAATGAACCCCAATCAAATCCTAAATAGCTTTTTGATGGGAGGCACTATTCAACCCCCTTGCATTCCATGAAAGAATGATCATGAGGAAGGTTGAGTGAAGTGGGCATCAATGGTCTTAATAGACCCGGATTCCACCATTAAATCCCCAGTAGCTTTAATCTTGTCCACATCCTTTTTACGACTGGCTTTAGAGGAGTGCTCAAAATTCCCTTTCTTAAGAGGGCATTGCAACACCCCCAGATAAGAGGCTGACCCTCGACCTTTACCTGAAGACA
>VDFB02353493.1:373492997-373583306 GCA_007258455.2 Sequoia sempervirens
GGGGTTCGGTCGAACCACTTATGGGTTCGGTCGAACCAACAGGTTTGTACGAACCCCCAAAAACACTTTTTTTTCCTTGGGGTCATTTTTTGTGAGTTTTCCTTCCTCACTTGAATTGTAAACCACTATTGTGGCTTCACCCCCTCAATTGATCAAACTTGGGAAGCTTCGATCTTGCACTGATTCCTTGAATGTAAGACTCCCAAGATGAAGGAAGACCATTAAGAGCAAGTATGGTCAAGTCCTTGTCATCTATCACATGACCAATTGTAGAGAGTTAATCTCTCAACTCCAAAATCTTTATGAAGTAAGCAATAACTATTTCTCCTTTCGCCATCTTCGCATGATGGAGTTGTTGCTTTAGTGTAAGTGCTTGACTTGTGTTGTTGATTTTGTACATCTCCTCTAAAGTTTTAAACATATCTCTTGTCATCTTCAACTTGGAGACAATAGGAACAATATGATCCTTTACGAAATCAACTAACATGTTCTTTGCCTTGATATCTTTCTTCTTCCATTGAACCTTTTCTTCCTCATCCGTAGGCTCTAGAACTTTTCTCTCCAAAAACTCAGCCAATTCATTTTTCTCCAAGGTGAGCATAATTCTAAATCTCCATGAATTGAAATTTGATGCTCCCTCGAGTCTATCCTCAATCTTAAGACCGTTCACCATCTTGACGAAGAGATAGAGATAGGAAACAATGAGAAAGATAATAAAGAGTATTGTTGTAATAAAGAATCTGATCAATATCTTCTTCAAACCCGCTCTGATACCATGCTAATTTTATGATCATATTAGAGACACATAATTTAATTCAAAATAATCACACAATAACACAACAGATACCCTGGGAAAACCCTCCACTTGAGGGAGAAAAACCCAGCAACAATATATCACTTATCTATTAAATCACAATGAGAAACTCCTTTACAATATAGGCTGATAATGAGGCCAAGATAAATCACCACAAGCTGATGCTATCATAGAATCAATCACATGTAATATGCTAATGATGAACTACAACCTTCATCAATATTGAACTTGTCTTATGAAGAACTCGCATTTGAGAAAAATGAGAATGGAATAAGTCGATGATGTGTATGAATGAATGAGAAACAATGGAATGCATCAAACATATATATACAAGTGAGTGGAAGGGTCATGTCTTCTCTAAGACAAGTTGGCCTGAATAGAAGGATGTGTCTCTTGAATAAATCATGACCAATCAAAAATCTTCAAGGAGTCGGCCTCATAGAAAATCGTGCCTCCTCAAAAAATAAATAAGATCATTATTTAATAAATGACACATCATATCACAAATCACTACCATCAATAAAATAACTGATAGGCTATTATTTAATTGAATTCTCCTATGCAATCTAGCTGGAGGATTATACCAACATTGTAACATCAACATACACTAGGTATGCCTAAATTTTATTTACTTCATTCCTCCCATTACAAGTAAATAGAAAATTGTGTATTATAAAATATAGAACTTTGATATCTCCTAGTTTACATATTGTCTATTAATTAGAGATGATCACTACACTAAAATTCACACTTTGTTGTTATTCTTCCAGAGCATACTCTAGCCATAATGTGGATTTCAATGATCTTGTTTAAAGTCATCAAGGGTTGAAACATTGCTTCTACCATTGATCACAGTGGTGGACAATTTATCTTTTTACTTGGGGTTTTGGTGAAAGTGCATGGCGTTCCATGACCCAATATGGTAGGGTGCAGATCAAACCTTCTTTTCTTTTCTTCATACTACAATTTTCCATGTGCACAAGTATGGCTATATTTTATTTATTTCATCCCTTGCATTACAGGTGCATTCCATATTATGTATTATAAATTATAGAACTTTTTATATCTCCTGATTTACATATTCTTTATCAAATACAGATGATCGCCACATTAAACTTCACATTTTTTTGTTATTCTTACAGAGCAAGCTCTAGCCATAATGACAAATTTGATGAACTAATGTGTTATAAATGACCTTCAAGAATAATGATAGTGACTAAAAAATTAGTAACAATGGTCAAATAGACAATTAGATCCTAATATACTCTATGTTAATTGTAATAAGCAATGTTCATTTCACCCTTGATCAGAGTGGTGGACGATATATATTCTTGCTCGGGGGTTTGGTGAGAGTCCATGAGGCTCCATGACCCAATATGGTAGGGTCAAGAACATGCCTCATTTTGTTGTGTTTCATTTTATATTTCTTATGTGCAGATCTCTATGTTTTTTACATAAGATTTAGACAAAATTCATATGTTTCAGGTTATGGTTGCAACATGATAAAATAGTTAATGTTATACACTTTGTGTTAGATTCCATTAGGAATTGTTGATTATTGTTCTCTTGCTTAAGCTCTATTGTTTCATTTTCGAGAAGGTGCTGTTGAAAAGGCTATATTGTTTCAATTTTTGATAAGGTTGTGTTGAGAAAAAGGTATACTTTTGTATGGGTTTGTTACTGTCAATTTTCTGTGGGTTTCTCTTTATGGCTTGCATTTTGTGGCTATGTTTGCAACAGAATAAAATTGTTGACGTTATGCAGTTTTTGTCGATTGTTATTGTCTAGCTTGGGATATATTGTCTCATTTTCAATAAGCTTATGTTCAAAAGGCTATATTCTTTCAATTTTCAATAGGGTGTTATTGAGAAAAGACCAAAAAGTTTGTTGATTATTGTTCTATATCTTATGCTATATTGTTTTATTTTTGATAGGGTGTTGCTGAAGACGCTATATTATTTCAAATTCTAATTAGGTGTTGTTGAAAAGCCTAGATTCTTTCAATATTTGATAAGGTTATGTTCAGAAAAGAGTATATTTTTGTTGTTCAAAGCGATACTACTTGATTTATGGCTTTCATTTTGTGTTTGTGGTTGGACTGCAGTAAAATAGTCAATGTTATACAATTTATGTTAATATATTGTTGCATTCTCAATTTGGTGCTCTATAACAGTCTACATTTTCCCATACGTTTGTTACTATGGATATTGCTTTTCTGTGAATATTGTTACTAAAACAAATATTCTTTGATTTATGGCTTCTTCTCTCTATGTATGCCTACAATGTAATGAAATATTTAGTGTTATATAGTTTATCTTTCTCTCTATAAGGAATTCCTCATCCTCGCTCTCTACCTTACGCTATATTCTTTCATTTTCAAAAAATATGTTGTTCAAAGTGTTGTATTGTTTCAATCTTCTGTAAGGTGTATTGTTCATTGCATTCCCTATTGTGGAATGTTCTATACAACAATTATGCACCACTATGTGTCAATCGTGTTTGTATCTACTATAGCATACATACATATTTGTACATAGGGGAGACACATTGTCCACCACTGCATACAATGTTCCACTATGTAACTATGTTGTCTGCATCTACTACAAGATATACCAAACTTTGCACATGCCTTTGATAGTTGTTGGGGCCACTCATGGCATTAACATTGTAATCTTCTACCACCCTCAGTGTCTACATGTCACTTTCCTTTCATGTTCCTCTTTGCCTATCGGCTCATTGTTGCGTGTTACTACATGAAACTGCTAGTTTTACTAATATCTCATTCTATTCTTTTTGTTGTTTTTCCACCACAAGCATGAGGGTAAATATAAGCAAGTAATGAAACATTTTATCTATTCTTATTTTTATTTTTAATTTTTTTTTTAAAGATGTAAAAAAACAAATTGATTTTATGTGTATTCCAAATATTTATATTTATATTTATTATTAAATATTCTATTTGATATTTAATAGTAATACTTTGATATACAAATAGCTTTCAAATTTATGATTTTTTGTTTTTTGTTAACAAGTTCATGCCATTACACTTCAGCCTTTGCTTCCCTTATAAAATGTCTCTACATAAGAACACCTCTTAACATAATTAAAATTCTATAAATAATAAATTTTCATCTAACCATTATTAACAAAATATCTAATAATAACCAATATTTAAATAAATATCTATCTTAAAATTAAAATAATAATATTGAATAATACTATTAAGTTAACATCTCACTCATAAATGTATTAACTTTATGTCTCATCTAATATTAAAAAAGATGTTTGTCTTGTGTTTATTAGCCATTAGTCTAATTTAATGGTAGACAAATAAAAGAAGACAAAGAAGATTGATAGCAACATGGATGAACATTTTAAATGACAGGAATTGATGGGAACGTGAGTGGACATTTTGAATGACAGCTCTTCCTCAATATATCTCCTTTACGTTTCTCAGGAATGCTCTGTCATGAATCTTCGTAAAGGAGCTCCGATTGTGAGAAATACCTTGTAAGATTCTGCAGGCTAAGAAAGTTGATTAAAACTCTTTGAGAAATAACTTGTAAGATTCTGCAGGCTAAGAAAGTTGATTAAAACTCAGATAAAAACAAATATATTGAATAGTATGAATGACTGATAATGAAAAAAGACAGTTTCAGATGTTGGAGATGGAATAACTAATAGGTGCCGTATTAGAACGAGTCGGCTGAGAAATCTAATCTTGAACTTGAAGATTTTGTTTTATTTTTAAGATTTGTGGTGCAGGTGAAGAATGATTGATAATATCTGACGGAGGAGACAGGAAAATCTTTGAAAAAGAGGGTCTAGATTGCTCACTTTATCTTACACACAAATGTTTGGATGAAAAATTAGTTTATCTTCTTCACTTTCTTCCCATCATAATCTGTTTGGAAATTTATTGGGCCTTTAGAATTCGCCAATGATCTACGAACAAAATCCTTTTTAATAAAAGGTAGTCTTCAATAACTGTTTTCATAATATATGAGATTTTTTCCTCGTTCTATCTCTACTTAGGTTAGGATTTTGATTTTAATAAATAGCATTATTATTTTATCTAATAGTTCTGTTTATTATATTTATTTAATCTAAATTATAAATTGATTTATATTTTTGGTTAAATAAATTTGAGTAAGTTGTAAAAAGAGTAATGAATGTTTAGATTTTAGTAGTCAAACAAATTAATTGAATCCATCATAACAAAAGTTTAGTATTTCTTTTTAATATTAATGTTTTCACTCTCCAACTCAAAAGTAACACTATTATCAATCACATGTTTACTTCAAAAGCCTACTTACTTCAAAAGCCTTTGTACATGCTTCTACAACTACCACGTTCATTCTAGACTAGAAATGAAAAACATCCAAGCACAATATGCTATGGAACTATACTATTATATTGCTTTGAACAACTATTTACAAACCACCCATGCACACCAAAACTCAAAAAGAACCATCCCAACATATTTACAATCTATAATTATATGAGGGAGGTTAAATTACCTTAACCCTTCCCACACTAATATTGTATTCAAAGTGATATGCTTTCATACACATGCAAAGGAGAAAATTAGGAAGGCCCTCCCATAGTGCCTCAAACATATTTTCATTTCTTCTATTCCTCACTTTTAATAGGAGGTGAGATTTCCAAAAGATTATTCTCATACTTCTAATCACAATTTAAAATTAGAACCTTAAAAATAGCCTCAATAGATAGGTCTATCTTCAAGCCACTAGTCATCTTTGAGATTGCTGAATGAAGCATTTAGATTTTTCAATTAGGCCATGGAAATGTCCCAACTCATAATTAAAAAATGTTTCTATCTAGCTCAACACCTTCAATGCCATCATGGAGCAAGTAGATACCCATGATATAAATTAATTATGTACAAATTAAATATTTCATACCATCAAACACTTTGTGCCTACCTACCAACTGACACTAATCCAAGAGAACCTTTGTTATAGCCATCTTGATCCAAACACATGAGGATCCATCCATTTCCTTTATCAACTCCCATATTTGCAAGACCTGCAACCTTAAATTTGGGCTTTCAATATCCCTCTCTAAGAAAGAAATAAAATCCTTCATCATCATCTCTCCACCCACTCTTTCCTTCCTCTTTCTTACTCAACACTAGTCTTGCCAATCATCTCTATCAACCTTCTCTTTCCTTTTCCAACATTGACAGAAAAATTTATAATACCATGTGAAGCCTACCCAAAAGAAGTAGATCTAATGACTCCAACCACCTACGTGTGAGAGATTATTGTCACCAAACATCTCCTCCCACATCTACCTTTCTACCAATAATATCCCCATAAAAATATCTAGCGATTCAACTAAAAACATCCAAATTTGTTGGTATGCCCTTAATAGCTAATGATAACTTTCATCGACAAGAAACACTACTCTTTCATAATTTCACATGACACCGTGTACACAAATACTATCACTAATCAATTTAAACAATTGATTAGACTTATATTACATTTTATTTTTAGTTAACATATTTTTTAATATTTAAAAATAATTTTTTAATTTTTCATAAAATAACAGTAAAAACTAATCAAATATAACTAAATATATATTCAAATAAATTATTATAATTATTATTTAAAAATAAAATAAAAATAAATATGTATAATTTTAAGTTATAAGAGTTAAATATATTCATATAGATTTTTTTTATTATATTGCACCTCATATATTATAAATTTCAAATTAAAAGTTATATAATTTTATTTAATTAGTTTTTAAATAATAATTTTAAAAGAGAATTTACCTTTGTTCTAATTTAATTTTATATCATTATTTAATAAAATAATGGAAAATACAAAATAGTATCTTTCTTAACTAGATAAAATGGGAAACTAGAGTTCCTACCCTTTTTATAGAGCAAGCCCATAGATTGAGAAGAAAAAGATAGGACTAACAACACATAAAGGCTAAAATATGGCACAATTACATCACAATACAAAACAACGTTAAAAAAATGTAAACAATATCTTAGCTAGACCAAGAAATTATTTTTCCCTTAGCCTAGGTGTGGAACTCAGAAATATGTTTGAAAGACATTTCTTTCTTCTTTGGACAAGAAGCCCAACTATCCACATCCATTGGAATAAGAGAGAAGAGGGGAAACCTTCTATGAGTCACCAATAGGAAGTATCATATGAGGAGATAAATGCCTAATTATAGAAGTGAACCATTAAGAAGCTATTGAAAATTTAGAGGCACACCAATGTCACTCATAGAAACTAGGGTGTGATTTGATTGTGAAGTACTAATAGGAAACAAAGGAATAATAGGGATCTCCACATGATTAGAAACAAGAAACTTAAAAACCTCTAAAGAAAAATACCCTCAACCATGTATGTAGTAAGTTATTTACGTAAATAATTTTTCCACCAAGAGGAAGATCATATAAAATTTGAGTGTGGATAGTACAATCTCAAATTTAATGTAGCAAAAAATACCTACATTGAAATATAATATCTTTGTAATAAAAAATATGACTACATCATTGATCAAAAATTATGAAAAATCTTCAACTGGGAGATTCTTTGATTAATTCAACTCCATAAGAATATGAGAGTAGGTGGTGTGAGAAAACCAAATAGTAGCTTGATCTAGCATAATAAACCTACCCATAGATTTTTGAATGCTAGAATAGCATGAATCACACAAAAAATAAAAAGAAATATTTTAGTGGTACATAAAAACCTATAGCCAATTCAAGGACTTGGTGAGAAGGCTAAAAGAGGAAACCTAATTCTTCAAAATGATAGATTGTAGGCTCCACAACCAAGAATGAACACACAAAATAGTATTGTTATTGAAAACCAATTAAAGCGCTACAATAAAAATTCCTTGGCATAAGATAAATTTTGATATTCCCCTCCATTATAGGATTTCACTACTTAGAGATTTAGAGGTTTAAATAATTTAAATATTGTCATATTTGGTTGAATCTACATATTAGATTCTTCTAAGATAAACACTCTTCATTTTTTAAAAACTTCATCCCCTAGAACTGTAACAATGGGAGACTAAGTAGTAAGAATTAGAGATCACACAAATGTAGAAATAGTACAAATAATAGTAGAAGAAATAGCATCATGTCATGGAGGAGAAGGACCAAAAGTAAATAATGTTTGTATAAGAGCCTTTACTAAGAACCAAACATTTGGAGAGCCCAACACTAGTGACATGGGTGATGAAGGAAAGAAGAGTCTCATTCACACATTAGCAGGAGCATTGTGAGGCTATAAAACCATTCCAAATTATATGCAATGACTGTGCCATTGTAGTAGAGCTACACCTATTGAGACCCACCAATGACCCCTATGGAAGAACCAAACAAATCTTGCGAATAGATGATGCAATAAGAATCAATGATGAAATAAAAATTTACTATAGATACCCCCACATCCACCACCAAATCTCTATATGGAAGTAGGGATGTTGAACTAAAGAGGGACAAAAAAACTTTATTTGAAATATCTTAGGAGAGAGAGGAAGTAGGAGTCCATCAATGTGAATTTATTTATAATACAAGTAAATTTCTTTATTAAGGTAAGAATATTTTTTGAAAGGGTCTAGAACCTTGTACACAAGAAATAAATAGATAAAAAGTAGGAAACAAGATTCTTAGACCTATATAAAGGTTTTCAAAAGGTGGGATGAAATAGGCTCAAATAGGCCGTAAAAAGTAGAGAAACAATAAAACCAAGAGAAATATGAATAATTGCGACCAAGCTATCAAACAAGATAATAGATAAAAGGATAGAACATAGACCACCATTGTCCCACTTGGAAAAACCTAGGGCATGAGGGAGTTGACCTTTCACCCACAACATGAGTATGAGTTTGGGAAGAGGAAGAATGAAAACCTTTCCTCATTCTATGAACAATAGTCCACACAATATTGTCACCCAAATTCTCATTACAAGAGAAAAAATGAGGAGAAATCCCCATAGGGCCTATCAACACATGAAGAGGGAGCATCCACATGTGTAGGAAAATTTGAATAAGAGGGGATTCCCCTATTGGGATTCCATCAACATGACAAAAATAATGAGGATGGTTTAAAGCCAAGGGTAGGTTAGTTTGCATGGGAGCAAGAGGTTCGGGCCCTAAAGATTATGAGGGAATTAGAGCCACACAAAAATCAAGAGATATATCATCATCTTGGGAGGAGGAATTTGATGAATAATTAGGAGCATGTATAGTTAAGTGGTCATCATTATAATCCTTACACCACATAGCAAATCCCTTGTGATGTGAGAGAGGATAGTCTATAGCTAAGTGACTGATGGAGAGGAATCAAAATCTAAATGGTATTGAAAATAAGGTAAATGAAAGCTACAATATGAACTTATGTAAGTGAAATTAGATCTAAAAATAAGATTACCAAATAAGATTTAAACATGTGACTGCAACATTCATTATCATAGAAAAATCAACAAATAGAATGTGACACTAGATTTATATGGAAAATCCCTTTCAAGAAAAAGACTTGACATGAGAAAAGAGGGAAATTATATTATTAATCTTAAAATGATAGTAAAATAATACACTCCACTACTGATCTTTGATAAACTTGAGAACACCTTGTTACTTGCATGAATTCATCATAAAACTACCATGTAATGATTTCAATTGATAGAACTTTTGGTAGGTAAAACCACAAATGGTAAAACAAAACAAGAAGTACAAAGATACCTACAAAAACCTATTCCCCATTCTTGGACAACCATAATACAACATGGGTGCCTAGCCCATAGCCTATCCAACTCCTGACTTTTCAAATACCTTGGTGACCTTTTGGATACCTGATGGAACACCAACAGACACCTTTTCTTCTTCAATTTTGGGTTCCCCATCCAAGACCTTTCAACTCCCAAAATGGACACCTAAGAAAGATTCCTTATCCATTTTTTATGTGTAACCTCCATTGAAATTAAATCCTCTCTTTAAAATATAATTACAATAGTGCCAAAATTTAATGCTTTTCTCTCATGTCCCCTAGAACACATTCCAAGGAATGTTGAGACATATAATTGACATGGGATTACTAGGCTAATGTCACCTTATCCTAACACAAAGGAGGATCTCATAATCAAGAGCTCAAGTCTAAGGTTTTTCTCCAACCATCAAAACAACATCTCCATGAAGGGGTTATGGGATGCCAATATCCAGTGCCATAATGTGCACAACTGTGGACTGTCCATGAATGAAGTAGAATCATCAACTTTCAAGAAGCGACCAATAGATTTACCAATGACCTCATAACATGAAGGCTTTGAAAATTGTAGAGGGAGATTTGGAAGTATAACCCACAACAAACACAAATTGCAAAGACTTAGCAAAGAGAGAGTGCTCCTTGCAAGCCCACAAATTAAGTTATAAGTTAATTATAAAAATATATCAATATATCTATTAATTTTTTTTATAATAACTTACAAATTTTTTGAGAAGAAGCTTGAGTTCCTTTCCCAAGAGTGGAATGTGATCATTGTTTTTAAGCTTTTAGGAGAACTATATGTGTCTGGTTTTTTTGTACTGGTCCTGGTCCTGTGGTTTCTTTTTGTTTTATTCCTGCTGGTCAAAGTGTTTAAGCTTTAGTTTTCATTTACTTTTTTGTTCTTCTGACTTCTCCTGAGTTATTGGTTTGCCTCTATGGATGGTTTATAATGAGTACTGACCCTTCTAGTTTTAATATAATCAAAACTTACAAAAAATTCTATTAAAAAAATTCTAAATATAAGATTTTAAAATATTATATAAATATATTTATGTATGAAAATATAAATAATTAATAAATCCTAATTTCTAAATGATTTGATTAAATTTTTTTTTTTTTTAAATTTATTCAAAAATATAAAATTTTCACATATTCCCCTAAACTACCTCTAATTTTATCTAGCTTATTCCTAATTTGGTTTGTAAGCTTCCATTTTTAATTATCTTATATTGAAAGTTAAAAATACATATTTAATTGTTTATTTTACTTGTAGATTGTTGATGAGATTAAAAGTTTAGATAATTAAGATATATAATAATGACTAAAGATAATGTAGTCCAATTATATAATATATATATGTTTTGAAAATGTTTCTAATTCTTTACAAAGATCATGACAAATATAGTAATGAAATTTAATATGTAACAAAAAAATGGTAAATAAATAATTTTAGGGTTTAGATACTATAAAATAATTAATATTTAACTTTAAAAGAAAATTAGTGAAATGATAATATGAAACACATCAAATTAAATTAAATTATTTTGAAACAAAACCATTTATTATTATTGACTTATCTTTTTAAGGAAAAAAGTAAATTTATTTTTTATTTAAAATCTAAGTTAATTAAATAGCCTTGTCTATTTAAGTAATAAAGTTGGGGCTTATCATTTTTAATTAAGGTAAAATTGGGATTTTGAAAGAGTACAAACATGTTTACAATAGAATAACCAAAGACATACAAGACAAGTTTCAAAAGAGATAAAACATCTAAAAAGAACTAATATAACAAAATTGCAATGAAGCTATCAATCAAAATGTGACACCTAAAGAGAAAGCCTAAATGATGTCAAAACCTACCCTAGAAAATCACACACCCTTAACCCTAGTGTGGCTAAGAGACAAACTTGAGAATACCCTTCTTCCTTTGAATAATAGTGCATGAAACATAGTTCTCTAGGTACTCACATTGAGGAGTGGGGAAGGAGGTGGACAAATCACCACCACTAGTATGACCATAGATGTTTGAGTGGGACTTATTGTTCCCATAGTATAAATAATGATATTTCATTAAAGACTGATGATATAGAAGTGCTGCAATAAATGTCAAGAAATAAATTGCAAATACTCTATATTTTCTATTGTTTTTCAAATTCTAGAAATTCACAATTTGTTATTATGGTTTAGGCTCTTGTCTATAGAATTGGTGTCCATTTGTGTGGAAGTTATTTTCTTCATAAAAATGATTGCTCTATCCATGGTTTTGATCTTACTAATTTCTACAATTTTTATGGTTTAAAGACCAACAATGTTTATAAACACTTTTGGAAATTTGTTAGATTGGAATGGTCAACTTTAAGGTAAAAAATGAACATAACATGTAAATGTTTAATAGACTTAAGATAATTTTCTCTAATAAATACTCCATTTTTTATATTTTTCATCCATGTCAATGACTTCATATTGGAGATGCTAAGTAGGTCAATGTGCTTATGCTCTTTGTGCCCTTGTTGAGCTATTTTACTCACAGATTTAGACTACTTGTGTAAATGTAGTGTGTTTATGGTGAGGATGAGGTCCCTCATTTGTGACCTCATCTAACGGGATGGATGAAGTGCCCCATTTATTATCTCATCTGACTCAAATTAGACTAAAAATTCTTGTATAATCAATAAAAAATTAATTAAATTAATTAAATAAAACCTTTTGAACTTGAATTCATAAGTAAGAACAATAACAAAATTATCAAATTTAATAATAAAATCAGATTTATACATTTAAGACTCTGATCCAACAAACCCAAAACATAAGAGAAAAAAAGGATGGGTATCCAGAATTAGCGCTCGCCAAATGAGCCTCAAGAAAGATCAAACATTAGGGCCTCGTGAGAGACGATGGAGGATGAGATAGAAAACGACGAAACGCACGTGGTGATTACAATGGCGGTTTCTTCTGAACCTGGAAAGATATCACTTTGAATATAATGTTTCTTCATAGGCGAAGGAAAAAAGCAATCTGAACTAAATGTGTTAGTTTAATACAAAATTATCTTTGGATCTCTCTTTTAACACGATCAACTCCGTGTCTGGAAACAATTATTTACAAAATCATTTTGTAATTTTCAATACGAGCACACATGAAAAAACCTATCTGAAACTGATACGAATGTTTTGTCTTAGAGCTGGGAATGAGTGCCTCTCTAGTATACAGACAGTCATCCCGTGAATTCTTTCCTCACGAGCATTCAAACTTTTTCACGTGACAATAATCTTGTTTTTCTCCTCGTTTGCATGCATTCAATACACAAATTGGACGTACTGATGGCATCCTGGCAAAGCTCAGATTCTATTTTTGTATTGCTACTAATAGCAAAAGAAATTTTTAGGTTCAACACTTAAATAGTCCATCTACTACATTAAGCTATGAAAACAGTGAGTATGCAGAATAACAACTCATATTTAGAATGCAAACGAAATTATACTATAAAAACATGGAGAAAACTGGTAACAACGAGTCTTGTGACTAAATACTTTAAGAGAACGTTCAAAACAGGAAATTATATGTCCAATGCAAGAAAATTCCAGCAGAAAAGACACAATTTACTTCCACAAGTCATATTTATATATTTGCTTTTCCTTCTAGCTGGAATCCTAAGATAGCCACACTGCCTTTTCAGCAGAAGGGTATAACCTCTAACTCTTATCACATTCTTCTTGCTCGGTTGGTTTCAAAGCCTGCAAACAAATATAAAACATGGCCCATCATAACATACTACTTTTTGCTGGTGTTCAAAAAGACATAATATGTTGTAGATTCATGAATGGAAGTATAGGAAATCAATAGAACCTAGATTTGTGAATGGATCATCATTCAAAGTAATAAGGAGAATATAAGTATTACAAAAGATCCCAGCATTGCAAACATCCACCGGCTTCACTAACAAGAAGGGCTTGTCATTAACATTGACATTGCATTTGGCATTCTTCTCTTCCTTTGAATGAAAATTTTGAAAGGCAATGTGGAATTAATAATCCCATTGAAAAAATTAAGTGAACCATCAAATTGAATCTCTATCTATGATGATCATTTATTCAAGTTGAAATTATCTTTGAGAGAATGTGAATATCGCTTTCTAACTACTACTCAGTAGCTAGTTAAAGACTTAAATCAATAATTTTAAGGTTTCAATGTAATTGGTTTCTAAGAACCCATTAAAACCTATTTACTTTTTAATTTAATAAAACCATAATTTAAGAATGGAATTAAACTAATCACAAAAACTCCTGTTAAACTGAGCTGTCCGTTCAGCTAACTAGTTTTTAACCTATTAACTAATTAATAAAGTTATGCATAGGAAAGGTAGATGTGTGATTGCCGTACTAACATCATATGATCTATCGACCCAGAATATTCAGGCACACTAGAATCTCGGTTACTCAGTTTTACTCATTAAAACTTGAGCTAATGTAAATATACTAAAACTTAACAAATTAATGTCCCTGATTAATCAGATTTGGCATCGTTAACCCTGACTTTTAGTAAAGCACTCCAGCATAACCCTGTCATGATGGATTTTATCAGTATCTTCTAGTATAGCACTCTGGTCACAGGGAGTGCTTGCCTTATACACAGGGCTTCTAACAGTAGAACTAATAGTACAATAAATCAAAAGTTTTCATAGTTCATCGTGTGAGTGTTTTTTCATCAACTTTTAAATCATACTTTATGATCCATCATTATTTTTTTTCATCTTAGCGACAGATCTAATATAAAAAACACTCAGTTATCAATAATATTAGTAAAACAGAGTTTTACATGTTAAACTGAGGTAATGAAAGATACTGAATCATATGATATGATATGATGTATACCCACTTGGAGACTTTCTCACATACCCTTTTGGGAGGTCGGCCATTAAAGATGAGCTGCAGCTTTCACTATCCGAAAAATCTTTAGAGTTTGAAGCAGGCTTTGTCACCTGCATCAAGCTCACAAACATGATAAAAGGAGGATAAATAGGCAGAAATGAAGTTAAAGCAGATTTGAAACAATACCCATTAAATGTTACCTTCGTTGGCTTAGGAATTAGGGCTCTCAACCTTGCATACAGGAAGTCCAATTTCCTCTCTCTTCTTCTTTTGAGAATACACCGCTTGATAATCCTTTTGTACAGAGAAGGTTTTAAGCTTCCTTTCTGGAAGGCTCTTAAAATCATATTCTTCATTCTGGCTGATTTGCTGGTCTTGATGAAAGAGAAGAGTGTCCACACAGAGGCAATTTATAGCATGAATACCAGGTTGTGCATCTGAGTGAGTGGGCTTCAATAACAGAGAGTCACGGGATTTGCTGTATGCAAACTTGGTGTACTTTTCATAGTGAATTGACCGGCCACGCGTTTTATTTGAAAAGATGCTCCTTCCTGATAACTCTGATTTTATGTTTATAGGCTGTTTTTTTGTACTGAGGGAAAGAAGCCTTTTATAAAACATTATTTAAGCTTGACTTACTTCATTTCAAAGTAATGAGTTTATTAGTGTAAATTACTCGAAGCTATCAAATAAAACACAGAATTTTAACATACTCTAAATTTATGAAGGGTTATCAAGTGATTATTCAGTATATCCTTTCCCATTTTAATTGTCATTGAAGTGTAAATAAATTGTATATAAAAGTTATATTTTCATGTAACTACTTCTTAAATATTTAAAAAAATATATTATGATAATATTGTTTTTACAGTTTTACTATTGTATGCATGTAAAATGGATAAATAAAATATGCATAAAATATAATTTAAATCAAATCAAACCATATGTAAACTTCAAAAAAATTAAATACATGCAAATTTCAAGAGATTGAAAGTATTATGTTGAGTTGTTGAAGATTTGAATGTGGTTGCTCATGCATTCAGCAGCATAATATATGCATAAAAGATGTTCATTTGAAATGGCAATGATAGGCCTCTTTTATAGAAAACCAAATTGGAATGAAGGGCTAGGATTAAAAGCCAATATGACATGACAATCAATGGTCAAGATTGAAAGATATAGTATCAAATAGGGTTAGGGCTAAATTAGGGCAAAGACAAGAAACGAATGGCTAAGATTGAATTATTAAATAATTCAATCAAGGGCTGAAATTAAATGAGATGTCAAGAGATAAGATTGGCACAAATAATGAGGTTGGCACAAATAAAGAGGTTGTTGGAGAAAATTAAATAATTAAATAATTATTTAATTTAGCAGGGAAAGTGAATAATTAAATAAAAATGATTATTTAATTAGAGAAGAAAGGGAAAATGTTGACTTTTAATTAAAATAATAATTTAATTAAAGGTGGAGGAAAATGACAAAATATTAAATAATTAAAATACTTATTTAATAGTGGGGGGAAAGGTAGAAAATAATTGAATAAATACAATCTATTTAATTATAGAAGAAAAAGCTAATGAATAATTAAATAATTTGGATAATTATTTAACTATAGTAGAAAATGGAAAATGAATAATTAAATAAATTGGAATTTATTTAATTATAGGGGAAAAAAGATTAATTAGTGATGTAATTAAATAATAAGGGGGAATATGGAGAAAATTAATTAATTAAATAATCAAAAAATATTTAATTAATAGGAGAATATGACCTTCGGGGATAATCAAATAATTAAAATTATTTAATTATGCAACTAGGAGGAAGAATTAATGTGAAAAATGGCATTTGTAGGCTTATGGAAATTTTTCAGTGTCTACATTTTGTCCCTCTTTGAGATGATGTTGCAACTAAGAGAAGTAACATCATTTCAAAGAATAAAATATGATGGGTAGGAAAGGGATTAGGACAAGAAGCATAATGCCCCAGTCACTAGCGACGATGAGGAAGGATGACAAGTAGGTAGTGGTATGCCCCCTCGGGAAAACATGTTTGTTCAATGAACACGATTGTGCTCTTGAAATGTATGGGAGGAATTAAAGGATGAAGGATAAAAGGAAAGTGAAAAATAGATAAGGATGATGAAAGTATGGATGGAGAGGTAGGATGGATGATCATCATGCTACAATGATACAAGCAACCTATATTTGATTTTGTACTTGACATTATGCACCAAGGTATAAGGAACCAGGATGACAATGTGCCAAGTATGTGATCGAAAAGGTCAAGTACAAACATATGCCTTATAACACCATGATATGGAAGACCATGATGCCCTTGTAATAATAAAATGTAAAACACCATGATAAATGCAAAAAAGGATAAAACACACAAGCAACAAGCAAGAATGCACAACAAACCAAGAGAAAACTAGGACTATGCTCCAAGTCAAACTAAAAACCAATTGATAAATTGATTGATGATGAGGATGATGTTGTTTGGCATGGGAAGGACACATCCCGAAACAATGTGAGGATTGGGAAAGGAATATACCTATGATGATAATGGATTAAAGTGGATCAATAGATTATCAATTGATCTGGATTGAAATCATGGATTTCTTATGGATGATGCACTAGATTACAAGATTGGATTGTATGGATTATGATTGATTTAATTTAGACGGAATAGATTGGGATGGTTGGGGGATGGTTGGATTGGAAGGATAGAGGATAAATGGATTGGATAAGATAAGAATGGATGGAGAATTAAATGAGATCCAATGACAAGGGAGGACCTGTAAATAGGAAAAAATTCAGATTTAATGTTGAAAACAACAAATTAACTAAACCCTATTAAGCACCATGAAGCACAAACTAGAATGAAAATGCAAATAAATAAAGGAAATGCAAACCAATTTTCAAACTAGACTTGATTGACCTCCATGGCTCTTCTCCACTTGCATGAGAATGCAAGATTTTGAAGGTTGATTGTTCGATGAATGTTGGTTGCTCAATTCAGCAGCATAACATTGACATGGAGATGATAGATGAATGACAATAGATAGAAATGGATGAAAGAATCAAGAATGATTTTGAAAGCATAAGGACACTTGAAGAATCAACCCCCCTAATGGCTTATGAGAGAGTTTATTTATAGGAGATGTTTGATTTGGATTGACGATTGAGATTGAATGTCAATAAGATGTCTTAATCAATAGACAAGATTGAATGTTGTAGTATGGACTAGGTTTAGGTCAAAATTAGGGCAATGACAAGAAATGAAGGGCTGAGATTGAATTATGAGATAATTCAATCAATGGATGAAATTGAATGAGATGTCAAGAGATAAGATTTGATGTGGAAGATAAGATTGGCATGGACAAAGAGGTGATAGGAGAAATTAAATAATAAAAAATATTTAATCTAGGTGAACAATGAATAATTAAATAATTAAAGATATTATTTAATTATAGAGGAATGTGACAAAAGGAATCATTTTGAATTATATAATGATTTAATTCAAAATTCAAGAGAGGGGACCAAATTAAATAAATAAAATTTATTTAATTTATGAGAGAAGAGGCTAATGAATAATTAAATAATTAAAATAATTATTTAATTGTAGTGGAAAGGACAAAAATTAAATAAATAAGAATTTATTTAATTTTAGAAAGAAGACTTAATTAGTGATGTACTTAAATAAATAAAATTTATTTAATTTATGAGAGAAGAGGCTAATGAATAATTAAATAATTAAAATATTTATTTAATTGTAGTGGAAAGGACAAAAATTAAATAAATAAGAATTTATTTAATTTTAGAAAGAAGAATTAATTAGTGATGTACTTAAATAAATAAAATTTATTTAATTAATCAGGGAGGACTAAAGATAAAAAAATTAATTAATTAAATAATTAAAATTATTCAATTAATATAAGACTTATGACATTAGAATATAATTAAATAATTAAAAATTATTTAATTAGCAAAGACAAAAGGGGAAATGATAGAGAATTTAGAAATTGCAACCTTAGGACAATTTTTAGTGTCTACATTTTGCCCCTCTTTGAGATGATGTTCAAGATAATGAGATTTGTGTCGAGTAACTATTATGCCTTGCATAACCACCCCACTTTGGTTTTGATCAAAATGGGTCCCCCTTTTCTTTTGGTTTCTTTGCTTTTGGTTACTTGCTTTCCTCTTTGGAATTCTTGTGTTTTTTCCTTCTGATTTTGACTTTTGATCTATCTGATTTAATCTTGGTTCTGTCTCAACCTAAATTGGTTTTCCTTGTTAAGAATTCAATAAAATAATTGTAAGCAATGGTGATTTTATTATAATATGTCTTATTTGCTGTTGAGGACTAATGCAGACCTTCCTTTTTGCAGGGTTAAATCCTACACTTGATGATATAATTTCTTAGCTGGGGCTCGGTTGGAAGGCATTCCTCAATCCAGTTGGTCTTAAAAATTAGCTAAGGAAAAAATCGGCAAGACCCCAGAGATGTCACAGCGAGCGAAATTCATGTGCAGTCAGCAAAGCAAAGCACTTTGGCAGGAGATTTCCTTCGGGAAGAAGTCTCAGTGACTTCTCTATGTCTCGCTGACCGCTGCGAAAGGGATTCATGTATCAGCATAGGGCTTTCTCCCTACCAAGATGTCCCGGCGACTTCTCTATGTCTCACCGACCCTGATAAAAGTTATACCATTCGGCGGGAGACTTTCCTTCGGAGGGAGGTCTCGACGAGTACATTTGGTCACGCTGACAAGGCACAAGGAGGGGGATCTATCGGTATGACCATAAGGAAGTCTTGGTGACACAAAAGTGATTTTTCCAGGAGTCTTACTGAGACGGAAGGGTCCCACCAAAGCTCTAAGGTCAGAAAAGGGTAAAACCTTCGGCATAATGTCTGGCCGAAGAGGTGAGGTTACAGTGACACATGTGAAACGAAAGAATACATGTAGGTATGACTACAGAAGGGTCTTCCTGAAAGGAAAGGATCGCTAAAGGATGATGCGTTCAGTGAAGTGTCTTGCCGAACAGGGAAGTCACGCCGAAAGGCTCTAACTTGGGGTGACTCGAAGGGAATGCAATGGGTTCGGTAGGATGTCCTGTCGAGCCAAGAAGGTCTTGGTGACAACAGAGTACGGTGCAAGGAAGCTTCGATTAGTGTAAAGTCCCGCCGACCGAAGAATGTCTCAGTGACATGGAGGAAGCCCGGCGAGAGTGAAGGAGATCAGCGAAAGGTCTCGCCGCAAGTGAAAGGTTTCACCAAAACAAAAGAGCTCGAGGAGAACAAATGGATGTCACCATAGCTCTCGCTGATTGGAGGAAGTCTTATTGAAATAAAGAGACATCGGCGTAGTTGTTGGAGCTCGCTAAGAAGTCTCAGCGACCTAGAAGGGTCTAGCCGAAGTGAAACAAAGTCGTCGGAGGATGGTTGGCTTGGTGTGATGTCTCACCGAAAAGAAGATAAGCTCGAGGGGCATTCGCCATGACTTCTCGCCGAAGGTCATGTTTTTTCCATAGGGTCTTGGCGAAGGAAGGGAGTCTTGCTGATAACAAGAGAAGGCTTGGTAAGAGAAGAAACTTTGGGGTAAGGTCTCCCCGAAACCATGAGGTCTCCCTGATAGAAAACAAGGCTCACCCAAGGAGTTTGGCATCGCCGTAACTCTCGCTGATGCAGAACGAGCTTGATGACAGAAAACAAAAGCTCAGCATGACGTCCTACCAACCTAATAGGATCTTCCTAATGCAAAGTGGGCTCGGCGAGAATGAAAAGGAGTTCGCTAAAACTCTTGCCAACATGAAATAATAGGCATCGGCAAAAGGGGATTCCATTGCCACAAGGTCTTGGCGACATCTTTATGTCTCACTAATAGGATGTGCCTCTGGGGAGAATGAACGCGTTCACTGAAAGGAAAATGAGCTCGCGGAGATGTCCTGGCGAAGGGACTTGGTCACATCGAAACATAAGGGAGCAAGATCGGCGAGAACACAAGGAAATCGGGGAGACTCCATACGAGTGAGGAGACTTCACTATGAGGTCACAGCAACGAGAGATAGTCTCCCCGACATGAAAATGATGATCGCCATGGAATCCTAAGGTTCGCCGAGATGTCTTGCTGAGAGCATGCAGTCTTGCCAATAGGTTTTGGGAGCTCGGTATAACTTCTGTAGCTTGCCGAAGTGTCTTATCGACTATCTTTTGTCATACTAATAACTACATAGTGGTAATATTGCATCGGGTGAGACACCGATGGTGTCTCACCGACATGCGATGCCGTTTAGACCACTTTTGACCGCCAAAGAATCCTAGTTGGCATGTGATCATCCAATTAGAGAGAGCTAAGATGAGCCTTTGACTGATTGACCACTCCTATGAAAGAAAGACTAACAGAGTGTGACTGGGTGGATTTCTTATGGGAACAGGTGGCAATTGATTAGCTTAGAAGGTGTTTTAGATTGGTAAGGAGGTCTGACGGTGCTTCCAATAGGTGGTTAACATGCAAAAAATCCCAGAGCGGGTAGAAGGCCACTTTAATGAAGAAAGCCATGACTTAGAAGGACAGCTGTGGTGACCACTAATGATAGAGGTAGTTGGTATTAATGGCGGGATATCCTGGTGCATTCAGGGTGACCCTGAGAAGGAGTTTAAGGATGGACACAAAGGCTTGAAGTAAATACTGCAACAACAAAAGATCTACAGATCTTTTCTAGAAACCCTTCATCAGCATGGACAACAATGATTCACATTGAATGCACAACCGACTTTCCTCAAAAGATCGGAGGGCCGACCTTCATGTAGTGAAGCAGATATTTTGTAAAACCCTAGTGCAAGGGATAGCACATTCAAGTTGATACATCCTGTATATAAGGCATGCTTGCCTCTTGGTAAAGGTTAGAAATTTTGGAAGGAAAACAGAGCTTTGTTAGAAGGATTTAAAAGAAAGTTAGGACTGTTAGGAATTAGTCAACTAGTAGAAGGAGAGAGTTGCATCTTGATTCTGAGTAATAAGAGCTTCTCTTTGTTTTCTTGGTTAGCAGTAAGATTTTAGTACAGGCTGTAATGTATTCTCTAAGTTCTCTTAGTGTAGTTGGAAACAATCTGGAGCTTCAGATTCTCTGTACACTGGTGATTGTGCCAACTTTGTAAATATTGTTTATCTGTTTTAATAACAGTAGAAACAATCAGAGTTTAATCTACTTCTTATTGTGTTCCTAAATGATATTTGTCTTAATTTGATCATTTGATTTATGAAGTCTTCAAGGAATGAAATATTGTTTTATGTTTTATTTAAATGGTAATAAAATCTGTTATACAAATTAACACTGTGAATGAAAGAGGTTGTGTGTCATTCACAAGCTTATCTTGTTCTACAGTTTTAGTTTAAAATTCCTTGAAGTTAACAAGTCTGGTTAAGGTTGGATGAACTATTGTTGTTTTTCTGTTTCAAAAATTCTGACTTATCTTTTTATATTTCTTTAAAAACCCTTGTTAGAGTAGGTTTTATTTCATGCTTGATCTTAAAACAATCTAGAAGCTCAACACCAGCAGGCCCGTTGAATATTACTGTTGCATTGACCACTGAGTAACATCAGCACAGTTGAGACCCAACTACAAAGACCTTGGGAGCTAAGGCATCCGTGTGTTGCCTTTCTCTTTCAGGAGAAGCAGAGTAGCAATATTTTGTTTGCATTGTTATGGTGCCAAAATTTCCATCAACAGTAACATCATTTCAAAGAAGCTAAGGTATGTATAGAGGAAAATGGATGATGATAGAAATATAGGATGATGATAAAATAAGAATGGGATGATGATGTCCCCTCAAGAGGATAGGCGGGTTGAAAGAACATGGGTATGCTCTCAAAATGAAATGATAAGGAGGGACAAGATGAATGATGTAAGATAGGAAGTAGATGAAGGAGATGAATGATACGTTATGCTACAAGAAAGTGATCAACCATGATGTTTGATGTAACACTAGACATGATGCACCAAGGTATAAGGACCAAGGTGATGATGTGTCTCGTGCCGTAGCATAATACAACCTTGTCTAGATACAAGATATGAATATTAGTAGGAATAATTCAGACTTGATGCAAATGCAAGATAAAAATGATAACACACACAAGAAAGCAAGCAAGCATGCAAAAATGATACAAAAATAAAAAAAGGTATTGCCCCTATCAAGCTGCAAACCGATGAGTAATTGATTAATTGATGATGATGTCTGATAGTGTTGTCATTGCAGGGAAGGACATATCCCTGGATCAACAAAAGGATGACTGACTATTTGACTGATTGAATTTGATTGATTTGGTTTACAACAAGATTAGGATCAAGACCAAAGGACGTGATTGGATATTTTGGCAAGATTGATTGACTTGCATTTAGATTATTGCTTGGAATTATTGAAGATGATTTGAAATGGATGACAGGATGTGATGAATTGATAGAAGAATTGATGTGATTGGATTGATTTAGATTGAATCGATTTGATTATAGGACTGACTAATTGATAATTTGAAGACTAATTTGACATTGTTTTGGAAATTTAACTGATTTTTACTGGATGACTAATTGGACTATGTTGTCTGTTGGTTCACGATTTAAATGTCGATGTTTTAAATGACTGACTATGTCTTGACTTATTTGATTGACATGACAAAAATTGACTATGTTTTTGGATTTTTGAAAGTTTTTGAAAAGGAAAAAATAGGTTTTACAGGGACCTGAAACCACAAAGTTAAAAGAACAAAAAATAGAGCAAAACAAGTCCAAACAAACAGACAGCTGTCCCAAAAAAGAAACGACAGCACAAAGAGACAATAGGGTGCAAAAAAAGGACTGCCAAAAAGCCAGAAACAAACACCACCGCACTACTCCAAGGTGTTCATCAACTCCTCGGCCTCCTTTTCAACATCCTTCATATCCTGTAACCCCTACTTGAGGATTTGAACCGTATGTGAAGAAATCGGGGTCTTCCTCTTCGTATTAGCCTAGGTGTGAGTCAAAATCCCTTCAACAGCAGATTTGCTGCAACCTCTGTCCACATCCAAATCCACGACCATCGAGCCCTTTTGATTTTTTTTGAGCTTTTCCACCATAGCATTGATGATAATGGTGTTATGCCTGGAAATTTTGTGATTATTCGCCACAGTGGCCCTAATATTTTGGCCTATCTTAGACATATTGCACTCAAGCCTAGTCAATCTTTCCTCCTGTGAATGCTATCTTTTCCTTGGTAAGGGGGTTTCCTGTCCCTCATACTCTTTATGACTCCAACTAATCTTCTACTCCAAATCCATGACTCTGTTGTTGAGATCTCTATTATGGCCTTTCAAATCACATAATTCCTTCTGGGTCCACTTGAGAACAGTGAAAAGGCCATCCGTAATTTTTTCTGCCACACTCACAATGTCCTCTGGCTTGAGCTTATTCAGGGCAGAATTAATTTCTTCCTGATTAGGGGAATCATTAGGGGCATTCCCAAATCTTCTAGACGCAGGGGCACTAGGGGCCGACTCTTTACTGACCATAGGTTTATCAGAAAGAGTTTCCATAGAATTCTGAGAGTATGAGACTAATTTCATAACTGAGGTACCTTTAAAACTAGAGACCAAACTCGGGGTAGGGCAGCCAGGAGACGGCTGGGGATTAAGACAGGGTGGCGAGGCAAAACCCGAGATAGGGCAATCATGCAAAGGCTACAGATTAGGACATGAAGGCAGAGCAGAATCCATAGGGGCATTCTGACAAGATAGGGACTGGGGAGCAATGGTATTAGGACCAACAAGGGCACAAGCAGGAGGGGCTAAGGGGTCGTTCTCCCTGCTACTTTCAGTATCCTCATCATCTAATTCCCCAATATCAACAATTTTAGGAAAAGCAGGTAAATTTTGATAATGCTCATAGATGAGCCTGACAAGACCAAGATGAATAATAGAAGTCCTCCTAGGGTTTCTTTCAACTTCATCAAGGAAATTCTTCAAAGAAGAGAATAAGTAAAAAGGCAAAGAGATACGAACCTTGTGACGGAAATGGTTCAGAATGGCAAAGTGATAACCATACGCCCTGGTGAAGCACCCGTCAACCGTGATATACTCCATTATTACTCTTAAAAATTTCCTCCAGATTGATTTAATGGACTCCACATCAAAGTAGCTATTGGCAACCTTAACCAACTTAGCCTTCTCCTTGTCTTTTTTAAGAAATCTTATGACCGCTTCATCAGAGAATCGATGGTCCCGATAAAATTTCACACCCTCAGTCGAAAGACCAGTAATCTCACCGATAATTTTCTCATTCAGCTTAACATTCCTACCAAACAACACAATCTCACCATTTTTCCAATTTTTGGCAAAATAGTCCAGCATCCCCTCGTTAATACCATGGAGCTTTTCCAAAAACGGGACTAAACCTCCCTTTTCAATTCTTTCCCAGGCTTTAGCATTCTTTCTATGCTCTTGAAAGCTGCTTGGATCCACACATTTTCTCTCTCCCCCCATCTTCAAAGCTCTGTTATACCACACCCTACAGTTGCTCTGGGTCCTGTTTAAGCATATTTTATCAAACACCCAGAAAGCGTGCTAGAGACTCCTCTTGAAAAATAAAATGATGTCAGTCCCATCAAATCTAATGAAATCAACGTACCTAATCTTTATCCTCTTCATCATGACGAAGACAAGCTTCTCTTCCATGCATTGAATCATAATAAATTAGCGCTTTCACCTCGGAATGGAGGTAGTCATTCTTCCTCCACGTGTTTTCACCGCCCTTCTTAACCCCTTTATTGGCGAACTAATCAGCCACCCTATTGGCTTCTCTATAGGCGTGGGACACTTTCACTTTATCGAATTTACTTAATAATATTATTGTATTTTTGATCCACTTTTTAATGGTCCACGAGGGAGGGGTAAGCCCAAGAATGCAATTTATTATATTCATTGAATCACCTTCCAACCAAAGACATTTTGTGTTCATCTTGAAAGCTAAGTTAACCACATGATAAGCCCCTACAGCTTCCGCAATATGATTAGTTTGGGTGTCGATGTCCATAGAAAAAGCCGCAATAAAAGCCCCCAAGTTGTCCCTTAAAACACACCCACTACCATCTTTCCCAGGGTTGCCTTTAGCAGCACCATCAAAATTGGCTTTCAACCAACCCAAAGGCGGCAAAGACCAACTAGCATTCTCCCTCCCAAAAACATCAGGCGTGGGGATATTTAACACAACTAATTTTGAGTTCCACTTTTCAGTCGTAGCAATATCGAAAGGAGACCAATTAGCATTATCAACCATTTTTTTTGGGATTAAAGATAAATTTTCCTTTATTTCCCTTATGATTTTTTCAAGCAAGTCCCCCTCCAACTTCTCTTTTTCCCTAAACACTCTGTTGTTCCTTTCCTTCCAAATATTCCATGACACAAAAGGTAGAACAAAAGACCAGAGCTTTCGCACAAAAGGATTTTTTGAAGGAGCTTTCCATTGCAAGAAAAAGTCTTCGACAGAAGCAGGGGGAACCCAAACCAAATCAAGAAGTGCAAAATTTTTACCCCATATGTGCGAAACAAAAGGGAAATGAAGAAAAAGATGATTAACCGTCTTAGCATCATTCCTGCACATGTAGCACCTATTAGGTAATTGAATTCCTCTTTTTCCAAGATTGTCCAAAGTGAGAATCTTATTCTGTAGCATTATCCAATAGAAAATATTGATTTTAGGAATCAGGTGATTAATCCAAGCCTTAGTCCAAAAGGGCGGAGGCTCCATCGAACTAGCCAGCATAGAAGTGGTAGAAGAAACTGAAAACATGCCAGACGAATTGTCTAACCAAACAGCAAGATCATCCACTTGATGTTGAGCTAGTCTTAGGGCCCTGAAGGCCGACTGAACAAGGCTAAGATCCTGACTGATGGTCTTCAAATCAACCCAACCCCCATTCCTCCAGTAATTTTTAACCAAGACCCCGAATTCCCTTTTACAATCATTCATCCATTTACTGAATTTCTCATTTCTGATTAATGGATCTTTAAAAAGCCATCTGTCTTCCCAAAACCTAACATAATTTTCTTTTCCAACCAGCCAACCAGTTCCCATTTCCAGCAACTTTCTACCTCTACTCATATCATTCTAGCAAGCAGACCCACGAGGTAAAAGAGAAGAATTTATAACCTCATTAAGAGACTCATAGTTGCTAAAATATTTGGCTTTTAAGGTATCTCGCCATTCCCCTCTCAAAGTAAGAGTTCTCCAAAGCTGTTTAGCAAGAAGGGACAAATTCAACACTTTAATTTTCCTTAAGCCTAGGCCCCCTCTCGATTTAGGTCTACAAACTAGATCCCATCCAATGAGTGGCATTCTCTTCTTATCCTCCACACCAGACCAGAGAAACCTTTTCTAAATTTTTTCAATGGCCTCAACATACTTAGCAGGAATTTTAAATAAACTAAGAGCATACACAGGAAGATTTTGCAAAGAAGCCTTTAGGAGTTGGATTTTTCCAACTTGACTGAGAAGAGCTCCATTCCACCCCGATAGCTTCTTATTGAATTTTTCAACCAAAGAGATCCAGAACGAGTCCAAGGGTTTAATGCAAAGAGGCAAACCAAGATAGGTTGACGGAAGAGGCTCAATCCGGCATCCAAGAATCCGAGCAAGTTTAACTTGTCTATGCTCCGGAGTATTGAGGAAGAAAATTGAACTCTTAGCCCTATTAACAACTTGCCCAGAAGTAGATTCATAAAGATTCAGAATTCTTTTGAAAGTCTTAGCTTCAGTCACAGTAGATCTTCCCATGAGAATGGTGTCATCAACAAATTGTTGGTGGGAACAGGTTAGAAGAGAAGAGGAAGGTCTTAAACCAGCAAGGGATCTTTGATCAATAAGCTTTTTAATATTTCTTCCCAAAATCTCAGCCAAAATTGTAAATAGAATAAGAGAGATAGGATCTCCCTATCTGAGGCCTCTGGAAGTCTGAAAAAACCTCGAAGGTGACCCATTCACAATGACAAAAGAAGTAACTGTCAAAACTAGCTGGTTCACCAGTTGAATGACTATGTTATTAAAACCAAACTTGACTAGGATTTTAAATAAAAAATTCCACTCAACCCGATCATAGGCTTTGGAAATGTCCAATTTAAGAATGAACCCTTCAGTCTTTGATACCATTAAAGAATGTAAATTCTCGTGAACAGTGATAACATAGTCCAGAATGTACCTACCTGGCACAAAACCATTCTGCTGCGGAGCAATCATTTGAGGAAGCACAAAAAACATTCTTGTAGTTAATACCTTTGAAATAATTTTATAGATAGAATTGCACAGGTTGATTGGCCGAAAAGCTTGAAACTCCGAAGCCCCAGGTTTTTTTGGAATAAGGACCACAAAAGTACCTTTAAGTTCTTTCAAAAGACATCTTGATCCAAATAATTCCTTGACAGCATTCTCAACATCCACCTCAACAATTTCCCAAAACACTTGGAAGAAGAATAAGGGAAAACCATCTGGTCTAGGAGCTTTGTTGCCATCAAAAGAGAAAACAGCTTTCCTAATTTCAGCCTTGGAAGGAATAGCAGTGATCATAGAATTTTCATTGTGACCAATCACCTTGGGTATAGCCTCAATCAAGGATTCTTGAGCTTCAGGAACAATCTCTCCATTACAAGAAAGAAGGTTGCTGAAAAAAAGGATAGCTTGTTTCTTGATATCATCTTCCTCCTCAAACCTCGTCCCATTAACATCAATGAAAGCGATTTTGTTAGCAGCCCTATGTTTCGAAGCAGGCAGATGAAAAAATCTGGTGTTCTTATCTCCCTCAGTCAACCAAGACACTCTAGATCTTTGCCGCCAAAAAACTTCTTCTTTAGCAATGATGTCATGCAATTGAATGAGAAGTTCATTTTCCTTTTCTCTATAATTATCAATGTACCCCCATTTATGGATATTAGCCTGGATCTCCTGAATTTTACCTTGAATTTCCATCTTAGTTCCAAAAATATTCCCAAAGGCATCCTTTTTCCATCTCCTCAAATTAATTTTCACTTCCTTTAATTTTTTAGCAATCCTGAACATAGCTGTGCCAGTAATATCAATATTCCACCATCTACTGATTTCCTCAAAGATTCGAGGATGAGATAGCCATAATTTTTTGAATCTGAAAGGGGAGTTCTTTTTCACCTTAGTAGGATCCGCCATTAGAAAAATGGGAAAATGATCAGATCCTACCCTTGATAAAGCTCTCAAAGCACAAAAATAGTCTATAAACTATTGACCAGAAACAAGGGCACTATCGAGTCTCACTTGGATCAAATTAGGTCCTAACCTCCTATTAGTCCAGGTATAAGAAGCACCTTGCAAGTCAAGGTCTATCAAGGCATTACGGTTAATGAATTCGGAGAGACCTGAAATACTATCCTAGTTAATTTGAGAACCCCCAAATTTTTCATCATTCAGGAGAGGAGTATTGAAGTCTCCCATAACCACCCAGTGCTCATTAGCAAAACATTTTCGAAAACTAGACAACTCACACCAAAAGGAATTTCTAGCATTCTTACAATTCGAGGCATATATATTGGATTGAATCCAGCAAAAAATGTCTCTTATGTGGGTAAATCTGGTGGCTACTAAATTACCATTCTCCATTAAGGGCTCACCTTTAATAAAAAACTTGTTCCAAAAAGTGACAATTCCCCCCGAAGCACCTGCAGAACTATTTCCGTGAGCCCCACAGTTCTGAAATTTTTTAAAGCATTCTACTTTATCTTTAGGCATTTTTGTTTCTTGAATAAGAAGAATATCAGGTTTGTGGTCCCTAACAAAATTTTGCAAAACATCCTTTTTATGACGGCTATTCAGCCCTCTTATATTCCATGACATGATTTTCATTTCTTACTTGGGGATTGAAGTATCTCCGGGATGGTCATTTGGATCCCATCTGCTATATCCTGAAGGCTGCCTTGTTCCCTTTGCCATTTTTCTGATCTCCTTCCCTGGCAAGGCTTAGTATTCCCATAGTCCGCCTTGGCCCTAGTTCTGGTGATCATTCCACTTGAGGTTTCCATCCTCTCTTTTTTTTCCTTCTTTGACCTTTAATGTGAAATAACCTCCTCCCATTCAGTCTCATCTTGGCTTTCCAGCTCTCTTCCTGATTCCCAGTCCTTCTCAGGAAACAGCCTCTGATCCCAAGGAAGGGTTTCCATTAAGCCATTCTTGGCTTCTGAAGAATTGACATTAGGTGTTTTCATTTTCACACTTTGGGTCTCATAAGTATCCCTCACAACTTCCAAAGTGGCGTTCTCCAGTTCCTGTTCCCCTTTTGAGCAAGGGTTATTAGCAGGAAAGTGAGAAGGGATAGGTATTCCTATCTCCAGGGACAAGCCCTTAATGGGTATTTCCTCCAGACCAGGTACATTCATACTACTAGCCATCACCAAAGGTGAAGGCGAAACAAAACCCGTTTCTTCACCTCTTATTTCGGCCTTCTTCTGAGTATCCCAGGCTCCCTCCACAGAATAAGTTTCTACCTTTCTATCCACCTGTGGTGAAATCAAGTATTTAGGATCCTTAGGATTTGAAGAGCAAGTGCAATCTAAACCAGGGCAAGCATCCTTTTGCGAACATCTATGGTTCTCCTTCAGATCTTGAGCAGAAGTGTGTCTTTCAAGATTCTCCTTCGCACCTGGGACAAAAATTTGCTTCTGCTCCTTAGATTTTTTTCTCCAAACAGTCTTAGGGTCTTTCTCCTTTTCACTTTTATTATTAATCGGGCACTTTTTCGCCCAATGCCCATAATTTCGGCATTTAAAGCAAACAAAGGGTGTGGTCTCGAATTCAATAGCTTGCTTCCAAACCCCCAGCTTAGATTGGATGTCAATCGAAGAAGGGAGATCAAAATTTTGAGAAACCCCAACACAGATTCTAGCAAAGACCAAACACTTTCTAGCCATGGTCATTGAGTCAATGGACAAAAGTTCTCCAAAAGAACTAGCAATCCCATTGAAAATATCTGTATTCCAATACTCCAAAGGAAGACCAGGCAATCTAGCCCAGACTGACACCATTTCAAAGATGGAGTCAGACAGATCAACCCTAGAAGACCACTTCTTCAGGGCCAAGGAAGACTTTCTGGTAACCCAGGGGCCACCGCTCCTGACAGCCCTGTAGTCCTCTTTGCAAGTGAACTGAAAGGAAAAAATGCCTCTAGGAAGCGCCGCCACCGAAACTAGTCCACTGGTTTTCCATTTATTCTTAACAAACTCCCTTACAACTTCAATATTAGGTCTAGGACCCAAAAATTTTCCAACCAAAACATTCTCCATCTTTGCAATATTATGGTCTATGATTTCATCTGGCACATAAATAGAAAACTTTCCAGACCCCGGGTCAGAAAGAATACGCACAGGGGGAAAAGATGATTTGTCATTTGGCTTAACACCAAACAACGAAGTCCACGTTTTACCCCTTTCATCCCCTTTTTTCCGACATTTCCACGGCAGCCTTGGATTCTGAAATCCCATCCTTTCCACCTGGGTCCACTTGGACTTTTTCACGGACATCCTTTTCAACAGAGCTTGACTTACCTTTCTCAGAACTCGAAGAAATCTCCGCATTCACCTGAAAGTTATTTGGATGTTTTTGTGTTTTTTAGATATTTTGATTTTTTATGATTTTTTTGGAGATTTTTGACATTTTTTGGATTTTTTTGGATTTTTTACAATATTTGATGTTTTTGGATTTTTGAAATGTTTTGAGGTTTCAATGGACAGAAATTTGGGTAGTCTTTATCCTAGATACCAATGACAAGGGGAAAACCAAGTCTAGATGCAAGGGTGGATGATAGGATAAGAGGAAAAAGGCTCCTGATAGATGGATGTATGGAATGAATGTATAAAAAAGCAAGGATGTGATCTCCAAAGATTATGTCGCATAGGAATGGTGTGCCCCATTCTAGGTACAAGACTTAGGATTTTTCATGACAAAGCTTATGACAATAGATAATGATATAATTGGTTTAGAAAGGATGAGGTATCTCAAGAGATACCCAAAACATGTTTCAACATTTTTACCCTATATATTTATCAAGATCAAAAGGAGAAGGATGGATAAGTGGACCCAATACGATAGGTAGGTATGATTGCTAAGATGGTAGGTAGGATAGAAATGATATGACATGAAAATGATAGGTCGGATAGATGAGACATTGTGCCCCCAAGTGTAAGTGACATAGAAGATCAACCTACACATGACGCCTGTTTGCCAGGTTTTCATCATGGTACTTATCTAGGGTGCCTATTTACCAAGTTTTCACTATTGGACGAAGGGATTTATCTTTACTCTTTTTCTTTCTTTTTGAATTTTTATTGACTTTTTGACTTTTTGAATTTTTGGATAGGAGAAAGGGAATATGGATAAGAGGGACTCAAGTGTCTAGTTCCATGAAAGGTGGATGGAGGAATTCTATGGATAAGGGAGAGGACTTTGGATAATGGATGGTGATGGGATATAGGATGATGGTGGATGGGGGATAGGAAGATGGAGCTCCAAGGACTAGTTTCAAAGGACTAAGATGCCCCACACTAGAGGTAGTGCAATCAAGGATGGAAGATGACAAATGATGTATGATACAAAAGGATAGCGCACAAGGGATGTGAATGGTAGAGGAAGTAAGGATTGTCGTGTCGAAAGCATGCATGGATATTTCACCCCTAGCCTTCTCAAGATCAAGGGTGAAAATTGAGGGTGACTTGGATAGGATGGGAGGATGGAGATATGATAAGGGATGTATGATGGAGGATATGGATAGGGTGATCAAGATCAAGTGGATAGGATATGGATGCATGGATATTTGACCCCTAGGCACCTCATCAAGACCAAATATGGGAAGGGAAGATGGATTTGAATAGGATGAGAGATATGGAATGAATGATATGGATAGGATAAGAAGGATGGAAGGATATAATGCATGATGTATATGAAGATCCTTAGCCTTTTCAAGATTAAAGGAGGGAAAAGGAAGGATGAATGTAAACAAGAAATAGATAGGAAGTGAGTGATAAAGGGGGGTGTGGCAGGTAGGATAGCATGGATGAAAATTTCCTCCAAGTGTAGAGTACAAGAGGGTAATGGATACATGATTTTTATCTACTCATACCCATCCATTATCCGACATCCATTATTTCCATTATATCGATTTTACACGCATACATTAGTAAAACTATAAAAGCAATATTATCATAACATATTTTTTAAAGCATTTAAGTAGTTAAACGAAAGTATTACTTTTATATACAATTTAAATTTACACTTAATGACAATTAAAATGGGAAAAGAGATATTGAGTAATTACTTGATAACCCTTATTAAATTCATAGTCTGTTAAAAATTTGAGTTTTATTTGGTAGCTTTTAGTAATTTACACTAATAAACTCATTACTTTGAAATGAAGTAAGTCCAACTTAAATAATGTTTTGTAAAAAGCTTCTTTCCCTCAGTCCAAAAAGGCAACCTAAAAACATAAAATCAGAATTATCAGGAAGGAGCATATTTTCAAATAAAACGTGTGGCCGGTCAATTCACTATGAAAAGTACACCAAGTTTGTATATAACAAATCTCATGACTCTCTGTTATTGAAGCCCACTAACTCAAATGCATAGCCAGGGATTCATGCTATAAATTTCCTCTATGTGGACACTCTTCCCTTTCATCAAGACCACCATATCAACAAGAATGAAGAATATGATTATAGGAGCCTTCGAGAGACGAAGCGTAAAATCTTCTCTATACAAAAGGATTATCAAGTAGTGTATTCTCAAATGATGAATAGAGAGGAAATTGAACTTACTGTATGTAAGGTTGAGAGCCCTAATTCCTAAGTTAACAAAGCTAACTTTAAGGGGTATTGTTTCAAATTTTCTTTAACTTCATTTCTACTTCTTTATCCTCCTTTTATCATGTTTTTGTGCTTGATGCAAGTGACAAATCCTGCTTCAAACTCTTAAATATTTTTTGGATAGTGAAAGCTACAACTCATCTTTAATGGCCAACCTCCCAAAAGGGTATGTGAGAAATTCCCCAAGTGGGTATACAAAATATCATATCATATAATTCAATATCTTTCATTACCTTAGTTTAACATGTAAAACTCTGGTTTACTAATATTATTGATCACTGATTTTGAAGTGAGTGTTTTTTTATATTAATTTCTTAGATCTATAATTAAGATCAGAAAAGATAATGAGAGATCATGAAGTGAGGTTTAAAAGTTGATGGAAAAAACTCATCAAGGGTGAAAAGAGAGGGTGACTTGGATGGGATGGGAGGATGGAGATATGATAAGGGACATGTATGATGGAGGATATGGATATGATGATCAAGATCAAGTGGATATGATATGGATGCATGGATATTGTACCCCTAGGATCCTCACAAGACCAAATATATTCCTTGCTCATGTAGGCCTAACCCTTTGCGTTGATAATGCATTTGTTCACAAATAGTTTTTTTCCAATGGGATACTTGTTATTTTGAAAACAAGATGTGAGTCAATTTTGAGGAGGGTATGGTATGGAAGGAATGATAGATTCTTGGAGTAGACCAGCTTGGATGGAAGTGGAGGAACCCAATTGATAAGTAGGGTGTTCATGGGTATCTTGAATATGGGTGATGGGATCTTGTGGAGTTTAGGATCATGACATGAAGATGAAGGGATTCTTTGATGTTGAATTAAGGTTGGATCCTGGGATGGGGTGGATGACATAGCTTTCTCTTGGTTATGACATGGAAGGGGATCATAAAATGGAGATGAAGGGATTCTTTTGATCTTGACTTAGAGGAAGGGGTATCATTAGATGGGGTGATGGATGGAAAGCTTTGTTCTTGTGATGGACTAGGGTCATGCCATGGAGGTGGTATTATAGGATCATGATATGAGACCATGGATATGCTATGATCATCAAATGGGTTGGATATGGTAAGATTATGAGATGGTATAGGATCATATAGTAGAGTTGATGGACTAGGATTATGGCATGGAGTTGAGAGGCTTGGGTCATGAGGTGGTATGGAAGGGATTCCTTTATCTTGATATGAAAGGGGATCATTTTGGATTTCTTAATCAATGGTAGGATCTTGATCAAAGATAGGTTTATCTTGGATTACATAGTTGTCTAGAAGGATTTATTGGATGGACTTAATGATAGTATCATGAGATGGAATGGGATTACAAGGAGTAATTTGATCTTGGCATAAGTGTGGATCTATGATGTCATGCTTTGGATCAATGAAGTCAAGTGAGTAACATGGTTGACTTTGTGTAGGTGTTATGAAGGTGGAAAAACATGAAATGGATGAGGTGGATACACATGGGATGGATGAGGTGGAAGTGGGTGGAACTAGAAGGCTATGAATAGTATCTTGTTAAATAGGATTTTGCATGGGTTCTTATATTCCTTTGAGGGTGATTTTTGGTGCTCCTTTGAGGATAAATTTTGGTAGTAATTTGATAGTGATATTTGGGGGGCTCCTTTGACAGTGATTTTTGGCTTGACGATGGGTTGACTAGGATGTGAAGTGTATAGGATATGGTTATGGATGGGTTTTGGTTGGACATGGAGGAAATTTTGGTTTCCCTTGTCAATGGAAGAAAAGATGACATGGAAGGTGACATGACTTTGGTATAAGTTTCAATGGTGACTTGGATGGTGTTTAGGATGATAATGCATTAGGAAATAAATATTTTGATGTGGATTATGGAGAGTGGTTATGATAATTATTTGAAACTCTATTAAACAAATTAATGAAAATTAGGGTCTTAAGTGATGGCTTAAGAATGGATGTGGATGATTGAGATAATTGGGATGATTTAGATTAGATGATTGAATATGATTAGGATAAAATGGATGATTAGAAAGATTAGGGAGATCAAGATGGAATGATTAAGATGAAGGATTAAAAGGGAAAATTAGGATGATTGTGAAAGGTTTGAATGATTATGGAGGTGATTAAAATGATTAAGAGGAATTAAGGTGAGAAGGGATGATTATGATAAAATGAGATGATTAGGATGAGGAGGAATGATTAAGATGGAAAGGATTGGTTAGGGTGAGGTGATTAGGATGAGCTAAGGGATGGTTATGATGACTAGGATGGGATTATTGATTTGACTTGGATGACTAGGATAGGATGATTAGGATGGTGAATGGGGATGAGAAGTTTGACTTGGATATGATGTGGATAGATTCACTTTGAGGACACCTATATTTTTTTGTTTTGAAATGTTTCTAATGTTTTTGGTTTTTTTATTTTTTTTATTTTTTTGGTTTTTTTATTTTTCTACTTTTTTGGATTTTATGATTATGAATGTAAATGAAAATGCAAAAAAAAAAATGATACAAAAATACAAAGTCTTAAGGCTCAATTTGGATAAGGGTCCCCTTGTGGTTTCAAGTGGGGAAGGTGATCCAAAAATTCAAGCACATAAGACACATTAACAAGCCTTAGTCAAGTTGAATATGGCCAAAAGTCTCAATTAGGCTTTACAAGCTCAAGCAAGGGTATCCTCTATATACCACAAGGGTACATATGAGGCCTAATCCATAGATGAAAGAGAATACTTCCAAATAGCTAGGAGGAAAGGGTAACCCACTCTCCACCTTCACTTCCCAAAGGTATAAAGATTTTTAGGGCTTAGTCAAGATTGACAACGTTCTACTTCCAAGAGGCATCTCTTTAGATTCACTCCCTACTCTTTATACTCCACCCGAACATGGGAGTTGAGGTCATCCCCTAGAGTGATCACTTCTCTAGGAAGGCATCCTAAAAATAAAAAAGCAAGATAACTTATTTTTGATCCTCAAGATCACACTACGGTGCAAGAGGAAAGCATACATAAGTGAATGTGTTATTTTTAAACCCAAATCCAAATGTGAATGGTTAATTTTAAGTTTAATTTCAATTTTGTGTAAAACATGCCAAACAAAAATGTACAAATAAAAAATGATTGAAAAAATGGCTTCCTTATGATTTTTTGATAAGTTTTAAAAAAATAACTGAAAAAATGATTTCTTATAACAAAGAGATGAGAATTTAAAGTTGAAAAGAAGGGGTGAATTTGATTGAGTGCACCTGAATTTTGGAGTAAAATATGGAAAATATATTTGCACCACAATGAAGAGCTCTAAACCAACTTTCCAACACTGAAAATCGTCCATTTTTGTACAACTACCTCTTTAAGGGTGTGCAAAGAAAGAGGGGGGCTAATGTTTAAACCCCAAAGTGCCAAGTCTCGACCCTCCACATGACCAAATGTGAGGTTGTTGGATGCTTATTAATGAGGCCCCTGGTCACCAATGTGAACAAAGATTAAAGAACTAGAAAATAAAATAAAATAAAATAAAAAAATTAAAATTTTAATTTTCAATATAAAAATAAAAAAATAAATGAAAAGAAATAAAAAGAACTAAAAATTGAAACCAAGTTGTACAAATTTAAAACAACAACAATTAAAATTTTTAACCAAAATCTTAAAAAATTAAAAGATGGAATGAAAAGTTATGAAATTTAAAACAAAAGATGCATCCATAAAAACATATACAAGACCTATGTGACTAAAAACATAGACACATAAAATATTTTCAAAATATTTTATAACAAAATATATACAACAATGAAATATACTGAGTAAATAAAATATAAAAATATTTAATCTAAAGATTAAAGTTTAAAAAAATATTCTACTCATGCACATGGTTATAAAGATTATTAAAATGTCAAACAATGATGTCTTCAAATAAAAGTTAAAAATAAAAAGGAAATTTTGAATTGTTTTTAAATCACGATTATTTAAATATTCTCAGTAAATAAAATATAAAAATATTTAATCTAAACATTAAAGTAAAAAAAATATTCTACGCATGCATAGGGTTATAAAGATTATTGAATATTATAGAAAATGTCAAACAATAGGGTCTTTAAATAAAAGTTAAAATTAAAAAAATTATTTTTGAAATTTTTTTAAATCGCTATTATTTCTACCTTCTAAAAAAACTTTTCAAAGAAAATAAAAATGAACACAAAAATGTAGGAAGTATCAAACACATATAATATGAGGATATATTTAAATTTTTTTTAAAAAAAATTAATTGCATGAATAAATCTCTATAATATATATTATGTGTATATTTATGGATGAAAAACAAACACCTCAGATTTGTGTATATAAATCTGCACCAATTTTTTTTAAAATATATTCATTGTGTATATATCTTAAATAAAAGGAAGGTTAAAAAAAGTTAAAATTTTTCCTGCAAGCAAAATATGTCAAAAGTTGTCTAGATTAGCCTACTTGATCCAATGTTGGGCTATTTTTTTTATTTGGGGCTCTTATTTAACAACTTGATGTCCAATCCTTCTTTAAAAAAAACCCTTCACTTGCAAAATCAAATTCATAAAGACTCACAAAAACAAGGGTTAGAAAGGGTTTGGGTTCACCAAAATGTATACATGTAAAATGGATATAATAAAAATATGCATAAAACATAATTTAAATCAAACCAAAACACATGCAAACCTCAAAAGAAATCAAATACATGCAACATATGCATAAAACATAATTTAAATCAAACCAAACCACATGCAAACCTCAAAATAAATCAAATACATGCAAACCTGAAAGGTTTGAATGTATTGTGTTGAGTTGTTGAAGACTTGAATATGGTCATGACTCGAGCAGCATAATAGTAGCATAAAAGATGTTGATGTGAAATGACAATGATATGTCTCTTTTATAGAAAACCAAATTGGAACATGAAGGGTTAGGATTAAAAGCCAATCCGACATGTCAATCAATGACTAAGATTGAAAGATGTAGAATGAAATAGGGTTAGGGATAAAATAGGGCAAAGAAAAGAAACATTTATGGCTAAGATTGGAAAAGATAATGAGGTTTTTCTACAGATAATGAGGTTGCCACAAAAAAAGAGGTTGTTGGAGAAAATTAAATAATTATAAAATTATTTAATTTAGGAGGGAAAGTGAATGATTAAATAAAAATGATTATTTAATTATAGAAGAAATGGAAAAGGTGGAATTTTAATTAAAATAACAATTTAATTAAAAATGAAAGAAAATAACACAATATTACTTAATTAAAATAATTATTTAAAGTGGAGGGAAAGGTGAAAAATATTTAAATAAATAAAATTTATTTAATTATAGACAAAAAAACTAATGAATAATTAAATAATTAATAATAATTATTTAACTATAGTAGAAACAAAATTAGTTATTTAATTTATCAAGGAGGAATAATGATATAATGAATTAATTAAATAATTAAGTCTTATTTAATTAATAATTAATAATTATTTAAATAATAGGAGAATATACCTCATGGGCTAGTAAATAGTTAAAACTATTTAAATATGTACTTGGAGGAGGAAGAATTAATGTGAAAAACGCGTTGGAGGTTTAAGACATTTTTCAGTACAACTAAAATAAATATTAAAATATTAAAATCAAATAATTTAAATTAGAAAGTTATGATTATGATAATTTATAATCATTAGTTTTTACAATTTTATAGGAAAGATGATCTTTTACATAAATATAAAATTAGGATATTTTAAATATATATCTATAAACAATATAATGAATTATTTTATTGTCAACTATATAAATTTATTTATTACATAAATACATCGATACATAAATTTTTATTTTTATTTAAGTTTTATAAATCACCTCTTCATTTGTACTTAAAATTCATTAAAATCAAAGGACTTTAATTTATGTAGTTTTATTCTTAATTTTTTCGATAAAAACCACTTTAATATTTATAGAGACTTTAACTTTAAATTTAATAAAATCTAAAACACAACTAACATATATTTGAAAAAAAAAATCCCACAAAAATAAAATATAAATATAAATATCAACATTGTTTAGATAAAAGGTCCCAAATTTTGAATCCTTTTTACCTAATAAAAAAATTATTTAAATAAAAATAAAAAATTGATATTCATGTACAAAAATAAAATAACCCATGAAGTAAAAATTATATTAATATTTGCTTTTGATTTTTTTTATGATTTATTGTATTGTTGTGAAAAAATAAAATAATTCTTCAAGAATAAATTTAAAGTAAATAGTGTCATTTTGGAAAGTAAAAATAGGAATTTTGACAGTGGAATGGGGAGTGGGCGATGTCTGGTTGCTGGCATAGGTTTGTGCAAGGTGCCTGCGACCTGTTTTAGGCTGTGGGCCCTCCATCTTCTCTGTTCTGTGTTTGTTGGATGGGTGCTTTAGGGGTGTGTGGTGGAAAGGTGCGGGCATATTTTTTTTGGACTTTGGTGTTTGTGGTGGGGTCATTGGGTGTAGGGTCTGGCAAGCAGGGTCAGTGGTGGGATGAGTGGGGTGTGGGGATTGGGGTTTGGGGTTGGCATGAGGGGTGAGTAGGCTGGTGTGGGGTTTGGTTTTGTGGGGTGGGGTTTTTATTGTTCGGCTGTGGTGGGTGCCGAGTGTAGTGATATGGTTGGGGTTTCCAAGAGCTTCGTGCTTGCGGGTGCGAAGCTATCTCCAAGTATGTCTGTGGACATGCATGTACCCATGAAGGATACCTCTTATGTGGGTGAGAGCTCCAAACTTAAAAATGTGAATGCCTATTTGCCATGCAGTCAAGCTCGTCCAGTTTTGGTTATCTCTCTGGAATTAGTGCATAGGGACTTCTCTTATTGGACTCAACATGTTTTGATTTGTACGTTTTTGGGTATTCGTGTTCCCATCTCAGCTTTGGAGTCCTGGATGCATCGTACCTGGCAGGTTGAGGGTGATTTTGATATTCTAGTGGTTGGGAATGGCCATTTCTTGGTTGATTTCTCGTGCATTTCAGATCGTAATTATGTTTTTGAGGGAGGTCTGTATTTTTACAATTGAATGTGGGATTGTTCATGAAACCCTGGCATGGAGGATTCAATGCTATAGAGGATCTTCCTTCCTGGGTTCCTGTGTGGGTCCGCTTTCCATGGCTGCCTTTGGAATTCTGGAGAGAAGATATTTTGCAACAAATTTTTGCATTGTTGGGGAAGCCTGTTGCCATTGCTCAAACTACTTTGGTTAAAAAGCTATTTTCTTTTGCTCGCATTTGTGTTGAAATTGACCTAAATAATCCTTTTCCAGATTCTTTGGAAATTTGTATTGGCTCTACCTCATGGATTCAATAGATAGATTATGAGTCTCTCCCTTTTTGATGTCATTTTTGTCATGAGTATGGACACCTTCAACGCTAATTTCCTTGAGCATCCAGATTGGCTGGTGTTTCTTCTCCTCCTTCATTGGAGCCTTCGGTGGAGAAGGGAGATAATTGCAAGGTGCCTGTGGTGGAGGGGGGTCGTGATTAGGATGGCTTCACTCCTATTAAGCTGAAAGCTCAGGGGAGGGGTTAGAAGCGAGCCTATAAGGACAGACAGAGTGATCAAGGGTTCAATTATTTTGAGGTCTTGGATAATTAGTCCTTGGAGGAGGGGATTCGTGTTGAGATTTTGTTTGGGGCTGCTAGTATGGATCTAGGGCTGGACCAAGCAATTCTTGTTAAGGACACTTCTTTGCCTTTGGAGTAGGGGAGTTTTGGGCCTCTGATGCTTTTGTTGGTTTACAGGATGATATTATTTTAGTGGATTTAGCTAAGGAGGCTTTGTCTTCAGGTAAAGGTTGTGGGTCAGCCTCTTATCTGGGGGTGTTGCAATGCCCTATCAAGAAAGGGAATTTTGAGCACTCCTCTAAAGCCGGTCGTAAAAAGGATGTGGACAAGATTAAAGCTACTGGGGATTTGATGGTGGAATCCAGGTCTATTAAGACCATTGATGCCCACTTCACTCAACCTTCCTCATGATCATTCTTTCATGGAATGCAAGGGGGTTGAATAGTGCCTCCCATCAAAAAGCTATTTAGGATTTGATTGGGGTTCATTCTCCATATATCTTTTGTGTTTAGGAGACTAAGCTGCAGGTGGACTTCATGCTTCAGTATGCTCCTCGTATTTGGTTTTTTGGTTAGTGTCAGTGTATTGGTTCTAGGGGAAGTTTTGCAGGCTTGGCACTTTTCTAGGATCCTTGTAAGGTTGTTCCTCTCTGGTGGATTTCTAGTCATTCCTCTATTTCAGTGGTGGCTTTAGTTTTGGACTTTGGTGAGACTATTTTGATTAGTAATGTTTATGCTCCAATTGACATCCGTGGTAAAAGCCAGCTTTGGGACCATATTAGATATGTTAGGTCCTGTACACCTTATTTGCCTTGGATCTTAGCTGGTGATTTCAATTCTATCTTGAGTCTTGAGGAGAAAAGAGGGGAGCTGCTGAGACTAGGTCCTACTTCAGACTTGTTTCGGGCTAATGTGAATTCTCTTGCTCTTGTTGATGTTAAAACCTCTAATGGTATTTTTACTTGGAATAATTGGTGGAGTGGGCTTGAAGCGATTTCTGAGCGGCTTGATTAGTTTCTTGTTTCTATTTTTTGGGTTGGGGGTAGTTTGGTCACCTGCTCTGAGATTTTGGATTGGTGCGGCTCTAATCATTGGCCAATTAAGTTTTCAACTTCTCCTTTTCCTAATCCAAAGAATCCTCCTTTCAAATTTCAACTTATGTGGCTTCGTGATTCTTCCTTGTATAATCTTGTTGCTCAATGGTGGCGAGATGGAGCCCCTGCGTATGGTACTGCTATGTATTCTTTTGTTAAGAAGCTGCAATGTGTTAAGTGTCATATTAAGTGATGAAATAGGTGGGGTTTTGGAAATTTTCAGACCAAGAAAAGGGAAGCACAGGAGCGTCTTACTGTTATTAGTCACTAGATTAGGGATTTGGGATTTTTAGAGGCTCTTGGGCATGCTGAGTCCTAGGCCCTAAAATTGGTGGAGGAATGGGAACTTCGTGAATAGATTTTCTAGAAACAAAAGGCTAGGATTGATTGGCTTTAGGAGGGGGATATGAATACTGCTTTCTTTCATCATTCTATGCAGGCCTATTGGAATAAGTGTTATATCTCTTCTCTTGTTAATTCTGAAGGCTTAGCTGTATCTTCGCAACAAGCTTTTCCCAGAGAAGCTCACCATTTCTTCTTTGCTCTATTTACTGAGGATTCACTTCTTGCTGCGGTTGAGGAGAATATGGTTCTAGCTTGTATTCCTTCTTTGATCTCTAATGTGATGAATGCTTCTCTTATTCATCTGATTACTTTGTTTGGAGTGGAGGAGGTTGTGTTTGGGATGAATAAGGGGAAGGCTCCTGGCCCTGATGGGTTTCTAGTTGAATTTTTCCAGGAGTTTTGGAACATTATGAAGCTAGATTTGTTGGAGGTTGTTAGTGAGTCTCTCCATAATAAGCATATGCTTCATGCCTTGAATGCTACTTTTCTGGTTCTCATTCCTAAGAAGGAGGGTGCTGATAGGATTGAATTCTTTAGACCTATTGTGCTCTGTAATGTGGTGTACAAGATTATTACGAAGTTGATTGTAGAGCGGCTTAAATCTTGTTTTCCTATTGTCATTTCAAAGGAGCAAGGAGGCTTTGTGGCGGTTCATCAAATTTTGGATGGGGTGGTGGTTACCCCTGAGGTCATTCATTTGATGGAAACCTCTAAGGATAGGTCTATGTTCATTAAGATCAATATGGGTAAAGCGTATGACAGAGTTAAATGGAGTTTTCTTTAGAAGATTTTGTTGGTCTTTGGGTTTTCTTCTGAGTGGGTGAGCTAGATTATGAGTTGTGTGACTTCTTCCTCATTTTCGGTTATTGTGAATGGGGAATCTTTAGAGCTGTTTGGGGCAACCAGGGCCCTTCGTCAAGGGGATCCACTCTCTCCCTATCTATTTATTATTATGGCGGAGGGGCTAGGCCGCTTTCTTAAATTTTGGATCTCTCAAGGATTGATTCATGGTTGGTAGTGGGGGTTGGGTCTTCCAACACTTTCTCATCTCTAGTTTGTGGATGAAACCTCTTTTATGGGGTTGGCTTGTATTCATGAAGCTAAATCTTTTAGGCAAGCTTTGGATATCTACCTTGTTGCTTCAGGCCAAAAATTCAATGATCAAAAGCCTTCTATTTTATTTTTTAATACTCTGCAGGCTATCCAACGAAGGATTGCAGCTATTCTTCAATTTCAAATTGGGTCTCTACCCTTTGTGTATCTGGGGATTCCTCTTGCTGTTGGTCGTCAGCCTAGGTCCTCCTGGCAGATGTTGATAAGTTGAGAAAGAAGGTAACTCATTGGACTAATCGGTGGTTGTCTACAGTCAGTAGAGTTACTCTCCTTAAGTCTGTTACCTAGGACCTTCCCATCTATAGGTGCTTTGTTGAATCGACCCCTATGTATTTCCTTAAGGAATTTGATGCTCTCTCTTGTCAATTTCTTTGGAGCGACAACTTGATGTCTTCTAAGTGGAGCCTTGTTAAATGGGATTCTATGTGTAGATCAAAGCAAGAGGGTGGTCTTGGTCTATGCTCTACTATTTTGAATGGGCAAGTTCTTGCTGCTAAGTTGTACTGGCATTGGTGTACCAATCAGGACTAGTTATGAGCCCATATTCTTAACTATAAGTATCTTAGAGGTGTTGCTTCTTTTGAGGTTCCTCGTTATCCTCTGGAGGAGAGTGGTTATATGATATGGCATACTTTGAAAGTAGGGGCTCAGTTGATTAAGTGTGTGTTATTCTGGATCTGCCACTCGGGGTCACAAGCTCTCTTTTCATTGGATTCTTGGGATGGTCACCCACCTATTCTTTCTACTTTTCCTCATCTTCAACCCCTTTGCGATGTTTTTACTGCTGCTGGTTGGGATACAGTGGATCACTACAAGATTGCAAAGCATTGTGGTTATGTTGTTACCTTTCACTGGAAACACCAATTGGAGTGGCCTCTTGGGGGGTCTAAGGGGGATAGGTGTGAACTTGCACAAATTTTGGCCTCCCGCACTTGTAATTCTCTAACGTACCAGATATTTTGGCTTGGGATGGCTCTGATATGTCTGGGAATTACACTGTGTATGTTGGTTATAAGCAATTGGGAAGGCAGCTGTTTGGGGATAATGAGGTCCCTTGGTGGAAGTGAGTTTGGTACAAGTTATCATGGCCCAAATGCAATTTCTTTATGTGGTTAGTGGTTCAAAATTGGTGTCTTACTTGGGACAATTTATGCAAGCGTGGTTTTCAAGGCCCCTTAATTTGTGTGTTGTGTCGAGCTATGGAAGAGAGTGTCTCTCATCTCTTCTTCCAATGTTCTTATGCTCGGGAGATTTGGCATCATTGGTGGAGGGTGCGGAATACACCCTATGGGCATGTTTCCTTGTTGGTTGAGTTTGGGGCAGAGTTCTTGTTTCTACCTCCTTTCTACATGTTGCTTAGGCTATTGGCCCATCCTTCATTATTTGGAATCTTTGGTTGGAGAGAAATCATCAGATTTTTCAGGATGTGTTGTTGGTGGCCCCTCATGTGTGGTGGAAGATTTTGCATTCTTTGGGTGAAATGGTTGCGGCTAAGTGTGATTTGAAAAATTTGGTGGCTCCTTGTGATGCTGGTTGTTTTAATCGTCTTGATCTCCCACCTCCGCAACGATAGCTTATGCAAAATAGATGTAGACATCCAACCACAAAAGTGAATAGAGAGGGAAGATGGTCCCCTCCTCCTCAGGGCGTTCTTAAAATTAACATGGATGGTTCTTCTCGGGGAAACCTTGGTCATGCTGGTATTGGTGGTGTTGGTCGAGATAGTTCTGGAAATGTATAGTTTATCTTCTCTATTTATAAGGGTCTTCATACTAATAATCTAATGGAGGCTCAGACAATTTTATTAGTTGTGGAGCATGGAAGTCAGTTGGGCTGGCACAGGATCATATGTGAATCTGATTCCTAGGTTGTGGTGAACTTGTTGAATAGGTGGCAGTTAGATGATGTTAGTTGGCATTTGGCTTTGGTGGTTGAACAGATTCTCAACCTTTGCACTTCTCTAGAGTCTGTTACTTTCACTCATATTCCTGGAGAGTGGAATGGTGTTGCCGATTGCTTGGCTAAATGGGCTTCTGATCATATTCAAGATTGGAACTTGGTGGATTAGGGTCAACTACCCCCTGATTTGTCTCAACATTTAGACCATTTGGTGGTGTTTGATAAGACTATTTAATGGCCTCACTTTGTAATTTTTTCTTGTTTTAATAAATTTAACCCCTCTTTTATGTTAAAAATAATGCCATTTTTATAAAAAAAACTAAAATAAATAATTATTGACCTAAATGCCTTCCAAAAGATAATGAATGTAACACACTATAAAGTAAATATAAAAAAATGTTTTAAAATAATAATAAAGTAAAATTAACATATTTATCTTTAGAAAAATCTATTAAAAAAAGTCCAAAAATATCATTCTCTATTTCCTACTTCACTCTAATAAAAAAATCAATAGAAAATATTATATGTTTATATTAAATTATAGAAAAGATAAGTATGCTAGTATGTATTACATGTTTATATGCAACTTATTATTTTATTTATAAAGTACAAAAAATATATCTAAACTTACTAATATTTTATTTTTCTTGAATACTAAATTTTAAATAAACTAACTTTGATGAGATAAAGCAAGAAGGGCTTGAACCAATCATAGAGGAAAAAAGAGGAACCCCACAAAGAATGAAGCATCAAAATAACTAAAAACAATGAAAAACAAAGAACAACAAAAGAAAACGACTGGAACAAGGAAATGGAAGCTAGTTTTAGAAAGAACCTAAAAAAAATAGCAACAAAAGAAAGATCAATATGGTTTGAAACCAAACTTTTGAAGGGATGGGAGAGGAGTGGAAAATCATTCCAATATTCATGGGATGTAACTCAGTAAAAGGATTATCTAGCATTGAGTTTCCTTTTTATAGCCTGGATGTTTTTCCATCATCATAATGGTATGCCAAAGAAGGGCTCACAATAGTATTATATAAATTAGTTAATACATATTTAATGATATAGCTATTTTATAAGTAGCATCTACTATTTTACTTCTTAAAGTGTATAGATATTTACTATTTTAATTACTCCAAGTACATATGTATTATTTCTAATAACTAGAGTGGCAAGGAGGGGTTAGTATAATGGTGTCAATGTGTTAACCAAATCATTAAAGAGTCTACATATAAAAATTAAAAGAAATAAAACACAATTAACATATTTAGAAAAAATTGCATTGCACAAAAGTAAAATATAAATATAAATATTAAATTGTGAATAAAATTTGTTTAGATAAATATTAAAAATATCATTATAGAAGAAAAATGTGAAACAAAAAATAAAATAATTTGTGTTTAATATTGTTTTATAATTTATTGTATTATTAAAACATATAAATAAATAGCTCTTTAATAGAATATAAAGTAGATAGTGTGAGAAAAAAATAAGTAAAATTTAAAATAAATAATTATTGACATTGAATATGACACTAGATACACATAGCTCATTTTATTTAGACAAACCATAGTAAACAAAGTACATTCAACCTCTTTACATATGTGAAAGACTATTATCAATAAAATTAGTTTTAATTATTTGATTAAACATGTAATTTTAAAAACATATCAATAAATGTCAAATTTGGCTCTAGGAAAATTCACGGCCAAAAAATTTACTTCCGACAATTCATTGTCATGGCATTCATCTTGTAGAAAATTCACCACCAACAATTCACATCATTTTCTATGGTAAAATTTCCACCAGATGAATTTGTCATGATGATGAATTATTGGTAGTAAATTATCTTGATTATAAGGGTAAAACTGGTTTTGAAGAGACCCGAAACCCTTTAAAACTTTAGGCACAAAATGCTGCTCAAAAGATACAACACTAGATAGTTAACAACATCCAAGAACACAAAAATTTCAAAAGATACAAACAGTTGCTCAAAAGATAAACAAAGAATACCAACAGCCAAATAACAACAATCAATAGTGGGAGAAGTAGTGCTAAACCTGTAATGCCCCACCACACAACCCTAGAGGAAGTTGCAATTAACTACTCAAACATACATTTTTTTTTTTTTTAAAACAATTAACATGCAAGATCACTATCCATTGCCAACAACCTCTAAGGTTACGAGACTGAGATTTCTTAAAACCCAAACAAGAAACATGACTTAAAAACATAACATTTAATTACTTACAGAATTAAGAACTCATGCATTCCATACATGAAAAATTACATCAAAGGATAAGAGATACTACATGTTCCAAAAAAATTATTTACAATAAGGTTGCAACTCTCATTCCTCGAATGAGGCAAATCCAATAAACAAGGTTACAAATTACAACTTCCACCTCAATAATATAAGAGGGGAATAAAATACAATAACAACTGAAATGAATAACGCATGAAAAGAAACTGGATCCCACGAGCTCTCCAACTGGAAACCTCATCCACATGAACAAGAAGATGACCCAACAGATTAAGGTGCACATTCCACCCAACCATGTGATACCCGAAGGCTCACCCCCCGTGCTAGGAGATAGTAACAAGGAATTCTATACAAGACCATCCACCCCTAGACACATGATAACTCACACTGACACAACCAAACACATGAACCATACAACCATAAGGATAACACAAGTACAACTCCAAGATCACTGACATAAGTCACATTGCTTCCAGAATAAAAAAGATCGAGTATGATAAGAAGACCATACACATAAAACCAAATACTAATTGTTGTCGTAGAAAGAGTGTCATCACATAGCTCGACATGGGATCTCCTCTGGGAATCTTCCTAGGCTTCGACCCCCACTATGGGTTATCCTGGTGGCCTCTACTGAATCTCGACACCCATACTCACTCATGCAGAATTAAATACCTCTCGTAAGGACAAGATAGATGACCTTGCCATTCCAGGCCTTCTTGTCTCATCCCAAGTCTATACAAGCCCTTGCAAACATACCACTCTTCTACTTGAAAACATACCAAACAAAACCAATCACCAAGGGAATCCCAAGTGCAAACCCATAAAATAAAACCACTCCAACTCTAGGAGGAACATAAAATGAAAATCCACTCCAACACAGGAGGCAACAAAAGTAAAAACCCTCTCCAAACACTGGAGGCAACAAACACATAAACCACTCCTTCCAAAGGAGGCACAAACCATCCTCGTTCATGAAAACCGGGTAAAACAATCGGATACAACTATATGCCCTACCCAAGGAAATACAATGGTTGACTAACATATTACGACAACCCACACAATTAAATGAAAACCCCATCTGGAAGACTTACATAAAAAAATCACTCGAAATAGAACAAACAACTCAATCAAAGAGTTTCCTAGCCTCTGGAAGCAAACCTTAGTACTACCAAAGTACACTCATAAGTTTACAATCATAACAATATTTCCCATACAATACCAACAAGAATTCGCTTAAATCAACAATCATAAAAATACACGTTCTTTAAATAACTAAAGATGTCTTTCAACATAACGATCTTTTCTCATAAAATAGGAACCAAAGTCCATATATACCTCATATACTTAATCTTTTAACTATTCATATAAGTTCTAAACAATATTTTTTTTTATGAACCTTATCTATTCCTTGCAATCTGAAAAACAAACAACATTCCCCATTCCCCATTTAAGGCAATGGAACAAAATAACTTTTAAATAACATTCTACCCATTATAACAACATTGTAATAAAATAACCCTTTTCTTTACACCTATTTAATATCATCAATTTTGCTCTAATTATAATCCATATAACCTAACCACATACATAATCCTGACATTTAACAAATCCTTTACAAGAACTTAATATTTTGTCAAATCAAATAGGTCATTGTAAATACATTAACCATATTCATTTCAATTACAACCCTAACCCTTAAAAAATATTTAATCATTGCACTAACCTTAATTTCCAAAATACAATAGCACTAATTTTAAAATAAAAAATTTACATACACTTTCCAACTCAAAACACAATTATAACTAAACTATTGTTAGGATTTTCTAAATCCAATTCACCCAATAACACCTCGTTTGCAAATACTCAAAAGTAAATAAAATCGTATTGGCAACATTAAGGAATTAACACTAATCACTTAATTTCATTTTCTCATTCATACAAAATAATCGAATCAACTTGCTAGATGAAATCATTTGACTTAAAATAAATCAATCTTATTTCAACTTCAATAAAAATAATCAACTTAAATTTTATCCATATTTGAATACACATATATATTAAATATATATATAAAAGTATATACTTGATGTATACACAATTATATATATATATATATATATTTAAATATATAATTATCATTTTAATAATTCCATTTAAACTCAACTAATTAAATTATTTAAAAATACATAATGTATATATACATTATATATATATATATGCAATATATGCACACTATATATATACATAATATATATATATATATATAAATTATATATATAAAAAAATATTAAAATATTAAAATAATATATATAAATATATACATATAATATATATATTATATATATAATATAATATATATATATTATAATATATATATTTATAATATTAAAATAATAATAATAATAAAAAAAACAATTTTAATTTTTTTCTAAAAAAATAAAACAACTTATATGTGGTGTGGGCCCCTCCCAAAAGGGAGAGGCAGGCTGCCACGCAATCCCCCCATATGGGGTGCACTATGTGAGCAGCACTACTGCCTGTGAAGGCAGTGGCGTTGCTTCCACAATGCCTCCAATGGGCGCTGTGGGAGCAGGGCTACGACCCCTCCCCCTCTCTAAACAAAATGACTTTATTTTTTTTGCTAATAATTTTTTTTATATATATAAACAAAAAGCTTCCAATAATTCCTAAAGAAAATATAGGGAAGACCCCTGTACAGGAATAATTTCCTGTGCAAAAGTTTTTTGAAATCAAAATTTTCATTTTCCAGAATAATAAAAACCAGTATATTTATAAAATATACTTGTATGTATATTTATAAATATATAACTAAAATCTCCATTTTCAGCCAAACTGTGCAATTGCACAACAAAATTTTGCAACAAAAATAAATTTGACAACACCATATCTGGGTTTAAGTTTTCAGTTTGAAAATAAATAACCAAGGAGGAATGAACCATATTAAAACAACTAAACTCGACGACAACCCGATGACACATGATGACTAGGCTGATGACTTGGCATGGAAAACCTAGCTACTATCTCCCAATTGATTACCATTGGTCAATGGACATGCTCAAACCTATGAAATCAAGTGGAGTCAATGTCCTTTACCTGTCAACCTGCGAACAAAGAGTATATCGAACATGCATATATATATGATATAATAAAACGCACCGTGAAGAGGAAATCTCGAAATCGTAGGGCGCTCGCAAGCAAGTGATACAATCCCGTCCCCTTCACCAATATAGACTTTCTAACTGACGAGTCTAACATCAATAATATAATAAAAGCATAAGGCATTTTTAATTAGATATTTGCTACGCTAATTCAAAACATGCCATAATGATAACATCAGAGTAAAATTTCATCACATCAAAATATCACATTCGCATCAATTTATAGTTTGCGATCAAATAATAACCAAGTGCCAAAGTCATAACATAACAAAAACACATAACAAAGAAGAACACTTACAATCAAAAGATCCAAAATGGAGGGGTGTTACAAAACCACTTGTGCAACCTTCCAACCACCACAGGTAAACTTTACAAGGGACTGGGAGGAATGATTATGCTTAGGAAGACCTCTCTTCCTTCTTTGTACAACCATCTAAGAAAGATCATCCTCCAAAGGATTAGAGCAAGGGGAAGATGGAGGATAAGCCACCAAAGGAAAAAAAGGAAGAGCACCAAGAATGTCACTCCCACAACCAACAATAGCAATAGGAGCTACAGATAAACTAGAAGTCACAACACCATCAATAGAATCATCAGAATCATCAGTAGTAACAATAGTAGCCTCACCAGTCGCAACAACAATTGTTGACAAACCAACCACATTAGTAGCAACTACAGACGGACCAACAACTATAGATGAACCAACAACACCAACAACACCAATAGAACCAGAAGCCTCAACAACTGCAAAAGACCCAATAGCAATAGCAAAAGGCAATTGAGAACCATCAATAGAAGAAGCCACAACTTTAGGGGTCGAGACATCATCCCCAGAATAATCTCCAGAATCAACGTCCAAAGATTCACCCATAGTAAGATGCTCACGAAGAGCATCTTTCCACCAAGTAGCATAACTTCAACAAGATTTCTAACAGTTGGTAGCCAAATGACCTGTAGAGAAGCATCTCCTACAACGGAAAGGAATACCTTCATAATCAAGAATCTGAGACCATGGTTGATCCAGGTGGATCCAAAATACCTAAAATTTTTACAGTTTTAGAATTCATCCAAAGCAGCATCAATGCATAGAGCTCGCTAACACGATCCTGACACAACTTGAATGGGCTCAAAAGGAGTCCGTATGTAGAAGTTATGCTCAGTCAAAGGTTCAGTCAAACAAGCGAATCAGGGGTTCAAAAAGGGAAAAAAATGATTGTATCAAAATAAAACAAAAATGACGCCAAGTCGTAGTGCTCGTCAGGCTGATTCCAAAACTATATTCGGTTTCGAAAATGGAGCTCATTTATGTGAAAGTTACGGCTAGTCAACATTTTGACTCTGGTTGACTTTGATGACATCAGCAAGCTGATGTGGTAGGTGGTGACATGGCAGGAGGGGTGAGTTGGCACATACATGGTGGAAAAAGGAATATGGATTAAACCATATTGTTAAAAGAAAACACGTATGGTTTAAAAATTAAAAGATTTTTATGATTTCAAGGAGGATTTGGTGGGATTTTATCCCTTAAAATCCTCTTCCCTTGCCCATAAAACAAGGAGACGAAAAAAAGCCCGTAAACTCATATTTCAACAATTAACCCCTTTAAGCCCAAATTATAATATTTTAAGGGGCTTAAATAAGAATTAAAATAATTCATAAAGATTATTAAAGGAATACATCCCAAAAGGATTAAAGGCTTGTTCTTATAAGCCATTCATTTAAAAGGGATTTTATTATTTGTAAGTCCAAAATTATAACGACCCATAGTTAAAGGGGTTCGTTTTTTAATTGTATGGCTTAGAATTATAAAAGAAAAATGGTGATTTATTTTTGAAAGATTAATTTGTTATACTAACGAGATATTAGTGATTTTTATTGTAAAAGGGGGAAAAGGTTGGAATTTTTACTTGTATACGGGATATATGCAATATTTGCAAAATAATATGGTTAAAACCATATTAGCAAATAAATGTGTATATAAAGGGGTGATTTTTGTAAAGGGATTGGAAATTATTGAGTGGAGAATTTTGTACGAGAATTTTCTTGGAGAGAATTGTAACAGGGAGAATTATTCAAGTTCATTTTGGGAGAAATAATTCTTTGGAGGAGAATTTACAAGGTGTTTTTGTACACCAAAAATTGTAAAAGAGTGAGAGATTGTGGAGAGATTATAGTAGGTTCTTGGAGCTTGGGTATTGTAACAATGCATAATTTTTCTTTGCGATATCAATAAAGTGGTCCCAACATTGAGAAGCGGACCCAAAGACATAGTCCACATTGGACGAACTTCGTTATCAATCTGTGTGTTGTGATCCTTCTATTTATTTGTCTCATTTTTCTCTCTTTTGTCTCAATTTCTCTCTAGTTCAATTCAACTTATTTTTCAATAATTGATTTTAAAGTGTACCTTATTGTAATTTCAATGGTTAAAAAGCATAATCACGCAATTTTGTATTCTATCAGGAAATTACTGTAATTAGATTTAATTTACAAGTTAATTTGTAAACCTCTAATTACGGATCAAGTTTGTATTAGAGCCCATTTTGCAAGAAATTGCAGAGTGAATGTTAACCAGGTTGAAACTGAAACAAGGAGAAGGTGCACTGGAAGAGTTCAATCCAGAGATCGGGAAATGAAGGAATTTTCCACAAGCAGAGATGGTAGCTAAACAAAGTCCTACAGAGCTCGATGAGAAAGCTTTCTAGAAAGCATTTCTCAAAATGAAGTCAATGGTGGAAGTTCTTTTCCAAGAGAGGCAAGAACGAAAGAAGAGAAAGGAACTCAAGAAAAGAAAGAAGAATGAAGGTGAATCCTCTTCAAAAGATGATAAAGGTAAAGGAGTAGGAGGTGGTAGTGACCCTCCCGAACCTTTGTCCCCATTTTCTTCATCCTCTTCATCTTCTTCATCTAACTCTTCTAAAAAGAAACAACCTGTGAAATTTTAAGTTAATTCACCTTAATTAAAACTTGATGTTAAATTTGATTTTCCAATGTATAATGGAGAACTAGATGTAGATAGACTAGATAATTGGATTAAACAAATTGAAGTTTATTATAGAATTCAAAAGTTTACTGAGGATTCTCAAAAAATCCAATTAGCTACTCTTCGCCTAGGAGGCACATCTTTAATTTGGTGGGAGAGTAAAACACAAGAGGATCTAAGTCGTTATGGAAAAATTATTTCTTCTTGGTTTGAGTTTATAGCTGCATTAAAGAAATAGTTCTATCCATTAGGGCATATGCAAAAAATTGTAATGAATTGGCAATCATTAAGGCAAGAAAAAGGACAAAGTGTGCAAGAATATTTTAGGAAGAGGGATTTAATTTTGAGCATTCCATTGTACAGACAAGAAAATTTGTTAAATTACATAGGTGGGTTACATGAGAATTTGAAACATACCATACTTATGTTTAATCCAACTAACATTGATGAAGTTAGTGTGCAAGCTATCCATTTGGAAACAAGCTCAAGGAATAGCCATGATAATTTGTTGATAGAATCCAATAAGCAGAAAGGAATCAAGAAAAGGAAAGAGAAATCACAGTGAACAACTACTGTAAAGAAAGAGGATGAAAATCCTTATTTCTCACATTGCAAGAAGGAAGGGCATGAAGATGCAAGATGTTGGAAACTGCATCCTAATCAAAATAAAAAGTGGTTCAAGGATCGAAAGGGTAAGCAAAAGATGACAGCTATCGTGCATGATCTTGGATCCGGTTATGATGATGAAACCAAGATCTCAGTTGTGGGTTTCAAAGGTAAAACTCCTATTGTTAGTACTAGTTCTCATGCTTCTTCTCTAAGCTGTAATGAAGTACCTGTTGAAAGTAAGAGGAATGAATTGTTTCATATAAGGGCTATTGCAAAATAAAGCAAGATTGATACACTCATAGATAGTGGATCACAAGTGAATCTAATCTCTGAATAAGTTGTTAAGCAATTGGGATTAAAGACAACACCTCATACTAAGCCATATCCATTAGGTTGGGTGAATGATAATGCTCAGTTACATGTGTCACAATAGTGTAAAATTTGATTTGCAATCACATCCAAGTTTGTAGATGAGGTAGAGTTAGATGTAATTCCACTTGACATCTATGGGATGGTTCTAGGTAGTCCTTATTTGTATGACAGAAAGGTCATTTTCTATAGGGAACATAACAAGTATCATTTGTTTAAGGATGGAATTGAATATATTGTAAAATCTCATCACATGAAAAATGATACATCTGTTGTAAACACAGGGCATATGAAAATGAATGTAAATGCAAGAAATTCTTTAACTCTCATGTTTGTAACAGCTAGTGATACTAAGCATGAAGATGATAGGGTTTCACAGACAATATAGTGTGAGGATCAGTTACAAGCAGAATCAGGCCTTCAACCAGAGGTGGTAAAAGAGGGTTTGAATGTTTCATTTTCTAACAATGTTCCTATTCAAGAGATCCATAATGTTGATACTATTTCCTTCACATCAGTGTATTAAGTACCATTGCTTATTATTCTGCTAGTTATTTCTATGTGGATGATGAATGTGACAGTGAATATTGATGAACATGCAGTTGATGGTATCAGCAAAGTTACATCATATTTCTTTGTGTTTGTGATGGGTCACATGTTCAAAATTTTAGCAAGAAGGACAGATGATACTGGGCAAGCGGGGCGACATTTCCCTAGCTCAAATTATACATAAAATAGAGTTTTGGAGGTCCAAAAGCTTCTCAATGGGGAGGAATGATCTAGGTGGATCCAAAATACCTAAAAATTTCATAGTCTCAGAATTCATCCAAAGCAACATCGATGCGTAGAGCTCGCTGACACAATCCTAATGCAACTTGAATGGGCTCAAAAGGAGTCTGTATGTAGAAGTTATGCTCAGTCAAAGGTTCAGTCAAATAAGCGAATCAGGGGTTCAAAAAGGAAAAAAATGATTTTCTCAAAATAAACAAAAAAGATTCCAAGTCATAGTGCTCATCATGCTGATTCTGGAACTATATTCGGTTTCAGAAATGGAGCTCGTATGTGAAAGTTATGGCTGGTCAAAGGTTGGTCAAAATTTTGACTCTGGTTGACTTTGATGACATCAGCAAGCTGACGTGGCAGGTGGTGACGTGTCAGGAGGGGTGAGTTGGCACAAACATGGTGGAAAAAGGAATATGGATTAAACCATATTGTTAAAATAAAACAAGTATGGTTTAAAAATTAAAAGATTTTTATGATTTCAAGGAGGATTTGGTGGGATTTTATCCCTTAAAATCCTCTTCCCTTGCCCATAAAACAAGGAGAGGGAAAAATGCCCATAAACTCATCTTTCAACAATTAACCTCTTTAAGCCCAAATTATAATATTTTAAGGGTTTTAAATAAGAATTAAAATAATTCATAAAGATTATTAAAGGAATAAATCCCTAAAGGATTAAAGGCTTGAATTATAAGCCATTCATTTAAAAGGGATTTTATTATTTGTAAGTCCAAAATTATAATGGCCCATAGTTAAAGGGGTTTGTTTTTTAATTGTATGGCTTAGAATTATAAAAGCCAAAGGGTGATTTAGTTTTGAAAGATTAATTTGTTATACTAACGGGATATTAGTGATTTTTATTGTAAAAGGGGGAAATGGTTGGAATTTTTACTTGTATACATGAGATATGCAATATTTGCAAAATAATATGGTTAAAACCATATTATCAAATAAATGTATATATAAAGGGGTGATTTTTGTAAAGGGATTGGAAATTATTAAGTGGAGAATTTTGTACGAGAATTTTCTTGGAGATAATTGTAACAGGGAGAATTATTCAAGTTCATTTTGGGAGAAATAATTCTTTGGAGGAGAATTTACAAGGTGTTTTTGTACACCAAAAATTGTAAAAGAGTGAGAGATTGTGGAGAGATTATAGCAGGTTCTTGGAGCTTGGGTATTGTAGCAAAGCATAATTTTTCCTTGTGATATCAATAAAGCGGCCCCAACATTGAGAAGCGGACCCGGAGACGTAGTCCACATTGGATGAACTCTGTTATCAGTCTACGTGTTGAGATCCTTCTATTTCTTTGTCCCATTCTTCTCTCTTCTATCTCAATTTCTCTCTAGTTCAATTCAATTTTTTTTTTCAATAATTGATTTTAAAGTGTACCTTATTATAATTTCAATAGTTAAAAAGCATAATCATGCAATTCTGTATTAGATTGGGAAATTACTGTAATTAGATTTAATTTACAAGTTAATTTGTAAACCTCTAATTATGGATCGATGGTCTAGCCCTCACCATCAAAATGACCTCCCCAGGTAAATTTTTTGAGGTATCAACATCGACAAGAATTCAGATGAAAGTAGGATGATCATAGATAAGAGAAGATGAATCAACCATACTAAACCTACTAATAACATTTCCAATAGACTCAAAGAAAGGAGTCAAAAACTGAAGAGGCAGATTAGGAAGTTTGACCCAAGTAGGAACAACACTAATAGATTCAGAAAGAGGGTTGAAAGAAGGTAACCAAGACTGCAGAGAAAGTGAGTGCTTTCCCCACAACCAAACACCCCCTTCCAACACTGAGACCTATCCTCATATTGAAAAGCCGCCACAAAAAAAATCACAAGCTCATGAGGTATCCCCTTCAGATGTCTCTTCTGGTGGGGTTGCTAAAACTGAACATCTTGTAGAAACCCCTAAAGTTAGTGAGGTGGTTGCTTCTGATTCTCTGGGTTTTGGGAAGCCCCCTCCGGTTGTCTCAAATGGCGGGGTCGCTAAGGCAACCCCTATTAAGTCAACGAGTGCCATTTCAGGGGAAGGTGCCTCAGCTTCCCTTTCTGGTGGCTCTTCAGAAAATTCCTTATCTATGCAAAGGAATTAAGATGTTACCCCTAATACTTTGGCTATTGGCTCTCATCATCATGATTGTTGCGAGCTGGCGTGGCACGGTAAGGTGGTGCAAGTGGAAGATGGTTGTATCATTGTTAAGGGAAAAAAAGATAAATCTTCTTGGTCATCTTTCGACATGACTCTCCGCTCCCACAAGAAATTTTTTAAATGTAAATCTTAATTGGTCTTGTTTTGGAGCTGGTCTTTCTCGCTGGCTACTTGATGTCTTTTCTACAACCTTGCTCTTTTTTGTTAAAGGGTTCTAGATCCCTTCAAAATCTATTTTTTCCTATATCGAAAACATTTTTATTTATAATATACTTGTGAAAATAAAATCTATTAATTATTATCATAGCATTCAATATGAGCTATTTGATAGAATGATTGACCACTAATATTGTTCAAAACTACTAGATTAACATCTTTACACACTACCTTAGTCATTATTAGTATTGTTAGCATCATTTTTTATATGACGAAATTTAAATTGTTTGTATTCTTCAAATTGGAATATGTCAATTAATTCAATTTCCTAAATGTTATGTCAATATTCTAGGCCATCTTGGAAATTCCTTTTGTTATTCAAGCTTGATAGAGCCAAGAATTAATAGCTAATAGTTGTTGTTACAAATTATTTGAGGTTAAACTTGGTCATCTTGGAGTATTTTAAGAAAATTGATTCAAGTCATAAAGACATGCTAGTTTACAAAAGTGATTAAATGTTTGGTCAAATTATCAATGGTAAAAATCTAAGGTTTTAGTACAATTTGATAGGTATAATCTTATAGAGTTATATTCCTATCAATTACTGTTGCATTGTTTGTCATTTTGTGAAGTTGCATGATATTTTAGAAGGTTTTTAAGATTTTTTTTGAGGTTTACATATGTTGGTTTTTTAATATTTTCAAAATTAAATGTAGTTACATATAATTTGCAAGTGTGAATTTTTAGTTTATAGAGTTTTTAGTCATATTAACAAATTCCTACGTAGTATATGTCCTTTTTAGAAAGATTGACAATAAATTACAAATTTCACAATTTAAACTTTAAAATTTCATATATGGGAGAAGTTTGATTATATTATAATAAATATAATTTTAAGAATATATGATCTATTAAATTGATCATATATATATATATATATATATATGTTTGTATACACATTTTTAGACCACAAACTACAATGTGAATCAAGATCATATATAAAGTTATAGAAATTTTATAAAATTTTCTTTTAACTTATATGAAGTTTACAATTTAAAGAAGATTAGATACTTGATTTAAAAGGGTGGAAACAAAGAATTGAGATACAATTTAACAATTTACCAATTACACTTCAACTTATCATTCTCAATTACATTCAAATTATCAAACTTGTAGAATTCATTGGAATCTTCCAAAAATTTAATAATTGTACATTCACATCTAAATCCTATAATCCTACAAGGTAGAAAAGCATATATTGTTAATAGGGATATTGTGGAGAATGTACAATTCACATTTACAAATATTTTCATGTTTCTAGTACATAATTTCTATTGGTGTAGGTATTTTTCCTAGTGGATTAATTTACTTTACCTTAGTCATAGGTTTTTCCTACACTTTGATTAAATTTTTTAGGATAGTGAATTGAGTTTATTATTTAATAACTAGGAGATATAATGTGTTGAGGTGTCCCCATCATAAAAAGGGTGGATCATTAATTATTTTCATTACTTTATGTAATATTAGTGGTCACTTCTTATTGGTTGATTTTCCACCTCTATCCTTTCCTTAGTCCTATATAAACTCACCACCTAGTTTGTATTTAAAATTGTGAAAGCTTTTAATTAATTTTTATCATTCTAACATTGCATATCTTTTGAAGTCACTGGTTTGCATTGTTTATGTTTTTCAACTTATGTAGCTTAGAATTTCTCTTATAAAGTTCCCTGGGTTACCAATCTATTTCAGATTTCTAACATGGTATTAGAGATTTGTTTTGAGAATTCTAAGTTTGTAGATTCCTAATTGAGAGTGTGATTTTTTTATGTTAGATCTTGTAAAATATCTCAAAATATTCTTTTGTGTTTTGAACAATCTAGAGAGTTAGAAAGGGTTTATGAAAATTTGATAATCTCTTCATTTTGCATGTGCTTGTAAGATTTGGGTGATTGCAAAATTTTTGGTTATACTAAAAAATAGTTTTTACTATTCCAACATTTTTAGGGGGCTTGAAAAAGCCAAGATTGACTTTTGTTTCATCCGATTTCGAGATCGTTTGACATAGTTGCAAGTTGGGGTTTGAAGCTCAAATATGGAAAACAACTTTTTACTAGAGCATTTTTTATCCAAATGGACCTTGTCATTGCATTCAAGAGGCCAAAGAGACAAACTCTAATATTAAATTCTTCCATATTCAATGTCAAGACCCATTGAGGCAATTTTTTTTGTAGGAAGTCAAATGACCCCCCAGTCATAGTCATACAACTTTGTCAAAAAATTTCAAACAAATAGAAAATAAATATAAAAATATAACACTTCTAAAAGTGCTTAGTACTTTGTTATTAAGTTCTTAAGAATTTAATTAACTATATATCTAGCACTGTAATGCTTACCTTAAGTGTTTCCTACCTACAACTAAAGCTAGTAGAGGCGATCCTTAGACTGAGTAACTTATTACTCTTGCCAACGGTTAGGAAAACTGTGACCACAAAAGGAAATCAATTAGTCTAGTCTTCTAACTGCTACTTGTAAACCATGAAAATGGACCTAAATTATGATGGTTAAAACTAAATTGTGATATTTTCTATGCCTAGTTGTCATCCAGTGGCCACCACCACTGATGACGCCACCCATGGGCTACCTAGGGCCTACCAGGACCCTCATATAGGCCAAATTGGGCCTTTTTCTCATACTTGCATAAAAATTCTCATTGTGTGGTATCTATTTTTGGAAAATATGACATTCTCAAAAATCTAGAGATGATTTTTTTCTATCCATAGCAGTATTGATTTTTTTTTTTGCCATTTTTAACCAAATATTGCAAATTGAAGTTGTTTGTTATTTTTTTCTTCAATGTTCAAGCCATAACTTTCACCCCAAAGCTTTATTTTTTGGCAATGAATAGGCATCATAAAGGTATTGAAAATAGCTACACTGTAAATATAAGACTATTTTTTTCAAATTTTATATCAAGTTGATTTTGTATCAGAATTTATAATTTTGTCCATTTGGAGCCTAGTATTCATTATAACTTGGAAAAAACTTTATAAATTCACTAAACTATAATGTTCCAACCTTGTAATCTCTAGAGGGGTGATTTTTGATACTAGTGGAAAGGGAGGGTGTTCTATTATTATGTCTTTTGTAATTATTTGAGGATTGTATAATGGATTTTTGTTCACCCACATGTGATAATCTTCGATAAGAACAATTATGAGTCTTGGAAAAAAAATTCCAACCCATCTTAGATGGATTAAAAATTTTCCTTACCTTTATGAGTTTTGGTCGCATCCACAAAAGGATATAAAAGTCATGGAAAATCATAACCTAGGAATTGGACATTCCAGCAAGTGACTTACATCTTCTTATGGTCATTCATTTACATTGTCAAACCAGGGAATGTATACTTGAAATGGAGCAGCACTCTATGTGCACTAAGAACCAATTTTCAGTCATGATTTACCAGAACTAAATACTTGGAAGGAATTCTACTTATACTACAGGAATGTAACGTAAAGCTTTCTTAACTTAAGAATATCTTAATCAAAGAAGAAATCATAATGACTGTTACTAAGAGACAAACTATGAACTGGCCTTATGCTGTAGGAACAAACACAGAGATGGATTCCCGATGCTGCATGAACAATATAAGACTGAGTTTGTGTTGAAACTTTAGAAATAAAATCTAACTAATGATCAACAGGAAATAAACAACTAACTAACTAACTACAGATACTTACTAAGTGGGTCCCCTTAGCAAGCATCAACTACTTATGCAAGAATTGAACTCAAAACTTCATCAACTTTTATTCATAAACTTGGAATCATATACATTGATTATTTTGCTTCTAAGAAAACTAACACAAAACACTATTTCTCATTATAATCTAACTTTTACATGCTATGCTTGCTCACTCACGCAGGAGGAACACTTATTTAAACTAGAAAAGCAACTAACTACCTAACTCTAACAGAGAAAGGCATGGACATAAATGTATCCTAAAACTGAGGAACAAAATTCTCATAAATGAAAGCAAATCCATTCAACACGATCTAGAGAGAATTCAGCATTCCACTCTTCCTAGATCAATGATCATTTAGATTTCTTCCCAACGACCCGGTTAGAAAGTCTTTGCTAGAACAACTTCCTCGACACCATGCTGGAAATGGAATTTACTGTAGGGACGAGATTTGTTGCGCTTGACTCGTTCATGCTCCCTTCAACAACCTGCGATACACTTGGAAAAAGAAGCGAAATAAAGCATGCGTGGAAAATAACATGATACACATTCATTAATCTCATATTAAATCTATTTCATTATCCAAAAACCACATGCATTATATCAGTCATTCAGGAGGTCAAATAGGGTAATTAATAAGACACATAGAGATGTTAAGCTGTAGGAATATAGGAATATATTGCTATAGGATACTACCCAATTTCAGATAAAAATTCTTTAATCAAAGAGTTAAAACATTCATTAGCAATAATAGTAAGGATATTAAAACTACATCATAATACTCAAATTATCAACATATTTTGAGCTCATCATCTGCCCCCTACTTATCCTAATGATGGTCCTCTAGCATTAAGCTTCCTGGTTGTTTCTCTGAAATCTGTAGGAGTAGCATGGCCTTGTAGTGAAGTTCCAAATTTATAGTAAAAACCCCTAAAATTTTTCCATCTCTCATATCTGTGGGTTTCTATATCCTCATTAACATTTGTAGCTCAATAAGGATAAAGTGGCCACAACAAAACCAGAGGTTGAAATGTTATTGGTAGCCATAACTCAAACCTCTTCTGAAGACCAAGTTGCATGTACTTCTCTGTCCTTCTAAGGGCTACTTTAAAGTTCAGTTTTTCCCATCTTGTCTCAATTCTGGAAGATGAAAGCTTCGAAAACAGATATGGTTGGCCTTTGAACTCTTCATACACCTGCTTCCTGATATCAAATATTTTTATTCTTTATGTTTGATCATTGAACCCATACGTAACAGTAAGCCAAGTTTTCAACATTGTGTATGGATCTGAGCTTTCAGGTCGTTGTGGGAGAGGTTCATTCCTCTCAGCCTCTTCATAAGCTTCTAATTTTCTACCATAATTAGTTTCATTGGCCGCCCAAGACATGAGTGACCTCAAATGAATATCACAAATGTAAAGAAGTGGATTCCACTCTGTTTCAGAGGGAATTATCAAACCATGCAAATAAAATTCACATAAAGAATTTTTTAGCCAACTAGGGGCTACTTGATATGCATCATACAATTCTTTGGTTGTATGAATAAAAGGATCTAAATTCCTTGAAATTCTCATTAATTGAAACCAAATAAATTTCTCTTTTAGGCACATAGCATAGACCCTAGGTGATGGTCTACATTCCACAATTTTATTAGTTATTTTCATTAATTCATCCATTTTCTCTTTCATTTCCTGGATTTCCTATTTCTTCCTTTCAATTTCTTCTTCTCTTCTTCCCAAAGACTTTGTTGAATTTCAGTCTTGGCTAAGTGGTGGAAACTCAAGGTTTGAAATGTGACCAGCCTCAATGTGGTCCTAAGGTGTTGCAAAAATTCAATCAAAAATGTTTTTTTATAAACAACCATTGCTTGAAAAGTTGCACAGGGTAATAAGGTTTTATTGGACACTTCTAATTGTTCAGGTTGTTCTTCCTCTTGCTGCAGGATGAATTCCTATTGCTATGCAGAAGGAGATTGTACTTCCTCTGAAATTTTTCTAGTTGCTTCAAGCAAGTCATCAAGACTTGGCATTCCCCTTTCATTAATACTAACATGTGCTTCCTCAACTTCTGTTGGCTCATTTTTCACTTCTTCATAAACAACAGATGGGCTATGTGGAACATTCTCATATACATTCTGAGAATCATCATGATTGAATTCTTCAGAGTCCTCAGAAATTATTATAATTTCAGGTTGGACAGAGGTTGAGGTAACTTTTTGTTGTTTTCTTGATGAAACCCTTTTTGGCAATGTTTCAGAAGTAATAGCTGCAGGAGATACTCTCGTGGCTTTCCTCTTTCTAACCTTCCTAGAGGATTCAGACTCAACAAGAGAAGATGATGGTGAAACTATAGTGGCAACAGGCGTTGTTGCAGGAGGAATTGCTACAGAAGAAGATGTTGCAAGACACGAACACTATTGTTTTTAAACATGAGGGTCAGACTTTGGGGTTTTTTCTGCCCTAGATGACTCTCCTACCTTTGTTTTCCCTTTTTCTCTTCTACTAGTAGACTTGGTTTGTACTCTGGTAGAGGGCTCTAGTGTGGACGCTGTAGGAGTAGGTGCTGCAGGGAGGGCTCTAGGAGGCTCTGGAAGTTGTAGACCCTTTTGGTAAACAAATTCTTGCCAAGAAAGGGGTGATACATCCCTTAGGGAATGCTCAATCAAGAGTTTTATGAGGGCATGATGGGCGATAAAGTTTTCCCTACCCCTTTGGGTTTCATGGGCACATTGTTTCAAAAGGTTTAACAAAAATTTTGGAACATTGACAGCTAAACCGTGCTTCATATGACTCAATAATTTAAAATGGTAGGAATGCAAATAGGAAAAACATCCCTCACAAGTCAAATACCTTATTATGAAGGCAACATATTCTGGGTATGGAGGAGGTAGTGACACTCGTTTGCATCCTTTTTTAGAAACCTCCAAGGGCCCATCCATTGGTACTGTAAATTTTGCCCTAGCAGAGACAGCATCTGAAGGAAAATTTTCTCCTACTGCTGGAAGCCCAGTTACTTCTGCAATCCACTCTTCTATAACAACTACTGTCAAACCCTACACTGTAGCTTCTCCCTCTGAAAGAGTTCTCAAAAACTTGCCTGCAGCTTCCTCATTAAAGAAATCTAACCTCAGAAAATAATTTAGCCAACCACAATTGCTGAATGCCTAAACTGTTTGAGGATTTTGCATCAAGAGCTCATGAGCTACAGGCTCATGTCTTACTAACTGGCCACCCATATTCACAAATTATCCTAGCTGAGATTTCTGAAACTCAAACTTTTTTTGAAAATTGAAAAAAACTTTTCTTCTCTGTTTCTTTTTGCTTCTTTCTGTCCTGCCATCACTTTTCTTTACTTTTCCAAGAATGACACAAAAGATAATTGCATAAAATTATTGTTAGGAACTACTCAAATTAAGCAGTTAATTATTGTTTAGGATAAAAGATGCAGTTATAATTGGAAAGTACAAGAAAATAAAAATATCTTATCAGTTGTGACAGTGACGTAAGAAAAGGTTTGAAATGGATTATCCCCGCCCCCTACTAAAATTTTGGCATGTTTCCACACATGTGTTAAAGGATAGGTGAAGAATAGGAAATAATGACTGATATGTACACATCAGTTAATGAATAAATGAAATAAATAAACGATGTGACAATAAAAGATATATCACGTACCTTGTCATAAATGCTCGTACATGCTAGGAAGGATCACAATTCAACATGAAATGACGGCTAGAATTGAAACCATAAATGAGGGTGGTACGACAGAATGGATGACATGGAAGAAAAGGGAATGAATGGTGGTGATGGATGAAAACCAGAGAACGTGGCTTCCTTAAAAAAGAAAACTTTTATTATGGGCATGCAACATGGAATTTTAAAGAGATAGTGCAGGAGAAAGGCCAAAGCCTTTTGTTGTAGGAAGATTAGTGGCCGTATCTGAAACAAACTGCTTCATAAATTCTTCTTTGGACGCTGGCTTATGATACAACCAAAGACGGTGTCCATTAACTAGTAGCTTGAATCAGACTGGATCTATTGCAGCTAACTGAACTGAACCATTATCAAACACATTTTCTATTTCATAAGGACCAAGCCATCTTGTGGTGAGTTTACCTTTATTTTCTTTGTATCTGGAGTCATAGAGCAACGCCCAATCACCGACAGAGAATTGCTTAGTTCAAATATGATTGTCATGCCATTTATTTCTTTGTTGTTGGATAGTTTCAGTATGTTGTAGGGCAGCTTTCCTTATCTCATCCAATACATTCAGCTGTAGGAGGCATTCCTTATGGGCTTTTGAAATATCAATGTTAAGCTGGAGAGCAATCCTTAAGGTCTTATGCTCAAACTCTATTGGCAACATGACAGTTTTTCCATAGAGTAACTCAAAAGAAGTGAACCCTATAGTTGTTTTCCATGTTGTTTTATAGGCCCAGATTGCTTTAGGAAGGTGACTGCTCCAATCCTTCTTGTGTAATTGGACTATCTTTGTAAGGATTGCCTCAATTTTTCTGTTGGTAACCTTTCCCTGACCATTGGCTTGAGGGTGATAGGGGCTAGACTTTCTATGCCTAATTTTGTAATCATTCATCAATTCAGTGATTAAGTTGGATGTAAACTGAGCTCCTATATCAGTAACAAGTTCCCTTGGGACTCCAAACCGGGTAAAAATCTACTCATACAGGAACTCAACAACTTTATTGTCTCAAGCATGTGTCATTTCTTTCACTTCTACCCACTTGGTTACATAATCAGTGCAAACCAAAATCTATGATTTCCCATTGGATGGAGGATCAATAGGCCCAACAAAATCCATGCCCCGCTTGTCAAAGGGACTGACTACCACTTGAGGATATAGGGGAATTTTATCAGACCTTGTTGGTCTCCCAATGCATTGAAATTTGTCACCTTTTTTGGAGTAGGTTGCGACATCTTTGTGTAGTGTGGGCCAAAAGTATCTTGTAGTAAGCACTTTCATAGATGTTCTCTTGGCTGCAAAGTTTCTACCACATGGCTCATCATGATAGGCATGCAAAATGTTATAGGTCTCATCTTCCCTAACACATCTTCTCATGACTTGGTTAGGTCCTGTGTAAAATAAACAACTTGTAATCCATGAAAAGTTAAAAAATTTCTCTACCAACAATTTCCTTTCCTTTGGTGAGAAGTGGGATGGAATCTTGTTGGCTGCTAAATAATTTGGAATATCTGCATACCATGAAGTTTGAGCAGCAATAGAAAATAGATGTTCATCGGGAAAGTTATCATCAATTAACTCAGGGGTGAGAGGTGTAGTTGTTTGAAGTCTTGACAAGAAACCAATGACCACATTAGCTCGACCTAGCTTATCAATAACTATGATATCAAATTCCTGCAACAATAGGAGCCATCTTGCTAATCTGCCAGATATAGTAGGCTTATTCATGAGGTACCTTATTGCTGCATGATCTGTATGGAAAAATATTTGGTAACTAGTGACATAATGTCAAAACTTTTTCAAGGCATACACAACTGCTAGCAATTCTTTCTCCATGACGGTATAGTTTAATTTAGGGCCTTGAAGGTTTTTGCTAATGAAATATATGGCATGCTCTATGGAATTCTCTTTCTGTCCTAAAACTGCCCCAATGGCATAATCAGAAGCATCTGTGTGTATATAAAAGGGAAAAATCTACTTCGGTCCTTGAAGAATAGGTGCCTGAGTAAGTAAGTTCTTAAGCTACAAGAAATATTTGTCACAAGCCTTAGTCCAATTAAATTCAGAATCCTTAGTCAATAAGGCATATAATGGACTGACTATTTTGCTGAATTTTTTGATAAATCTTCTATAATATCTAGCATGTCCTATGAAGCTTCTAACATCCTTTTGTTTTATAGGTGTTGGAAAAGTTAGAATAACTTCTATTTTTGTAGGATCAACTTGAACTCCCGCTTGAGAGATATGATGGCCTAAAACAATTCCCTCTTGCATCATCATAAAGCATTTCTCACTAGTCAAAGACAAATTTTGCTCCTGACATTTTTTCAATACTTTTTCTAAATTGGTTAATGCTTCTTCATAAGTAACTCCATAAGTAGTGAAGTCATCCATGTAAATCTCCATAGAATCATGAGAAATATTAGCAAAAATACTGATCATTGCCCTTTGAAATGTTGCAGGTGCATTACACAGTCCAAAAGGTAAGACAAAGTAGGCAAAAGTACCCCATGGACTGGTAAAAGTTGTTTTGTCTTGATCCTTAGGGGCAATTCTAATTTGATTATACCCACTATATCCATTCAAAAAGAAAAAATACTTTTTACCAGACAATGAGTCTAGCACTTGGTCAACAAATGGCAGTGGAAAGTGATCATTTTTAGTTGTTGTGTTCAGCTCCCTGTAGTCTACACAAACTCTCCATTTTCCACCTTTTTTAGGAACATTCACCAATGGCGATACCCACTGACTTTCTAAAATTGGGTAGATAAAACCAGCATCAACAATTTTTGGAGCTCTGTTTTAACTATTTTCCTGAGTGCTGGGTTTATCCTTCTTTGAGGCTATCTAACAAGTAAACAATCTTCCTCAATGTAGATCCTATGAGTACAGAGTTGAGGATCTATTCCCTTCATATCCCCATAGTCCCATGCAAAAGCTCTATGATGATCTTGCAGCATTATGACTAGGTCAACTTGTTGAGATTGAGACAACTTATTATTGATGTTTAGATAGCGGCCTGGAGACACTTCTACTTGCTTGGTAAGATCATTCATGGAGGCTGCTAATAAAGGTGGTGTCTGTATTTCATGTGGAAGCAAGTTGTGATAAACTGTAGGACATTCAGGTGGCAAGCTCTCAAAATTCAGTTGCTACAAGAAACACTGCTGAGGATAGCTATCTGGAATAGATGGGCTACTTAGATTATATTTGGACTGCAAAATGTGTAAAAGTAGACCATCCTCACTTTTAAGCTAGAAAAATGGATTAGTTTGCAGCATCATTAGCTGAGCCAATGAATTGATTTCTTCAGTTTCCTCTCCTAAATCTAGCCAAATTGGTTGAGACAAGTCTGGCTAAGGTTGCGCAGGTGGATATAAAGCCAATTTCTTTTTTGACTGACTATTAGAAATTGTCACGTCTCTTGAATGACATCCTATAAAAGCATCAGTTGTGGCTAACCATGGTCCACCTAGGATGATAGGATATCCTCCCAAAGTTTCCTTAGTGGACAATATGGTAAAATCTATTGGGTATTCTCAAGACTCAAAGATGACGATGGCATCTTCTACCACTCCATTAGGTGTTACTATAGAACTATCAGCAAGCTGCAAGATGGTAGGTGTAGACCGAATGGTTAGGATATTCAAATACTCCATAGTATGCTTGGTCATTACATTGATGGCTACACCAAGGTCAATCAAAACATTCTTTACTATTTGGCCATTAATATTTATTTGGACCACAGGACTCCCAGAGTCAGTATATTTTGGAATAACTACCTTCCCTAACATAATATTTTCCAACTATCCTAGAACATGGATAATTTGGGGATCCTTTTTATTTCTTCCCAGTTTCTTTAAACATGCCTCCTTAATGGCTTTTCCATAAATTGGGACATCTTTAATGGCTTGAAAAAGGGGAATTTAAATGTGTACATTCTTTAGCTAATCCAAAATATCAAAGGTAGGCTCTTCCATAGACTTTGATGTAATAATTTGCATTCTCTAAGGAAAAGGCGGTTTGGCTTGATGCTGTAGGACAAGTTCCTTAGAGACTGTATCTAGTATAGTTATATGTTATGCAGGATCAGTAGGCTGTTCAGAGGCAGAATCTAGAATCTCCGTAATTATAGGCGGTTGTGGAGTAGGGAGAGTGGTTCCAGACCTAAGATGGATATCATGAATATTCAAGGCATAAACTGGATATTGATTGACTTCTGCAAGATACATAGGCTGTTGTTGTTGTTGCTGCTTATTATTAGGATTTGGCAATGGTTGAGCAAGCATAGGCATTTGTTTTGGAGGGCCATTATTTGTTGCAGGTGTTGCAGGAGGTGGCATGAGAGCCTTAGGTTGTGGCTACTAAAGCTGCAGGGAGCGAGGGGGTTGGTTCTGCCATTGCAAAAAACCTCTCCATTGAATATTCTGCTGCTAGTTACCTAGGGGTGGAGTCTATTGTCCTTGTGGTTGCTACCAACCTCCTTGAGGAGATTACCATTGAGGACTCTAATAGTTAGGCTAGTGAGGTTGAGAAATATTCCAAGGTGGTGATGGGTCATATGTAGGTTGCCATTGGTTATTGTAATTAGAATAAGGATTACCAAAATTCAAAGGGTCTTGAGGCATACCTTGTCTGTGAGCCCATGGTCACCTTTGTGCAACAAAGAATACTTGGTCATCATCACTCTCTACTACCTTAAAATCAGTAGCTAACTGCTTAGCCTCTAGGTTATCCACCATCTTACATTTGCAATTACGTTTCTTCTATCTACAATGTGGACATAACTAAGCCAAGATTGCTTTAGCTTCCTCATGTTTCTTCCAAGCTTGCATAGTATCCAACTGTGTAGCCATATTATTTATGATATCCTGTTTGAAATCAGGTAGAAAATTTGTGATCTCCATCCATGAAACTCCATTAGTAGAAGACTTTTCCACTGTGGCTTGATGACCTCTACGCTTTTTAACAATTGCTTGAGAGTAGTTGAGACATATTTTCTTTATATCATCCCAAGACACTTGGGTTATATCTCCTCCTCTCATCAAGTCTAGGGAATCTATACAGGTGTCATTGATTCCCCAAGTAGGAAAAGTAGTTTATGAGATTCTTCATCGAGAGTATGGTCTGAATTATTTTTCAAGGAAAACAAGAATCTTGAGATATAGTCTTCTAGGATTTCATCCTCCTTTCGTTGAATTCTAAATATATCATCACCCTTACTACCACTCTTACAATATTCCTTTTATTTCTCAAGAAATTTTGTTTGCATGGTTGCCTAACTATCAACAACACCCCTCCCCAAACTCATGAACCATCTAAGAGCCCCTTCTTTCAAATTAATAGGAAACAACTTCAACCTGTGATCATCTGAAGTGTAATCATAGCTATGATAGAGGATGTCAAACTCAAACAAGAATGTTTCTAGGTCCTCTGTAACTAGTCCATAGAACTTGGGAAGTAAGGAAGAAGGAATATTTTTAAGGTTATCATTATCTTGCTGAGCAATGATGGGGAATTCAAAAGCAGGAGGTCGATTAGGTGGATTACGTGCCATAGTTGCTTGATGGAGTATCAAAGAAAATGGATTTTCTTCAGGTTCTTCGTCAACTAGATCAAATGGCAGTTCAACAAGTAGGTTTTCAGCAAACGGATTGATATCTTGATCTCCTTCTTCCTCAAATAGATTATAAGCTAGTTCAAGATTATTATCAAGGAATAGAAGGTTAGGGAGGAATCTTCCTAGAGCGTCTCTTCTTCTATGCATGCAATAGAATGAATTTTTAAAATTCTTGAATAACATACTAAACTACTGCTAACAATGACTATGGTAGGTTCTTAGCTTGACACCATCCCCGACAATGGCACCAAAAATGGTCACATCCACAAAAGGATATAAAAGTCACAGAAAATCCTAACCTGGGAATTGGACATTCCAGCAGGCGACTAACATCTTCTTATGGTCGTTCATTTACATTGTCAAACCAAGGAATGCATACTTGAAATGGAGCGACACTGTATGTGCACTAAGAACCAGTTTTCAGTCACGATTTACCAGAACTAAATACTTGGAAGGAATTCTACTTATGCTACAAGAATGTAACGTAAATATTTCTTAACTTAAGTGTATCTTAATCAAAGTAGAAATCATAACGACTGTTACTAAGAGACAAACTATAAACTGGCCTTATGCTGCAGGAACAAACACAGGGATGGTTTCCCGATGCTGCAGGAACAATATAAGACTGAGTTTGCGCTGAAACTTCAGAAATGAAATCTAACTTATGATCAACAGGAAGTAAACAACTAACTAACTAACTACAAATACTTCCTAAGTGGGCCCCCTTAGCAAGCATCAACTAGTTATGCAAGAATTGAACTCAAAACTTCATCAGCTTTTATTCATAAACTTGGAATCATATACATTGATTATTCTACTTCTAAGAAAACTAACACAAAATACTATTTCTCATTATAATCTAACTTTTACATGCTATGCTTGGTCACTTGCGCAGGAGGAACACTTATTTAAACCAGAAAAGCAACTAACTACCTAACTCTAACAGAGAAAGATGTTGACATAAATGTATCCTGAAACCAAGGAACAAACTTCTCATAAATGAAAGCATATCCGTTCAACACGATCCAAAGAGAATTTATCATTCCACTCTTCCTAGATCAATGATCATTTAGATTTCTTTCCAACGACCCGGTCAGAGATTTTTCGCTGGAACAACTTCCTCGATGCCATGCTGGAAATGGAATTTACTACAGGGTCAAGATCTGTTGTACTTGACTCGTTCATGCTCCCTTCAAAAACCTGCAATGCACATGGCAACATAAGTGAAAGAAAGCATGCTAGAAAATAACAAGATACACATTCATTAATCACATATTAAATCTATTTCATTATCCAAAAATCACATGCATTATGTCAGTCATTCGAGAGGTCAAAGAGGGTAATTAATAAGACACATAGAGATGTTAAGTTGCAGGAATATAGGAATATATTGCTACAGGATACTACCCAATTTCAGATAAAAATTCTTTAATCAAAGAGTTAAAATATCCATTAGAAATAAGAGTAAGGATATTAAAAATACATCATAATACTCAAATTATGAGCATATTTTGAGCTCATCAGGATATCACTTGAACTAGACACACCAAGAAGGAAATCAATATGAGGTAATAAAATTGATCTTGTAATAGGGTTGAATGGTTCTAAAGTTGATAATGACACTATCTGGTCTATAGTGGACATTAATTTTTCCCACACACTTTGGACTAAGATCTGGGAGATATTTGGAGACCTTCATATTTCTCCATTATGAGATGATCCTACTTCAGATTGCCTCATTCCAATTGATGATGTAGATAATACACCCTTTGATGCTAATACTTTAGAGGAGCTTAAGTATTTGTTCGGCCTTGAACATTTAGATGACATAGATACTTCTCTCCTTGCTTCTCATCCTCATATTGAGATCCCATCAATAATATTTGTTCTTTCTTGAAATTTTAGAGATTCTTTGAGAAAGATTTGAGTGATTCATTACAATAGGGCCATTTATGTCTTCTAGATTTTGCTCATTAAGACCATTTTCTACTAGAAATTTCTTGTTTGTTTGTAGAGTCCCTCATTTCATATCTAGATGGCACTATTGTGGGCATATGTATTCTCTTTGAGGACAATTTTTTTGTCTTTACATCTATTGCTACTTCAGAGTCTTGTTTTTCTTCTTCAAAAGCTTCTAGTGATTTCTTGTGTCAAGACATACATAGTCTTTTAGATTCAACTTTGTGGGACGATCTCTTGATAGGTATTTCATACTTGTTTATGGAGATGCATATTATAGATTTGGGAGACACTATTGATTGTATTCATCTTATCTTTGATGAAGTTGATTCTTCTTTAGTTGTTGTGAGGGAACATTTTGACTTGTTCATTCAATACATGATCCTTCATCACAATTAGACATGAGTGTGGATACTTTGGATCAACATTTGGGGGAGACATATTCATAAGAGATAATTGAGTATTTGGATTGTGTTCTACATCATTCTCTAGGAGATTCCGAGTTTTCATTTTCAACAGTGTGTCTTAGAACATCTGATTTGATTGCAATAACTTTCAGCATTGATATGGGAACACTTGAGCCGACTTTAGAGACTTCATACATTTTGAGTTTTCTTCTTACATATTCCTTTAAAAAATGGAGAGATAGCTTGCATACAAAATACTACTGTTATAGCCACCCATGAGTAAATGTTTGCAAAAGTATACGAGTATAGGAGAGGCATGTAAACTGTTTGATTAAATGCCTAAAAGAAACGTGATCTCAAGGAATGGACTGTGGTAGATTTAACACAAACAGATTTGTTGAAAACATTTTAGAAACTTTCAAGTAAACAATCATGCCAGCATCTTCAAAGAACCTATAGTCCACCGGGATGAAACTCTAGCAAGTTGTAAAGTAGTCAAGGGTCATGATTAAAAGAGACTGCCAAGAAAAGAAAGCAAGAAGAACCAATTTGCTCAATTAATTAGTCAAAGCATACATTGAGTGGCATCAATCAGCAAGCTATCTAGTGCTATAAACTTAGATTTGGGAAATCAAACGGTGAGCAAAAATGAAGTAAGTAAGTTTCAGAAATCTAGTGCTATAAACTTAGATTTGCTGGAAGCAATCAAAGTCTATTGAGGAACATTAGCCTCACGTGACGGTTGAAAACCTGTCGAGCATATCACATTCCAATTGACAATGAAGGCTTGATTGGGTCTCATTACTGTCACAGCTGTAATCAACTCGCTATCGGGCCTTGAAAAGTCACAGAAATATTTCACTGGACGCAACCACAGGCTTATTAAGAAAAAATAGCGTGCGTAGTGGTTGAGAAAAAAATGTAAGAAATTTTTTATTTCATATAAGCCTCTTCAAAAAGGACAAAGAAACAAAAGTGAGGCTATTATCACATACAATGCTATATGGAATTCTATTATAGAAACTTGATTACCACTTTAGTTGTGTAGGAGCAATAGTCAATCATGGAATTCTATTATAGAAACTTGATTACCACTTTAGTTGTGTAGGAGCAATAGTCAATCTTGTGTAGCAATTTTTAACTCAAAATAAATTTATTTCTATCACAAAAAAAAAATGGGATGAATGAATCCAATGAAATCTAATCTCAATTTTATGGATGGACTTCAAATATTGATCATTCTTCCTTTATAGAATATTAATATGTTGCGAGAACATGAAATTTTAGATTTTATTTCTACTTTTTAAATATGTAATTTAATATAAAACTTACATCATCAATGTTATCTTTTCATTGGATGTACAAAAGTGTATTTAAAAAAAATAGTTGATGGTCAAAACATGCAAATGTAAATGAAAATATTTTTCAAAATATTTTTGAGAAAGATGCATATGATACTTAAGTTTGGTCAGAATATTTTGTTTTTATAAATTTTAGTAAATATTTTATTTTAGTTAACCTTTTTTACTAGGATTAAGGTGTTTTAAAAAACCCATCATGTATGATTGACATAATTTGATCTAAAATAATTATAAAATATTTTTTCCCATTATGTAGATAATGATTGTTATGTGTAATAATTTTTAATTTGTTAAAAAAAAATTCAAAAAATCATTAGCCATTTCTCCAAAGTCAATTTCTTCCAAATAAAATGATCTAGATATTTTGTTTAAAAATTGATTAATAAAAAAAAATATTTTCAAAATGATTTTCTCACATATTGGAAAACTATACATTTTCATTTGTACTAGGTTTGAATTTCATCTAAAAAAGAAGTTGTCAACAATATTGCCAAAATTAATTCCTTCTAATTTCTTTTGTCTCACAATCTTCCATTAAAGGTGGACGTAACTTCTTACATTTACCCAACACACTCTTCTTGTATAAATCTCTTCTTTATGTAGAATTGAAATAGGTGGGAAAATTATTTAGGATATAATAGGCTATATCTATGTATTAGTAATCACCAATGACCCCTTCTAATATGCACTTTTGGTAAGAGATTTGAAGATAACCTTAGCTAAAGTTTTACTTATGAACTTTCCCTTTACAAGTCCTATGGGTTCGATTTTCAATTAAAGATTCTACAATATCATCATTCACTTCCCTCCCAAATTTTTTCTTAGTACTATTTTACAACTAAGCTTGAAGTTATAACAACACTCTACAATGAAAGATTAAATGTCTATTTTTTTATAGCTTTAGTAATAGTAAAATCCTACTTTTTAATTATTAAATATCTATTTTCAGCATTTCTAAAGAGCTAATTGCATTTTTATTTCTTGAAATGTATCTTATTCCATTAAATTACATGTAAATTTTATATCATTTCTAACATGTGTAAGGACCTAAAAATAGCAATGAGCCAAAAATAAATTTCATTAAAATTTATCTTTCCAAAGACCAAATTCAATTTCCTATATCTTGGAAGTAGTATTGTAGAATTGGCCCAATTCTCTTAGAATTAACAACTATATTTTTAAAAATTATGTCCTATTAATTTCCCTTCCATTACTCAAAAAATATAATTCTTTTGGTTCAACTAAATCCAAATCTCTCTATATTTTTGTATTAATCTTTTCATATATTCAATATAGTCTTTTTAAAATTTTGGATAGCACAAGGAGATCAGCCATATAAACAATATTGTTTTTACCAATTAAATACTATAAGATGAGGATTGTTAGGGTGGGTCGATTATGCTTGATCCATGATGGATTGAAGCATAATTTATGGATCATGGATTCTCATCAACGGATGAGAATGCATGATGGGATTTAATCAAGGGCTCACATTTGCTTCAAACAAACACACTTTTGACCTACTCACAAAGGTCAAAGGTGACTTGTTCAAAATTTTAAAGGTTAAATTTGCATTAGAAGCTAAGTGAAAATATCCCTTTCTCAAATGATGGAGGAATAAGAATATTCCTTGGAATGTTCATTTGGGGAGGGTAAAAGATATTTTCAAATTAAAAGAAATTCTCAATTGTGCAAAAAGGGGATAAGGGATATTCCATGGGAATATTCCCATTTTGGAGGAAAATTAGTTTAATTGCTAATTAAACAAGGTTTAATCATGCAATTAGGGGATTTGAAAAAATAAAAGTGATATTCATTAAATTAAATGATTTAATAAATGCGGGGAGATGGAATGATATTTCATTAAATAACTTAGGGTTATTTAATTAAATAAGATGACTTGGGAAATTTAATTTAATATTTTGATTTAATTTAATGAGATGAAATGTTAGCATAAAGGGGTAAATTAACCCAATTTGATGAATTAGGTTAATAGATGAAAACGACACCATTAATTAAATTAGCTAGGTTAATTTAATTAATTAAGCAAAAAGGACATGGGTTTAAAGAGGAAATGATGCTAGTAAACCTATTTCGAGTGTATGATATCATTCAGGACATTTTTTAGTGTCTATATTTTTTCCCTCTTGGAAGTGAGGTGGCTACTACTTCGGTTCAAAGAATAACACTTTTCAAATCAAAACTATTGCTTAAATCAAAAAATAATTTTTTTTTGATGTTTCAGATGTCCCAACAGAAGGATAAAGTTGATTCCTTACCCCCTCGAGAAATCTGGTGGAAATTTTGAATGTTGGGTTGATTTCTCGATAAAGATTAAAAGTTGCCCCAAGGGTCTAGAAAGACTCTGGGATGCAAAAATTATGCCAAAAATGCAAAAAAGGATGTAGAATGAGGTTCTAATTGGAAAAATTGATGAAAATGAGGGTGATCCCACAAATATTGGTTTACAAGTTTTGGCCAAACTGGACACTGAACTAATTTTTTCTAACTAAATCTTCACTTTCGGGAACCTATAGCAGCTAAACCATGAGGAATTTGAAGATGATGCAAAAGAGTGATTTGTGACATTTTGTTTGTAAATTCTAAATATAATTTTTTCAAAATTTTTGGAATCATATTGCACTTCTTTTTCCATCTCCTTTGAAAACTACTTTTTTTTAGTAAACACCATTTTTAAGGAGTGATGCTAACTGTATAACACATAACTTTTTTTTCCATGAAGGATAAAATTCTATTTTTTTCAATTTAGATTTGTAACTATGATATCTAGTGCCTCCAATTGGTTTCATAGTTTTTTATTGAATATTTTTTCCTTAATCAAGTTTCAAATTCAAACCAATTACAATTCAAAAATAGGTAGACTATATAACACAACTTTTTTTGTATGTATCAATTTTTTTATTTATTTTTTGTTGGATCAAGGACTTCAATATCTGGTGCACTCATAATTTCAAATTTTCTTTTTTATAATCTTCTATTTTTCCACATGTACAAAACATAGAACTTGATTTTTGGTGAAAAACCTACATTCATAAGAAATAAAAGATAAATATAATACTAAAATTAAATTTATTTAAAATTATACTTTCTGGGAAGCTTATAATAAGGACTACATACTTACAAAAATTAAATTTTAAATGAATTCATTTGATCCCCAAAAATAAATCAAAAGTGGTTTTTAATTAACATTTTGATAGGTGTAAAAGAGACTCTGTTATAGGTATGGTTTAAAACTAGTGGGGTTCTATCCAAGGGGGTTTCATCTAAGGTAGTTTGATCAAACCCTCTTCAATTGGAGTGCTTTAAATGGAACTTTTTAAGGCTTAAATTATTATATTTTCTAAAAATATGTGATTTCAACAAAAATCATAATCTCCCAGAAATTGTAAACCAGCTTTGTGGGATTGCCCATGATAACAAACCCTAGCTTAAAGGTGAAATTAAGGAAAAAAAACCCTAATTTTCTAGCATAAATAAGCCAAGAAGGGTCACTTTCAATTCATTTATGGATTCACACTTAAGAGATTATTGCTATTTTGAGCTTTGACCCTCTGATGAAATGGCACAACGAGAACTTCCCAGGCACATTTTTTATCAAGTTTGAGAGGACCAATGGCTTCTAGGTGCAAGACTAGTGGTATGTAACTCCAAACTTGATTTGAAATTTGAATTTTTAATGCATTTATTGTGATTTAAAGTTTAAACTTTGGCGACATCACTATATAGTGATGCCTATTGTGCAATTGGCAATTCCCATTTTGCAATCAATAATGCCCAAATGAATTATAGCGACACATATTTATATGGTGATGCTATTCACTATTTAGAATTAGGGTTCCTAATTTTAAATTGCAACACATGCTTATATAGTGACACACTTGTTGATTTAGAAATTAGGGTTAGGATTTCCAAAGTTTAGATAGCGACACCTGTGTGTTTGGAAATGCATGTGATTTGCAATTTGAAATGCTTTTGGGTGTCATAATTTGAAATTTAAATATAGTGACACTTTTTCAAATAGCGACACTTGTAATTTTTGAGTTGTAAATTCTAAATTGAGTCAAACTTTCTTGATTTCCTCACGCTGTGCACCTCATGGATGTAGGAGGTCATTCTACTATTGATGCCGCATGAGAATAGACTCAGTGTGTTGGAAAGACTAGGTGATCTGTTAGAGTTACACCAAGAGCACCTGGGAGAGATCGACCTTTGGTATGTTGCATATGCACTCGTCATCTAAACACATTTAGCTATGATGATTGCTCTATGTGAGAGATGGCATAGTGAGACCTTGTCTTTTTACCTTCCCACTAGCAAGGTGACGGTGACCTTGGAGGATGTATGGCATATTTTGTCTGTGCTAATACATGGCGATCATGTGATCTATGATGTTTATGTTGGACTTGATGCTTGTCATGATGTGATGGAGATGGAGGACATTGTTTTAGTTACATTACAGATCAACCTCGAGTCATACAGAGGTCATGTGCCCACTTTCAGATTGATCATTGCAGCCATTATTTCAGGTTTTGTGTCTCCTAACAGACACAATAGAGGGTTAAACCTAGGATGGTGCTTGGCATGGCACTGGATGCTTCATAGGAGAACACTTTTTGCATGGGGGCCTATGATGCTAGCCTCACTATATCATGACATGCATGATTTTGTTTACTACAATGGGAGAGCCATTGGTGCAGGGGTGACTCTACTTCATATTTGGGCATGGGAGCATATAGCCGTGCTCTGACCTATAGTGTAGATGGTATACATGGAGCTAGATGATCTTGCAATCTGGCAGTATAGAGGTATGATCACATTGAGGCACACTGGATAGATTGGACTCTCATACTGGTGATAGGTTATTGATGATTTGATAGTTTTCTTATGACACCCATGACTACAGATGCCACCATAGTATGATGATGTTCAACAACTATAATTTTCTAGGAAAACTGATATATGTAAGGTCGTGATCACACCATTATTGAGAAGTATTTACCAAAAAAGGTGGCTCAATAGTTTGGGGAGGTTCAAGAGAAGCCAGATGATGCCTATAGGGCCATTTTTGATAGGTTGGATCAAGAGGTTCCCATATGGGGAGTAAACATTATAGCTCTCGAGGTAGTCAAGAGTTTCAGATAGTTAGTGGCTTAGCCTTGGGCCTATGATCAAGGTTAGGAAGTAGCAGAGACTACACATGGTTTGCACCTCCACAATGTTTGATATATCCAATGGGTGCTCCTCCACGAGGGAGACCCAGAGGTAGGGGGCAGACGTAGAGAACAGGATGGCCAAGTTGGCATGGATGGGAAGGTTCTAGGGGCTCCACTAATTAGACAACAACCTCCTCATTAGCCTCTAGTTTAGCAGTGCAAAGCACTGCCACCACCACTAGATGCCAGAGATGCACAGATACAACAGCTACAACAACAGGTGTATATTTTGACTGGAAAGCAGGATTAGGTCTACTAGTAGGTTTTAGCTATTACTACTGAGTGGGACTAGGCATTGTAGTAGGTTGTGCAGATCATAGCTGAGAGAGATCAGGGATTACAGTGGGTATAGGTCATGACCACAGAGGGGGATTAAGAGGTTGTCTGATGCCAACAAATAGAGGCTATGATGGTGGCCACACATGGTAGGACCATTTCGACAAGATTATACAGAGAGACCATGATAGAGGCCGCATATTATAGGAAACATTACCACTGGGATGTACCACAAGAATTTAGATAGCCTAATTTTTTGTAGCATAGTGATGCATGGCTGAGAGTTGAGGATCAACCTGAGAGGCAGGCCAGAGAGGGTAGCATTCATCAGGGCTAGCTCTTATGTATAATAACTTCTTTTATTTTTTTTCCCCATTATTTACCATAGATATGCATTCATGGGCTCCTTTTTGATAGCCTCATGGATATTGTACTTATGATTTTTATACATACACTGATCTAGATTTTGTACCATGAAATTCATTTCTTGATATATATGATACAAATACAAATAATTATGTTGTGATGTGTTCACTTTATTTCATGCATATGATATGATATACTTATTGTTGATCATGTATGGATGTACTTTACTTATGCCTATGCGATATGCAATGATATGTGATGGATGCAATGTTATATTCTTTTCAGTATCTTTTCACTGTATGCCATGGAATGAATGATATGTGATGCAAATGATGTGAATGCATTTCTTTTTGTGCATTTTCTATGAAATTTTATGATGATGATGTATGCATATGGATGTATGGATGAAAATTCTTATGATATGCAATGATTTAAGATGCTTAGAATAACAAATCTATATTATTCATCACAACTCAAATGATAATGCAATATGTATGATGTGATATGCAATGATTATGATGATGGATGTTTTATGATTATGCTATGATTATGAGATGCATGTATGCTAATGGTTTGTGGATGTAGGGTGGATGCATTAATGATGTTTTTTGGACTATCATGATACTAGGTTAGCACAAAGGGAATATAGAAGACGAAAGAATGAATGACCATTGATTTTGATGATTGCATCAAAAGATCTAACAAGTCCATTATCCATAAAGACTTTATTAAAGATGGTGATGAGACATAAAAAATGACGATGAATGTAGGATGATGATTTTTTCACACTTTGGGATTGGGATTTTTTGTCATTCCTTATTGTTTGATATAACACATAGATACAATGCATCAAGGTATTAATAACTAGGACGACGTTGTATCTAGTGTAATGTACTTTGACTCGAAAAATATATAAGATAGTTCTTGTTCACACATTGACATATAGAAGCCTCATTGGAATGCAAGTTAGGAGCTTAGAATATATTGGACCAAAGCATACGCAATAGTCAACAACATACTCCAAACAACCTTCTTACACACAACTAAGCAACTATGTGCCAAGATTATTTTACAAGAGTACCCACAAGCACAACAAATGAAAGATAATGATCGATGCCCCATTCCTTTCTCTCTAAACTTTTTTGATAGACATCATTGAGAGGTTCTCAGAATGGGCCATTAAGATAAATCGTAAGAAAAGATAATAAAAAAATAGTAAGTTTTATCTATATCTCTTTCCTAGTTTAAGTTTAGCTAAAGTGATATATGATACTGATGTCCATGGAAAGAATGATACATCCTAGGACATGTTGATCAAAAGTTGTTTGATGTTGGGATGATGATACTAAAATGAGTTGTTGACATAAACTTCACTGACGCATTTACCTATGATTTAGACTTTAGATTTTAACACTTAGGTTCTCACTTTGCGACTTGCTATGCTTGTTTCTATTTGTTTCACCAAAAGGTGAAGATGACAATCAATTTATTATGGGTGAAGGTTTATTGTGGGTGAAAGTGAGATGGGATGGGTGGTTTTATATTTTTTGGAATATTCTAATGTTTTTGGTATTTTCTAAAATGTTTTGAGGTTGTTTTTGGTTTTTTCAAAAGTTTATGCGAATGTTTATGTTTTTTATTTTTTGAGGTTGTTTAAGGTTTTTTGAGATATTTGAGGCTTTTTAGGTCTTTTGAATGTTTTCTATTGTTTTTGTGTTTTCTAAATATTTGGATTTTTAGGGATTTTTTGATATATGAATGTTTAAGGTTTTTGAGAGAATTTGGCTATTTTTTTATTTTCGAGAATTTTGAGCAAGAACCTAACCTAAAAGACCTATCTTAGGGGTCTTGGGGGTTGATCAAAGATAAGCCTTCCCTACATTATACACGCAGAGACCACATAGTTGGACTAACTCGACTTATTAACAAGATGAAGATATGAACAGTGATGGAAAAGTCAATTTATTACGAAAAACTCCTAAAGGACTAACCTAGGGTGCCTTGGGGGAACATCAATGATGGCCTTTTCCTGCATTCAAGCTTGAAGACAACATAGTTCGACAAGGGGGCCATTTTTATTTTTTTTCGATATTTTTGAACCTTTTAAGGATTTTGATGTTTTCTGGATTTTTTGGATTTTTCCTTTACAATTTTCTAAATATTTTTGGAACTTTTTGATGAATCTTTTATTGAATGTTTTTGGAATTTTCTGATGAGATTTTATGAATGTTTTTAGATTTTCAATATAAGATTTTTGATGACCTTAAGATATACAAGAATATGATATGATCTATAATGAAATTCCCCTAGTGTGACATGTTAGACCACTTTGATAAAGGTATGATAGAGGGTATGTGCAGGATCATCATGGAAAAAATAGGCCCTTAAGTGGCAAAAAATTCAAAAAAATCAGAGTTAGGAAACTTGACGTAAAAATTGAATAAGTTAAATATATTATTTCAAAAATATGTAAGAATATAATTTGTAGAAAATTGAATCTAGTTTCTAAACTACTAGGTCTATTTTAAAAAAAAAAAAAACTATTTGGTGAAAATTTGAAATTTCAATGTAGTAGTACTTAAATTTTAGGAAAAAATAAGAAGTAGGTGTCTGTCTGACCACCCTAACCACAATAAAATGATAATATTTTTAATAATATTTTAGATATAAGTAGAAGACTCATGTCCTGATGTGATGCATATTTTTATAATTTTTTTTTCCAAGTAAATAATTAATTATGATTTTTTTATTACAACTTCAAAAAATATTAAAAACTTTATGTCTAACCACCTTAGCTTAGTCAAAACTTCATGAAATTCAATTTTTTTTTTAATCCTATAGTATATGAAGCATAGAATGTGACATATGTTTCATATTTAAAAATGTGATACATTTGAAAGCTATAGATGTTTTTCAATTAGCCTATCAATTAGGACTTTAGTTGTAATTCAAATAGAAAATGAATAATAATTATTTATTAAATTCAATGTAAAGCATAATTTATATTGGTGGAAAGCTGAGAATTTCCTTTAAAAACCCTTTTTGTTTCATTAATTTTGGGTAAAAAAAAAGTCATCAGCTACATACCCTAAAAATACCCATCATATCGTCACTTTTTGGCCCATCATGATCCTGCACATACACTAGACTGACCTTTAGAATATGCCAAGTTTTGTTAAAGGGTTTATGATACATCATAATATCAAGCTATGAGAAGGATGTCAATGATGGATAAATGGTGATGCAATGAATGATAGGACAAAAGAGCCAAAGAATAGATGGAGGTGCTTTATTTACACAAGGCACTTGTTTTCCAGGTTTTCACCAAGGTACTTGCCCAAAGTGCCACTGAAGTGGTTTTCACTAGAGGATGATTATTTTTCTTTACCTTTTTCAATCCTTTTTCTCATTTTTATTGGATTTTGATCACTTTTTGATTTTTTGTATTTTCTGATTTATAACCTTCAAGACTAGGCATTAATTTTTTTGAGAGGCAAGCTATTAGTTCGATCTTGTAAGGGTTCACCTTCAAGGGTTGATAGTTGGTATGCTCTTGATCCATAGCTTGTTGTTATGACAAAGGGACCCAACTAGTTAGGTTGAAACTTTCCTTTACTGTCTTGATCTAGAAGGTTCTTTTGATTCTACTTTAGGACAAGATCTCCTACTTGGAATGATTGACATTTGATCCTCTTGTTATAGCTTTGTTTCAATTGGTTTTGATATACTTGCAAGTGATTGAGAGCATCAAGAAGATGCTCATCTAGGAATTCTAGTTCATTCAACCTAGACACTCAATATTCTTCCTTAGTAATCAAGTTTTGTAATGACACTCCTAATGATGGGAGATCAACCTCAATAGGTAGGATAGCTTCTGATCCATAGAACAAGGAGAAGGGTTGCACTTGTTGGCATGCAGATACTAGTTTGATAAGCCTAGAGAGTGGGGTTTAGTTGCAGATGCCAATCATGACCAACTTCATTCACTATTTTCTTCAAGATTTTTAGGATAGTTTTCTTTGTAGCTTGAACTTGGCCATTACCTTGGGGATAGTACAAGGTAGAGAATTAATGTTGGATATTGAATGTTTGGTGCAACTCTTTCACATCCTAATTTTTAAAAGGGGTTCCATTATCTAAGATAAGAGTTTGTGGAACACCATAATGAAAGATTAGGTAATTTAGGATAAATTTGGCAATCTACTTCCCCATTATATATGTCATATGAATGGCTTCAACCCACTTAGAAAAGTACTTAGTGGCGATTATGATAAACTTGTGGCTATTGGATGAGGTTGGGGTGATTTTTCTATGAGGTCAAGTCCCCATTGTGAAAAAGGCCATGGTGTGATTGTGGGTGATCTATTTAGGATCTAGGACAATTGCTTTTAGAATGCTTAACGTAATGATAACTTAATACAATGCTCAAATGAACAAATTAACATAATATAATTGCCAAGATAATGAACTGAAAAGAAAGAGAGAAGATAAAGAGGAGAGCAAACGCAATTGATAATGGAATTTGTCCCTAAGGACTATGTCTCTGGGTCCCTCTCCAATGGAGTGACTGATCCGATTATACTCCAAAAATCAGTTACAATTGCTTCATTGACTATCTCCTTCAAGCACAATAGCATAACATTCCTCTAATGTGCGGAAATGTCTGCAAAATCTCCTGAGCATTCTCTCATTCTCACCACTTGGACTTGAGAAATTCAATCTTAACCCCTCTTTTTATACATGAAATATGTCTAATTAGGCCTAATCATCATATTAATGACTTAACTCCCTCTAACAACTCGTATCATGACTGATTTGTCCTCTGAAATCTTTTGGTTCAGGTGGTTAGTGTGAATCTTACTTGTTTATGGCTTATTATGCCTTTTGGTTAAGGCTCGACCAATAGGATTACCACAAAACAAAATGTTGCCGCTATATATTTAACAACCATCTCGTGGCCTACCAGTGGTTAGTAATTTTGTTACAATGGTGGTTGGCGGTTCCAACCCCGCCGGCCATGTTTTACCACTCATCACTGATAAATCACAACAACAAAACAAAACTTTGGCATATATCAGTTGAGCACGGGCTCATCGGTGCAATGGTCAAAACAGCCCGCCATTTTTGTTGAGCTCGCGGGTTCAAACCCGTTAGATATTTTTGTTAAAAAAAAACCAAAAAACTCACCCAAACCCGGAGGACATGTGTCAAGATGTTATTCACCCGTGGATTGTGACTAGGCTGCCTGTGTGTCACTGACAAAGTTGATGACGTGTGTTGACTAGACTGCCACTTGCGATGCCCGTATTGTACGGTTGGACACATGTCACACTATGATTGGTCCATACGAGCTGAATCAACTACCACATGTCACACTAGAATTTTTCATTGTGGAATCCGTACAGTACGGACTGACACGTCAGCATGATGACATCATCATCTGTACCCTCAAGTCAACCAAACTTTGATTGCTTGTAACTCGAGCATATGACATCGGATTTCGACAAAAAAAATGTCATCAGAATTGTCTCGATGAGCTCTTCACAATGACACCAGTTCCATCAATTTCTGAGATGATGATTTTTTTGCCTTCTGGATGACCCTTGAAGCTAGTTTGACTAAAAGTTTGACTGGCTGTAACTTGCACAAACGGAGTCCTTTTTGCCCCATTCAAGTTGTGTTGGATAATCAGGATGTCATTCTCCTTCTGATGGTGCTAAAATCTGGAGCATTGGGAACACTTTTATTTTCACTGAAAAATGTCCCTCGGATCAGGCCTCCCCACTGGAGAGATTTTGGACCTCCGAAAGCTTGATTACTTGGAAAGTAAGTGAGGGTAAAGTTCCCTCACTTTAACAATCTCCATCCATCTTGCTTTGCTTGGATGCATCCCCTTTAGGCCCACTCTGAGGTACTCAATATCTCCTCTTCATGAAGTTCTGACATTCCTGTCGAGAATAACATCTTCTGGCAACTCTGACATGTACTCTGGTGAAAGGTCATCAACTGATGGAACTTGAATGTCTGTGACTTCATCTAGGATCATTGGAGGCTTGTACAGTTTTAAATTCTCAACGTTGACAACCGAGTAAATATGCATGTATGGAGGAAGATTGAGGCAGAAGGCATTAGTACCAATCTTCTCAAGGATCTCAAAAGGACCATACCTAATTGGCTTAAGCTTTTTACCTTCACCTTGCATCCTTTCCTTGCTGATGTGTAACCAAACTTGGTCTCCAACCTGAAAATGATGATCAGTGTGATGCTTGTCATGGTGAACCTTGTATTTTGCTTAGCTCTGTTCCAACTGTGCTTCCACTGCTTGATGAATTGCTTGGACTTTCTGGATGAACTTCAAAGCCTTCTCTGCATCATGGCATCCATCTTCAACATCATCTTTCCCAAAATCAAAATCCATCGGTGTCTTGGGCACATAACCAAAGCATGTCTCAAAAGGAGACCTCTTAGTAGAAGAGTGTGCTGCATGGTTGTAGGCATGTTGCACATAATGAAGACTCTCATCCCACAACTTAGGATGCTTACTGCAATACCCTCTGAGTAGATGCACAACTATCCTGTTTACAACCTCTATTTGTCCATCGGTCTATGGATGGAAGGCCATACTCTTCTTCAGTCTGGTGTCCATGAGTCCCCACAAAGCTAACCAAAATTCCCCCAAGAATCGAGAATCTTGATCCAATACAATGGAAGTAGGTAACCCAAAATGAACCCATACAAATTGAAAGTACATATGAGTTGTCAGTTCAGCAGTAACCTATTTCTTACAAGGCATCAAAATACACATTTTGCTGAACTGATCAACTACTACATACAAATAATCATGTCCCTTCCTAGACATAGGTAACCCCCCAACAAAGTCCATTGACACACTTTCCCATGGACAAGAAGGTACAGGTAGAGGTGTGTACAATCCCAAATTCTATTACTAGGCTTACTAGTTGCACACATAACACAACCTCTAATATACTTAGTTACAGTTTCTTACATACGAGGCCAATAACAATATTTCTACAGCTGAGTCAATGTTTTGTTTATGCCAAAGTGTCATGTAATCAATGAGGTATGTGCTTCTCTAATAACCTGTGCTTGTTCATCCCTTGGAACACATAATTTTCCCAAGTGATATATCAATTTATCCTGCACATAATAATCTTTCTCTTCTACATGTTTACCTTTCATTAAAGTAGCATAGATATCCTTAAAGTTCTCATCATTAGCATATTGTTCCTGAAAAATTTCATGAACCATAGAACTATTCTGAAGGATTATCAAAGCATTCATCATAGGAGGCCTAGAGAGCATGTCTGCTACTTTGTTATGGGTACCTTTCTTATACTTAATAACCAAATGAAACTGTTGCAAAAAACCCATCCACTGAAAGTGCCTACTTTGTTGCAGTTTAGTTTGTGAGTGCAAATACTGAAGTGGCTGGTGATCAGTGTGGATTACAGTTTCTTTCCCCATTATATAATGTTTCCATTTTTTAACACTTTGAACTAAAGCATAAAGTTCTTTATCATAAGTGGGATAGTTACTTACGGCTCCTAAAAAAGTTTCAGAGTGGTAGCAAACTGGTTTACCTCCTTGCATGAGTACTGCTCCCATGGCAAATCCACTTGCATCTGTCTCAATCTCAAATGGTTGATTTAGATCTGGTAAGGCCAAAATTGGTGCAGTGCTCAACTTTCCCTTCAAAGTGTCGAAAGCCTTCTACTATAGACCTCCCCACTGAAAAGTTGCTCTTGTACTAGTTAATGCATGCAATGGTGATGTTATATAAGAGAAATTTACAATAAACTTTCTCTAGCATTGAACTGCACCTAGGAAACTTCTGACCTCTGTGACCGTACTTGGCTTAGGCCAGTTTACAATAGCTTTGACCTTCTCAGGGTCTACTTTCAATTGACCACCCCCTACGACATAGCCTAAGTACACTAAGGATGTCTTAGCAAATTCACATTTAAACATCTTTACATACAATTTTTCTTTTCTCAATACATCAAAGACTTTCTTTACATGACTTACATGATCTTCCCAAGTTTGACTAAATACAAGAATATCATCTAGATAGACTATGACAAAATCATCAATAAAAGGACGAAAGACATCATTAATGACTCTCATAAAGGTAGCTGGTGCATTACAAATCCCAAAAGGCATAACCAACCACTCAAATAGTTCCTGTTTTGTCTTAAATGCAGTCTTCCAAATATCATCTTTTGCAATTCTTATCTGATGATAACCACTTCGCAAATCTAACTTAGTGAAATAAACTGCATGTTTTAACTGATCAAGTAAATCATCAATTCTGGGAAGAGGATACATGTTCTTTACCGTTATCTTGTTCAAGGCGCGGTAGTCGATGCACATCCTCCAAGTTCCATCTTTCTTTGGAACCAAGACAATTGGAGAACCACAAGGAGAAGTACTAGGATGAATAACTCCTTTTTCCACCAACTCTTGAACCTACTTTTTAATTTCCTCATTCTGCATAACTGATAAATGGTACATGCCGATATTAGGAAGTGGCACATCCTACTGTAACTGGATTTCATGTTGTATCTCTCTCTTGGGTGGCAACCCCTTCGATTTTTGAAACATGTCATCATAAGCAGAAATAATTTTGACCATTTCAGTTTTATGTTTTGGGTCACATCCCTTGAATGCCTCAGATTTATCATCTTCTTTGGCTTTTACAAGTATTAATACAAAGTTCTTACTTGAGTTGACCAACCTCTTCATTTGACCAGCATTAACTAGTGTAAGATTAGTCTTCACCTTATGTGCATTTACAATGTATTCTACCCCATCTTTAAAAAGATCATACTTATTCTCCCCCTATAAAAGATTGCTTTTTTTTCATAAAGATAAGGACTCCCTAACACAAGCCCACAAATATCCAAAGGGACCACATCTACTTCTACCTCATCTACAAAGTTTGCAGTGATAGCAAATCTCAATTTACACTATTGAGTTAATTGTAATTGTGCATCATTGCAAACCCATCCAAGTGGATATTGTTTCGGATGAGGTGTTGTAGCCAAATTAAGTTTCTTTACAACTTCTTTAGATATTAAGTTGACTTGTGAACTCGTATCAAATAGAGTATCAACCTTAGTGTGTTTTGTTACAACACGAATGTGAAACAATTCATTTCTTTTCTTATCAATCTTAGGAGAAGATTCTTTACTTGTACTTGCACTGACATGAGAAAAACTTGCATCAGAAGAGAGAGATATACCTTTCTCTTTACCTTGGATTCTGGTAGCAACAATCTTTGTCTCATCTCTGGAGTCAGAACCAAGATCCTGTTGAATCACTGCAGTGGTCTTCTGCTTGCCTTTATTACCTCCATATCTTTTCGGCCTCAACTCAGGATGAAGCTTCCAACATCTTGAATCATCATGCCCCTCTTTCTTGCAATGGGAGCACGTGGGTTTCTCACCCTCTTTCTTAGCTATAGCTATCTTCTTCCCTTTTCCTTTATCTTTGTCTTTTTCTTTCCCTTTAGACTTACCCTCGAACTTAGATGGCTTCTTGGAAAGGTTATCATTAAAAGTGTTCTTACCCCTTGACTCTAAATGAGTAGCTTGAACAGACACATCATCTAGATTGTTGGGACTCAACATCAAAATAGTGTGCCTAAGGTAAGAATGCAAACCACCTATGTACTTAAGTAATGTGTCTTGAGTACACAAGGGAACATTTAAAGCAATAGCCCATTTTCTAAAC
>VDFB02353493.1:373583406-373629888 GCA_007258455.2 Sequoia sempervirens
TTCTGATTCTTTCACCAATCTTCTTATTTTTTTGTTTTGAATCCTCCCATATAATTTTTTTTCAAAACATCTTCATATTCCAATACCTTTCTAAAAATAGCAGTTGACCAAAAAAAATAGAAAAGCAAAACTAAAAGTGGGGATTTACATAATGATGAAAGGGGTATCTAGAAATGCAAAGACATCTACAGAAAGCTAACCAAAAGAAACATAAATGGAATGCATTTTTTTTGGTGATGCAAGATTTCCCTTACACCACTGGATGCTTCTGCATCATCAAGTCATTTGTCTGTCAAATTTAAGATAGTCACACAAAAATTTAAAAAATTGTTTTCACAAAACTAAAGTCTATATATGAAAATGAGTTTTTGGGCCTTTTGAGCATGATGGAAGGGTCATTTTTGACCCAAAATTACATAAAATGATGAATCCTCTCTAGATTTGGTAACAAACCTCCCTCTTGAAACCCTTGTAGATCAAGCCTCAAATATCCCATCTTGACAAAAAAAAAGATTAAAATTTGACTTTTTCAAACAACTTGAACTAAATGGTGAGCTTAGATCTACACCAACATGTTTCAACTTCTACTTTCAATACAAAGAAATGGTATGTGTAGGATCATCATGGAAAAAATAGCCCTTAAGTGGCAAAAAATTCAAAAAAATAGAGTTAGGAAACTTGACGTAAAAATTTGAATAAGTTATCTATATTATTTCAAAAATACGTAAGAATAGAATATGTAGCAAATTGAATGTAGTTTCAAAACTAATAGGTTTGTTTTAAAAAACAAAAAAATTATTTGGTGAAAATTTCAAATTTCAATGGACTGGTACTTCAATTTCAGGGAAAAAATAAGTAGGTGTCTATCTGACCACCCTAACCACAATAAAATGATATATTTTTTTTATAAGATTTTATATATAAGTAGAGGACTCATGCTCTGATGTGATGCATATTTTTTTTTAATTTTTTTCAAAGTAAATAATTAATTATGATTTTTTTATTATAACTTTTTAAAAATATAAAAACTCATATGTCTGACCACCTTAACTTGGTTAAAACTTCATGAAATTCATTTTTTCTTTTTTTAATCCTATAGTATGTGAAGCATAGAATGTGATGCATGTTTTGGATTCAAAAAATGTGATATTTTTTGAAAGCTATAGGCATTTTTTAATCAGCCTATCAACCAGGACTTTAGTCGTAAATTGAATAGAAAATGAATAATAATTACCTATTAAATTCAAAATAAAGCATAATTTATATCGGTGGAAAGCTGAGAATCTCCTTTAAAAACTTTTTTCGTTTAATCAATTTTGGGTAAAAAAATAATCGTCAGCCACATACTCGTCATATTGCCACTTTTTGGCCCATCATGATCCTACACATACCAGATTCAATGAAGATAAAACCCTCATATAGTATTTTTTTTTTTAAATTTCTAGTTCTTCAGATCATCATTTTATGCAAGGGAACAACATACTCATATTTTTAAAGATCCGCCAATATCTAAAATGTAGATATTTGAATAAATACTATCATGAAGCAATCCCACAAGCTTTGATACCATATAAGAGTTGGTATAGAATACTCTATACCATGCAATATTTGGTTGATGATTGTAGCCATCCAAGATCTAGAAAATTCTATGAAAGTAAAAGAGAGACAAGTTATGATAGAATAATCCTATTCTATAAAATGGGACAAATAGTATATTACAATTGGACCGAATCTCAAATGAGAATCCCTTGGTCATATAGTCAAAGTGACACATATAATTAGACATTTGATCATGGAAAATATCTTAATCCTATGTCATGTGATAAAAATTATTAAACTACCTATGGCACAAGATGTTTAACATAAATGACATGAGATAATATAAGATCTAATACCAATTAAGTCTTCAGAAAATGTTCCTATGACCTAAGTAAACTTAACATGTGAATAGGATCTACTAGGTGAACTAGTAAGGTAAAGCACCATATTCACACCAACAAGGATCAATAGTGAGCTTTGCAGGTGTAATTATGGTACAATAATTTCTTTATGTCTGTAAGTTGGTTATACTCATATAAAGGCTTGAATATGAAAGTCTATTGCAATTATGTTGATTGCTACTTAATACATTGTGTTTCTTTGGACTCAATTTTTTTTGTTAAAAATGTTTTCCTCTCATGTAAACTAGTAGGTTGTGCTATATTATTTTTATTTTATTTTCTTATTAATTATTTTATTTTATTTACACATATCATCTCTTATAAAATAATATAGAAATTGCATTCCATACATCCATTTTATTTCATTTGAACACCTAGAAGAAGGTGATTCCATTTTACTAAAGAGATTGAAAATGATACTTTTAATCAAAAGAGATTGCAAAAAATATATGAGAACTTGGTGACTACTTTTGTTTGTTCATATTTTTTCCATGAAATGATGTGAAGAAAAAATAGCAACACAATGTATTGAATTTGGATAAATGTGTCTAATTATAGATAGAATGAAATAAATCCTTTATATGCTAATACCAATAATTTTCCTTATATAGATGGGACTAGATAACACCATGTTGTGATGAGCTATTTAAATGGATACTTGTGCAAACGTGTGTGAAAGCATTTGACTAGAAATTTTTATTAATGCGCAACATATGTCAACCTATAGTATTTTATTGTATACAAAAGATTAAAATTGAATCATTACATAAAGACACAAAAGTATTTAAATGTATAAACATTCTTACACTAATAAAATATATAAATTCAAAAATTAAGACTAAATCATTATAATAATCAAAATTATATTTATTTAGAAAATTATATTAAAAAAAAAACATAAGATATATACATTTTCCTCACATTTTAAAAACTCAAATTTCTAAATAACATTTTTTTAAAATTCTGATACTTCTCTTGATCGATTTGTCTTGTGACGTACATTACAGGCTGTCCAATTCTCAAATTTGGAATGTTTGTAATTCTCTACGTAGGTATACCTGTCTCAGCAAATTTTGTTTTGAACATAAGAGTAGTACAATATACTTTTGACTAAAAGAATTTATGTAAAGCTGTATATGTCAGTATAATCCTTTGAAACCAAATTGAGATTATTGTCCTTTAGATTAGGTGAGCATTCCCATTGGTAAGGATTTGTAGAAAAGAAAACTAAAGTAATTCCACTGACGATAAAGAAGGAGAATATTAATTTAATAAAAAACATGTGTGATGATTAAATGGAGATGTGTTCAGATTCTTTGTGATCCTTACAACTGTGACGAGGTCTTCCATTTGTGATCTTACTAATTGGGATAAATTATTTTGAAGTTTTTAAATTAAAATTGAATTAATTATTTATTTACGCTGAAGGCGTATCCTACTATGAAATGAGCGAAACTGATTTTTACGCCCTACGATTGAGGTCATCCTGGAGACTATTGTAATCATCGCAGCCATTGAGCATAGTCGTGTGTATTTTCTTCCTTTTATTACACATTGAATCCTCTATCTACCGCTACCAAGCATCTAATATGATGCAAGACGATTCAGATACCCGCGTCCGTAGATCATCCTCGCTATTTTTCATCACCGTTATTTGCATCTCGATGGCAATTCCTTCTTCTCATCCATTCCTACTTTGCATTGATTGCCATCCGAAATGAATGAACAAGAATGATCTATACGTTTTCACTATTATCTAAAAATTTGTGCTTTGCATTGATTGCCATTCGAAAAAATCATACCTAATGTCAACCTCTAGCTGGTTATGTGGAATCGAGTTTTACTACACCTATGAATCATACCTAATGTGTCTTCTAAGGATGGTAAGTTCCATGCATAAGCTTACTAATAAGTTTGGTAGACATTAAGTGCAGAATACAGATTCAGTGAATGTCTTTTCAGTTGTCTTCATGCCAAGTTGATTGAATATTTTGAATGGCGAGAGATTATATGTCTTCTATGGCAATAGATTTATTTAGATTTCCCTCCGTCACAATGTTGTCCCCAAGTAATGAATCATAACTACATTTACAACATTAGGTTTAGGATATTTTTACTCCTATTTTCACCATTTTCACAGCGAAATCGTTGAATCAATTGAATGAGATATTTTTACCCCATAAATGAACCATAAATGCTACCCATTTTTCACCGCCTCATCTTTTCTATTATTAGAACTTGTAAGTGTATGAATTAAACTACCACTAGCTACATTTACGGAGAACAACTTTCTACAGAGTTTGCTAAAAAGAAGGATTGTAAAAGCATGCACTGGAAATTCTATAGCAATGAACAATAAATATGGTATGCTTATTTTCTATTCTTAATATACTTTCCCCATGAAAACATAAGCGTTTTACTCAGGTTGCATGGATATTTATCTTTTTGTTCAAATTTCCTATTTTAAAGAATGTCTTTTGTCATAGCTATGGTGGTGGATAGATCATTTGTAATATAGGAATGTTGTACAACAAAAACTATTTGGTTGTTACTGATAAACCGTGGTTGAGTTTGAGATTCAAATTCACAATTTATCCTACTTATATTATTAATATCAATATTATGCACTAATTACTCTCTTAATCTCCTCAGCCTCTCTAAGTTTCTTCTCAAGTCCACTTCATGAATTACTCCTCCTATTCTCATCCCTCAGAATAATACCAAAATAGCTACTTCTCTTTAGAATCTGCCATGAAAGCCATGCATCATAATCTTTCTTCACTTCTTCAAGAACAGATTCGTTATGACCCTGAATACTCTACCCACTACCATACCATGAAAAATAGTTCACCAGTGCCCGTATTAGTCTAATTGTAACGCTTAAATGCAACTTGCATCGTAATTGCATTGAGTTGGTGTTTATTACAACACCTAGCATGTCTTTAATAATACCTGCCATGAGTACATGCTTTGAAATCGCTGAGGATTGGCTTCATAATGAGTGTGTAGCTCTATGGTACACGTAAAAGGCTTTAGCTTGACTCAGCTAGAAGCATTTTTAATGTTTTATGCAGGCTTCCTTGATTTTGCCCGGTTATTTTGCAGCTAAAACACTTAGATCTATTGTAACAAAGATCTTGGGAAATGGAAAGAAATCACTTAGAAGGGCCTTTTCTCTAGTTGATGTCATCCTGGAGGTTTGTAACAAAGGTATAATGGACTCCATGTCGTAGTTCCAAACTTTCAACAGTGAATATGAGACTTTTAATTGCAACAAACAGATTTACATGATGTAGAAGAACAAGGCTGGACAAACTATCCATTGAAGAGGAAAGGAAAACCTTAAATAATAATAATGAATTTTATATGATTTCATTCTAGGGTCTTCAACTAGATTTTAGAGCATTTGACTAGGTTTGAAAAAAAATCAACCTATGTAAATTTTATTGGTCATTTTCAACTAATTTAAAATTATCTGTTTAAATTCACTGAACACTTTTTTTTTAGAGGAATTTGGTGAATCCTGTGAGCGAGCTGCATATCCTCCTACAGGACATACAGTGTATACTCTAACTGTACTTGGTTATGGTAACAAAGGAAATCCAAATTGCTAGATGAGGCCACAGTATTAATAAAAAGAAAGAGACAAGCTTTGAGTTAATAAAGCAAACTTGAATTGAGACATTACAGGGTTGATGAAGACAAGTGGTTACAAATGCCTAATCTCAGAAATTGTAGGTGCATGCAATTAGAAGAAGTTTTTAAAATAAGAAGGCTAGGCTATGAATTGTGGTGTGAAGTGTCCAATGGATGGTATCAAAAGTTTCAAAAGGGAAAATAAAGAATTGAAAATGTAGAATATTTCCATTCATAGGGATTTCTTCATAATTTGGTTTCTATGACTGTATTCTTGTGTATTTGTTGAATATTTTATCCACCAAGATAGTATTGTACCATGAAAAATAGTTCACCAATGCCATGAATAGGGAAATACAGAGATAGGGCTCAATTCAAGCATCTCAAAATATTAACCAAGTTAGCAGTCAAATGTACACAATAAATAAATAAGAAAGATATATGTTTTTTAGTTGATTCTTGGAACACTAGTGAGTGCTCCTGTTCTTTCTTAATTTGGGCTTTAGATGACAAAAGTAGCAACATAAGCATTCGAACTACTTTTATTTCCAGTTTTTTATATTTTTGTATTAAGCAAAACGAAACATTAGAGAAGACTAATAGAGTCAAAGACCGGCAGATACATAGAGCAGCTGGTGAAGAACAGACAAACATAGCTGTATAACTGCAAAAGTATCAGTGACCATCAATGATAAATACAAGTATAGCTCTTACAAATTAGTTAGAGCAATAGTAAAATTGAGATATTAGAATAGAGAAGATTTACTTTTGATTTTAAAATACAAATTGGATAAGAAAATTTGGACAATATATTGTTTATAGTCTATAAAGTTTAATTTTAACAATAGTTAATTAGAAGGTGCACTATTGAAAATGAGAATGACATTTTCTATACTTGCATCAAGATTGATGAAGATTAATTACTCTATGCTCAATCTATTTGTGTGTTTTTAAAAATGATATAAAAATAAACGTTGTTGAAATGATATTTTTTTGCAATTACACTTTTATCCTTTATATGCATGCAAGATATTGCTTTTGATTTTTTTTTGACAAACCAAATAATTCAAGTTTATATTTAAATGATGGGTTCAAAGATCAAAACAATAAGAATTGTTGTGTCTTTTTAATTTAGAAAATTTATAATTACATATTTAAACATTCTCTATTGTCTACATCTAAATAAAAAATATCATAGAAATGAAACCAAAAAAGTTTCCTACTAACTAGTTCCTATTTAAAATATGAATTGGATAAGAAAACTTAGGTAATATATTGTTTATCTCCATACCCTCTCCAACATCTCCATCTCCATCTTTGTCCCTCCCTCTCTCTCTCTCTCTCTCTCTCTGACCCCCTCCATTTCTCCCTATCTCCCTCTTCTCTCCCTTTCTCTCTATTGGAAACATAACACCTCTTTGGCGTACCCATTGCACTAAGAATAGGTTTGGTATTTTAATTTAAATATATATTTTTAGTTAATTTTCATTTTAATAATAATAAATAGTTTTCTATAAAGATATATAATGCTTAATTTTATATCTTTTGTCCTTTTTATTTATTTAATTTATATCTTCTTTTTTTGATAGCTCTTTTTTAAACAATAAATGTACATTTTCTACACATATTCTATATATTATGAATTGAATTTGTACATTTTTATGCAAATGTAATCCATTATTGTATTTAACATAATGACATTAGTTAACATTAAATGGTTTTTTAGAATTTACTACATCCAGGAATGGCACTCCCCAGTCAGTATACCGATATAATTGAAATATTAGATAGTGACAGCTCCCCTGAAATTCCAATTGGTTCACCTCTTTCAACCAATTGGGATGGATCTTCAACAAATGTTGTGGATCTATCTAATGAAATCCACGTCAATTGTTTTGACAATTTGAACACAATTCAAGCAATTGTCAAAAATGTACATATTGTCAATGCCTTCGAAGTTCAAGCAATGGAAGCAACACTTCAAGAGTTCCATGAAATGTGTGACAAACTTGCATCATTTTGTACTTTTTTGAGAGAGATGCATCCTGATGAGGTTTACGAAATGGGCAGTGCTCCGTACATAAAATGTGCCTTCCAAGACTATATAGATCATGCATGAAAAAATTGTACTCTTCAAATATGTATATAGATCACTTTTGTAATGCACGTACAAGTATTCAAAACTATGACTAGTGTCCTACCGTTTTGCATGAAGCTCCTACAATAGGCCTTACTTTCATAGTGAAATGAACAAGGTTGTGTTCCTCGTAGTAAAAATACATTCCTTAAGTTCTTGAAAGTTTGTTTACTATGTAAATCAGATACAATATTTAATAGAATCTATGTCATCTAATAACCATAGATACATCATTTTTTGTACATGATGTAGTACATATGAAATAGTATTCATACTTATCTCTCATGATTTGGCATGTACATTTTATTAATTTTTACTTCAATATATGATATACTATATTTAATAGAATCTATGTCATCTAATAACCATAAATAAATTATTTTTTGTACATGATGTAATACATATGCAATAGTAGTCATTGTTTTCTCTCATGGTTTGGCATTTACAATTTATTACATTTTATTACAGTGTATGACATAAATACCACATCTGTAACATTCTTAAATTGTCTACCCATAATTGTTACTATAAAGTACAAAACAAGATATAAACAAACTATGTTTTCCTTTGAAGATTTCAAATGTTTATCAAATATATTAACTTTGTATTCCAATTTCATATAAAAAAAATTACACTACTTATTTACTCCAAACTTGAAGCCTTTGCAATTTTAGAATATTATTTTTATTTGCATACAAAATGGCACTTATTTTGGACTAATTTTCTCAAGTTCCTCATTATCCACTTTGCTTATGCTCACCACATTTTGTACTCCTTATATCCACAGGAACAATTATATTTCAAATCTTCCAATCCTTGTGACTACTACATATAGAGGTGCTATCTATAGGTATGTTTGAAACTCAATATCTTTGAACATTTTCATTTTTTAAATTGTATTGCATACTCTACATGCACCTTTTAAAACTTTGTCTTCCTACAATTTTGCCTACCTACTTAATAGAAACTGCATTTATTAGTCGTCAGTATTGCAAGTTTCCTTACCATATTTTCTACAATTATACATTTACTATGACTCTCTTTTATTTATTTACATTTCTTTACAATACAAATTTATTGAAAAATTTCCCTTCATAATAAGTTGAATTTTTTTTGTAGTTCTACAAAAGAAGATAACTTATGGCTAACAAAATTCAAATTTTCAAAAACCTAATTATCATATTTCAAAATACTGGTAGGTGCATTTAGTACACTAAGTATGAAAAAAATGATGGGAACATTGACTACAAATGCCATTGCAAATATTCTTGTAGGCATCTCTGGTTTGACCCCTATTTTGCAAGTTGTATCCATCAACTCCATTCAACAGGCTCAGTCTAACCTTCTCAAATACCGTGTTGAACTTTCAGATGGTTTGCATACCCATCATGCTTTACTTCCTACCCAATTCAATGATCTTGTGTTGGAGGAGGCTCTAGTAAAAGGTTCTATTGTCCTACTTAAACAATATAACTCGAAGATGTTCCACAAGTTTATGTACTTCAACATACTCCCATAAACTTTTCCTTCTTTAAATTTTCCCCCTACATTCTCTTACTAAATGTTTCACTTTCAAAAATTGCAGGGCTATCATTATTGAAAACTTTGAATTAATTTCAAAGAATGCACCAATTGTTGGTACTCCAACTCCTCTGCTGCAATCTAGAAGCTCCCTCCCATCAAGTAGCAGTCTAGCCCCAATGGGATCCTCTCAGTCTACAAATGATTCATTTGAAGAAGATGTTGAGCCTCAAAGTTAGAAGAGTATATACCCTTTTAATCCAATTCCCATAAAAATGTTAACCCCCAACCATAAGTATTGGACCATTGAGGGTCAAGCCTTGATGAAATCATCAATTCACGAATATAAAAATGCTGGAAATGATGGAAAAGTTTTTGGTTTTGATTTCGTAGACATGGCAGGCTCCGAAATTCATATTTCTTGTTTCAACGAACAAGTTGGAGACTTTTACCATGCTATTAACTCTGATAATCTTTATGTCATCTCCAACAGACACATCAAAGTTGCAAACACAAAATATAGTAGCTCCGCACATCCATATGAAATAATTTTGCATAGCTCACAACTGCCATTGCATCCACATCGTTGAACTCTACAATACCTACACATACTTTCCACTTTAAAAGTATCCAATCATTGTCCTCATTTCCTATCAATTCTCTTGTCGATGTCATTGGAATACTTGTAGCTATCTCCCCTACATCAACTATTCATAAAAGAGATGGTATAGAGACAATTAAATGCACTGCTACAATTGTTGATATGTCAGCGTGTACCATAGATGTTACACTTTGGGGTCATCATTGCTATATTGATGGGATACAAATTTCTGATATGCCTGTACAACCAAATCCTTATGTAATTTTGATTAAATCGGGTCATATTACCACATGGTGTCAGAGAGGTCTTGACACTATATTCCCAACTAAAGTTCAAATTAACCCAAATTTGGCAGAGACCTCAGCCTTACAAACATGGTATGCCACTACAAATATTGTCAAGCCCTTTACTTCCTTGTCAAAAAAATAACTTTCTCCTATACAGTTTTCCAATCCAGTCGATATCTCATCTCTAAAAGATAAAAACATGCTTGAAAAGAAAAAAGTATGCATAAAGGCCTCAATTTCAAATCTAGACCTTGACACCTTCTATTACCTTTCATATCCTCTATTGGTGGACAATAAAAAGTGTAAAAAAAAGGTTTTGCAAACTTCCCCTACTACATTTCGTTGCCCAAAGTGTTGTAAAGATCTCCTTAAATGTGACTTTAGCTACATGCTCAAAATGGACTTGAAAGATGCAAGTGGTGAACTCCTTAAAGTTACTAGATTTGAAGGTCCAACAAATTCATTAATTGGTGTTACCGCAGAGGATTTTTAGCTACTACTTGCTGAACCAAATACTGCTAAAGACATTTTGGACCATATTATTGGTAGCCAATTTTACATTGATTTGAGCATCAAAGTGATTCCGTTTGGTGGAGAACAAACACAAAGCATTGTTATTACTGCAATTAAGCAAATTTAAATGTTGCACTTCTCTCTTCTTAGCAATATTGTAAACACTACGTACCCATTTATGTAAAGTTTATCAGCAAATGAAAAAGTGTTTTATTTTGTTATCAAAAGCATTGCATAGTCACACAAATACAAATATTTTCCTATATTTTCCTTCCTTCTCGCATTGATCATGGTCTTTCTCAAATTTAAATGAAGATAACACATTTATATTAACACTGTCCATATTTTTTAACAACTTTATGTACATTAAATTTTATATGTACACATTTGTATATATGTATCCTTTATATTCTACTTATTATCTCTCACAATTCTATTTCATTCATTTTACCATCAACATTTGCTATTATGGAGGCAGAAAATGAAAGATTGCAACAAATACGCTCTCGCCAAAATGCACTGAAACGAAAACAATACCATGCAAAGAAAGATGATATTAACAAATGAAGACGTGAGGTCAATCAAACTCATGTTTCTAGAGCCTCAACATCTACATTCTCTACACCTCCGATTGTACCCATCCTACAAAGTATTGTACCAACCCCACAAAATATAGTTCATCCTTCCCCAGATATCGAAATGCACCCATTGCCACTTTTCTCTGAGGAGTATTTCTCTACTAGAAATAACTTTCGATCAAAGTTAGATAGCCTGTCAAATATATCAACTTGAATGGTTTGCATGGAGAGATATCCAGGAATCAAAACAAGGCATACAAATGGACTCACAACTTGTTCTAGATGCATATCCGAAAAGACTAACCATCGGTTCTCAAAGTGGAACAACATGGACCCTGGTGAGCAACCTGTATGTTTACAAATTCTATCCCAAATTGAGGAATTGTTAATAGCAAGAGTTAGCCCAATACTTCAAGTTACCTATGCAAGGGGAGGGAAACTAAAATACTATGGCCACACTATCAGCTTTCTACAAGATATATTTGCAATTGCATCCTATTTTCCTAGGCATATTACTGACCTTGATATTCTAATAGTAAACAGGGAAAATATCGACCAACAACCATATAGCTTCCTTGTGAGTAGAGGTCATGTCCACGAGGCACTTAAATATAAGATATGCAATGACCCATACTACAAGGATGTCCAAATAGATGAGCTTGCATTATCAAATTTTCCAGATTGTTCTACTGATGTCTCAAACCTTCTTTTTGCAACATCTTCAAATGCTACTACCACATATGCAAACTTCAATGAAACAATCAACACTGAATATGAGCCTATTGAACACAGTTTGTTGCCGACAACATCCTTTGTGACGAATCTCCCACATGCACATACAGAGGTCGAAGAGGTGAAAGAAAAAGCATCAGATTTGTTACTGCATGGCCACCCATTTCTCAAACTCCTATAAATGAATACACCACTGAAGGATTATTTGCTATGGCATTCCCTACATTGTTTACAAATGGAAAAGCTGCATTCAAGCAACAACATATCAAAGAAATTAAACTACATGAATATGTTGTCCACCTTATAAGATACCATGATCAGCAGTTTGGTCAACACCCTCATTTTAGGTACTTCATTCTAAATATAATTATGCGCCACCATAGCCAAGCAACCTCCTCTGTATTTATCAACAAAAATCTTGAAGGTCACCTTCCATCAACAATCTATGACTTGCGCCAATGATTAAAGGACATGCCAAATGACAAACTTGCAGATCAACTCATGCACTTTAGTTCAACCATTCGTGGAACACATCCATTTTGGAGCCAACGTCGAGGGGAACTTTCAGACATGATCATTCAAATTGGTTGCCCGTCACTCTTCTTCACACTAAGTGTTGCAGATACTAAATGGCCAGACTTGCATGCCATAATGCCAAACAAGCCTCCTACAAATCCTTCCATGGCTTCTAAATGGAGGATCCATAACATTGTACAAAATCCACACCTAACAGCTATCTACATGCACCACAGGTTTACTGCATTTCGGGAAGAGGTTTTGGAAAAACTTCTTGGTGCAACTGAATATTGGTATAGGTAAACCCTTTCTTTCTCAATCTTCAAAATACACGCATACTTTAATTGTTTACTATAACTCATCACTTCACTTCTAAAAATAGACTCTTAAATTAATAGTTTTCTAAATATCATCTTCTCATAGGTATGAATGGCAACACAGAGGATCCGCACACATTCATGGTTTTCTATGGCTTACAGAAGCTCCTGATATTGGTAGATTAAAATGGGATAACATTCAATCTATACAAAATGAACTTGACTACATAGATAGATATGTCTCCGCTTGGAATCCACGTAGCCTCCAATTAAGAGGCCAAACAATTCAACGCTCTATTCTTGATGATCCATGCTTGCTAGACACAAGAAGGATATTGTCATGTGACCCCTCAACAGACTATTGTGAATTAGTCAATCGTGTTGAACGATACACAAAGTGTAATTTGCTAACATGCCCTTGAAAGAAAGGGCCTGCTATTGTATGTCGCTACAAAGCACCATGGTCCATGCAAGATAACTCAGCTCTTTCAAATGATGAGACCGGTCATCCTAAGCATACACCGGCTCGTAATGATGATCGGTTGAACCTTCACAACCCCTCTATTCTATCTATCTGGAGAGCTAATGTAGACTGCCAACCTATATTATCAATTGCTATTGTCCTCAAATATATTGCAAAATATGCTGCAAAAGCTGAGCACAAATCAGAATCATACCATACCATTCTATCTTGCATCTCCACAAACTTAGAGTCAGAATTGCTAGCCCCAATTACTTTTCATAAATTTCTTACTGATAGCCTAGTGGATCGTGATATTAGTGCCCAAGAAACTTTCCACCTTTTACTAAAATTACCCCTCTCCATATCTAGTAGAACATTTGTGTCTTTAAATGTTAACCACCATAAATTTCAACGTGTCTCAATTTCACCTACATTAGTAACCATAGCACCTACGTACATTGATGCATACATGGCCCACCCAATTCAACTAGAAGCAATGCCACTCATTGAACTAACCCAAAAATGGACCTTTAGAGCCTCCCAAAAAAATGAACAATGGAAGAAACGCCCTCATAAAGCAATTGTTTGCGTCTCCCCTAGGTTCACTACCATCCCTGCAAGAGATGACAAAACCTTTCATGAATTTTTTTGGAGTGAACTTATTTTATACCACCCCTTTCGCAACATTGACATTGATTTTGGGTCCTCTAAACATCAAATTATATCGTAATGGGAGAGGTTTTCTTCTACGTATAGGGCATGGCATGTACATCGCACACTTCCAACTCCAACAGAAGCATCAAATGTAAGTAGCAACTCAAGCGTTGACCATTCCTTACAGGGCCACAGCCTAGAAGAGTGGCAGGTTCTCTCAAGTTTGCACCCAAACCTTCCAATACAATTTGATGCACTAAACATGCTTGGTCGCCGTGAAATTGACATTCACCATGACTGGCAACAATCCAACTTGACCCCAATACAAATACATTTTGCTACTACTTTCATAGAATCTAATAGACCAACCTTTCAAGTGCACCATGCTCTCCATGAACAGCACCATACTACTTTCTCTACTCAGCAACAAAAAGCATTTGATATAATTTGCTCCCACTTAAGCACACTTCCATTGTAACCACCACTCAAGCTAATTGTTCAAGGAACTGCAGGAACTAGAAAGTCACATCTCATTAAACAAAAAAGGCATGCCCTCATGAGCTCAGCTCCAATTCACCAAACACCATTACTACTTCTTGCACCTACAGGTGTTGCAACATTCAATATTCAAGCATCAACAATCCATTTTGCTCTTCGTATTCCAATCAAATAAATGGCCCCCCTACATGGGAAAACACTTGCAACCTTCCAAGAGAGTATGTACTTTATAAGGTACATTTTAATTCATGAGATGAGCTTCATTGGTCCCAAGTTGCTAGAACGAATTGACATGCGACTACGAGAGGCATTCCCCAGCCACAACCACTTGCCCTTTGGAGGGCGCTCAATCATACTCTTTGGTGACTTGGGCCAACTACCACCAGTTAAAGATATCCCCATGTACGCTTCTACCTCCTATGGTGGCACTCTATGGCACAGCTTCACAACAGTGGTAACTTTGACAACAATATTTTGACAACTTGGCACTGATCCTTCCCAAATTGCATTTCGTACACTTCTCCATAATCTACATAATGCACATCCTACAGAAGAAGATTGGAAAATTCTAATGTCACGATCAAGTTCCTCGCTCAATTCTACAGAGAATTCTGCTTTCTTTTCTACCATGCATCTTTTTGCAACAAATGAATTAGTCTCACTACACAACAAACGTATGTTGTCTTTGGCAACACCTGTTGCACTTTCCATTGTAGAGCAACTAACAGGGTCAACATACATAAATCCTGATGAAGAACAACTTCAAGCTCAAACTTTCTTATCTATTGGCCAAGAGGTCATGTTATGTTCAAATATTTGGGTTGACACAGGACTCATGAATGGTGCACTTGGTTAGGTAAAAGCTATTGTATACAGTGAAGGTGAAAAACCACCTCAACTACCATTATTTGTTGTTGTTCATTTCAAAAATTACCTTGGACCACCTTGGGACCATATCAATCCGACATATGTCCCAATAACACCACTTAGCCGAGGACTTCACCATCAAATTCCTCTTAAAATGGCTTGGGCATTGACAATACACAAATCACAAGGACTTACGCTTCCAAGGGCCATAGTGGACATTGGCAACATAGATCGACAAGGACTGACATTTACAGCTATTTCCAGAGTTCTTGATCTACAAAGCCTTTGCATCCACCCAACCTTCTCATTCCAACGATATGCATGCATTCAACAAATCCCATATGTTGCTCACAGAATAAACGAAGAGATTCGTTTGCAAGCCATGTCAAATTCAAACAACTAATACAATTAAAGGGAATCTCAACTACTACAGGTATGCCACTTTGTTATTTACTAAACTACTACTCTTACTATCTTCAAGCTTTTATTTGTCTTAAAAAAAAAATCTAAAATTTATTAATGATGCGTGATTCTAAATTATATGATGCCAAAAACACAAAGTATATTTATATATTTATGAAACAAAAGACGTGTTTAATGGAATTTTAGTAGTATGTATCTAAATTATTTAACTCTTACTTTTTTTGGAAAAAGGGTCTTCTAATATTCTTTGATTAGATTTTACTATAGAACAATTTTTTTTTCTTTCAATATATTTAACATCATAACTGTAACATGCCTTCCTTTGCATTTATAGTTAGTTTATTATTTCAAAATTATTCATGGAAATGCTTATGAAATTTAACGAATATGTAGTACCATGAGAACAGATCACCAACTTCTAGGAGTCCCCACTCAACAAACAAAAATAATCTACAAAGCAAGGCCATGACTTCCACACCTTTTCATATCAAAGAGTTTCCCAACTCTTATGTCTTCATAATAGACATGTCAGGCCTTAAAAACAATGACATAAAGGTATTTCCCTTGTAAAGCTATCAAATCCTCATTTTCTCTACAATTCGGGAATGAAACAGATTGAAAACACATTGCCAACTTTTGTAGTAACAAATCTGATGCTTTTTCTTTCACCACATGCAGGTTCATCTAGAGGATGACAATATAATGACAATAAGTGGAGAACGAACAAGGATAAAAGAGGACAATGCAAAATTCATCCATATGGAGCTCATGGTCAGAAAATTTATACGTAAATTTACCTTGCCTGACAACTGCAATATAGAAGCCACTTCTACCAGCTGCCAAGATGGAGTATTGATAGTTACTGTTCCAAAGCTTCCACCTACACATCCCAACAAACCAAATATTTTTCAAATTAAAGTTACTTAGCCACCAACCATTCCAAAATATGTTTTTTCGTTTCCATTATATAAATAAATCAACCATATATATATAGCTACTGTGTTTGTTGCAAAATATGTACAACATGTGTATGGTTCTAATTTCAATGTAATGATGACTAAATTTGATCCTTTATGTAAAAGCAATTCCATTTCATTTTTCCAATGTCTTGTTTTAATACGTTACAAACAAAGTCTTGTGTTACAACTAATATGATACAAATATGCACCAAGTTATGATACAAATTATGAATGTAATGATGACTAAATTCGATCCTTTATGTAAAATCAATTCCATTTCTTTTTTCAAATGTCTTCTTTTAATCAGTTGCATCAAATTATTTCCATTCCTACTTTTTCATAAAAATCATAAATTATTATCTATTCCAGCCAAAAATTCGGCGTACCCAATTGCACACAAGAAGTGCAATTGCTAGTTTATTTTATATTTAATATATACACATGTAAACATTTAAATAGCATTCTCTCTATAGAATTGATGGAGAATATTATTATAAAGAAAAATCCAAGGCGTGCTCACAAACATTACTTTTGAGTAAGCTTAGTTCGCACATGAATTAGCACTTCTACTGGGCCGGGCTTAACCGGCACACTCTAAGGGTACACACCTTAGGTGGTCGGGCCCATTCATTGACATTCCCGTACTTTACTTTATTAGCCTTTTAGAGATTTCTGTTTAGTTAACTTTTATCTCCATTTTCCATTTTGGTTAACTTTTTATCTTCGTTTTCCCTCACATTCCACACGGGAATAAATATGTTGGAATCTTTTCTAGTAAATAATCCGTTGAATACTCTGCCAAAGGAAAGATATTGCACAACTTTTTAAAACCATACTTTGTGCACTTATTCGTAGGAGATGATTTAGGTGTATGGGAGTTTAATCAGAGATGCGTGTTTATATAATATAAAATTTTAAATAATTAATTAAAAAATAATAAATATATAATGAAAAATAATGAAAATAAGTTTTAAAAATAATAATAATAATAAATATATATAATGAAGGATTTTGAAACAAATTTTATATAATAAATTAGTTTTGAATTATTTTAACTTTTTTATTTTTTTAAATATATTTTTGTTATGTTTGTTTTTAATCTACACATGATTTCATGACAACAGTTATATAATATTATTATTCTATTTTTAAAATAATATAAATATATTAATTAAAATTGTCGATACAATAATATACATTTTTTTTCATAATATATTCAAAGAAAAATATCCCAAAACAAGAGTTAGATAAATTTTCTAAAGGGCTAGAAAAATAGATCATGGAACCAAAAAATTATGGGTATACTAGATTCAAACCTACAATAAAGGGTCTTAGCAAAATTATGAAGCATGACCAAAAGAAAGAAGAACAATTCTAGATCTGCAAGAAAGGGATAATAAACAAAGAATGGAAGAGTATAGAAAAAGAGCTATGATTTTCAAGAATTTAAAGTCATTTGTAGTTCAATAGAGGGAGCTAACAACTTTGATTATATGCACGTTATTAGATATCTTGTACTTCATGCTTTATCATGTTTGATTTGTTAGCATCATGGTACAAATCATTAGAAAGGTGAAATAATTCAAACTTATCATTCCATAAGATTATGAAATCCAAGTGTTAATTGGAGACATGTGAACAGAAATGTAGAACTTGTTGGAAGATATTAAGGAACACATGAACTTGTTGGAATATTTCATGTATTTAATATTATCATTACTAATAAATTCATCATACCATTTTCTTGGATAATTAGATGAATTGATTTATCCATGGGAAATCATAAGGTAGGTGATCAATTACATATGTTTAGAAAATTGATATTAATTTATGTTTATTTACTTATGAGTTATTTTATAAAAAAAAAATTAAATAGAAGGTTTTAATGTTCTAAAAAAAATTTAAATAATTCTAGGTAAATGAAAAAAATTGTAAAAATAATAAAATTAAATAATTCTTAAATAGCTTAAAAATTTTCAAAAATTTAATTGTGTTTCAATTTTTATATATGATCATGACATATAAAATAACTCTTAAGTAGATTAAAAATTAAATAATTCTGAGATAATTTTAATTTTTTAAATATGTAGTTGTGTTTCAATTTTTATATATGATCATGGCATGTCACTTTGTGTCTTACTATTATTGTAGATGTCCATTATTTATTTAGATTTTAAGAGGTACATGAAATAAGTATTATTAAAATTAGTTTTTGTTGTACTATGTTATAGAAATAAGTCTTGTTAAATAAAATAAAAAATTCCTGAATAGTTGTAAAATAAAAAAATAAATTATAGATAAATAAAAATAAAATAATGTATAGTTTTTGTATCAACAATTTTAATATTATTTTAAAAGTAGGATAATAATATTATATAAATATATTATCATAAATGTTATTATATTATAAAAATAATGTATATTATTGTATCAAGAATTTTAATTAGTATATTTATATTATTTTAAAAATAAAATAATAATATTATATAAATATATTATATAAGTGTTGTCATGAAATCATTGTGTATATTAAAAACAAACATAACAAAAATATATTAAAAAAATTAAAAAATCTTTAAAAACAAATTTATTTTCAAAATCTTTCATTATATGGGGTAGCTTGGTTGGCTAAGTAATTCAGTTGCGGCTCACTGGTCACAAGTTCTAGTCTCCCACGTGGTACCGGAGGGTGTGTCGCACCAGGCCACGTCTAAAAGTTTACTTGCAGCAGTTTATAGGGGTCAAGCTGATTCACAGCCTAAAAAAAAAAAAAAATCTTTCATTATATATATATATATATATTATTATTATTTTCAAAACTTGTTTCATTATATATATTTATTATCAAATATTTTTTTAATTAATTATTTAAAATTTTATATTATTTAAACACCCTTAATATAGAGCATCTCTAATTAAAATTGGCCATTAATGGCACTCTAGGGTGTGCAATAAGGAATATGAGAGTAAATAGTGTGAAAAGTTGAAAATATCAAAGTTTTTAGGTTGGGAAAAACTTAAATCTCATGCCCCATATCGATGGTCAATGTTTGGGAGTATAGCACCCTAGATACCCAAATTATAGGAAGATACCCAAAATTTTGATCTAATTGAGGTGACATAGTTTAATATGTTGGGGATTAGAGTTTGGGGGTACCATGTATAAGGTACTTGAGTTAAATAAAGGTTGAAGATCCAATATTGAAAGGTAATTTGATGTAAGTGTTGAGGAGTTGGGGTCTAGGCTAAATGCATATTGGTAAGGAATAACACAAAAATATGATAAAACTAAGTAAAAGTGAGGGGATTGAAAGAAAGGGATATTGGGAAGGAGAACTAAAAAATATAGTGGGGACAAATGTAATACCCCTCCTCTTACTGTTTGGATTTATTAATTTCTATGCTTTAACTTGATACGTTGGTACTATGATGATACTATTATGGTTTGATTTGGTTGGTTTGAAGTTTGATGATGTTATTCCTTTAGTGGACATGATCATTTGATATGACATTATTAGTATGATTTATGATACTCTGTGTGTTGATTGGATTGTTGTTTATTCAAATAGTTGTTCATTAATGTTTATATGTCAATGTGATGATTCTATGGTGATGTTATTTAATTCAGTATTATTTTATAATGCGATGGTTAATAATTAGTTATGATGCAGTAGTTAAGTAATCACATTATCTTATGATCAATTTGGTTAGAAATGTTAGTTCGTCATTGATATTGTAATTGTTAGAATAGATTAGGTGAGAGGACAGTGTAGCATCACTCGTTCATGAGTGCCCTGCTACACTGCAATTCCTTCTCACGATAGGATGTTTGACTATATATATATATATACATGTGCTACTTGACGTTTATTTGAATGCAGGATTGCAGGAATAAGTCTCGATTCCACCTGCTTCGGCAGGAAAGGGCGAGCAATAAATTAACCCAATGGGTAAAAATGTTGAAAAAGGGAGTAGGTTTGGAAGTGTCCCCATCCCAAGTCCGTCGTCCTATTGTAGTTGTTGTGTCATGACTGAAGTGTTGTCCTTGTTGTTATGCATTTTGATTGTTGAGTATTTATTTATGGTTAGTGTCCGAGTAATTAATCTTATTTGATAGGATAATTAATTAAAGTTGTCTTGTTGTTTTGATTTAATTACGAGTTAGAAAAATGTTAAATTTAAATATATTGTAAATTAAAAGGTATTTGATTAATTAAAGTGCAATAAATTAAATTAAATTAATATTGTTGAGAATAATTAGATATTATTTTTTATTAATATTAGATTAGAAAATCATGTGAGGATAATATCGTGATTTAATAAATTATTTTAATTAAAATTGTAGATAAGTTGTGCTTTTAAAAGCTAGAAAAAAGGACCAAAAGGAAAAGAGGATTTTTGAGAAAAGAAAGTGAAAGAGCTTTATTGAATCTTTATTTTGATTTTTATAATTTTTTTTTAGGGGATTATTCACACATAGAAGTTTTGCTCTGTTGTTTTGGGATTTGGAAAAGAAAAGGGAGGAAAAGACAGTTTTGGGTTTTGTGTTTTTGGGTAAAATTATTGTGGTTTTGAAGAAAAGTGAGATTGGAGAAGAGAGCGGCATGAGGAGATCGAGAGGAGGCTATAGAAGGGATTCTTCTTCAAATGAAGGACTCCAGGTTTTCTCCTTTTAAATTATTAATATTTGGTTGATCTGTAAACAAATCTGGTTGCTATGTTTTTGAAAAGTGATTAAATGAAGTTTGTGATTTGAAAACTTATTGTATTTATACTCTCGAATCTTCTATAGAAAACTTTAGCAAAAACCCTTCGAAATTCTTTAGTATATTTTAATAGAGAAATTTATTGTTTGAAAAGAAAATCAGTTTTCTTTATGGATTAAAATTTTATACCAGAAGTTTATTGAGGGATTGATAGAAAATCAGTTTATTTATATTACTTGATTTGTATATATATATATTTGGTTTCTTATAAAAAAAAGGAGTTTTTATATAAATAAATCTATTGATCAGATTTCAAAATGATTTGATAAAATAAATTATGTTAAACAAAATTGTGTTAATAAAAAAATGTTCTTTTTTCGTTTTCAAACGAAATTATATGACTGGAAAATAAATTTAAATTAAATTTTTGTTTTCACGGATCAAAATCCGTCATTCGTCATAGGGGGTCATTTTGTTTATAAAAAATGAAATTTTTTAAATTAAAAAAAATAAAAATAAAATTTTTATGCAGGGTTTGTTTGGGTGGGCACTGGTCACGGCTGCCCCAATGGAGGCGCCGCCTGTGGAGGCCGCGCCCAGCGCAGCCCACACAGGTTGCGCCCCCATGTGGGGGGGGCTGCTGGGCAACAACCCCCATGTGGGTGAAATGGGGGCTTCGCAGCCCACACAGGGGCTGCGCGGCCCGTGGGGAGATTAGGGCTTCGGCCCTTGGTTTATTTTTTTTTAAAATAAATTCATTTATTTTAGTTTTTATTTATTTTATATAATTTAATTTTTATTTATATTAATTTATATTATATTTTATATATTATATATAATATCTAATATTATATATTATATAAAATATAATATATTTAATATAATAACTTAACTGAATTTTATTATTATTATTTAAAATATATATATTATTATATATAGTTAATGAATAATGTGTTAAGTGGAAATTTTAAATGGGAGTTAAATTTTATATTTAAATAAATTATTAATATGCAAATAAAATAATATTTTATTTGACATATTAAGATAATGTTAAATATTAAATGGAAGTTTTATAATGACTATCGCTTTGATAAAAGGAAATGCAATTGAAGTATGACGAGACATTTTATTTAAATATTTATTTTGATTAATTAATTTATTTTATGTTTGAAATATGGATTAAGCGAATTAGTTGAATTTGTTTATTTATTAAATGTCTTGAATTTGAATATATTCGTAAAACTTATAGATATAAGAATGATTTATTTTAACTAGATGAATTTGTTCATTATAATACCTCGATTATGAATATAACTGTTAAACATAGAGTAAGGGTTGATTATTTTATTCAGATGACTTTATTTATTAGAACACTTTGATTAGGGAAGTTAATTGTGAAATTTAAAGTAAATGATTGGGTTGTAGTACTTCAATGTTGGGAAGTGAATTTGATGTATTTGATTGAGGAAATGCAAGGTAGGAAACTGTGTTTGACTGGGTTTAGGAAACCCTAACGTTAGATGTTGAGTTGCCTGGAATGCTTTTCTATCATGTTTCTTTCATTCTCCATGTCGGGCAAATGGGGTTAAGGGTCTATGTAAGTCTTCCAGAGAAGTTCTCTAGAGTGGGATGTTTTGTGTAGAGGTTCAATTTGTGTTCAATTTGTGATTCACCTTGGGAATGGTGTAGAGTCGTACTATTATGTTGTACTCGGTTTCCACGAACGGGGATTTGTGCCTCCTGGGAAATAGGAGAGGGTAATGAGATCTGTACCTCCTTTGGAAGGAGTGTGTTTTCATATTTGGTTTCCTCCAGTGTTCAGAGTGAGTTTCCTTGTTTTGTTTCCTCCTTTGATTGGAGAGGTTATGTTGCCTAGTTACCTATTGTGGTATTGTACCTTGTGTGTTGTCGATAGGAGAGTGGCTCTTTGTGGGGGTCCGGCACATAAAGGGGCGCCAGGGTAACTCACCTAGAGTTTAACTAAGTGATAATCTAAAAGAATTAATGGGGATCTTTCACACTAATAAGATAAAGAATGTCTCTCTCGTGAAGCAAGTGAATGATAAGGCTCGAGATGAGATGGGACGCATAGTTTTGCGTGAGGGTCCGACGGCCGGTAGAGGCAAGCCAGGGTAACCCAGGATGGGGGTCCGGTAGCCTAGGAAGGTTAAGCTAGGGTAACTCATGGCAATTTATGCATGACACTCTTCCTATGTCGACAGTTAATCAGTTATTGTGCGATGATCATGATCTTTGTTCTCTGGAAGCATTGTAACCTCGTGTTAAGTGATATTGTGTTTGTAGTTGTTAAGTGACTTTGTGATTGTAGTTGTTAAGTGATATTGTGTATGTAGTGGTTAAGTGATTTATTGATTTCTCTTTGGTTATTGTTGGAAATACTCTTTGATATTATGCCTTGAGTTGCATTGATGTTGTGAGTGTGACTAGTTGTAATTTGGAAAGGTTTTTTGTTGTTATGTTCCAGAAGTGATTTGTTGTTGTGCCTTTTGGTTTTGACGTTGTGAGTTTTCTAAGTGGTCTTTGATGTTAAGTTGTCTGTCGAGAGTTAGTATTGTGTTACTGTTAGGCGTGCTTGGTCGGGGATCCTTCCTTGTCTACTCCCAGCACGGGGATGGTTGGGTGGAACGTGCTTCGCACCCCGTTGGGTTTCCCTTTTTTGTTGCAGATGTATCTTTTATTGTAGGTTTTTGGCGGATGTTGATGACCCAGTAATTCATTGTACCAGATGTATGTTATACTTCAGATGTAATGTATTCATCATTATATTGTCTCCCACATGTGTTGGGATGACCTTGTTGTAAATTGTATATGTGGTTATTGAGATGTATTTTCAGTCAATTGTATTTTACTATCATTTGGATGTCATGTATATTCAGGCCATGTATTTAATTAGGAATGATCTTTTGTAATAGTTGTGTTAAGTTGTGTTATATATGTGGTAATATAAATGCTTCATATCTTTATAGTATCTTTTGTTGTCATATGTACATATGTTATGAATATGGTTATTGTTTAATAGATATTTTAATTGATGAAGTGGGAATGAATAGATTTATGTAATTGTTTAATTATTGTTATCTTGTTATCGTTGTTATGGGTTAGTACAGTAATGTCACCCCGTGTACCCCAATGGAAATAGTCATGCAACTTAGTACATTGTTATATTAGAATACTTAAGTATGTTTGTTATATTCTTTAAAAAAAAATAAAAATTGTTCCTTTGGGGTTCGCACGGTGGGGCATTACAACAAAGGAAACAAATAAACTTAGGAGGAAATTCATGCCATAGTTGCAAATTCTAACATCTCAATAGGAATAAAGGAAACAAAGAAGTCATGTAGAAAGGCATGCTAGGATAGGGACATCTTAACTTTTGATAGGAATAAGGATTAACGAAATGTTGGTAAAAAAGGCATGCTAGGATGGGAAAGTTCAATGTTTTGATGTGAATATAAAGGAAAGGGTGGAGTTTGAGTAAATGATATTATAAGATGAAAATATATGAAAATTTAAAATCTTGCACACTTAGAAAATTTTGAACTTAATGGGCACATGGGAGATGAAGAGAGAGAAAATATATACAAACTTTGATAAAGGTAGACATTATAAAAAAGAAATAATAATTTTCTCTATAAACATAAATTAATGGAAAATGAGATATTATATTATTTAACTTTTGTTTAAAAAAAATAAAATCTACTAAATAAATAAATATATATATTAAATAAAATAACTCTCAAGTAAATAAGAAACTTCAGTAATTCTTAGATAGTTTTAACATTTTAAACATTTAATTGTGTTTCAATTTTTATATATGATCATACATATAAAATAATTCTAAAGTAAATAAAAATTAAATAATTCTTAGATAGTTCTAATTTTTAAATATTTAGTTGTGTTTCAATTTGTATATATGACATGGCATGACACTTTGTATCTTACTATTATTGTATATATCCATTATTTATTTAAATTTTGAAAGATACAAGTATGATTATAATCTAATGGAGGGATCATTATTGTTTAATATTTTAAATTTAATAAATTCAAAAAAAAAATTAGGAATGAAAAAAAGAGAAAAAAATGATATTAAATTTGAATATTATAAATTTTCCTACGTTCATCAACATGAGACTATAGAATATTTTTTCCATTGAATGTTTTATGAATTCTAACATGTAATTCATACTAAAGTACTACTGGTTGTTATTTTATTTTCTTGAGAGTTTTTTATGAGATTTCAAATTTAAAAAATAATTATAAATAGAAATAACTATTGATTAAATAAAATAAAAAATTCTTGAATAGTTGTAAAGTAAAAAAAAAAAATTAGATAAATAAAAATAAAGTATAATGTATATTATTGTATCAACAATTTTAATATTATATAAATATATTATCATAAATGTTATCATATTATGAAAAAGAATGTATATTATTATATCACCAATTTAAATAATATATTTATATTATTTTAACTAGCATACCTACATTTTAAAAATATATGTAAAGTACGCCGAGAGATATCCTTCTCAAAAAATCTATTTTTAATCAATTGAACCTCAACCCAAATTGAACCCAAACTTTAAATTAATTGGCACTGACCCCTGACTCACCCAAACAGTTGATCATCGCACTAAGATGTGCATATTCAACAGAAAGTTCAAATTCATAAAACTCAAAGTGAAAGAGTGGAATATTGATTTTTTATTAAATCATAATCTTGATTCAGTCATAACTATAATTGAATCATAACTCTAATTGAATCAAAACTCTACTTGAACCCTAACCCTAACACTAATACTAACCCTTAGCCTAACTTAACCCTACCCCAACCCTAACCCTAACCCCACCTAATAAAATCTTAAGCCCAATTGAATCTTGATTGAACCTTAACCCTAATTGTCCCATAACCAAGTAACTCTAATTGAACTCTAGCCCTAACTTTGAATGTAACTCCCACAAACTTCAAGAGTTTTATAGATAAAATATACCAAGATGGATGTATGAACCTAGGTAAAAGAGATTTGATGACTTAAAGTCAAGTTGCTTCATAGCCAAGTTAAGTCTTGTAAAATTTCTTCATATGAACTTTAGGAGGGACAAAACTTATCCAAATCTCCAAAAATAGGTCCCAACATGAACCTATCCCATAGGCATTCAACCTAGGGACTTTTTCACTTAATAATGAAAAAAATTCACTAAATAACATTTTAAAAAATCCCTCTATGCAACCTTGTTTAAAAAGTGCAGTAATCAAGTATCCATATATTTTTATTTTTTATACATTTATTAAATAAAAAATTAAAAAATGTATAATTATTTTTATCTATTTTAATAATGAAATTTGAATACCCATGCCAATTCCAATTTAATTTTAGAACAATTTTAATAAACATACATATTGACAAAAGCACTTCCATGTAAGGTGGGCACATTTTTCACTCCCTTCTTCCACCATCCAATCCTCCACTCACTCATTTCTATCCATTTAACTCCACTTTATCCATACATTCTCATTATCGTATATTTACTATAATTAGCTTTCTATTACACTTGTGTCCACACATATTCCTATATATTTTACATCGAAGGCGTATCCAATTTGAGAGAGATCAACCTAAAATTTGAAATCAACAATTGACCTCTTTCCACAACACTTGGCCAACGATTGAAAACAAGTGCACTATCGATCTTATTAGTTTTCCACTATTTTTTGGCGGCTTAATGGTGTCACTCGCCCACCCATGCACAACTTAAATTCCCATGTTGTAGAAGTTAGCTACTGTAGGATAAGAAGACATGGGTTTCCAGAGCTTGTCGCATTATTTCATTACATGCAAAAAAATAGAAAATGCACAAAATGGGTATGTTGAAAAGGTTTTAAAATCTTTCAAACACATGCAATTGTCAAGTGTAAAGCCAAAGTCCTCAACCATTGCCAACATCCTCCCTATTTGTGCTAAAATGGGAGCTTTGGAACAGGCTATGCACACCATTCACAAGATAAAAGATGTAATGCCCCGTCATAATAACCTAAGGAATGTTGCAATTGTGTATAAAAGTGTAATAATTTTTTTTTAAAGTATAATTATTAAGTTAATTAGATGCATACATTCGTTAAATTACGCGACGTTACACTACTTTGAGTTTCCATAGATGACTTTAGTATTTTGCATTGCACATATTAAATAATAATATAAAAATATACATTGCATTTCATTTGAAATTCCATTCAAGATAACATAAAGTACAAACATGTTTCATACATTGCATTTGATAAAATAATACAATACTCATTCATCTGATGAGGTAGTTCAATAATAATTACATATTACAAGTGTTCACCTCATAACAATTGAGGGATGTTTTCAAATACAAGATTTACAAATTACAATGAAGAAGTACACATAAGTTTCCAAGTGCGAGCTCTCCATCCATAAAGCTCTCAATGTCGTGATCAAACTGGGGACCCAACGGAGTAAGGTGCACATTCCACCCAACCATGTGGTATCCGTAGGTCCACCCCCCGTGCTAGGAGATAGTAATATGGTTACCTAGACATAATCTACAAACCCTAGACACAAATACATAACAAACTAATAGTTACATTGCTTCCAGATTTAGACAATTTAATATATATTACATGCACAAGGTTAACTGTTTCTTTAGGTGGAGTGTCATCACAATATTGCAAAGGTTACCCTGGTGTTTCTTCCTAGGTTACGGCCCCCAATCTTGGGTTACCCTCGTAACCTTTTACGAAACCCGGCCCCAATGCAAATCATTGTGGAATCGAATGTCTTTTAAAGAAACAAGACACCGATTTTCCATTCCAGGCCTTCTCATCTTATACTCAAGACTAAAGTAGCTCAAGAGTCATAAGCGAGGCATAAACATCTTGTTAAGTGTTTTAATCTAACTACTGTGTTCCTTAGTTATCACTGACTTACTAACTCCTTGTAAGTTACCCTGACACCACTTTGTGTGTCGGCCCTTACAAAAAGCCACTCCCCTAAACATAACAAAGATTTCTAAGTTTTCTTGACTAAGGTTTACAAAGTGTACAACTTACAATAGACAATTTCAACACCATTCATGATGAACATTAATGTCTATGTCACAAAAATCAGGTATCTAAGTACAAAACTAATATCATGTACACAACTTAGCCAACACATAAACTCAAGGTAACAATCAGAATCCCCACAGTATTAAATTGATCTGGAAGACTTGTTTATTTAAAACTTTCCCAATTTGCCCAACAAAGAAACAAGATTTAAAGCAAATTGAAAGTAAATAATACATCTACATTAGGATATACTAAATCCTTTCAAGCAATATAATTTGCATGCAATTAAGTCAACTTAATTAAAATTCACTTCCAGTTAATCTAGAATTTCACATGCAATATAATTTAAAGAAAATATTATATATATCTTTAAAATATTTAAACTATTTTTTTTAACCTTAATAAATATAATTATATATATATATATTTATTAAATATATATATACAATAATTATATTTATTTACACCTATAAATATGCATACACATATATATATATATATTAAATAAAAATCTAAATTAAAAATCAATACCAAAAATCGCATATAAAAGCTTTTAAATTAACAAATACATGTTAAGAAATTTCCAATGTTGATAATAACAAAACAAAACTTATATGGAACGCAGCCCTCAACCGCGACTCCATGTGAGGAGAGGGCGCGGCCCATTCCAGGGCTACGCCCACCTCCATAGGACATGGGGAGGGTTTCGGCCCTCCCCCAATACTCTATTCTATTTTTTAAATAATTTTTTTTTAATTCCTGCAGATTTTAATCCGTGTTTTTTAATATCACCGTACAGAATTCGGCCTTAATAAAATTAAAATCTTTCAAAACAATTTTAACACAAATAAATTAGGGTCTTTCACAATTCAATTTATATATGATATATATATATATAAATATATATACATATATATATTTATATAGATATATAATCCCTCAGGGTTCTCTGGTAAATATCAAAGGATTTTCCTTTTTTTTTTAAACAGAGAAATTACAACAGGGAAATTGGGGAAATAAAAGAATTTTCTTCTGGGTACAGAGATTTTCATTCAAAATATAATTCAACAGAGAAATAAGTTTTCTGAGATTTAAGGGAATTTTTCAAATCCTTCAGTAAATACACAGTAATTAACTTTCCCGAGAAATACAAATTTTTTAAAGAATTAAAAACCTTTCCCAGAGAAGGTATACTATAGAATTTTACTAAACCAACAATTTTCACAACAAGAACAGAGTGAATAAAATTTCTTGCACGAAACACAGGGATCTAAATAAATCTTAATTTTCTTTTCACAACATTTTCCTTTCAAAAATAAACAAAATAATTTCACAAGTAGAATACCTGTTTTCCTGTGCTTTGAAAATTGACTGGTGAAGATCTTTGCCTGTAGCTTCCACAATTTCTTTCCCGAGAACCAAAACCCAAATAACAACCAAAAATTTCCACAAATTTGCAATAATATACCAAAAATCACATACAAAGAATTTTACAGAGCTCAAAATATTTTCCTGTGAATAATAGGATAACCTCTGTTGATTTTTCCAGATCCACAATAACCTCCGTGAAGAAATTCCTCAACAAACATAATAATTGCACTAGCACACTTGTCGAGAAGTACAAATATCTTCTCAACAACTTCTCGGCTATTTTGCCTTTCAATATTTGCATGAATAATTAATTTAAAATTTAAAATTTTAATATTTAATTTGCATGCCTTATTTAATTTATTTTAAATTTACGATTTCCACATACAATAATTTATTTAATAACCAAAAATACCTTTTTCACAAAATATTTAATTTAAATATTAAATCTATTCACACATGCAATTTTCAAAAACAATTTAATTTAATTAATTTATTTATTTAATTAAATAAATTTAATCTTTTAAGATCAAACCATTTAACCAAATAAGCTAATTAATTAATTAAATAACAAGCACTAATTTCTTCAACATTTAAAAATTAATTAAATAATAATAAATTAAAGCACAATAAACTAACATTAAAATTAACCAAATTTACCTTTCAAACAATTTATCCAAACAAGAAATGACAAGACAACCACGACACAAACTAAAACTGACAATGTACAGTGTCCGGGTTATAGACTAAACTAGGGTGAACCAAACTACTATCTCCCAATCAACGTATCCGTTGAGTCTTGACACGCTCAGACCTGAGTACCCAGGTGGAGTCAGTGTCATGTACCTGCAATTCCTGCAACCAAGCAATAACATGCATATATATATAAACCATTGTACAGGCACACCGTGCGGAGAAAATCACAGATATCACAGGGCACTCGCAAGCGAGTGATGCGATTCCGTTCTCCACACCAATACACGTCACATCAGACTGACGAAATAAATAATTGTTAGTCCAACAAATATATACATAACAATAATCATCTGAAAGTAAACATCTATGCTACCTCAAAGCATAACAAGAATCAAATATCGCAGTACAATGTATCATCATGTCACAGAATAAATCCACTATCGCTCAAAACCAGCGATCAAAATATCCAACCAAAGTATCATAGTCTAACAGTGTGAAAACACAACAACAGAAAACATAAGCATAAACGGAGGGGTACTACAAAAGATAGAGGGGTTTCGTAAGATGATGTATTCCCAAATTCCCTAGTAGAAATGTTTGCAAAATGCTGATGGACAGACAAGGTAGGTGAACTGTTTGAGTTAATGCCTTAAAGAAATGAGTTCTCATGGAATGCCCTGATTGTAGGATATTCACAAAATGGATTTGTTGAAAAGGCTTTAGAAACTTTTAGGCATATGCGGCTGATGAGCTTAAAGCCACACTCTACAACCTTTGCCAACATCCTTACAGCTTATGTTGAATGGGAGCTTTGGAATAGGGTATGGACATCCATCAAAGCATCTAAAGGATTGATGAGGGAGCAACCCGAGACACAAAAAATTACGTACAAACCAGAGAATAATTTTATTATTTAGAAAAATTAACTTCTTACATGCAGAGGACCACAAATCCTCAAGCTCTGCAATACATGCAAGCTACAAAAAATTACAGTCACTACAAAGTTCCCCCTTTGCAACATGCAAACTCTTTTTCCCCAAAAAGCTGAAAAAATAAAAAAATCCCCCCATAAATAGCTCCATTTTTCATTTTGGATCCAAACAATATTTGAATTATCATATTTTGGCAGTTTGGTGCCACAAATTACAATTTGAAATTCAAAATTTAAAACATCATTCAAAAATTAGTACATTTTGCAAGTGTACCAACTTCTGGGAGCCATAACTTTTGATCCAGGACTCCCTTTTTTGAACCGTCGAAAAGGTCTCAAAGTCAAGAATATGCTCAAAATCACTACATCAATTTTGACAACTTTTTTAGGCTTTTTGGGGCTGTTTAATGCCTCAAATCTATTCTGGAAGGTTTTTAGGTGCATTTCTGGGAGAGTGAAACTACAATATCTTTCAAACCAGGAATGCTCTCAGCCTGATTCTTTCATCACTTATTTTTCCATTCTGAATCCTCCCATATATTTTTTTGTCCCCAAACACCTTCAAATTCGAATACCTACTAAAAATAGCAATTGACCAAAAAAAGAAGAAAAGCAAAACTGAAAGTGGGGAATTATAATATGACGAAAAGGGTATCCAAAAATGCAAAGACATCTACAAAAAGCTAACCAAAGGAAACATGAATGGAATGCATATTTTTTGGGTGATGCAAGATTTCCTTTACACCACTAGATGCTCTTGCATCAAGGATAGAGGAACTTGGTTAGATGTAGTTACAACCAAAGCGATAAACATGTGTGCAAAACGTGCAAGCATAGACAAGGCACATGAACTGTTTGAAAATGTGCCTCAAAAGAAATTTGGTCACATTGAATGTTATGATTGCAAGACATGAACAAAATGGATTTGTTGACAAAGATTAAGAAACTTTCAAGAAAATCAAATTGGTAGTTGTAAAGCCAACATTCTCCCCACCTGTCCTAAAATGGGAGTTTTGGAACACAATATAGATTTTATGGAAGGGGGAATTTTGTCAAATAATATAGATGGAAATGCTTTGATAGACATGTATGGAAATTGTAAAGCATAGATGAGGCTTGTGAACTATTTAAAAAAATGCACCAAAGAAATGTGGTGTGGTTTGCAAGATATGCACAAAATGGATTTTGCAAAGATGTTCTCATAATATTTGAAATAATGAAGCACTCTCGAATATACCATAACAATATAAGCTTTGCTTATGTTCTTTGTGTATGTAGCCATTCAGGTTTAGTGGATGAGCATTTATATATTTCAAGAATACCCTAAACTTTATTATTAAGATGCCAATTACACATGTGACGGTTGTGTGTATGTGTTTTCTTGGCCCTTACAGATCACATATGGATATAGGTTTTAGAGTATTTACAATGATGTTACTTTTTTACTTGGATCATAAAAAAAATGTGACTTATTGTTTGCTCTTAAAAATCTATGTAGTTGTGGGAAGATTGTACACATCCTACAATCATTGTAGTCCATGAGATGACATCTTCTTCAAAACTTCATGTATTATGTTAAATAGTTCACATGCCTTGTTAATGCTTCCACTTTGTGTATGCATGTCTACTATGGCAGTTGCGACTATAATATTTGACAAATTATCTCTCTCTACCTCTCCTCTCTTTGTATATCCCTCTCTTTCTCAAGTCCTCTCTTTTTTCTTTAAGTCTCACTCTATTTTTTCCTCTATCTCCTTACCCCCCCTCTCTCACACTCTTCCCCCTCTATATCTCCCTCTTTCTATCTGTATCCCTCCCTCTCTCTCTATTGCAACATAACATGAGCTTGTTGGTAACGAAGCTCATTTAGAGGTTTTGTTCTAGTCATGTTTGGATCTCTATAAAAGGATGCATAGTTGATTTGAATCTATCACTTCTCCATTGAAACTTATGTTGCGCAAAAAACATCATTTTTTGAATGGCCTGCCAATTGACCTTTGCAAAATGTTTGCAAAAAAATAGACCCAATTTTTTCCTAATTGACCTTCCACAACTCTTCGGCATACCCATTGCACACCAAGGTGTGATTTCCAATTTCACACCATCTTGAAAAGGAACCAATTGGAAATACTATGCATTGCAAAGAACATCATTCTAAGAATTTTTTCTTTGGAGCACAAATATAAACTTGTGTTTGCATCAAATCATTCTATGACATAGAAGATTATAAATAGTCTTTGGAAATTTTTACAACTATAAAGCTACTCTAAGCAAGGGGTCAATTTAGGAGAATCTAGCTCAAAGTGCAAGCATCACAATTGTACACAATTTATAGACCTGTCAAAACATTCCCATAATAGACAAGATCAAATCTTACAAAACACATGTTATTTAAAAATAATATATATTTTTCATTTACCACAACAAAAAAACTCTACATTATATCAAATTTATTCTTCAAAATTAATCCTTAAAAACTAAACACTCTTACTCTTTTACATTTATTTTTTTAATTCTCGCATAAGATACTACACTACCATCTCTGAAACACAAACCTAGAAAAACTACCATAAGAATTTATATTTTAAATCTTATAAATTTATATTTCTATTAGAATTTATATTTCTAATCTTATAAATTTATATTTCTATTTATATTTCTAATCTTACAAATTTATATTTCTATTTGAAAAAATATTTTAAAAATATTTAATCCAATGCAAATAACACATGAAAATTAATAATAAGTAAATGTTTGACTTAAATATTAGATGATCATTTAAATTATTTTTAAAAAGCAACATTACTAAAACTAGAAGACAAAGGAAAAAGAACTACATCCTACATAAAAATACACTATTTACTAATATATATTAATACAAAATATTAAAAATAATTTATATTTTAAATCTTATAAATTTAATAATTTATATTTTAAGTCTTATAAATTTAAATTCAGGTAAATTATAAGTAATTTAATTTTAATCTTAAAAAAAAATAAAATTTAGCATTTGTTAATTTGCTTCATTCACCTAATTTTTAGTGGAAAAAAATTACAACCATTTTAATATATCTTATAAATTTATATTTATATTTATGTTTCCATTTATATTTTAAATCTTATAAATTTATATTTCTATTTATATTTCTAATGTTATAAATTTATATTTCTATTTATATTTCTAATCTTATAAATTTATATTTCTATTTGAAAAAAATATTTTTAAAATATTTAATCCAATGCAAATTACACATAAAAATTAATAATAAGTAAATGTTTGACTTAAATATTGGATGATCATTTAAATTATTTTTAAAAAGCAACATTACTAAAACTATAAGACAAAGGAAAAAGAACTACATCTTACATAAAAATACACTATTTACTAATATATACTAATACAAAATGTTAAAAATAATTTATATTTTAAATCTTATAAATTTAATAATTTGTGTTTTAAATCTTATAAATTTAAATTCAAGTAAATCATAAGTAATTTAATTTTAATCTCAAAAAAACTAAATTTAGCATTTGTTAATTTGCTTCATTCACCTAATTTTTAGTGGAAAAAAATTACAACCATTTTAATATATCTATTAAATTTATAATTTTATTTATATTTCTATTTATATTTTAAATCTTATAAATTTACATTTTCATTTGAAAAAATATTTTTAAAATATTTAATCCAATACAAATAACACATGAAAATTAATAATAAATAAATGTTTGACTTAAATATTTGATAATCATATAATTTTTTTTAGAAAGCAACATTACTAAAACTATAAGACAAAGGAAAAAAACTACATCCTACATAAAAATACATTATTTACTAATATATGCTAATACAAAATGTTAAAAATAATTTATATTTTAAATCTTATAAATTTAAATTGAAGTAAATTATAAGTAATATATGTTAATACAACCATTTTATTATAAAAACATGTGTAGTAAACAATCTATTCAATAAATTTAATACTTCCACTTGCCTGTCATTTTCAATGTAGCTTCAAAAACTTTATGGAGAATATTCCTTCATTGCTTTCACTGTATAATGCCTCTCGGCGTAAAAATATATTTATTATTATTATTTTTAAAACTTATTTCATTATATATTTATTATCAATTTTTTAAATTAATTATTTAAAATTTTATATTATTTAAACACGCATCTATGATTAAACTCCATACACCTAAATCATCTCCTATGAATAAGTGCACAAAGTATGGTTTTAAAATGTTGTGGCAGAGTATTCGGCGGATTATTTATTGGAAAATATTTCAACCTCTAAAATGTTGATAAAGTAAAGTACAGGAATGTCAGTGAATGGGCGCAACCACCTAAGGAGTGTACCCTTGTAATGCCCCGCGGTGCAAACCCCAATGGACAACAACTATGGCACAATTTTTTTTTAAATATAAAATATATAATATATGCATATTAAGTTCCATTGGATGAAATTCAATTACATGAATACAAGTTCGTCACCTAAGTCCTTTGGGCTGCATGAGGTAACATTACATATTCAAGCCCAAAATGAAAAGATAAACAAAATTCCAAAATACATTAGTTAAGTCCATTCATCCATCATAACTATAACATCGAAGCATACACAAGAGATAGACCATTATGAACAAGATCAACTCTATTTAATAACCATACACATATATACAACATGCTTATAAGACGATAACCACTATATTTTATCACATGATTACAATGATACATTTATACTTTACATCAACTTCTAGCATAATACATAGATCAGATACATAAGTTTACATCATAAACTTCCCAACACATGTGGAAGTAATTCATCAATACATGAGTATAACTGAAATACATAATTAACATCTGGCTACAAGAAAATCTTTGGCTCATGTTCCATCAGGAAGGCACTGCACCATATGAATGCTGGTGGGGAACCCAACAGGGTGCGTAACACGTTCCACCCAACCACGTAGGTTTTAAAAAAACCCACCCCCCGTGCTAGGAGATGTCAAAGAAGAATCCTCGACCAAGGAGGTCCAACAAAAAATATAAGACTCAACTCCGAACAAGAGTGACATGGGAATACATAGACAACACAATACTTATAGATTCCAAAATCATAACATTAATAGATCACAAAACATAACATCAATAGACCATTTCCAAAGACTTGCAAAATCAACCAATCACAAAGAGACACTCTCCTACTAAAAACACTAGGTTCAAATCCACAAATCTATGGGTAGACAAGGTGTACAATACTAATAACACATCTCAACCTTAAAACATAAGGTCACACAACCCGTTCGTAGTAACTGGGTATCCATACTATATCACATATCACGTCCACGGTAACTGGACATTCAAACTGTCTACACCCACGTGCACTACCCAACACAAATCAAAAGTTGAACCAACATATATAACAACCCCACATAGAATAAAATTCTTTGAAAGAATTACAAAACCAAACAACCCAATTGCCCATCAACACAAACAAAGAAAAGACAACCAATTTATAAGCAATTCAAACATATAATTAATCTAACATTCGGATCCCCTAAATCCAATCAAATCATTAACACATTACTTGGAATTAATCAACTAATTTAATTTTATTTACAAGTAATAAGAAAATTAACACTAATAGTTTAACTCCAATTTCTACAATAATACACACAACAATAAAAATTAATTTCTCTATAAAAATCATTTCATCTTAACTATTCGTATTTTGCATGCACCAAATAATACATAATATTCATTTCTCTTTTAAAATATAACGTTCTAAAAATAATCCATTTCATGCATTCGCATGCATCTATTGTCAAACTACATTTAAATAAATAAATATATATATATATATAACATTTAAATATTTTAATATTTCATTTACAACTTCCAAACATAAAAATTAAACATATATATTTAGAATATCTATTATATCAAAATAGCCAATTAAATAAATATATTTAAATATATATATAATTAAATATGTATAATACATATAATTATACATATATAAATATATATTATTTAATAAATTAAAAATAATTTACTATATTTGAACAATACTAATCATAAAACTAGTGTGTTGCAACTTTAATAACTTTTGTTTTCAAATCTAGGTTTTTCTAAAACATTTACTAAAGGTGCGCCACCAAGTCTTTTAAAACATATAAAAAAATCAGCCATACCCAGCTTGCAAATAAAGGTGTGCCACCAAGTCATTTAAAACATATAAAAATATCAGCCATACCCAACTTGCAAATTTTGAGTTATGATTAATTTAGTGACCCTCTCTCTCTGCTATTTTTTTTAATATAATTTTTTCTACAGGAAAATATGTATTATTTAAGTTTTCTAAATTATCTATGGGATTTTCTAAATTATCTATTGTTTTCTTTTTTGAATTTCTTACCATTTTAAATTCATTTCCCTACAGAGGATCTAAGATTTTGACAATGTTTCTACAAAGGTTTCCAAAATTTCACAACAAATTAACAGACAGTATTTCAAAATATATAAAAAAATCCTCTATTTTTTTTCAATTCCATAAAACCAAAACAAACTTCTACAGTTTTGTACAGACAATCTTTTAAAAACACAATTTAAACAAACATTTAAAATAAGGAACTTGGATGCTCAAGCTCAAATTGATGAAGATTGAAGTTGAGCCTTCATATTTCAATTCCCAAGCTTTTCCAAAATATTTTCTCTTCCAGAAGATATGCAAAACAATTCCAGCCAAGAACTTCCCTACAAACATTTAAAATAAGGAACTTGCATGCTCAAGCTCAAATTGATGAAGATTGAAGTTGAGCCTTCATATTTCAATTCCCAAGCTTTTCCCAAATATTTTCTCTTTAGAAGATGTGCAAAACAATTCCAACCAAGAACTTCCCTGAGAGCCTTTTCAATTTTATTTTTACCAAAAAAACTTCAATTCCAGCCAAGAACTTCCCTCAGAGCCTTTTCAATTTTATTTTTACCAAAAAAACTTCACACAAAATTCATGTATCCATTCCTGTGAAAAATAAAATAAAATCTTTTCTCTTTCCTATTAATCCCAATATTCTTCTTTTGAAAACCCAAAAATCAGAATAAAATAGCAATTTTCCATTCTCTCTCAAGTTTTCAAAAATAAACTGGACATGCATTCATTCTTTTTATTCTTTTCTTGATTTTTTTCTTTTCTAAAAGAAATCTTTAAATTTAAATTTCTATTTTATTAATTTCAACTCATAGTTGACACATTATTAATTATTTAAATATTTTATTCTATTAATTGTCAACTTATTATTTAAATTAAATTATCAAAAATGTCAAGTTTTAAAATTATAAATAATGTTATTTACACAATTAATTTATTTATCTTTAATTAGTACATAACTTTTAGTTTAACACTTTTAAATTTTAATAAAGTTATTCCCAATAACTAACTAATAACACTTATTTTAATTATTTAATTATTTAAATTAAATAATACTATTAATCCACCCAAATACTTAACAATGCAAACATTAAATAAATAACACAAATACAACTCACGATAGACAACTATCACATAGTACCGAAATAACCAAAGTCAAGGACACACAATACCACTAGACTCATGATGGGTTGACAGACTTGGGACAGGGAAACATCCTTGTCATCTTTATTTCAACATCATACCCATTGGGATAATTTAATGCTTGCCCTGTCCTTCCAAAGCAAGTGGAATTGAGACTTTATTTATGCAATTCCTACATACAAACAACGTTGTGCACAATATATATATATATATATATATATATATATATATATATATATGTATATATATATATGTATCACATTGTGAGAAGGAATCACAGCGTAGCAGGGCACTCGCAAATGAGTGGTGCTACACTGTCCCCTCACCAAAGCTATAATAACAACTACAACATGAAGTATAAAGTAACATTGTTAAACAAATTGATCATGTCATATCATCATGAAATAATCACTAGTCTACTGCATCACAATATACTAGTGCATCTATATATAAGCATACCCAATTAAATTCAACCACAATGTATCATCATAAACTTAATGTTATAAAAGAAGTATCATGAGCAAAAAGTAAGCTAAGCTACCCAATTAAATCTCTACATCATCTAGCAAAACAATGTACCTCATACCCACAAGAGTACCATTTGAAGTCCTTGTTACATCTTCCTCTTCAAATTCCTTAGCTAGACTACCTACACATCCCAAGTGAGAACAGAGGGGCACTACAAGCCTTAGAGTGTGTCGGTTAAGCCCGGCACTCCAGAACCTTCAATGACCTACCTTTTGCAATTTCTCTTCTATAAGTAGAACTAATGACCACTCCTACCAGTGAGTCAAGATGACTAGCATTTGGAGCATTTTGATGCGAGGATTCAAACTCTCCAATCCTATTGCTCAAAGAAATGTCAATTTCATTCAACGAGGCTTTGCTCATGTTCCAAACAAAGATGTTCATAAGCTTGCTCATATTCCAAAGGGAAATGCTCATACACTTGCGCAGACCCCAGGGGCCAAGGAAATCTTTAGAAAAGGTTTTTAATTTTTTTTATCAGATCATGAATGAATATTCTTTTTCTACCTATTCCATTCTTCCTTGTTCTTCTAATTTATGGTTTTTAGATTTTGGGTGTATTATCCATGGAGAAGAGCCAAATATGGCTGACAAAACTACCAGTATCTTCACAAGGAAATCAAAGCCTACCTTCGGAGGAATAATTCAATTATTTTCTACTGTAAGTATTACATTCTAAATAATAGTGAACAACTGCTGGAGATTAGTATATTGTAGAGTTTTGAGCCCTTGACCTCTTGCCACTTGCAAGTTAGAAGTTTTAGTATTTTAGTTATAGATGTGGGTATAATATTTTTTTATTGTTTTACAATTTTGTTTAATCTAAAGTCTAGATCAGAACACACAGACTTGTTTAAGCTCTTGTGACCAATTGTGCTTCTTCTCAAAAGTGTTCTCAATAGAACAAATAATAGTTCATTGATATCAACGTTTTCAAAATGATTTCTTTAATTCTTCAATTTTGGTTGTTGTTTGTGGGTTCAAGCTGCCACTACAAGTGTGAAGGTTCCACCAAACCCAGGCAAAGATAAAGGATCTGATCCATGGCATAATAATCAACCAATCAAGGGTCCAAAAAAAATAGCCAAGGATACAGGGTTTGATCCAAAGAATAATCATGAAGACCCCAAAATCAAAGAAAGAGTATAGGTCATAGCATAGATATATGCATAGATTATAGAATGTACGGTAGTGAAAGTTGTGTTAGTTTGCTCTGTTAAAGCTCTACCTTATCATCACAAGCTTGTCAAACTTTTTGAAGTCTTGGGATATGATAAACCAATGATCTGCCAAAGTCAAGAAAGATATGTGAATGCAAGCCTAGTGATTGTAAATGCCGCATTAAATTCACATATGTAGTTATTTAATACGATATTGTCAAATATATGATTAGACTACTTAACCTAATCAGTACGTCGATATTAGTCTCTTAACCATTTATGATTATTGTTCTTCACAATGTCATAACAAACATAGAATAATTATTTTGTATTCCGTCCCATTCACGTGAAGTAAGAGAAGGCGCCTAGCAAAAAGGTGCAATAATTATGTCCATAATGGATTAGAATATACAATATTTATTTGCGATTTTTAGTACCTACCTTTACACAGATACTACCCTATTAAAATTTTAAGTGTTTATTATTAGTTATATTTGCTAATTAATTAAATGCTAAATAATTTGAAACAAATATTTATGTTTTGGAATGTTAATATTTTAAGTTTGTAACAAAAATGATATAAAAAATATTAAAAATATAATTGATTGCAGGGTTTTTTTGTTTTCCAACCTTCACATTATTCAAGATTAACAATTTATTGCTGCCGCCTCCTTTCACATTAGTTATTAGTTTATTCTAGGCCAATATCTTTCACATTATCATTCCATACATATCATACATAGATGCATGCTTCCATGTGAAGTGGAAAAATTTGCACAATTCTATTAGGAATATGAACTTTATTACTTACCGGTTCATGATGAGAGAAGTCTGCTATCATGAAAGAGGCAGATGGGTGATACTCAAAGAAGAGTGGGAAATTTTTTTTGTTGATTTTGTGACAAAGGAATGGTGGAGACAGAATGACACTTTATTATGGAGTGCTCAGCGTATAAAGATATTCAGGCCAGTTATGAGGACCCTTACAAGTTGATCACTTAAGTATCATGTTTGAGGAGGCAAGGTTGGTCAAAATGGGAAATATATCATCAAAATCCACTGTTGAAGAGCTAATCTTGAGCGAAGATTTCAAATTGCTTAGGGTCTTTCTTTGCATTGAAGGTCTTGTCCTAACTTCTGTGACCTCGTAAACGTCATTAAAATATTTTATTTCTTTACATTACACTGTACAAACTGTCCTATATAATGTCTTATCTTTTTTATTGTACAAAGTGCTAAGAGACGTTTTATTAGTCATGACAAGCTAATCTCAACAAACGTGTTGATTTTTGGCGTTTCCATGCAACAACTAGGTTACGAGGCTACGAAGCATGGTATTGTGTCGGCAGCGGCTATCTAGCCCCAGAAATGCATTAGGGCATGGATGTTGCTTGGATGTCCTTACAGTCAAATGTACCATTGTTATTTCAGAGCACATAAATAAATATGATATGATGTACATGCACTCCAAACAAAATTTATTAAATTTAAATTCTCCCTGTAAAATTTTAATCTCTTCCTGGGAAAACAAAGTATTTATTTAACATTTTTCACTTGAAAACTCTATGTGGCATTAATGTTTTGTTTTTAATTTATACATTATTAAATAAAATAAACAATTGTTATGTTTTTTATTTTTTTTTATTTTTTTAAATAACTTTTAACATTTAAAAAAGTAAATAAGTTTTAAAATCAATTTTGTATTTATTAATATGTTTAAATACATGTAATAAATAAAAATATTAAAAATTAATATTTTTACAAAAATAAATAATATATGTATAAAAGATTTTTATTTTTATAGGAATATTTAATTTTATAATTAAAAATTTTCTTCTTTGTTAATGATAAATTTAGTCAATGAAAATTTTCCAATGTTTAAGAATAATTAACTTGCATTATCAATATAATAACAAAAAATAAAGATGTCTAAAGATAATAATAATAATATGTTGAATTCAAAAGGCTAAAATACCACTAAATGACACTTGCAATAGAAAACTTGAACTACATACATTTCAAATAAAACCTATAATAGTCCTTTGTTTCTTTAAGAATTTCCAAAAACAACTAATGGTTTAGTGTCAAGATTCATATCCTAAACATCATAATGTTTATTGAGAGGAATACAATTTATTATAAACATTTTGATGTTTGTGGTTTGAATCTTGACAATAAATCATTAGTTTCTTTTCTAGAAATTAATAAATTAACAATGGAATATTGTTTCAAACCTATGTCTTGCAGTCTTTCTTTTAAAGTGTAGCTATTGTGGGTTTTCTATTGCAAGTAGATTTTAGTGGCATTTTAAGCTTTCAAATTGAGGATATTATTATTATCTTTATACATGTTTCCTTATGTTATTATATTGTTAATGCAAGTTCATCATTATTGTATTTTAGACCATTTTCAATGATAGTCTATTATGGTCCTAAGGGTTAATGTTTCATTACAACAAAATCCTATTAGCTAGTATGTATAAATTATTTTGTCACTTTTGTTCAATAATTATCACTAAACTGGAAAATTCTACTATCCTAGCAATCTCTATAAGGAGAAACTAATGTGAATTATTTTGAGAGATTGTTATCTTCTTTAAGCTTTATACTTGTAGTTTTAAATAGTCTATGTGAGAAGTATTGTTTGAGCCAAACTCCTTTTAAGGAACCTTGGGCTCTTTAGTAATTTAAATTATTGTTAAAATTTGATATTTTTATACATATATAAATAATTATGTCAACAAAGGGGTGTAGTGTAATGATGTTAACATGTTAACAAAAAAATACTATCTTCCAACTTAAATTTGATAGTCATTTACACATCAAAGTACATGTTTTTAAAAATATATTATAATTAATATACTTTAAAGGTAAAATTTAACATAAAAGAGGGGTAAAAATTTATTAAAACGAGAAAAAATTACAAAGCGAGGCCATTAATTAGCCTTATCAAGTGCCACCAAATGGTCCAACTGTTGAGACAAATCAGGGGGTAGTTGACCCTCATCCACCAAGTTCCAATCCTGAATATGATTAGAATCACATTTATCCAAGCAATCAACAACACCATTCCACTCTCTAGGAATATGAGTGAAAGAAATAGACTCCAGAGAAGTGCAGAGGTTGAGAATCTATTCAACCACCAAAGCCAGATGCCAACTAACATCATCTAACTGCTACATATTTAGCAAGTTCACAACAACTTGGAAATCGGATTCACATATGATCATGCGCTAGCCCAACTGACTTCCACACTCCACAACCAATAAAATTTCCTAAGCCTCCATTAGATTATTAGTATGAAGACCCTTATCAATAGAGAAGATAAACTATACATCTCTAAAACTATCCCGACCAACACCACCAATACCAGCATGACTAGGGTTTCCCTAAGAAGAACCATCCATGTTAATTTTAAGAATGCCCTGAGGAGGAGGGGACCATCTTCCCTCTCTATTCACTTTCGAGGTTGGATGTCTACTTCTATTGCTCATAAGATGTCATTGTAGAGGTGGGAGATGAAGACGATTAAAACAACCAGAATAAGAAGGAGCCACCAAAACTATCAAATCACACTTAGCCACAACCGTTTCACCCAAAGAATGCAATATCTTCCACCACACATGATGGGCCACCAAAAGCACATCCTGAAAAATCTGACGATTTCTCTCCAGCCAAAGATTCCAAATAATGAAGGATGGGCCAATAGCCCAAGCAACTTGAAGAAAGGAGGTAGAAACAGGAACCCTACCCCACCTATCCATAAACTTATCCAATGAGGAAACATACCCACAGGGTGTATTCCACACCCTCCACCAACAATGCCAAATCTCCTGAGCATAAGAACATTGGAAGAAGAGATGAGAGACACTCTCTTCTGTAGCTCGACATAACACACAAATTGAGGGGCCTTGAAAACCACACTTGCATAAATTGTCCCAAGTAAGATAGTAATTTTGAACCACTAACCACATGAAGAAATTAGATTTGGGCCATGACAACTTGTGCCAAACTCGCTTCCACCAAGGGACCTCATTATCCCAAAACAGCTCCCTACCTAATTGCTTATAACCAGTAGACACAGTGTACTTCCTAGACATATAAGAGCCATCCCAAGCCAAAATATTTGGTCCCCTTAGAGAATTACAAGTGCGAGAGGCCAAAAGCTATGCAAGTTCATGCCTATCCCCCTCAGACCCCCTAGGAGGCCACTCTGAAGGGTGTTTCCAATGAAAGGTAGTAGCAAAACCACAATACTCTGCAATCTTGTAGTGCTCCACTATACCCCAGCCAACAGTAGTAAAAACATCACAAAGGGGCTGAAGATGAGGAAAAGCAAAAAGAATAGGTGGGTGACCATCCCAAGAATCCAACCAAAAGAGAGCTTGTGACCTCGAGTGGCAAATCCAAAACAACGCACACTTAATCAACTAAGCCCCCACTTTCAAAGTATGCCATATTGAATAGAAACACTCCCCTCCAGAGGCTAGTGAGGAACCTCAAAAGAAGCAACACCTCTAAGATACTTATAGTTAAGAATACGGGCCCATAATTGGTCTTGATTGGTACACTAACGCCAGTACAACTTAGCAGCAAGAACTTGCTTGTTCAAAATAGCAGAGCATAGACCAAGGCCACCCTCTTTCGTTGGCCTACACATAGAATCCCATTTAACAAGGCTCCACTTAGAAGAAATCAAGTTTCCAATCCAAAGAAATTGACGAGGGGTGATCCCACAATAGTGGTTTACAATTTTTGGCCAAACTAGACACTTATTTTATTTTTTTAACTAAATCTTCACATTCAGGCACCTATAGCGGTTAAACCATGAGGAATTTGAAGATGATGCAAACTAGAGTCTTGTCACATTTTGTCTGTAGATTCTAAAAATATTTTTTTCAAAATTTTTGGAATCAAATTGCACTTCTTTTTCTATCTGCCATGAAAATTGGTTTTTTCAAAAAACAACATTTTTAAAAAGTGACGCACACCGTATAACACATAACTTTTTTCCTTGAAAGATAAAATTATAATTCTTTCAAATTTATATTTGTAACTCTGATATCTAGTGATTCCACTTGGTAAGATAGTTTTTTATTGAATATTTTTTCTTTAATCAAGTTTCAAAGTGAAATCAATTACAATTCAAACATAACTTGACTGTATAACACATAACGTTTACTGTATGTATCAATTTTTTATTTATTTTTGTTGGATCAAGGACTCTAATATCTGGTGCACTCATATTTTTTAATTTTTTTTATAATCTTCTATTTTTCCACATGTGCAGAACAGAGAGTTTTGTTTTCGGTGAAAAACCTATATTTAATCAAACTTAAAAAATAAATAGATAATATAATCAAAACATATTAAAATTATATTCATTGGATAGCACGTTTTGAGGGAAACCTGATACCACTTTGGTTTCTAAGATCTCCATTTTCATTCTCAAATCGAGCTTCGAAGTGCAAAATTTTGAGCAATTTTCGTGCCTGAGAGGATGTGGGTGAAAATAGGTGGATTCGGTCTAACAAAAAAATAATGTTCGGTCAAATATGGGTTCGACCAAACCCATTTAACATACAATAAAAAAATAGATTTGAATGGGGTTAAGTCAAAAATTCTAAAGATGTTCAGTCGAACCCCCTCTATTAAAAAATAATTTTTAATATTAATATAAATATAAATTATATTCATTTTAAATTATGAATTGAGAGAGAGATATGGAGGGAGTAGGAGAGAAAGGGAGAGTGAGGGTAGGAGGGAGATACTTGAGAGAGAGAGA
>VDFB02353493.1:373632115-373714757 GCA_007258455.2 Sequoia sempervirens
ATGATCATCACTATCTAGTCTCCATTTTCTTCGGCCACGTGCATGTGGAATTGCATGAAGATGTAGAGTGGTAGCAATTATTAAGTGACTATATTGATATACCTTGTTATCAAGTTGATAGTCAACAAAATGAATCCCATGCTAAACAACTTTGACTTGTTTTAGATATGTCCCTTGCACTACAACAGAACCTGGATGGTAAACATGAACCTAAGGTAAGACATATGAACGTGTGCAACATTTTCGTTCTCAAGGTTTGTACAATATATATTTAATATTTATAATGTAATGTGCACATGTGAATGCAATGTATATAAAATTTTAAATTCAAACTCATCTGTGGGAAATGACATTCCATCACTTATTTTAGGTTCTGTTAGCTTATTCCTCTCTTTTGTGCAACGCAATAAATAATAGCTAATACCTTTGATGTTTCCAGGCTCTGCTATGACTACAAAACATCTCCTGTACACCAAATTTACACAAAAAAAAAATTTAAAAATTATAAATGTCTCTAAAGATCATTAACTAGATATATATAATATTTAAATTATTGAAAACTTACACATTTGTACCTTTTCTAACCAATCCTGAAATATGGTCATAATTAATTGAAATCAAAGTAATGTCTTCAAATCTTTCTTCCTCGTTTTCATCATATGTTTCTGAAACAACTAGTGGCACCATATCCCATTTACCAACATATCCAAGTTCTTAATTGTTGCATGCATAATCAGAGTTACCCTCAATGCACTCAGTGCAAAAACAAGAGTAATCCCTTGTGTCTAATATCCATCCATGGTGACTATTTGAACTCCTAACACAATGCAAACATGTGGTATTTTGTAGATTTTATGATATCTACAAAGTGCATAGAATGGCCATGAAGATTTGAATTGTGTCACACATCCATCTGACCATACAAAATGATTTTCAAATTTTACACCCCTGCTTCTCAAATTCTCAAAAAATATTGTAAAGCAATGTTGGAAAAAAAGTGTCATTCTCTTTATCATCACTAATATAAAAGTGGTATTCTTTCTTAATGGCTCGTTCTTCATCTGTACTCTCAACACCATCCAATTCTGATTGTGCATGTCGATAACACACATGAACCATAATAGTGATCTGCTTTGAAAAGTAATACTCTGATTGAATCTCCTTTTGATGTACAAAGGAGTAATTTTCTGCAAAGTCAACTATTGATAGAACTGTTCCATGTGGGAAAGTATCTCTCAATGTTTGGAATTGTTGTGCTTGCCACTTAGCAAAAAAGGAATGATGTATGTATGGTCGTATCAATTTTCAAAAATCTTCCATAAATTTTCCAATGGGAATCTCCTCTTCTACATAGTTCAACCTTGTGAATTCTTTCCCAAAATTTGTTTGCAACTTTACATACTGGTAAATGTTAATAAAATATGTGAATAACTAATAAACCACACTTGATCAATGAAACATTACATCAAAGAGAATCGAAATAACAATTTATGAGCAATTGAAACAAATAAACTCTCTAAAAATAATACTTACCTCTTGCAATTTACTATCTTTGTTAGGTCAGTATCCTCAATTCTTGAAGGAAATTTAGCCAAATTTCCACATGTCTCACAAATTCCTTTTATGCAGTTTATTTGAGGTCCATTTTCATGATCACTTAATATAGACTTTATGAACAAACTTGCATGTTTATGAGGTATATTTTGAAACCCAAATTCCTGATGTGCACTAGTGCTCGGCTGAGAGTGATAGGATCCTAGAACTGAATGACATCTGCATCTCAAATGATCTCTAACATGCTCTGTACCGATCACATTGTCTGATGCAATGTTGGCATATGCCTCCAACAGGTCCTCAGCAAAACAATGCAGAGTCATGCATGCCATATCTCCTATAAGTGCATCAAGCTGTGTAGGAGTAGGGATGTCGACCACTGTAAAAGGATCCATGGTGGTCCACTATGCTAAAAATGGCATGGATCAGGAATGTCTGGACATCAAATACTGACCTACACGATCATTAAATATCCTAGTGGTGGCAGCCGCAATGTCACCTATAGTGTCAATTATTTCCTTTTGGGAAGCAACGACAACCTCATCTGCTATGGGGGCTAGAGCTGGGGTGAGAGCAGGAGACATCTCACCAACCAATACCCTAAACACTGGGGGTGGTCTATCTGCTCGACGATAGCTGGGCCTATCAACAATCCTGCCATGCCCTTGACCAACATATGGTGGAATGTCTAGGTAGTTAACTTTGAGGCCCAAATGGACCTCAGCATACAACTGCTAAACAAAATACAATGGAATCTGGTCATTGTTTGGGTATATACCATGTGCTACAAGAAATCATGGGTAGATCAATGAGGCCATAGTATGATCGATGCATCTAGTGGCCTGGTATCCCCTAACCTTACGCACATTTTGATAAAATGGAAAATAAGTGGCTTTTATCTTTTCTTTAGTGACACTATCCTATATTTTTTTAAGGGTAACGTCACCATGTACTTCTTCCCACATGCGGGAAAGAATAGCAACCACTCTATCTAGGAAATATGCACTAGTCCTCTCATGTTCATCTTTTAGTTTTTCTAGACTATGCAATATTAACATGCATGGTTCACTATATATCCCCGGCTTTGCACCCTGTGCTAATGAATCTCTCAATTTTTTAATCTCATTGTTGGTATTTGCAAACAAATAATCTGGCGCAGGTGGAACATGATCTGCATTTTCCATGTTATATATATATATATATATATATAGTGCACCTAAAAGAGAAATGAGACTTTGGTAAATAATATATCTAGATAAAGGGAATACAAATCTAAAATAGTTGTAATAATTCATCTACTCATCAATAATATTTTCATACCATTAACAATTTAAAAAGAATTGGAAGACAACTATAATCTATAACATAGCATCCTTAAATGGTTCAAATTTTAAATGAAACGATGAAAGAAAGAATAAGAATACAAAGATTAGTATAAAATTATTTGAAAATAATTGGGGATAAAAATATTTAATCTAATAGTTGTTAACATAAATGAGCTTCAAAATAGGATTATGTAAGTGAAAAAAAAATTATATTGCCTTCATTGAACCTAAATTTATCTAGTTAAGATATGTCTAAAATTAAGAATTCACACTAGAATATCAATATTCCATAAGAAGCTCATAAAGAGGATGAATTTAATGGAAGATAATATAAAATCCTCCATATGAGAATGAATTTTATCATTACAATATGAGTGAATCATCTCAATTATATAGCCAAGAACATCAAAAAATTATAGATTGGAAAGCAAAATAATCAGACATTTATCATATTTTTATATGTATAAAGTTTAGATACCATCAAACTATTTAAACTTATAGATTGCATAAAGCTATATATTGAATCGTTAAAACTAATTTATTAAGAATCAAATCTAATAAAGTTTGACTTCATATTTCATACTTGTTATAAATATCTCACTAATCCAACCATACATTAAATTATATATGTTAAAAAATATATAATTGTTATGCCCATAGTTTTTCACTATATCTTGACATGGATCTCCTTCAACTAGATCAATTAAAAACTATTTGTTATGTTGGATGAAAATGGATTTAATATCATTAGAGTTGTCATGGAACTACCTCTCTTGATCAACGATAGATATTATCCACTCTTGAGAATGTAAATATGTTTGAGATAACTAAAAAGTAATTTGTATCCCTTATATCCTTTCATCCAATGTAGCCTATCTCTTAATTGAGATCCTCTACCACAATTAAGTTCAAATCTTCTAAGTTTTATTTCAATGGAAGCAATCACTCATTGTAGAAAAGTTATTAGTAAGTGCTAAAGCCAAAACAAGTTTTTTTTTCTATTTGGATCCATATTTTTTTCCATTCTAGATCTCTTTTTAGCCATATTCTTATTGTAAGATCATAGTAAGGTAGTGCAATAGATTTAATCGCATCATTCCACAATTGTATCCACTTACCATTTTGATGAGGTCTAGGAACATCAACTAAAGGGATATTAGGGAAGCAAGGTGATCAATTTGATTGAGGTGGGAAGTGTTGAGCTTGAAGGATAGATTATTAGGTATGAGGAATAAGAAGTTTGAAAAGTTTAAAGAATTGGGAGGTGATATGTGAGATAGGTTTAATAGAATCTACTTAAATAAGGGTGTTTTGTGGATAGGGGACAATGGAAAGAGATGTAACTAAGTTTTAATCTATCAATACAACTAAGTTTCCCTTTGTTCACCATATCTTTAGTCGGTCCAAGTGAACTAGTGATCAGTATAAGAATATTTTTTTGTCTAAAATGGGATCTAAACCCCTCATGGTATTTCTAGTTAGGATGTAGGTATTCCATTATTTTTTAGAGTTTATGAGAACTAAACCAACTTGTATCTTGGTTTTTTCCACCATATCATATTCACCTCCTTGTAGTCATTTAGTCATAGGGAGGGAATAAAAATCCATTCCCACAATTTAACTTGAGATGAGGAGTCATTAGGCATACAATAAAGAAAAAATGAATAGGTATTCCTTGGATTAGTAGTAAGCACTAAGCACAATTGTTGTTGGGATCCACTCCTCAATAGATGATAAACTTAGCCAAGTATTGGGAAAGGTGGGTCAACCTTGCATCCTAATATTTTGATTTATTATTTTGTCCTCATATTAGGAAATGAGGCATCTCACTTTGTGTTGGTAGTTATTTGTCATTTGTTGAATGCTTCAAGGGAGGTGTCTAAGATGTTCTAAATGCATATAATATTATTATAGCTTTATAAGATGAAACCATCTTATGGCATATTCTTATGACATTTAAGAGCATGACTATAGAATATTTATAGTAAAGTATTGACCAACATTATGAAAAATATAAGAAATATTTTAAGAAATAGCAACTGTGTCAAGGAAAGAGATGTGGACATTTACAAGAACTTTTTTTTTAAGCAAAAGTGGGAAAACACTTATAATTTTATTTATATATAATATTTTACATATAGCTGGTTCAGGTGGACATACTGGCGGGAAAGAACCAGCAAGAAAACCCCCAGTTGCAGTTCGAGTAACAAATTTTACAAAATATCAAAAAGACCAGTGAGGTCCTAGTACAAATGACCAATTGTCTGATTACTATGTTACAAAAGCACATTCTCTTATGCACCCATAATACCCAAAAGAAGACATCATACTAGATATACCCATGACCCGAATACATAACACAATGGAGATTACAAAACCTTACTAAACATAAGACTGATAAGCTAGGAAGCCACTTTCAAAAAGATGCAGATTTTCCACCAACATTTTGAAAGCCATTAATTGAGCTTTCTTTTGTTTCCACTCATTTACCTTTGTGTTGGCGATCATGCTCAAATGAAGGTTTTGATTTGTTAATATCAGGCACATAATGATAACATAATTTATTTTTGGTTGAAGATGGAAGTTGCAAATCATGAATGCAAACATGACTTCTCAAGAAAGAAATAGCATAATATTTTCTTTTTAAATCATCAATCTCCTCCATGGAAATGGCAGATCTATATCTATTTAGAACTTGGTAGAGATGTGAAGAAGTGTCATGCATTGTGGATAATAACATGCCTTGGAATATGTGAACATAGGTCTCTTCTTATGAAACAAAACCTTCTTTGAATAATTAACATTAGAGATTAATACAGTTTGGCAAGCATATTGTATAATCACACTAGAAACCAACAATGGAAGATTGAGAGTCTCAACTAAGAATTCCACCTTATAGATAACATTCATACTAGAAGCCAACAACTAAAGACCAAATTTCATAAATAAAGTTCATGTGTTATATATCATGCCTTTGAGAGGTCCACAAGTACCATGAGCCTTTTGAAATCCTTCTCCATCTAAATGCATCCATTCCAAGACCATTGGGAGGTGGGTATACAATATGAGCCAAGTATTAATTTCAAATGTTAATTATTGAAAGAAGGTATATAAATTATTCGAGCATCTTAATTCTCATACAGAGTTACATCTTAGTAAATTTCTCAATGTATGAGTTCCATATATTTGTAATTTTTTCTTAATATAAAAACATATTTTATTTCATTAAAATTAACCTATCTATTCCATGTTACAAGGATGCTCTTATTTTAAATTATAAGTATATAATTCAAAATTAATTCGTAATTTTCAAGATAGAGTACACACAATTTCTTTAGTTAAAATAAAATAATATTCTTATTTCCATGTGAGAGTTATGCAAAATGGTAGTTTGATGTCTCAAAAATATTTCTTTCATATATACTAAATTTTTATCATTACATTATGAGTGAATCATCTCAATTATATATTCAAGCACATCAAAAATTTATAGAGTGGAAAGAAAAATAATCACACATTTATCATATTTTTGTAAGGTGTTCAAAAAGACTAAAAGTTTCCCTAGAAAGACCTAATTAAGGAATAAAAAAAATGGAAAGTGTCTACCTCATTGTATGTTGACTTTTCCCATATAAAAAGATCATGGAAACGATAAATGAGTTGATATAAGAATTTTTAAGAATGAAGGCACAAAATTCATAACACTAATCCTAAAAGCAACAAGAAAGGCAATGAATAAAATCTTCCTAGTTATTTTGAAAGAAACTTTAAAAGGTTCTAAATCCCATTCACACCCCTTTCTAAATGAAGATAAAATAAATAAGTTACCAAATATTTCTTAGAGTTTAAGGTGGTGATTTTAATATGATTTGAGAATAAATAAGATAAATTAGATGAAATCAAGTTTTGTTGTAAAGGTGATGAATTTTGGGGGAATAAGATGAAAATAATTTTGAACCTAGTTGACTCATTAAATGGCAATAAGATAGATTTTAAAGGGGCTTTATTTAAAATATGTAATAGTTATATATGTACTAATACATTATATTCTCTATTAGATAGTTATTTCTTCCATAAACATTTCTTACAATCTTATAATTTATTAATAATAGTGATGTGTGCATCCCTAGACACTCTTTGATAACCACACTATTAATGTTTCTATTTTTACTAGAGGATACTCTAATTGAAAAGCATGTAAAGAGGAAGGGTTAGTTAACCTTGATATTAATGCAATGAAAGGTGGGATTATCTTGATGGTATCAAAGTTATCTTAAAGATATATTGAAGGTTTTTCTTCTATGCCTAAACACATTTAGTGAAATATAATGAATGTGTTATCCTAGAAAAATATGTATAGCATTAAGGTTAAAATTTAGACTTTAAGTTGAAAGAAAATGTCAAATATTTAGAATAAAAATGGGGGGGATGGAATACAAGCTTCAAGAATCTCCTTGTAATAATTAATTGCAATAATAAATGATTAAAACTAAACACGAATGCATATGTCACCAATAATTTTTAGATAAAAGGACTAAAATCAGAACCAAGATATCTTAGTTCAAGTATCAGGATAAAGGTATCAAATTCTTATTCAATGTAAATATAGCTGAGTTTGATAGATAAAAAGTTGTTCCCATTAATACTAGGGGAGAATTGTCTAATGAGATTAAGTTGACACTATTCAATTTTTAGAAGTTAGAACCCTAACATTTATATGAGGCTTGTGAAATAGAACCTTATTAGGAAGAGTAGGAGAGGATAAATGAACCCATAATAATTATACTTATACAAATAAAAATAATAATAATGTTTAACCGTTTCAAAATTTTAAATTTGTTTCACTATGGTGATCAATAGCTAATTTGTACAAGGAGGCCAAAATTTATAGGGAAATGAAGACTACATGAGAGGAGAATTTATTAACATAGTAGCTTGGTTGTAGTTGTTTCTTTAGCATTAACTATTTCCTCTTTTTTCTTTTGCTGTTGAATATTTTATTTGATCTCTTAAAACTTATCAATGGTTCTTGATCTTCATAATGATTATTTTCTTCTTTTTCAATTATTATCATCTTAGAAGGAATACCATTTGAATTTAGAGCAAGGAGAAATGTATTTTCTTCTAAAGTATTTAAAATATTATATTTATTTGATGGTTCCTTCTTAACCTCTTCCACTCCTTGGAAAAAATTATCCAACCACTTGAATCTCCTTATATTAATCAATTTACTTCTATGATTTATGTATGTGTTTTTAGTGATTTACTCTTTATCCTTTCAATTTATTCATTATATACTTTAATATAGTTATAACAAGTATATAATAGTTTTTCATAATTGGATATGCCTTAAGAAACTCTTTAAATGTGAAATTATTTGATGAGGGAAGATATAAATTAAGTTTATTCTTTCTTTTTTTTTTGATACGCAAGGTGGTGATTATATTGATAATATAGAAATTTACAAACATCTGTAAGCAGGAATTATAGGTTCGTCCAGGACACAAAATCGAACAAAAAATACCTAACCAGGAGAAACAACAAGATTTTCGCCATACAGTCCCATTGTGAGAAAAAAGCTTTGAAGCAAAGGGTTTATAATAGAGGCCGAGCCTCATCAAACAAAAAATAAATTACATACTGTTAATGCTTGAATCTACCAGAATAAAACAAGTTGCAACCCAAAAAAGAGACCAAGAGCAAACGTCAACCAGCACAAGACGTGATTCACATGAAGCCGATTAACTCTGCAAACCTAGTGAAACCATCTAACCACTCCAACCCTTCCTCCGGCACCATCTTCAGCTTTCGCTTTAGGAAATCCACTGCCACATCTGCAATCTTTCTGTGCCTTGATAATGCAGGCCCTTTAATGTCTAAGAGAAAGGGAAAAACTTTGACAGCTTCATCTGAATCCCATAGAAGAGCCAAGTCAGCAGGGCGCGGAATACCTTTACCTATAAAGGCCACCTTTAGTGTCATTTCAAGACCGCCAAGCAAATCATCCCGGAACAGGCGAACCATCATCTCCTTGGCCTCCGCCATCGGGGTGTCCAAGTCTAGAAGCACAGCAAGAAACCGAGAGGAGATATGTGCATTGTCTCTGGAAAATTCTATCCTTTCCAGGTATCCTTTGCCTAGGACCATTTTAACAGCAACAATTGACACCGGATCGTCCATGAGCAAAATGCGCTTTAACCTCTGATCCGTAACTTATCGAAAGGAAATCTGCCTCTTTGTGGCCACCAAAGAAACTGGTGTGTTGATGCCGAAACTTTCCAGACCTTCTGCCGAGATGTGGATGATGAATTTCGACTTTGACGTTCGAGCCATTTGCAAGTCTTTGACAGTTGTTCCTTGCAAAAAAATAGAAGACAATACCAAAATGTGAAACCCATGCTTTAGAAATGACATCATTAGTTCATTTAATACGCCTGAATGATGATCAGTCAGGCCTTCGCACACGAAACTGAATTATGGCGAAGCGAAATCGTCCTTGTCATGAATAAAGTTACGGCCTTCGTCCATCCAACTTAAAACCATTATCAATGCAATTGATGTGAGTATCCACTCGGCCCGTTAGCAAACAATTCTAGGAGGGCCATGCCCGACGTGTCACACTAACGGCGCAATGAGAACTGAGCCAAGCATGCCCCCAGTCCTTCTCCAGAAGTGCCGCAAATTTCAAGAGCTTCCGAAAAAACAAGCAAACAACTCCTTCCTTCGGCTAAATTTAGGAAATTGGAAGTGACAAAACCATGCCACAACCATTATCTTTGTGTCCATCCCATCCGCCACCTCATGTCCACTCTGGACACCGTGTGCCCAAGTGAGGGGTGAGGGGGAGCCTACCCTTCCACCCACTATTAAGGTTATTCTTTCTTACTTACCTCATCCTCATCCATATTTTTTGTCCATAAATATCTCAAATCAAATTGGATTTTGCAAAGAGGATAGCTATATTTTAAATATTCACTCTTAGTCAAAGTCATTTATTTCTTTGTACAAATTTAAAATTGATTTATGTAATTTAATTTTTAATAGTTTTAACATGGATATATGAAGAATAGTTTTAAATATATATATATATAGTAAAGTGGACATATTTTTTATATTTTCCTAATACTAGAAAATTTAATAATACCTTCATTCCTTCTAATCCTAATAGAACTATTTTATTATACATTTCATTCAAACAATCTAGTTTCTTTCCTCTAAATTTATTCTTGATTCATACATTTAGTTCACCACCATTTTTGGAGTAATGTCATAAGACTCAAAGGAAAATATGAAGAATTTTATCCAAGTTTCCATTGTATGCACCCTAAATTTTATATCATGAACCATTTGATATAATTTCTCAAATAAATTTATTAATGGCTTGATATAATGCCTCAAATAAATTTCCAATAGTGTTTTTGATATAATGCCTCAAATAAATTTCCAATAGTGTTTTGATATAATGCCTCAAATAAATTTATTAATGTTGTTTGATATAGGGTGCATACAATGGAAACACTATTTCTATCATACTCCATCAAAAATTACCATGGTATAATGCCTCAAATAAATTTGTTAATGAATTGTTTGATATAGGGTGCATACAATGGAAACACTATTTCTATCATACTCCATCAAAAATTACCATGAACTGTTTGATATAATGCCTCAAATAAATTGGAGGTACCTTGGTAGAAATGTATGGAAAATGTGGAAGCATAGACAGGGCATGTTAATTTTTTGACAGAGTAGAAATGTATCATAGAAATAGTGTATGTTGAAAAGGCTTTAGAAACTTTCAAACAAATGCAGTTTCAATTCAACAAATTTGAAAATTTTCACATTTAGGGTTTATAAATTTAACAAACTAATGCATTTTGAAGTCTATGAAATTCAAATTTGACAAACCTAGTGCTCGATATGCAAGTTGGGTTAATGAATTGTGGAGAGATGAAGTCAATTTTGTTGTCTGTCAGAGAGATGAAGTCGAGTTTGTTCACCATTTACAGATCACGTTCTCCGTTCGCTACACGCACAAAGTACAAGGAAAGCAAAAAAATTTAAAAAAATGATAGTGACAAGTTCATTTTTTTATGTTTTATTTGAGGGGGTTCAGTCGAACCCATGTCCACCGAACCCCTTAAAATATTAATTTTTTTGTTTATGTTTTGGGGGTTTGGTTGAACATGAAATGTGGTTCAACCGAACCATTGAGTTTGGGGAAAGGAAGAAAAATGAAATTTCCTTCCTCATAAAATTTGTAAACCACTATTGTGGTTTGACCCCAAGAGAGAGCATCAAATTCCTTAAGGAAATACATAGGGGCCAATTGAACAAAGCACCGATAGATGGGAAGGGCCTGGATAACAGACTTAAGGAGAGCAACTCTAGCAGCTGTAGACAACCACTGATGAGTCTAATGAGTTACCTTCTTTCTCAACTTATCAAGCAACGTCTACCAGGAGGACCTAGGCTAACGACCAGGGTATGTGCAGGAACATGATGGGCCAAAAAGTGGCAATATGATGGGTATGTCGATGACTTTTTTTACCCAAAATTGATGAAACGAAAAGGGTTTTTAAAGGAGATTCTTAACTTTCCACAAATATAAATTATGCTTTACTTTGAATTTAATAAGTAATTATTATTCATTTTTCTATTCAAATTACAACTAAAGTCCTAATTGATAGACTAATTGAAAAATATCTATAACTTTCAAGCGATATCACATTTTTGAATCAAAACATCATACCATTCTATGATTCACATACTAGCAGAGTTAAAAGAAAAGAAATTTGAATTTCATGGTTTGACCAAGTTAAAAGATTAATTGATTATGAGTTTTATATTTTTTAAAAATTTGTAATAAAAATTCATAATTAATTATTTACTTGGAAAAATTACAAAAATATGCATCACATTGGGTTTGAGTCCTTTAATTATATCTAAAATATTATTATTTTAATGTAGTTGGGGTGGTGAGACTGGAGACGCCTACTTCCTTATTTTTCCACAGAAATTTAGAATCTTATTACATTGAAATTTTAAATTTTCACCAAATAGATTTTTTTTAGAAAACCTGATAGTTTAGAAACTACATTCAATTTGCTATAGATTTTGTTCTTACATATTTTTAAAATAATATAGATAACTTATTCAATTTTTTTGTCAAGTTGCCTAACTCTAATTTTTCTAATTTTTTTGCCACTTAAGGGCCTGTTTTTTCCATGATGATCCTGCACATACCCACCAACAACAAGAGGAATCCCCAAATAGACAAAGGGTAGAGACCCAAATTGAAACCGAAGAATAGTTGCAATCCTTCGCTGGATAGCCTGAGGAGTATTAAAAAAGAAAATAGAAGACTTCTGCTCATAGACTTTTTGGCCCAAAGTAGCAAGGTAGATATCCAAAGCTTGCCTAAAAGATTTAGCTTCATGAATACAAGCCAACCCCATAAAAGAGGTGTCATCCACAAACTGGAGATGAGAAAGTGTTGGCAGACCCAACCCCCACTGCCAACCATGAATCAATCCTTGAGAAATCCAAAATTTAACAAAGCAGCCTAGCCCCTCTGCCATAATAATAAATAGATAGGGAGAGAGCGGATCCCCTTGACGAAGGCCCCTGGTTGCCCCAAATAGATTTGAAGGTTCCCCATTCACAATAATCAAAAATGAGGAAGAAGTCACACAACTCATAGTCTAGCTCACCCACTGAAAAGAAAACCCAAAGACCAACAAAATCTTTTGAAGAAAACTCCATTTAACTTTGTCATATGCTTTAACCATATGGAGCTTAATTAAAATAGACCTATCCTTAGAGGCCACCATGGAATGAATGGCCTCAGAGGCAACCACCACCCCATCCAAAATTTGACGACCTGCCACAAAGCCTCCTTGATCCTCTGAAATGACAACAGGAAAACAAGATTTAAGCCGCTCTGCAATCAACTTCGTAATAATATTGTACACCACATTACAGAGCGCAATAGGTCTAAAGAATTCAATCCTATTAGCACCCTCCTTCTTAGGAATGAGAACTAGAAAACTAGCATTCAGGGCATGTAGCATCTATTTATTATGAAGAGACTCACAAACAACCTCCAACAAATCCAGCTTCACAATGTCCCATAACTCCTAGAAATATTCAACTAGAAACCCATCAGGGCCAGAAGCCTTCCCCTTATTCATCCCAAACACAACCTCCTCCACTTCAGACAAAGTAATTAGACAAATAAGAGAAGAATTCATCACATTAGAGCAAGCTAGAACCATATTCTCCTCAGTCATGACAAGAAGTGAATCCTCAGTAAACAGAGCAGAGAAGAAATGGCGAGCTTCTCTGGACAAAGCCTATTGCAAGGATATAGCTAATCCTTCAGAATTAACAAGAGAAGAGATATAACACTTATTCTGATGGGCCTACACAAAATGATGAAAGAAAGTAGTATTCTTGTCCCCCTCCTAAAGCCAATCAATCCTAGCCTTTTGTTTCTAGAAAATCTCTTCACAAAGCTCCCATTCCTCCACCAATTTTAGGACCTAGGACTCAGCATGCCCAAGAGCCTCTAAAAATCCTAGATCCTTAATCTGGCAAGTAATAACAGTAAGATGCTCCTGTGCTTCCCTTTTCTTGGTCCAAAAATTGTCAAAACCCCACCTATTCCATCGCTTAAGATGATACTTAACACATTGCAACTTCTTAACAAAAGAATACATAGCAATACCATACGCAGGGGCTCCATCTTGCCACCACTGTGCAACAAGATTATACAAGGAAGAATCACGAAGCCACATAAGTTAAAATTTGAAAGGAGGATTCTTTGGAGTAGGAAAAGAAGAAGTTGAAAAATTAATTGGCCAATGATCAGAGCCGCACCAATCCAGAATCCCAGAGCAAGTGACCAAACTACCCCCAACCCAAAAACTAGAAACAAGAAACTAATCAAGCCACTTAGAAATTGCTTCAGGCCCACTCTGCCGATTATTCCAAGTAAAAATAGCATTAGAGGGTTTAACATCAACAAGAGCAAGAGAATCCACATTATCCCAAAACAAGTCTAAAGTAGGACCTAGTCTCAGCAACCTCCCTCTTTTCTCTCCTCAAGACTCAAGATAGAATTGAAATCACTAGCTAAGATCCAAGGCAAATAAGGTGTACAGGACCTAACATATCTAATATGGTCCCAAAGCTGGCTTTTACCACGGATGTCTCAATTAGAGCATAGACATTACTAATCAAAATAGTCTCACCAGAGTCCAAAACCAAAGCCACCACTGAAATAGAGGAATGGCTAGAAATCCACCAGTGAGGAACAACCTTATGAGGATCCCAGAAAAGTGCCAAGCCTCCAGAACTTCCCCTAGAAAAAATACACTGACACTGACCAGAAAACCAAATACGAGGAGCATATTGAAGCATGGAGTCCACCTGCAACTTAGTCTCTTGAACATAAAAGATATATGGAGAATGAACCCCAATCAAATCCTGAATAACTTTTTGATAGGAGGTGCTATTCAACCCCCTTGCATTCCGTGAAAGAATAATCATGAGGAAGGTTGAGTGAAGTGGGCATCAATGGTCTTAACATACCCGGATTCCACCATCAAATCCCCAATAGCTTTAATCTTGTCCACATCCTTTTTATGACTGGCTTTAGAGGAGTGCTCAAAATGCCCCTTCTTGAGAGGGTGTTTCAGTACCCCTAGATAAGAGGTTGACCCCCTACCTTCACCTGAAGACAAAGCCTCCTTAGCTAAATCTGCTAAAATAATATCATCTTGTAAACCAACAGAAGAATCTAGAGGCCTAGAACTCCCCTGCTCCAAAGGCAAAGAAGTATCCTTAACAACAATTTCCTACTCTAGCCCTAGATCCATACCAGTAGCCCCAGATGAAATCTCAATAGGAATCCTCTCCTCCAAGGCCTGATTATCCAAAACCTCAAAATGATTGAACCCTTGATCACTCTGGCTATCCTTATAGGCCTGCTTCTAACCCCTCCCCTTAGCTTTCAGCTTAATAGGAGTGAAGCCATCCTTATCAAGCCTCCCCTCCACAAGCACCTTGGGTTATCTCCCTTCTCCATCGAAGGCTCAGATGAAGGAGAAAAGCCGACTCACTTTGGATGCTTTCGAGAACATTGGCGAGAAGGTGTCCATACTCTGACAAAAATGACATGAAAAGGGAGAGACTCATAATCTGTTGCTAAATCCATGGTAGGAATATTACAAATTTCAAAGAATCTATGAGTTATTTGGTCAATTTCAACACAAATGTGAGCAAAAGAAAATAGCTTTTTAACCAAAGTAGTTTGAGCAATGGCAACAGGCTTCCCCAACAATGCAAAAATCTATTACAAAATATCTTCTCTCCAAAATTCCAAAGGTAGCCATGGCAAGCGGACCCACATAGGAACCCGAGAAGGAAGATCCTCTATAGCATTGAATCCTCCATGCCAGGGTTTCATGAACAATCCCACCTTCAATTGTAAAAATACAGGCCTCCCTCAAAAACATGATTATGATCCGAAATGCACGAGAAATCAACCAAGAAATAGCCATTCCCAACCACTAGAATATCAAAATCACCCTCAACCTGCCAGGTATGATGCATCTAGGACTCCAAAGCCGAGAGGGGAGCACGAATACCCAAAAACATACAAATCAAAACATGTTGAGTTCAATAAGAGAAGTCCTTGTGCACTAATTCTAGAGAGATAACCAAAACTAGATGAGCTTGAATGTGCGGAAAATAGCCATTCACATTTTTAAGTTTGGAGCTCTCACCCACATAAGAGGTATCCTTCATCTATACATGCACATCCACAGACATACTTGGAGATAGCTTCGCACCTGCAATCACCAAGCTCTTGGAAACCCCAACCATATCACTACACTCGGCACCCACCACAGCCGAACAATGAAAACCCCACACCAACCTACTCACCCCTCATGCCAACCCCAAACCCCAATCCCCACACCCCACTCATCCCACCACTGATCCTGCTTGCCAGACCCTACACCCAATGATCCCACCACCAACACCAAAGTCCAAAAAAAATATACCCGCACCTTTCCACCACACACCCCTAAAGTACCCATCCAACAAACACAGAACAGAGAAGATGGAGGGCCCACAACCTAGAACAGGTCGTAGGAACCTTGCACAAACCTATGCCAACCAACCAGACATTGCCCACTCCCCATTCCACTATCAAAATTCCTATTTTTACTTTCCAAAATGACACTATTTACTTTAAATTTATTCTTGAAGAATTATTTTATTTTTTCACAACAATACAATAAATCATAAAAAAAATCAAAAGCAAATATTAATATAATTTTTACTTCATGGGTTATTTTATTTTTGTACATGAATATCAATTTTTTATTTTTATTTAAATAATTTTTTTGATTAGGTAAAAAGATTCAAAATTTGGGACCTTTTATCTAAACAATGTTGATATTTATATTTATATTTTATTTTTGTGGGATGATTTTTTTTTCAAATATATGTTAGTTGTGTTTTAGATTTTATTAAATTTAAAGTTAAAGTCTCTATAAATATTAAAGTGGTTTTTATCGAAAAAATTAAGAATAAAACTACATTTAAATTAAAGTCCTTTGATTTTAATGAATTTTAAGTACAAATGAAGAGGTGATTTATAAAACTTAAATAAAAATAAAAATTTATGTATCGATGTATTTATGTAATAAATAAATTTATATAGTTGACAATAAAATAATTCATTATATTGTTTATAAATATATATTTAAAATATCCTAATTTTATCTTTATGTAAAAGATCATCTTTCCTATAAAATTGTAAAAACTAATGATTATAAATTATCATAATCATAACTTTCTAATTTAAATTATTTGATTTTAATATTTTAATATTTATTTTAGTTGTACTAAAAAATGTCTTAAACCTCCAACGCGTTTTTCACATTAATTCTTCCTCCTCCAAGTACATATTTAAATAGTTTTAACTATTTATTAGCCCATGAGGTATATTCTCCTATTATTTAAATAATTATTAATTATTAATTAAATAAGACTTAATTATTTAATTAATTCATTATATCATTATTCCTCCTTGATAAATTAAATAACCAATTTTGTTTCTACTATAATTAAATAATAACTATTAATTATTTAATTATTCATTAGTTTTTTCGTCTATAATTAAATAAATTTTATTTATTTAAATATTTTCCACCTTTCCCTCCACTTTAAATAATTATTTTAATTATGTAATATTGTGTTATTTTCTTTCATTTTTAATTAAATTGTTATTTTAATTAAAATTCCACCTTTTCCATTTCTTCTATAATTAAATAATCATTTTTATTTAATCATTCACTTTCCCTCCTAAATTAAATAATTTTATAATTATTTAATTTTCTCCAACAACCTCTTTTTTTGTGGCAACCTCATTATCTGTAGAAAAACCTCATTATCTTTTCCAATCTTAGCCATAAATGTTTCTTTTCTTTGCCCTATTTTATCCCTAACCCTATTTCATTCTACATCTTTCAATCTTAGTCATTGATTGACATGTCGGATTGGCTTTTAATCCTAACCCTTCATGTTCCAATTTGGTTTTCTATAAAAGAGACATATCATTGTCATTTCACATCAACATCTTTTATGCTACTATTATGCTGCTCGAGTCATGACCATATTCAAGTCTTCAACAACTCAACACAATACATTCAAACCTTTCAGGTTTGCATGTATTTGATTTATTTTGAGGTTTGCATGTGGTTTGGTTTGATTTAAATTATGTTTTATGCATATTTTTATTGTATCCATTTTACATGCACATTTTGGTGAACACAGACCCTTCCTTAGCACTTGTTTTGTGAGTCTTTATGAATTTGATTTTGTAGGTGAAGGATTTTTTTTTTAAAGAAGGATTGGACATCAAGTTGTTATAAGAGCCCCAAATAAAAAAAAATAGCCCAGCATTGGATCAGGTAGGCTGATCTAGACAACTTTTGACATATAATTTGACATATTTTGCTTGAAGGAAATTTTTTAATTTTTTTTAACCTTCCTTTTACTTGAGATATATACATAATGAATATATTTTAAAAAAAAAATTGGTGCAAATTTATATACATAGATATGAGGTTGTTTGTTTTTTCATACAAAAATATACACATAATATATATTATAGAGATTTATTCCTGCAATTAATTTTTTTTTGTAAAAAATTAAAATATATCCTCATATGTGTTTGATGCTTGAGGCATTTTGTGTTAGTTTTTATTTTCTTTTTTAATTTTTTTTTTAGAGAATTGAAATAACAACAATTCAAAAAAAAATTCAAAAATCCTTCAAAAAATTATTTTATTTTTAACTTTTATTTGAAGACATCATTGTTTCAAATTTTAATAATCTTTATAACCATGTGCATGAGTAGAATATTTTTTTAAACTTTAATCTTTAGATTAAATATTTTTATATTTTATTTACTGAGTATATTTCATTGTTGTATATATTTTGTTATAAAATATTTTGAAAATATTTTATGTGTCTATGTTTTTAGTCACATAGGTCTTGTATATGATTTTATGGATGCATCTTTTGTTTTAAATTTCATAACTTTTCATTCCATCTTTTAATTTTTTAAGATTTTGGTTAAAAAATTTAATTGTTGTTTTAAATTTTTGCAACTTGGTTTCAATTTTTAATTCTTTTTATTTTCTTTTTATTTATTATTTTATTGTTATAATATTAAAATTAAAGTTTTAGTGAAAATTTATTTGTTTTATTTTCTAGTTCTTTAATCTTTGTTCACATTGGTGACCAGGGGCTTCATTAATAAACATCCAACACCCTCACATTTAGTCATGTGGAGGGTTGAGACTTGGCACTTTGGGGTTTAAACATTAGCCCCCCTCTTTCTTTGCACACCCTTAAAGAGGTAGTTGTACAAAAATGGATGATTTTCACTATTGGAAAGTTGGTTTAGAGCTCTTCATTGTGGTGCAAATATATTTTCCATATGTTACTCCAAAATTCAAGTGCACTCAATCAAATTCACCCCTTCTTTTCAACTTTAAATTCTCATATCTTTGTTATAAGAAATCATTTTTTTGATTTTTTTTTAAAACTTATCAAAAAATCATAAGGAAGCCATTTTTTCAATCATTTTTATTTGTACATCTTTGTTTGGCATGTTTTACACAAAATTGAAATTGAACTTAAAATTAACCATTCACATTTGGATTTGGGTTTAAAAATAACACATTCACTTATGTATGCTTTCCTCTTGCACCTTAGTGTGATCTTGAGGATCAAAAATAAGTTATCTTGCTTTTTATTTTTAGGAGGCCTTCCTAGAGAAGTGATCACTCTAGGGGATGACCTCAACTACCATGTTCGGGTGGAGTATAAAGAGTTGGGGGTGAATCTAAAGACATGCCTCTTGGAAGTAGAACGTTGTCAATCTTGACTAAGCCCTAAAAAACTTTATACCTTTGCGAAGTGAAGGTGGAGAGTGGGTTACCCTTTCCTCCTAGCTATTTGGAAGTATTCTCTTTCATCTATGGATTATGCCTCACATACCCTTGTGGTATATAGAGGATACCCTTGCTTGAGCTTGTAAAGCCTAGTTGAGACTTTTGGCCATATTCAACTTGACTAAGGCTTGTTAATGTGTCTTATGTGCTTGAATTTTTAGATCACCTTCCCCACTTGAAACCACAAGAGGACCCTTATCCAAATTGAGCCTTAAGACTTTGTATTTTTGTATCATTTTTTTTTTTGCATTTTCATTTACATTCATAATCATAAAATCCAAAAAAATTAGAAAAATCAAAAACCAAAAAAATTAAAAAATTAAAAAAATTAAAAAAACCAAAAACATTAAAAACATTTCAAAACAAAAAAATATAGGTGTCCTCAAAGTGAATCTATCCACATCATATCCAAATCAAACTTCTCATCCCCATTCACCATCCTAATCATCCTATCCTAGTCATCCAAGTCAAATCAATAATCCCATCCTAGTCATCATAACCATCCCTTAGCTCATCCTAATCACCTCACCCTAACCAATCCTTTCCATATTAATCATTCCTCCTCATCCTAATCATCTCATTTTATCATAATAATCCCTTCTCACCTTAATTCCTCTTAATCATTTTAATCACCTCCATAATCATTCAAACCTTTCACAATCATCCTAATTTTCCCTTTTAATTCTTCATCTTAATCATTCCATCTTGATCTCTCTAATCTTTCTAATCATCCATTTTATCCTAATCATACTCAATCATCTAATCTAAATCATCCCAAGTATCTCAATCATCCACATGCATTCTTAAGCCATCACTTAAGACCCTAATCTTCATTAATTTGTTTAATATAGTTTCAAATAATTATCATAACCACTCTCCATAATCCACATCAAAATATTTATTTCCTAATGCATTATCATCCTAAACACCATCCAAGCCACCATTGAAACTTATACCAAAGTCATGTCACCTTCCATGTCATCTTTTCTTCCATTGACAAGGGAAACCAAAATTTCCTCCATGTCCAACCAAAACCCATCCATAACCATATCCTATACACTTCACATCCTAGTCAACCCATCGTCAAGCCAAAAATCACCGTCAAAGGAGCCCCCCAAATATCACTATCAAAGTACTACCAAAATTTATTCTCAAAGGAGCACCAAAAATCACCCTCAAAGGAATATAAGAACCCATGCAAAATCCTATTTAACAAGATACTATTCCTAGCCTTCTAGTTCCACCCACTTCCACCTCATCCATCCCATGTGTATCCACCTCATCCATTTCATGTTTTTCCACCTTCATAACACCTGCACAAAGTCAACCATGTTACTCACTTGACTTCATTGATCCAAAGCATGACATCATAGATCCACACTTATGCCAAGATCAAATTACTCCTTGTGATCCCATTCCATCTCATGATCCTATTATTAAGTCCATCCAATAAATCCTTCTAGACAACTATGTAATCCAAGATAAACCTATCTTTGATCAAGATCCTACCATTGATTAAGAAATCCAAAATGATCCCCTTTCATATCAAGATAAAGGCATCCCTTCCATACCACCTCATGAGCCAAGCCTCTCAAATCCATGCCATAATCCTAGTCCATCAACTCTACTGTATGATCCTATACCATCTCATAATATTACCATATCCAACCCATTTAATGATCATAGCATATCCATGGTCTCATATCATGATCCCATAATACCACCTCCATGGTATGACCCTAGTCCATCACAAGAACAAAGCTTTCCATCCATCACCCCATATAATGATACCCCTTCCTCTAAGTCAAGATCAAAAGAATCCCTTCATCTCCATTTCATGATCCCCTTCCATGACATAACCAAGAGAAAACTATGCCATCCACCCCATCCCAAGATCCAACCTTAATTCAAGATCAAAGAATCCCTTCATCTTCATGTCATGATCCTAATCTCCACAAGATCCCATCACCCACATTCAAGATACCCATGAACACCCTACTTATCAATTGGGTTCCTCGACTTCCATCCAAGCTGGTCTACTCCAAGAATCTATCATTCCTTCCATACTATACCCTCCTCAAAATTGACTCACATCTTGTTTTCAAAACAACAAGTATCCCATTGGAAAAAAACTATTTGTGAACAAAGGAATTATCAATACAAAGGGTTAGGCCTACATGAGTAAGGCATATATTACAACCCATCCATATCCAAGAAAATACTAATTATCATGGCCTTGGCTACAAGTCTCTATAATTTGGCATTCCTTCCCCCCATCCTAAATAAAAAATCCCTCCACTTAAATCCAAACATACACATTCCCCATCCTAAAAATCTATCTTGGGCCCTTACATTCCTAATTTGAGACCTTCATCCCTTCCATCCATTTTGGATCCATATGTCCCAAAAAAAAGTCCTTCATCCTCTCCATCCATCTTGGGTCCTTACATTCCACCACCTATCACTCCTACTCTAAAATCCGATTATCCTCTTTATCCATCATCTCATATCCCTAATTAAGATCAACAAAGGCACACACCCTTGAACCTTTTCCAACATACCTACACCAACCCATCCATAATACATCCACATCATTCATATCCATCCACCAATACCATTTCTCTTTGAAGCAATTTGGATACCAAATTTCAAATCCATAAAGCCCAAAATCCACAAGAATCAAAGGGTCAACATGTCCCATAAAAAAGATACACAACGACAAAGAAAAATATGATCCAAAATCAAAAATTGAATTCCTAAAGGCCACAAAGGTCCATAAAGAAAAATTCAAAGTAAAAAACCATGTCAATTCCAAAAATACTCATAAAATCAATGCATCCCAAAGAAAAATCAAAATTTGCATCCAAACTTGCTTATCCAAAAGCTTCATAAAATCCTAAGTCCTTCACCCCATCTAATAATCCTCTATCACATCCATCCATCTTGGGTCCTTATATCCCAAAATCCACATCCACTCCTCCATCTAAATCTCCAAATTCAAAAGCCACTTCTCTATCATAACTCCACAACCCTTCATTGTGTGTGCCAATGTCAATGTTGCGAACATTTCCAACCACTCATCTACAAGTCTTTCATAAACCCATCCTTTATCCAACATCCATCATCCATCCATCCATCCATTTTATCCAATCCTTTACATAAATCGATATCCCTCACCATCTTCCCATCCATTTCATTCCGCTTACCATCATTCTACAAATGTTTATGAGCATACATCCAATTGTCCATGGTCTAATGGAGTGCATCTTCAAGGGATACATCCATGGAATTAGATTCTTGAGTCCTCCCTTCATCTCTCTATCATGCATCTATCTGAATCCACTTATCCATATCCTTATACTTCTCCATCCATCCTATTCTCAAAATATTCAGAAAAAGAGAAAAGAGAAAAAAAAATCAAAAATAGAAAAGTAAACCACTTCTTGTGCCACCTTTAATAGGTACCATGATGAAAACTTGGAAAATAGGTGTCATTTGTAATCCATTATCCTCTTGCACTCTATACATGGGGGAAAATTTCATCCAGGATATCCTACCTACCACACCCCCCTTTATCCCTCACTTCCTATCCATTATCCTACTTACATTCATCCTCCATTTTTCCTTCTTTGATCTTGACAAGGCTAAGGATCTTCATATACATCATGCATTATATCCTTCCATCCTTCTTATCCTATCCATATCTCTCATCCTATCTAAATCCATCTTCCCTTCCCATATTTGGTCTTGTGAGGATCCTAGGGGTAAAATATCCATGCATCCATATCATATCCTCTTGATCTTGATCATCATATCCATATCCTCCATCACACATGTCCCTTATCATATCTCCATCCTCCCATCCCATCCAAGTCACCCTCTCTTTTCACCCTTGATGAGTTTTTTCCATCAACTTTTAAACCACACTTCATGATCTCTTATTATCTTTTTTGATCTTAATTATAGATCTAAGAAATTAATATAAAAAAACACTCACTTCAAAATCAGTGATCAATAATATTAGTAAACCAAATTTTTACATGTTAAACTAAGGTAATGAAAGATATTGAATTATATGATATGATATTTTGTATACCCACTTGGGGAATTTCTCACATACCCTTTTGGGAGGTTGGCCATTAAAGATGAGTTGCAACTTTCACTCTCCAAAAAATATTTAAGAGTTTGAAGCAGGATTTGTCACCTGCATCAAGCAGACAAACATGATAAAAGGAGGATAAAGAAGTAGAAATGAAGTTAAAGAAATTTTGAAACAATACCCCTTAAAGTTAGCTTTGTTAACTTAGGAATTAGGGCTCTCAGCCTTACATACAGTAAGTTCAATTTCCTCTCTATTCATCATTTGAGAATACACTGCTTGATAATCCTTTTGTATAGAGAAGATTTTAAGCTTCCTCTCTAGAAGGCTCCTATAATCATATTCTTCATTCTTGTTGATATGGTGGTCTTGATGAAAGGGAAGAGTGTCCACATAGAGGAAATTTATAGCATGAATCCCTAGCTATGCATTTGAGTTAGTGGGCTTCAATAACAGAGAGTCATGAGATTTGTTATATACAAAATTGGTGTACTTTTCATAGTGAATTGACCAGCCACATGTTTTATTTGAAAATATGCTCCTTCTTGATAATTCTTATTTTATGTTTTTAGGTTGCCTTTTTGGACTGAGGGAAAGAAGCTTTTTATAAAATATTATTTAAGTTGGACTTACTTCATTTCAAAGTAATGAGTTTATTAGTGTAAATTACTGAACGCTACCAAATAAAACTCAAATTTTTAACAAACTATGAATTTAATAAGGGTTATCAAGTAATTACTCAATATCTCTTTTCCCATTTTAATTGTCATTAAGTGTAAATTTAAATTGTATATAAAAGTAATACTTTCGTTTAACTACTTAAATGCTTTAAAAAATATGTTATGATAATATTGCTTTTATAGTTTTACTAATGTATGCATGTAAAATTGATATAATGGAAATAATGGATGTTGGAAAGTGGATGGGTATGAGTAGATAAAAATCATGTATCCATTACCCTCTTGTACTCTACACTTGGAGGAAATTTTAATCCATGCTATCCTACCTACCACACCCCCCTTTATCACTCACTTCCTATCTATTTCCTATTTACATTCATCTTTCCTTTTCCCTCCTTTAATCTTGAAAAGGCTAAGGATCTTCATATACATCATACATTATATCCTTCCATCCTTCTTATCCTATCCATATCATTCATTCCATATCTCTCATCCTATTCAAATCCATCTTCCCTTCCCATATTTGGTCTTGATGAGGAGCCTAGGGGTCAAATATCCATGCATCCATATCCTATCCACTTGATCTTGATCATCCTATCTATATCCTCCATCATACATCCCTTATCATATCTCCATCCTCCCATCCTATCCAAGTCACCCTCAATTTTCACCCTTGATCTTGAGAATGCTAGGGGTGAAATATCCATGCATGCTTTTAACACTACAATCCTTACTTCCTCTACCATTCACGTCCCTTGTGCACTATCTTTTTGTATCATACATCATTTGTCATCTTCCATCCTTGATTGCACTACCTCTAGTGTGGGGCATCTTAGTCCTTTGAAACTAGTCCTTGGAGCTCCATCTTCCTATCCCCCATCCACCATCATCCTATATCCCATCACCATCCATTATCCAAAGTCCTCTCCCTTATCCATAGAATTCCTCCATCCACCTTTCATGGAACTAGACACTTGAGTCCCTCTTATCCATATTCCCTTTCTCCTATCCAAAAATTCAAAAAGTCAAAAAGTCAAATAAAAATTCAAAAAGAAAAAAAAAAGAGTAAAGAGAAATCCCTTTGTCCAATGGTGAAAACTTGGTAAATAGGCACCCTGGATAAGTACCATGATGAAAACTTGGCAAACAGGCGTCATGTGTAGGTTGATCTTCTATGTCACTTACACTTGGGGGCACAATGTCTCATCTATCCGACCTATCATTTTCATGTCATATCATTTCCATCCTCCCTACCATCTTAGCAATCATACCTACCTATCGTATTGGGTCTACTTATCCATCCTTCTCCTTTTGATCTTGATGAATATATAGGGTAAAAATGTTGAAACATGTTTTGGGTATCTCATCCTTTCTAAACCAATCATATCATTATCTATTGTCATAAGCTTTGTCATGAAAAATCCTAAGTCTTGTACCTAGAATGGGGCACACCATTCCTATGCGACATAATCTTTGGAGATCACATCCTTTCTTTTTTATACATTCATTCCATACATCCATCTATTAGGAGCCTTTTATCTCTTATCCTATCATCCACCCTTGCACCTAGACTTGGTTTTCCCCTTGTCATTGGTATCTAGGATAAAGACTACCCAAATTTATGTCCATTGAAACCTCAAAACATTTCAAAAATCCAAAAAAATCAAATATTGTCAAAAATTCAAAAAAATCCAAAAAATGTCAAAAATCTCCAAAAAAATCATAAAAATCAAAAATCCAAAAAAAAATCAAAATATCTTAAAAACACAAAAACATCCAAATAACTTTCAAAAATCCAAAAACATAGTCAATTTTTGTCATGTCAATCAAATAATTCAAGACATACTCAGTCATTTAAAACATTGACATTTAAATCATGAACCAACAGACAACATAGTCCAATTAGTCATCCAGTCAAAATCAGTTAAATTTCCAAAACAATGTCAAATCAGTCTTCAAATTATCAATTAGTCATTCCTATAATCAAATCGATTCAATCTAAATCAATCCAATCACATCAATTCTTCTATCAATTCACCACATCCTGTCATCCATTTCAAATCATCTTCAATAATTCCAAGCAATAATCCAAATGCAAGTCAATCCTTAGTCCATACCAATCAAGTCAATCAATCTTGCCAAAATATCCAATCACATCCTTTGGTCTTGATCCTAATCTTGTTGTAAACCCAATCAATCAAATTCAATCAGTCAAATAGTCAGTCATCCTTGTGTTGATCTAGGGATATGTCCTTCCCTGCAATGACAACACTATCAGACATCATCATCAATCAATCAATTACTCATCGGTTTGCAACTTGATAGGGGAAATACCTTTTTTATTTTTGTATCATTTGTGCATGCTTGCTTGTTTGCTTGTGTGTGTTATCATTTTTATCTTGCATTTGCATCAAGTCTGACTTATTCCTACTAATATTCATATCTTGTATCTAGACAAGGTTGTATTATGTTGGGGCACGAGACACATCATCACCTTGGTCCTTATACCTTGGTGCATCATGTCTAGTGTTACATCAAACATCATTGTTGCTCACTTTCTTGTAGCATAATGTATCATTCATCTCCATCTACTCCGTATCTTACATCATTCATCTTGTCCCTCCTTATCATTTCATTTTGAGAGCATACCCATGTTCTTTCAACCCGCCTATCCTCTCAAGGGGACATCATCATCCCATTCTTATTTTATCATCATCCTATATTTCTATCATCATCCATTTTCCTCTATACATACCTTAGCGTCTTTGAAATGATGTTACTGTTGATGGAAATTTTGGCACCATAACAATGCAAACAAAATATTGCTACTCTGCTTCTCCTAAAAGAGAAAGGCAACACATGGATGCCTTAGCTCCCAAGGTCTTTTTAGTTGGGTCTCAACTGTGCTGATGTTACTCAGTGGTCAATGCAACAGTAATATTCAACGGGCCTGCTGGTGTTGAGCTTCTAGATTGTTTTAAGATCAAGAATGAAATAAAACCTACTCTAACAAGGGTTTTTAAAGAAATATAAAAAGATAAGTCAGAGTTTTTGAAACAGAAAAACAACAATAGTTCATCCAACCTTAACCAGACTTGTTAACTTCAACGAATTTTAAACTAAAACTGTAGAACAAGATAAGCTTGTGATTGACACAAAACCTCTTTCATTCACAATGCTAATTCGTATAACAGATTTTAATTACCATTTAAATAAAACATAAAACAATATTTCATTCCTTGAAGACTTCACAAATTGAAATGATCAAATTAAGACAAATATCATTTAGGAACACAATAAGAAGTGGATTAAACTCTAATTGTTTCTACTGTTATTAAAATAGATAAACAATATTTACAAAGTTGGCACAATCACCAATGTACAGAGAATCTGAAGCTCTAGATTATTTCCAACTACACTAAGAGAACTTAGAGAATACATTACAGCCTGCACTAAAATATTACTGCTAACCAAGAAGACAAAGAGAAGCTCTTATTACTCATAATCAAGATGCAACTCTCTCCTTCTGCTAGCTAACTAATTCCTAACAGTCCTAACTTTCTTTTAAATCCTTCTAACAAAGCTCTGTTTTCCTTCCAAAAGTTTTAACCTTTACCAAGAGGCAAGCATGCCTTATATACAGGATGTATCAACTTGAATGTGCTATCCCTTGCACTAGGGTTTTACAAAATATCTGCTTCACTACATGAGGGTCAGCCCTCCGATCTTTTGAGGAAAGTCGATTGTGCATTCAATGTGAATCATTGTTGTCTATGTTGATGAAGGGTTTCTGGAAAAGATTTGTAGATCTTTTATTGTTGCAGTATTTACTACAAGCCTCCATGTCCATCCTTAAACTCCTTCTCAGGGTCGCCTTGAATGCACTAGGATATCCCGCCATTAATACCAACTGCCTCTATCATTAGTGGTCGTCACAGCTATCCTTCTGAGTCATGGCTTTCTTCATTGAAGTGGCCTTCTACACGCTCTGGGATTTTTTGCACGTTAACCACCTATTGGAAGCACCATCAAACCTCCTTACTAATCTGAAACATCACCTAAGCCAATCAATCACCACCTGTTCCCAGAAGAAATCCACCCAGTCACACTCTATTAGTCTTTCTTTCACAGGAGCAGTCAATCAGTCAAAGGCTCATCTTAGCTCTCTCTAATTGGATGATCACATGCCACGCAGGATTCTTTGGCAATCAAATATGGTCTGAACGGTATCGCATGTCAGTGAGACACCGATGGTGTCTCACCCGATGCAATATTACCACTATGCAATTATCAACATGACACAAGATAGTCGGTAAAACACTTCAAAAAGCTACAGAAGTTATACCAAGCTCCCAAAACCTATTGGAAAGACTGCATGCTCTCAGCAAGACATCTCGGTGAACCTTAGGATTCCATGGAGATCATCATTTTCATGTAGGGGAGACTATCTCTCATTGCTGTGACCTCATAGTGAAGTCTCCTCACTCATATGGAGTCTCCCTGATTTCCTCGTGTTCTCACCGATCTCGCTCCCTTATGTTTCGGTGTGACCAAGTCCCTTCACCAAGACATCTCCGCGAGCTCCTTTTCCTTTTAGCAAACTCGTTCATTCTCCCTAGAGGCACGTCCTATCGGTGAGACATAAAGATCTCACCAAGACCTTGTGGCGATGGAATCCCCTTTTACCGATGCCTGTTATTTCATGTTGGCAAGAGTTCTAGCAAACTCCTTTTCATTCTCGCCGAGCCCACTTTGCATTAGGAAGATCCTATCGGGTTGGCAGGACATCATGCTGAGCTTTTGTTTTCTATCATCGAGCTCATTCTACATTGGCGAGAGTTACGGTGATGCTAGACTCCTTGGGTGAGCCTTGTTTTCTGTTAGGGAGACCTCATGGTTTCGGGGAGACCTTACCCTAAAGTTTCTTCTCTTACTGAGCCTTCCCTTGTTATCAGCAAGACTCCTTTCCTTCGCTAAGACCCTATGGCAAAAACATGACCTTCGGTCATGGCGAATGCCCTTCGAGCTCATCTTCTTTTCGGTGAGACATCACACCGAGCCAACCATCCTCCGGTGACTTTGTTTCATTTTGGCCAAACCCTTCGGGGTCACCGAGACTTCTTAGCGAGCTCCAACAACTACGTCGATGCCTCTTTATTTCAATAAGACTTCCTTCGATCAGCAAGAGCTATGGTGACATCCATTTGTTCTCCTCGAGCTCTTTTGTTTCAGTGAAACCTTTCACCTGCGGCGAAACCTTTCGCTGATCTCCTTCACTCTCGTTGGGCTTCCTCCATGTTGTTGAGACATTCTTCGGTCGGTGGGACTTTACACTGACCGAAGCTTCCTTGCACCGTACTTTGTTGTCGCTAAGACCTTCTTGGGTCGACAGGACATCCTACTGAACCCATTGCATTCCCTTCGACTCACACCAAGTTAGAGCCTTTCAGCGTGACTTCCCTGTTCGGCAAGACACTTCACCGAAGGCATCATCCTTTAGCGATCCTTTCCTTTCAAGAAGACCCTTATGTAGTCATACTGACATGTATTCTTTCGTTTCACATGTGTCGTTGTAACCTCACCTCTTCGGCCAGACATTATGCTGAAGGTTTTACCCTTTTCCGACCTTAGACCTTTGGTGGGACCCTTCTATCTCAGTAAGACTCCTAGCGAAATCAATTTTGTGTCACCAAGACTTCCTTGTGGTCATACCGATAGATCCCCCTCCTTGTGCCTTGTCAGCGTGACCAAATGTACTCGCTGAGACCTCCCTCCAAAGGAAAGTCTCCTGCTGAATGGTATAACTTTTATCGAGGTTGGTGAGACATAGAGAAGTCGCCGAGACATCTTGGCGGGGAGAAACCCCTATGCTAATACATGAATCCCTTTCACAGCGGTCAGCGAGACATAGAGAAGTTGCCGAGACTTCTTCTCGAAGGAAATCTCCTACCGAAGTGCTTTGCTTTGTTGACTGCACATGAATTTCGCTCGCTATGACATCTCTGGGGTCTTGCCAATTTTTGCCTTAGCTAATTTTTAAGACCAACTGGATTGAGGAATGCCTTCCAACTAAGCCCCAGCTAAGAAATTATATCATCAAGTGTAGGATTTAACCCTGCAAAAAGGAAGATATACATTAGTCCGCAACAACGAATAAGACATATTATAATAAAATCACCATTGCTTACAATTATTTTAGTGAATTCTTAACAAGAAGGAAAACCAATTTAGGTTGAGACAGAACCAAGATTAAATCAGATAGATCAAAAATCAAAATCACAAGGAAAAAACACAAGAATTCCAAAGAGGAAAGCAAGTAACCAAAAGCAAAGAAACCAAAAGAAAAGGGGAACCCATTTTGATCCAAACCAAAGTGGGGTGGTTATGCAAGGCATAATAGTTACTCAACACAAATCTCATTATCTCGAACATCATCTCAAAGAGGGGCAAAATGTAGACACTAAAAATTGTCCAAGGCTTGCAATTTCTAAATTCTCTATCATTTCCCCTTTTGTCTTTGCTAATTAAATAATTTTTAATTATTTAAAATTTTATATTCTAATGTCATAAGTCTTCTATTAATTGAATAATTTTAATTATTTAATTAATTCATTTTTTTTATCTTTATTCCTCCCTGATTAATTAAATAAATTTTATTTATTTAAGTACATCACTAATTAAGTCTTCTTTCTAAAATTAAATAAATTCTTATTTATTTAATTTTTGTCCTTTCCACTACAATTAAATAATTATTTTAATTATTTAATTATTCATTAGCCTCTTCTCTCATAAATTAAATAAATTTTATTTATTTAATTTGGTCCACTCTCTTGAATTTTGAATTAAATCATTATATAATTCAAAATGATTCCTTTTGTCACATTCCTCTATAATTAAATAATATCTTTAATTATTTAATTATTCATTGTTCACCTGGATTAAATATTTTTTATTATTTAATTTCTCCTATCACCTCTTTGTCCGTGCCAATCTTATCTTCCACATCAAATCTTATCTCTTGACATCTCATTCAATTTCATCCATTGATTGAATTATCTCATAATTCAATCTCAACCCTTCATTTCTTGTCATTGCCCTAATTTTGACCTAAACCTACTCCATACTACAACATTCAATCTTGGCCATTGATTAAGACATCTTATTGACATTCAATCTCAATCGTCAATCCAAATCAAACATCTCCTATAAATAAACTCTCTCATAAGCCATTAGGGGGGTTGATTCTTCAAGTGTCCTTATGTTGTCAAAATCATTCTTGATTCTTTCATCCATTTCTATCTATTGTCATTCATCTATCATCTCCATGTCAATGTTATGCTGCTAAATTGAGCAACCAACATCCATCGAACAATCAACCATCAAAATATTGCATTCTCATACAAGTGGAGAAGAGCCATGGAGGTCAATCAAGTCTAGTTTGAAAATTAGTTTGCATTTCCTTTATTTATTTGCATTTTCATTCTATTTTGTACTTCATGGTGCTTAATAGGGTTTAGTTAATTTGTTGTTTTCAACATTAAATCTGAATTTTTCCCTATTTACAGGTCCTCCCTTGTCATTGGATCTCATTTAATTCTCCATCCATTCTTATCTTATCCAATCCATTTATCCTCTATCCTTCCAATCCAACCATCCCCCAACCATCCCAATCTATTCCGTCCAAATTAAATCAATCGTAATCCATACAATCCAATATTGCTTGCAATCTAGTGCATCATCCATAAGAAATCCATGATTTCAATCCAAATCAATTGATAATCTATTGATCCACTTTAATCCATTATCATCATAGGTATATTCCTTTCCCAATCCTCACATTGTTTCAGGATGTGTCCTTCCCATGCCAAACAACATCATCCTCATCATCAATCAATCCATCAATTGGTTTTTAGCTTGACTTGGAGCATAGTCCTAGTTTTCTCTTGGTTTGTTGTGCATTCTTGCTTGTTGCTTGTGTGTTTTATCCTTTTTTTCATTTATCATGGTATTTTACATTTTATTATTACAAGGGCATCATGGTCTTCCATATCATGGTGTTATAAGGCATATGTTTGTACTTGACCTTTTCGATCACGTACTTGGCACATTGTCATCCTGGTTCCTTATACCTTGGTGCATAATGTCAAGTACAATATCAAATATAGGTTGCTCGTATCATTGTAGCATGATGATCATCCATCCTACCTCTCCATCCATACTTTCATCATCCTTATCTATTTTTCTCTTTCCATTTATCCTTCATCCTTTAATTCCTCTCATACATTTCAAGAGCACAATCATGTTCATTGAACACACATGTTTTCTTGAGGGGGCATACCACTACCTCCTTGTCATCCTTCCTCATCATCACTAGTGACTGGGGCATTATGCTTCTTTTCCTAATCCCGTTCCTACCCATCATATTTTATTCTTTGAAATGATGTTACTTCTCTTAGTTGCAACATCATCTCAAAGAGGGACAAAATGTAGACACTGAAAAAAATTCATAAGCCTACAAATGCCATTTTTCACATTAATTCTTCCTCCTAGTTGCATAATTAAATAATTTTAATTATTTGATTATCCGGAAGGTCATATTCTCCTATTAATTAAATAATTTCTAATTATTTAATTAATTAATTTTCTTCGTATTCCCCCTTATTATTTAATTACATCACTAATTAATCTTTTTTCCCCTATAATTAAATAAATACCAATTTATTTAATTATTCATTTTCCACTTTCTACTATAGTTAAATAATTATCCAAATTATTTAATTATTCATTAGCTTTTTCTTCTATAAATAAATAGATTCTATTTATTCAATTATTTTCTACCTCTCCCCCCACTATTAAATAAGTATTTTAATTATTTAATATTTTGTCATTTTCCTCCACCAAGTTAATTAAATTATTATTTTAATTAAAAGTCAACATTTTCCCTTTCTCCTCTAATTAAATAATCATTTTTATTTAATTATTCACTTTCCCTGCTAAATTAAATAATTATTTAATTATTTAATTTTCTCCAACAACCTCTTTATCTCTGCCAACCTCATTATTTGTGCCAATCTTATTTCTTGACATCTCATTTAATTTCAGCCCTTGATTGAATTATTTTATAATTCAATCTTAGCCATTCGTTTCTTGTCTTTGCCCTAATTTAGCCCTAACCCTATTTCATACTATATCTTTCAATCTTGACCATTGATTGTCATGTCATATTGGCTTTTAATCCTAGCCCTTCATTCCAATTTGGTTTTCTATAAAAGAGGCCTATCATTGCCATTTCAAATGAACATCTTTTATGCATATATTATGCCGGTGAATGCATGAGCAACCACATTCAAATCTTCAACAACTCAACATAATACTTTCAATCTCTGGAAATTTGCACTTATTTAATTTTTTTGAAGTTTAGATGTGGTTTGATTTGATTTAAATTATATTTTATGCATATTTTATTTATCCATTTTACATGCATACAATAATAAAACTGTAAAAACAATATTATCATAATATATTTTTTTAAATATTTAAGAAGTAGTTACATGAAAATATAACTTTTATATACAATTTATTTACACTTCAATGACAATTAAAATGGGAAAGGATATACTGAATAATCACTTGATAACCCTTCATAAATTCAGAGTATGTTAAAATTATGTGTTTTATTTGATAGCTTCGAGTAATTTACACTAATAAACTCATTACTTTGAAATGAAGTAAGTCAAGCTTAAATAATGTTTTATAAAAGGCTTCTTTCCCTCAGTACAAAAAAACAGCCTATAAACATAAAATCAGAGTTATCAGGAAGGAGCATCTTCTCAAATAAAACGCGTGGCCGGTCAATTCACTATGAAAAGTACACCAAGTTTGCATACAGCAAATCCCGTGACTCTCTGTTATTGAAGCCCACTCACTCAGATGCACAACCAGGTATTCATGCTATAAATTGCCTCTGTGTAGACACTCATCTCTTTCATCAAGACCAGCAAATCAGCAAGAATGAAGAATATGATTTTAAGAGCCTTCCAGAAAGGAAGCTTAAAATCTTCTCTGTACAAAAGGATTATCAAGCGGTGTATTCTCAAAAGAAGAAGAGAGAGGAAATTGGACTTACTGTATGCAAGGTTGAGAGCCCTAATTCCTAAGCCAACGAATGTAACATTTAATGGGTATTGTTTCAAATCTGCTTAAACTTCATTTCTGCCTATTTATCCTCCTTTTATCATGTTTGTGTGCTTGATGCAGGTGACAAAGCCTGCTTCAAACTATAAAGATTTTTCGGATAGTGAAAGCTGCAGCTCATCTTTAATGGCCGACCTCCCAAAAGGGTATGTGAGAAAGTCTCCAAGTGGGTATACAGCATATCATATCATATAATTCAGTATCTTTCATTACCTCAGTTTAACATGTAAAACTCTGTTTTACTAACATTATTGACTACTGAGTGTTTTTTATATTAGATCTGTCGCTAAGATGAGAAAAAATAATGATAGATCATGAGTATGATTTAATTGATGTGTATAAGGCAAGCACTCCCTGTGACCAGAGTGCTATACTAGAAGATACTGGTAAAATCCATCATGACAGGGTTATGCTGGAGTGCTTTACTAAAAGTCAGGGTTAACGATGCCAAATCTGATTAATCAGGGACATTAATTTGTTAAGTTTGAGTATATTGACATTAGCTCAAGTTTTAATGAGTAAAACTGAGTAACCGAGATTCTAGTGTGCCTGAATATTCTGGGTTGATAGATCATATGATGTTAGTACGGTAATCACACATCTACCTTTCCTATGCATAACTTTATTAATTAGTTAATAGGTTAAAAACTAGTTAGCTGAACGGACAGCTCAGTTTAACAGGTGTTTTTGTGATAAGTTTAATTCCATTCTTAAATTATAGTTTTATTAAATAAAAAGTAAATAGGTTTTAATGGGTTCTTAGAAACCAATTACATTGAAAACTCAGCATAAAAGTTGCTGACCAACAACAAAGCTGAAATTGTTAACAGCTGTTCCATTGAATAGAGTATTCGCATATATTCTGAAGCAGCAACATGTTACTAATATACAGGATCAGACATATATATATATATATATATATATATATATATATATATATATATATATATATAATATTCTTGGATGATAAGATAGGTAAAAATTGAGGAGTTTGATTAAATAATTAAAACTGGGGAAAAGCTACATAATATTTCAACTTAGTCTTAGATCAAAGAGTTTTGAATATCTGGCGTGCTATGGTGAAGCTAGAAACCTTAAAATTATTGATTTAAGTCTTTAACTAACTACTGAGTAGTAGTTAGAAAGGGATATTCACATTCTCCCAAAGATAATTTCAACTTGAATAAATGATCATCATAGATAGAGATTCAATTTGATGGTTCACTTTACCCATTACTTAATTTTTTCAATGGGATTATTAATTCCACATTGCCTTTCAAAATTTTCATTCAAAGGAAGAGAAGAATGCCAAATGCAATGTCAATGTTAATGACAAGCCCTTCTTGTTAGTGAAGCCGGTGGGTGTTTGCAATGCTGGGATCTTTTGTAATACTTATTTTCTCCTTATTACTTTGAATGATGATCCATTCACAAATCTAGGTTCTATTGATTTCCTATACTTCCATTCATGAATCTACAACATATTATGTCTTTTTGAACACCAGCAAAAAGTAGTATGTTATGATGGGCCATGTTTTATATTTTTTTGCAGGCTTTGAAACCAACCGAGCAAGAAGAATGTGATAAGAGTTAGAGGTTATACCCTTCTGCTGAAAAGCCAGAGTGGCTATCTTAGGATTCCAGCTAGAAGGAAAAGCAAATATATAAATATGACTTGTGGAAGTAAAATGTGTCTTTTCTGCTGGAATTTTCTTGCATTAGACATATAATTTCCTGTTTTGAACGTTCTCTTAAAGTATCGAGTCACAAGACTCGTTGTTACCAGTTTTCTCCATGTTTTTATACTATAATTTCGTTTGCATTCTAAATATGAGTTGTTATTCTGCATACTCACTCTTTTCATAGCTTAATGTAGTAGATGGACTATTTAAGTGTTGTACCCAACAATTTCTTTTGCTATTAGTAGCAATACAAAAATAGAATGTGAGCTTTGCCAGGATGCCATCAGTACATCCAATTTGTGTATTGAATGCATGCAAACGAGGACAAAAACAAGATTATTGTCACGTGAAAAAGTTTGAATGCTCGTGAGGAAAGAATTCACGAGATGATTGTCTGTATACTAGAGAGGCACTCACTCCCAGCTCTAAGACAAAACATTCGTATCAGTTTCAGATAGGCTTTTTCATGTGTGTTCGTATTGAAAATTAAAAAATGATTTTGTAAATAATTGTTTCCAGACACGGAGTTGATCGTGTTAAAAGAGAGATCCAAAGATAACTTTGTATTAAACGAACATATTTAGTTCCGATTGCTTTTTTCCTTCGTCTATGACAGAAACATTAGAAGAAACCGCCATTGTAATCACCACGTGCGTTTCGTTGTTTTCTATCTCATCCTTCATCGTTATTCAAAAATTGATCCAGGGATCCAGGCCTGGAATTTGATGGTCTATTTGACCCTTTTTTCAATCTTAGACTGTATATTACAGCTATAAAATTTGTTAGACCCTATAGTTTGACTTGCTATATTTTTATTAAACCATACAAAATTATTATAAACAAAATATAATATAGTATTTTAACTTATAATATATGTTATTTTATAATTTTTATTATAAAAAGATAAATTAAATTAGAATAGAATATAACTTTTTTGAATATTTTCTAAAACGAATTTAAAAACTTTTGACATTTTTATAATAGTTATCATTTTTTTATATTAATATATGTGATTTATAATATTGTTATAAAAGTATATATTAATTTAGAATCTTTTCAAAATAGAATATAATTATTTTTAGCTTTTAAAATATATTTAGCAAGATTTTTTTGTAATATGAACAAATATATTTAGCAAGATTTTTTTTAATATGAACTTATAAACTTTTGTTAATTGTTAATTATAATAGTAGAGTTTTATATTTATTACTAATTTTTCAAGATATTGTATTTATAAAAGATTTTATATAAAAATTCATAAATTAAACAATTTTTTTGACAGACATTTAAATGACCAAACCGTCATAAAAAATTTATATGATAGGTAGGGGTAACCGTCAAATTCCAGGTCTGCATCGATCTCATCCCTAATGTTCGATCTTTCTTGAGGCTCATTTGGTGAGCGCTAATTCTGCATACCCATCCTTTTTTTCTCTTATGTCTTGAGTTTGTTGCATCAAATTCCTAAATGTATAAATCTGATTTTATTATTAAATTTGATAATTTTGTTATTGTTCTTACTTATGAATTCAATTTCAAAAGGTTTTATTTAATTTTTTATTGATTATATAAGAATTTTTAGTCTAATTTGAGTCAGATGAGATAACAAATGGGGCACTTCATCCATCTAGTTAAATGAAGTCACAAATGAGGGACCTCATCCTCACCATAAACACACCTCATTTATGGTCATACTAGTGGTGGTGATTTGTCCACCTCCTTCCCCACTCCTCAATGTGAGTACCTAGAGAACTATGTTTCATGCACTATTATTCAAAGGAAGAAGGGTATTCTCAAGTTTGTCTCTTAGCCACACTAGGGTTAAGGGTGTGTTATTGTCTAGGGTAGGTTTTGACATCATTTTAGGCTTGCTCTTTAGGTGTCACATTTTGATTGATAGCTTCATTGCAATTTTGTTATATTAGTTCTTTTTAGATGTTTTATCTCTTTTGGAACTTGTCTTGTATGTCTTTGGTTATTCTATTGTAAAGGTGTTTGCACTCTTTCAAAATCCCAATTTTACCTTAATTAAAAATGATAAGCCCCAACTTTATTACTTAAATAGACAAGGCTATTTAATTAACTTAGATTTTAGATAAAAAATAAATTTATTTTTTCCTTAAAAAGATAAGTCAATAATAATAAATGGTTTTGTTTCAAAATAATTTAATTTAATTTGATGTGTTTCATATTATCATTTCGCTAATTTTCTTTTAAAATAAAATATTAATTATTTTATAGTATCCAAACCCTAAAATTTATTTATTTACCATTTTTTTTTACATATTAAATTTCATTACTATATTTGTCATGATCTTTGTAAAGAATTAGAAACATTTTCAAAACATATATATATTATATAATTTGACTACAGTATCTTTAGTCATTATTATATATCTTAATTATCTAAACTTTTAATCTCATCAACAATCTACAAGTAAAATAAACAATTAAATATGTATTTTTAACTTTCAATATAAGATAATTAAAAATGGAAGCTTACAAACCAAATTAGGAATAAGCTAGATAAAATTAGAGGTAGTTTAGGGGAATATGTGAAAATTTTATATAATTGAATAAAAAAAAAAAAAAAAATTTAATCAAATCATTTAGAAATTAGGATTTATTAATTATTTATATTTTCATACATAAATATATTTATATAATATTTTAAAATTTATATTTAGAATTTTTTTAATATTTTTAAATAAAATCTAACATTAAATTTTTTTTTTTCCTATTTTATTTTCTAAATAAAAATTTATAATTTAAAAAATATTTATATTTTTTAATTTAATTTTTTGTAAGTTTTGGTTATATTAAAATTGGAAGGACCAGTTCTCATTACAAACTATTCATAGAGGCAAACCAACAACTCATGAGAAGTGAGAAGACCAAAAGAGTAAACAAAAACTAAAGCTTAAATAGTTCGACTACTAGGAATAAAACAAAAAGAAACCATAGGACCAGCACTAGTGCAAGAAAACCAAACACCTATAAGTCTCCTAAAAGCTTTAAACCAGTGATCGTGTTTCACTCTTGGGAAAGGAACTCGAGCTTCTTCTCAATTTTTTTGTAAGTTATTATCAAAAATTTAATAGATATATTGATAAATTGTTATAATTAACTTATAACTTAATTTGTTGGCTTGCAAGGAGCACTCCCTCTTTGTTAATCCTTGGTCAATATCTTTTAGTCCCCTTACTAAGCAACTAAATGTGTGTTTGTTGTGGGTTAGACTTCCAAATCTCCCTCTACAATTTTCGGAGCCTTCATGTTATGAGGTCATTGGTAACTCTATTGGTCACTTCTTGAAAGTTGATGATTCTACTTCATTCATGGACACTCCACAATTGTGCACATTATGGCACTAGATATTGGCATCCCATAACCCCTTCATGGAGATGTTGTTTTGATGGTTGGAGACAAACCTTAGAATTGAGCTCTTGATTATGAGGTCCTCCTTTGTGTTAGGATAAGGTGGAATTAACCTAGTAATCCTATGTCAATTATATGTCTCAACATTCCTTGGAATGTGTTCTAGGGGACATGAGAGAAAAAAAATAAATTTTGGCACTATTGTAATCATATTTTAAAGAGAGGATTTAATTTCAATGGAGGTTACACATAAAAAATGGATAAGGCATCTTTCTTAGGTGTCCATTTTGGGAGTTGAAAGGTCTTGGATGGGGCACCCAAAATTGAAGAAGAAAAGGCATTTGTTGGTGTTCCATCGGGGATCCAAAAGGTCACCAAGGTATTTGAAAAGTCAGGAGTTGGATAGGCTATGGGCTAGGCACCCATGTTGTATTTTGGTTGTCCAAGAATGGGGAATAGGTTTTTGTAGGTATCTTTTTACCTCTTGTTTTTTTTAACCATTTGTGGTTTTACCTACCAAAAGTTCTATAAATTGAAATCATTAGATGGTAGTTTTATGATGAATTCATGCAAGTAACAAGGTGTTGTCAAGTTTACCAAAGATCAGTACTGGAGTGTATAATTTTACTCTCATTTTAAGATTAATAATATAATTTCCCTCTTCTCATGTGGAGTCTTTTTCTTGAAAGGGATTTTCCATGTAAATCTAGTGTCAAATTCTATTTGCTGATTTTTCTATGATAATGAATGTTGGAATCACATGTTTAAATCTTATTTGGTAATCTTATTTTTAGATCTAAATTCACTTACATAAGTTCATATTGTAGCTTTGCTATGTGGTGTAAGGATGCTAATGATGACAAATTAACTATACATGCTCCTAATTATTTGTCAAATTCCTCCTCCCAAGATGATGATATATCTCTTGCTTTTCGTGTGGCTCTAATTCCCTCATAATCTTTAGTGCCCTAACCTCTTGCTCCCATGCAAACTAACCTACCCTTGGCTTTAAACCATCCTCATTATTTTTGTCATATTGATGGAATCCCAATGGGGGAATCCCCCCTAATTCAAATTTTCCTACACATGTGGATGCTCCCTCTTCATGTGTTGATAGGCCCCTATGGGGATTTCTCCTCATTGTTTCTCTTGTAATGAGAATTTGGGTAACAATATTGTGTGGACTATTTTTCATAGAAGGAGGAAAGGTTTTCATTCTTCCTCTTCCCAAACTCATACTCATGTTGTGGTTGAAAGGTAAACTCCCTCATGACCTAGGTTTGTCCAAGTGGGACGATGGTGGTCCATGTTCTATCCTTTTATCTATTATCTTGTTTGATAGCTTGGTTGCAATTATTCATATTTCTCTTGATTTTATTGTTTCTCTACTTCTTATGGCCTATTTGAGCCTATTTCATCCCACCTTTTGAAAACCTTTATATAAGCCTAGGACTCTTGTTTCCTACTTTTTATCTATTTATTTCTTGTGTACAAGATTCTGGGCCCTTTCAGAATTTGTTCTTACCTTAATAAAAAAACAATTCTTGTATTATAAATAAATTCCCATTGGACTCATACTTCCTCTCTCTCCTAAGATATTTCAAATAAAGTTTTTTTTGTCCCTCTCTAGTTCAACATCCCTACTTCCATATAGAGATCTGGTGGTGGATGTGGGGTATCTATAGTAAATTTTTCTTTCATCATTGATTCTTATTGTGTCATCTATTCGCAAGATTTGTTTGGTTCTTCCATAGGGGTCATTGGTGGGTCTCAATAGGTGTAGTTAGAATTAAAAAAAGTTATTCAAGGCTCCCTTTCAATTTTGTTCATATATATTTCATTGGCGAATTCTAAAGGCCCAATAAGTTTCCAAACAGACTATGATAGGAAGAAAGTGAAGAAGATAAACTAATTTTTCATCCAAACATTTGTGTCTAAGATAAAGTGAGCAATCTAGACCCTCTTTTTCAAAGATTTTCCTGTCTCCTCCGTCAGATATTATCAATCATTCTTCACCTGCTCCACAAATCTTAAAAATAAAACAAAATCTTCAAGTTCAAGATTAGATTTCTCAGCCGACTCGTTCTAATACGGCACCTATTAGTTATTCCATCTCCAACATCTGAAACTGTCTTTTTTCATTACCAGTCATTAATAGTATTCAATATATTTGTTTTTATCTGAGTTTTAATCAACTTTCTTAGCCTGCAGAATCTTACAAGTTATTTCTCAAAGAGTTTTAATCAACTTTCTTAGCCTGCAGAATCTTACAAGGTATTTCTCACAATCGGAGCTCCTTTACGAAGATTCATGACAGAGCATTCCTGAGAAACGTAAAGGAGATATATTGACGAAGAGCTGTCATTCAAAATGTCCACTCACGTTCCCATCAATTCCTGTCATTTAAAATGTTCATCCATGTTGCTATCAATCTTCTTTGTCTTCTTTTATTTGTCTACCATTAAATAGACTAATGGCTAATAAACACAAGACAAATATCTTTTTTAATATTAGATGAGACATAAAGTTAATACATTTATGAGTGAGATGTTAACTTAATAGTATTATTCAATATTATTATTTTAATTTTAAGATAGATATTTATTTAAATATTGGTTATTATTAGATATTTTGTTAATAATGGTTAGATGAAAATTTATTATTTATAGAATTTTAATTATGTTAAGAGGTGTTCTTATGTAGAGACATTCTATAAGGGAAGCAAAGGCTGAAGTGTAATGGCATGAACTTGTTAACAAAAAAACAAAAAATCATAAATTTGAAAGCTATTTGTATATCAAAGTATTACTATTAAATATCAAATAGAATATTTAATAATAAATATAAATATAAATATTTGGAATACACATAAAATCAATTTGTTTTTTTGCATCTTTAAAAACAAATTTAAAAATAAAAATAAGAATAAATAAAATGTGTCATTACTTGCTAATATTTACCCTCATGCTTGTGGTGGAAAAACAACAAAAAGAATAGAATGAGATATTAGTAAAACTAGCAGTTTTGTGTAGTAACACGCAACAATGAGCCGATAGGAAAAGAGGAACATGAAAGGCAAGTGATGTATAGACACTGAGGGTGGTAGAAGATTAGAATGTCAATGCCATGAGTGGGCGCAAAAACTATCAAAGGCATGTGCAAAGTTTGGTATATCTTGTAGTAGATGCAAACAACATAGCTACATAGTGGTACATTGTATGCAGTGGTGGACAATGTGTCTCCCCTATGTGCAAATATGTATGTATGCTATAGTAGATACAAACACGATTGATACATGGTGGTGCATACTTGTTGTATAGAACATTCCACAATAGGGAATGCAACGAACAATACACCTTACAGAAGATTGAAACAATACAACACTTTGAACAACATATTTTTCTGAAAATGAAAGAATATAGTGTAAGGTAGAGAGTGAGGATGAGGAATGACTTATAGAGAGAAATATAAACTATATAACACTAAATATTTCATTGCATTGTAGGCATACCTAGAGATAAGAAGCCATAAATCAAAGAATATTTGTTTTAGTAACAATATTCACAAAAAAGCAATATCCATAGTAACAAACGTATGGGAAAATGTAGACTGTTATAGAGCACCAAATTGAGAATGCAACAATATATTAACATAAATTGTATAACATTGACTATTTTACTGCATTCCAACCTCAAACACAAAATGAAAGCCATAAATCTAGTATCGCTTTAAACAATGAAAATATACTCTTTTCTGAAGAGAACCTTATCAAATATTGAAAGAATCTAGGCTTTTCAACAATACCTAATCAAAAATTGAAATAATATCTGTGTCTTCAGCAACACCCTATCAAAAATAAAACAATATAGCCTAACATAGAGAATAATAATCAACAAACTTTTTGGTCTTTTCTCAACAACACCCTATTGAAAATTGAAAGAATATAGCCTTTTGAACATAAGCTTATTGAAAATGAGACAATATAGCCCAAGCTAGACAATAACAATTGACAAAAACTACATAACGTTAACAATTTTATTTTGTTGCAAACATAGCCACAAAATGCAAGCCATAAAGAGAAACCCATGGAAAATTGAAAATAACAAACCCATACAAAAGTATACCTTTTTCTCAACACAACCTTATCAAAAATTGAAACAATATAGCCTTTTCAATAGCACCTTCTTGAAAATGAAACAATATAGCTTAAGCAAGAGAAAAATAATCAACAATTCCCAATGGAATCTAACACAAAGTGTATAACATTAACTATTTTATTCTGTTGCAACCATAACCCAAAACATATGAATTTGGTCTAAACCTTATGTAAAAAACATAGAGATCTGCACATAAGAAATATATAATGAAACACAACAAAATGAGGCCTGCTCTCGACCCTACCATATTGGGTCATGGAGCCTCATGGACTCTCACCAAACCCCCGAGCAAGAATATATATCATCCACCACTCTAATCAAGGGTGAAATGAACATTGCTTATTACAATCAACATAGAGTATATTAGGATCTAATTGTCTATTTGACCATTGTTACTAATTTTTCAGTCACTATCATTATTCTTGAAGGTCATTTATAACACATTAGTTAATCAAACTTGCTATTATGGCTGGAGTTTTCTCTGTAAGAATAAAAAAAAATGTGAAGTTTAATGTGGCGATCATCTATATTTGATAAAGAATATGTAAATTAGGAGATATAAAGAGTTCTATAATTTATAATACATAATATGGAATTCACCTATAATGCAAGGGATGAAATAAATAAAATATAGCCATACTTGTGCACATGGAAAATTGCAGTATGAAGAAAATAAAAGAAGGTTTGATCTGCACCCTACCATATTAGGTCATGGAGCACCATGGGCTTTCACCAAACCCCTGAGTAAAAATATAAATTGTCCACCACTATGATCAATGGTAGAAGCAATGTTTCAACCCTTGATGACTTTAAACAAGATCATTGAAATCCACATTATGGCTAGAGTATGCTCTAGAAGAATAACAACAAAATGTGAATTATAGTGTAGTGATCATCTCTAATTCATAGACAATATGTAAACTAGGAGATATCAAAGTTCTATATTTTATAATACACAATTTTCTATTTACTTGTAATGGGAGGAATGAAGTAAATAAAATTTAGGCATACCTAGTGTATGTTGATGTTATAGCATTGGTATTATCCTCCAACCAAATCGCATAGGAGAATTCAATTAAATAATAGGCTATCAGCTATTTAATTGATGGTAGTGATTTGTGATATGTTGTGCCATTTATTAAATAATGATATTATTTATTTTTTGAGGAGGCACGATTTTCTATGAGGCTGACTCCTTGAAGAGTTTTGATTGGTCATGATTTATTGAAGAGACACATCCTTCTATTCAGGCCGACTTGTCTTAGAGAAGACATGACCCTTCCACTCACTTGTATATATATGTTCGATGCATTCCATTGTTTCTCATTCATTCATACACATCATCGACTTATTCCATTCTCATTTTTCTCAAGTGCAAGTTCTTCATAAGAGAAGTTCGATATTGATGAAGGTTGTAGTTCATCATTAGCATATTACATGCGATTCATTCTATGATAGCATCAGCTTGTGGTGATTTATCTTGGCCTCATTATCGACCTATATTGTAAAGGAGTTTCTCATTGTGATTTAATATATAAGTGATATATTGTTGCTGGGTTTTTCTCCCTCAAGTGGAGGGTTTTTCTAGAGTATCTGTTGTGTTATTATGTGATTATTTTGAATTAAATTATGTGTCTCTAATTTGATCATAAAACTAACATGGCATCAGAGCGGGTTTGAAGAAGATATTGATCAGATTTTTTATTACAACAATACTCTTTATTCTCTTTCTCATTGTTTCCTATCTCTATCTCTTCGTCAAGATGGTGAACAGTCTTAAGATTAAGGATAGACTCGAGGGAGCATCAAATTTCAATTCATGGACATTCATAATTATGCTCACCTTGGAGAAAAATGAATTGGCTGAGTTTTTGGAGAGAAAAGTTCTCGAGCCTACGGATGAGGAAGAAAAGGTTCAATCGAAGAAGAAAGATATCAAGGCAAAGAAGATGTTAGTTGATTTCATAAAGGATCATATTGTTCCTATTATCTCCAAGTTGAAGACGACAAGAGATATGTTTAAAACTTTGGAGGAGATGTACAAAATCAACAACACAAGTCAGGCACTTGCACTGAAGCAACAACTCCATCATGTGAAGATGGCGAAAGGAGAAATAGTTATTGCTTACTTCATGAAGATTTTGGAGTTGAGATATTAGCTCTCTACAATTGGTCATGTGATAGATGACAAGGACTTGACCATACTTGCTCTTAATGGTCTTCCTTCATCTTGGGAGTCTTACATTCAAGGAATCAGTACAAGATCGAAGCTTCCCAAGTTTGATCAATTGAGGGGGTGAAGCCACAATAGTGGTTTACAATTCAAGTGAGGAAGGAAAACTCACAAAAAATTACCCCAAGGAAAAAAAAGTGTTTTTGGGGGTTTGTACTAACTTGTTGGTTAAACTGAACCCATAAGTGGTTTGGCCGAACCATGGTTTGACCGAACCCCTTTAAACTTTTCCCGCCAAAAAAAAAAATCATGTAAAGGGGTTTGACTAAACCCCTTTGAATGGGTTCGCTCGAACCCCTAGAGGTTTGACCGAACCCCCCTTATGCCTCATCCCCCCCGAGACACAAAAAAAACCTAAATTTTGGCACTTCAGAGCTCGGGTTGAGGATGAAAATTGAGGAATCTTCACAAACCCAACCGGAATCAGGTAGTCCTCGGAATGAGCTATCCAATGAATATAATTTTAATATGTTTTGGTTTTATTAAGTATTTTTTTTAGTTTTATTAAACATAGGTTTTTCATCAAAAATGAAGGTCTTTGTTCTGTACATGTGGAAAAATAGTAGATTATCAAAAGAAAAATATAAAAAATATGAGTGCAACAAATATTGAAGTCTTTGATCCAAAAACAAAAAAGAATTGAATTTCAATATATATAAAAAATGTTACACTTTATACGGTCACGCTATATCTGAATTGTAATTGGTTTGACTTTGAAACTTGACTAAAGAAAAAATATTCAATAAAAAAATATCTAACCAAGTGGAAGCACTAGATATCAGAGTTATGAATCTAAATTCGAAAGAATTATAATTTTATGCTTCATGGAAAAAAATTTATGCTTTATACAGTGTGCGTCACTTTTTTAAAATGTTGTTTTCTGAAAAAAACCAATTTTTATGGGAGATGGAAAAAGAAGTGCAATTTGATTCCAAAAATTTTGAAAAAATATTTTTAGAATCTACAGACAAAATTTGATGAGACTCTAGTTTGCATCATCTTCAAATTCCTCATGGTTTAGCCGCTATAGATGCCCAAATGTGAAGATTTAGTTTAAAAAAATAATTTAAGTGTCTAGTTTGGCCAAAACTTGTAAACCACTATTGTGGGATCACCCGAGGGTGGATTGCATTCAAGAGGAGTCTAGATTGGCTTCTAGAGGAATTGTTCAAAGCTCCACTAATAAAGACATTCATGTTCTCGCCTCTCAATCCTTGAAGAAGAAAGGAAAAGGTCAGAAGAAAGGATATTTCAAGAGGAATAGAGATAAAGGAGAAAATGGTGCTCTCACATTCAAGAAGAAGAGGGACCTCTCCAAAGTCCAATGCTTTGGATGTGACAAGTATGGTCACTTTGCTAAAGAATTTCCAACTAGGCCTAAGTAGTAGGCTGTCATTGCAGATGTTGATGAAGTCTCTCCGCAAAAGGATTCATGTGAATACTTATTCTATTTGGCATTGTCAAGCAATGTAACTACCAACACCAACGTTTGGTTGCTTGATAATGGCACCTCTCGCCACATTACCATATTTAGGGAGCATCTAACGAATTTGGTGGAGAAATATTCTAGCGAACAAGTTATTATTGGAGATGATGCTAGTTACTCAGTGAAAGAAATTGGGACCTCCACTCTCCACTTGGATTCTGCCATTACCCTGCAATTGTGTGATGCTCTATATGTTCTAGGCATCAAGTGAAATCTTGTTTCCATTTCAGCCTTGGAAGACAAGGGGTACCAAGTAGCATTCCCTAAAGGAAAATTTCTTGTGTGGATGAAGAATTCCAACTTCAAGATTGCCCAAGTGATTGGAGTTAGACATGAGAGTCTCTACAAGCTATGCACTCATCCACTTCAAGCACTCATACATGATTCTTCAAGCTTATGTGATCTTTGGCATCGAATATTGGATCACCTTCACTTCCAAGCTCTACCTATCATGGAGAAGATGGTCATGAGCCTTCCAAAGTTCAACCAAGAGCATGCAGGTACTTGCAAAGGTTGTGCTTTGGGTAAGAATACTAAAGGTCCATTTCATTTGTAGAGAAAATAGATCCAAATGTATTCTAGATCTCATTCATTCTGATTTATGTGGTCCAATGTTTTTTGCTTCTTCGAGTGGTTTCTTGTATTACATTGTTTTTATTGATGACTACTCTTGAAAGACTTGGATTTATTTCTTGAAATCTAAAGAATCTAAGGAGGTATTAGAAAGGTTCAATGAATTCAAAGTTCAGGTGGAGAATTTATCTAGGAAGAGGATCAAAGTCCTGAGATTCGATAATGGAGGAGAGTACACTTTTGGAAGATTTTGGAATTTTTGCATTGAAGATGGGATTAAAAGGGAGTTTAGTTTCCCTTATAATCCTCAATAGAATGGTGTTGCTAAAAGGAAGAATAGATCTATTGTGGAAGAAGCTATGATTCATGACCAAGATCTGCAAACCTTCCTTTGGGAAGAAGCATATGGGACAACAGTCTATGTTCATAATAGAAGTCCTCACCAAATCCTGAAGAACATGACTCCTAAAGAAGATTTTACTAGGAAGAAGCCAGAAGTGAGTCATTTGAGGATTGTTGGATGTCCAGTGTATGTTCATGTACCGAAGGAAAAGAGGACAAAGTTGGATCCTTTTGGCAAGAAGGGGATATTTGTAGGTTACAATGAAACATCAAAAGCTTGTACAAAATCTACATCCCATGTCAAAATTTGATTAAGATCAGTAGAGATGCCACATTTGAGGAAGTTGTTGCATTCAAAAGAACCAAGGGCACTCACATGGAGATTGATAATGAAGAGTCTCCTCGAGATATGGAAGTTGACCATGCTCCTGAGATTTAGAGGCATGCTTTAGAACCAAAAGAAGATGATGATATAGTTGAACCCTTGGAACCTACTGATGGGCCTACCAATATTGTGATTGGGAGAAAAAGACCTCTCTGGGCTAGGAAAAAAATGCAAGAGGCATAAATGTTTGTAGCACCAAGAAGAACCTTCAAAGAAAGTAAGAGACCGCATAAGTTCTCCAGTTATGTTGCTTTGATGATTCAGATTATTGAGTCTAAGCCTTCCAGTATTGAGGAAGCTTCTATTCAAGAGTTTTGGAGAGATGCTATGTCAAAGGAGTATCAGTCCATTCTCAAGAATGATGTGTGGGACATCATTCCTAGACCCAAAGGAAAATCTGTGGTATCTTCTAAATGTGGTATCTTCTAAATGACTCTTCAAGATCAAGCATGAAGCTGATGAGAGCATTAAGAAGTACAAGGAAAGATTTGTGGCTAGAGAGTTTTCTCAAAAAGAGGGAGTTGACTATGAAGAAACATTTTCTCTAGTTGTTCGCTATACTTTTGTCAGAACCATCATTTCCATTGCTGCATCTAGAGGATGGAAGATTCATCAAATGGATGTGAAGACAAATTTTCTAAATGGGGTAATTGAGGAAGAATTTTATATTGAGAAACCTGATGGATTCAAGGTACATGGGAAGGAGTCTCATGTTTGCAGGTTGAAGAAGGCCTTGTATGGTCTTAAGCAGGCTCCCCATGCTTGGTACGAAAGGATTGATCATTACCTATCAAGCTTGGGATTCTCCAAGAACAATGTTGATTCTAACCTGTATTTCAAGGTAATTGATGGTGAAGCATTGATTTTGGTTTTGTATGTTGATGATCTAATTCTTACTGGAGAAGAACACCTCATTATCAAATGCAAGGAGTTGGATTTTGAATTTGAAATGAAGGATCTTGGGCTCATGCATTACTTCCTTAGCTTAGAATTTTGGAAGAAGCCAGATGAAATGATTCTAAGTCAAGTATACCATTGATATTTTAAAGAGGTTTGGTATGATGGATTGGAAATCCATGTCTACACCCATGGAGACCAAATTGTATAAGTTGAAAGAGGTTGCAGCTAACTCAGATCTGGCGGATCCTACATTATACAAGTTTTTGATTGGATCATTGATGTATCTAGTTAGTACTAGACCAAATATCTACTATGCAGTGAGTGCACTCAGTCAATTCATGTGTGAACCCAAGTAGACACATCTAGTTGCAGCAAAACATATCCTAAGATACTTGTGTGGCACAATTGGATATGGGCTGAGATATTCTTCAAGTGTGGATTTGAAGTTGCATGGTTATACTAATTCTTATTGGGTAGGGTGTGTCATTGATCGGAAGAGAACCTCTAGATGTTGCTTCAGTTTGGGGTCTGCTATGATATCCTGGTGCAGTAGGAAGTAGTCATCTAAAGCATTGAGTACAGTAGAGGCAGAGCATATTGCAGTTTGTGTGGCAACTCGAGAAGTAGTGTGGCTTCAAAAGCTCCTTGCAGGATTATTTGGTCAAACAATGGAGCCTACTATCATTCATTGTGATAACTAGAGCTATGTGAAGCTTTCTATCAACCTTGTGTTTCATGATAGAACTAAGCATGTTGAGATCAAATACCACTATATTAGAGATATGGTATTGAGGAAGGTGGTCTAGTTGAGGTATATCAACACTAATGATCAAACGACAGACATTCTCACCAAGCCTCTCTCCAAGAAAAATTTTGTGTACTTTTGAGACAAGCTTGGTATGGTGGAGAATCAAGCCCTAAGGAGTCTCAATATTAGTGATCCTCTTTAATGCATTTCTCTTTGAGAGAGATTTGAGGTGAAAGCCCTTATTAATGCATTTTTGTTTGAGATTTGAAGTGAAAGCTCGTGTTTCCACCCTCTAGGAGAGCCATGGTGGATGTCATGTGTGTGACTCCATGACAGCATCATGTGAGAGATGATTTTTCCTGTACTTGTGTTTCACCCTCTGGGAGAGCCATGGTGAACATCACGGTGAGGTGACAACATCATGTTAAGTGATGAGCACTTGTACATACCATACATGGGTGTAGCCATGATGGTTGATATCACGACGACGTGATATAAGATATCATGATGAGGTGATATCTTTCTTTTCCACATATGGGTGTAGCCATTGTGGTAGACATCATGATGAGGTGATATGTCTTGTGTAGCTGGAAGTATTTTCCCTAGCTAAGAGGGAGTGTTGATTTTACAGCGTCGGTATAATCCTCTAGCCAGATCATGTAAGAGAAGTCAATTAAATAATAGCCCATCGACAATTTAATTGATGGTAGCAATTTTTGATATGATGCATCATTTATTAAATAATGATATTATATATTTTATGAGGAAACAAAATTTTCTTTGAGATCGATTCCTTAGAGTTTCGATTCCAATCATGATTTATTGAAGAGACACATCCTTCTATTCAGGCCGACTTGTCTTGGAGAAGACACGCCCCTTCCACTCACTTGTATATATATTTTTTGATGCATTCCATTATTTCGCATTCATTCATACACATAATTGACTTATTCTATTCTCATGTGTCTCAAGTGCGAGTTCTTCATAAGAGCAATTCAATATCGATGAACGCTGTAGTTCATCATTAGCATATTACATGTGATTGATTCTATTATAGCATCAACTTGTGGTGATTTATCTTGGTGTCATTATTGGCCTATATTGCAAAGGAGTTTCTCATTGTGATTCAATAAATAAGTGATATATTGTTGTTGGGTTTTTCTCCCTCAAGTGGAGGGTTTTCCTAATGTATCTGTTGTGTTATTGTGTGATAATTTTAAATTAAATTTTTTGTCTCTAATCTGATCATAAAACTAACAGTGCACATGGTGGAATAGAGTATCAACATAAGAAAACAAGGTCTAATCTCCACCCTACCATATTTTCTCTTGCAGCATTGTGCATTCTCACCAAACCCCCAAGCAAAAAAATAAATTTTCCACCACTATGACAATGGTGAAAGCAATGTTTAGGCTACTACTGACTTAATACAAGATCTAATGGTGTCAAAAGGTTCATGAATGAGGATTGTTTGGGTTGAGTATGGTTGCAAACATGAAAGGATAATGTGAAGTTTAGTGTAATAAACACGTACCATTGGTAGACAATAAATCAATGAGAAAATATAAAAATTTATAGAATTCATAACAAATAATATGCAATGCAGCTATAGTAGAATGGAGTAAGCAAATAAAATCTAGGCATACCTTGTGCATGGAATGGGTTGGAGTATGGACACAAAAAAGAAGGCCTGATCTCCACCCTACCATATTGGGTCATGGAGCCTCATGGGCTCTCACCAAACCCCTGAGCAGAAAGATTAATTGTCCACCACTTTGATCAATGGTGAAGGAAATGCTTTGGTACCCGAGAAAATTTGTTGAGTGGATATCAATGATATACATTTTTAATAAATTGACATGGAGTTGTGAAATAAGTTCAATGGAATAAAAGATATATAGGCTTATGCTGTATATAGATGGAATTTAGGTGAAGGCCATACACCATGAAAATGTGCAATTGTAAAGATATTTAACATTTAGGAGATTTGTACACCAGAGATGTGCATCCATACTTTAGTATGTACATTTGAAATCTAAAATGGTATCAATAAAATATAGTTAGACACAAGGGAAATTTGAAGTTTAGTGCAGTGAACATGGGTCATTAGTACACAATATCTAAATGAACAAATATAAACAACTATATAATTAATAACAAATAATATCTAATGTATCTGCAATAGAAGAGATCATATAAACTGTAAGACGTGGGCCTACCTTTTGCAAAGAGCCTAGGAGACAATATTTGACAGTTGCATATAATTGTCTTTTGGCACCTAGAAAATTTGTTGAGCTGAAATCAATGTTATCTATTTTTAAAAATATATATAGTTGTAGCATTTGTGACAAATAATTTTGTACATGTAGTTGCAAAAGAAGATATGGAAAGAATGAGGTATAGCCTTAACTTGTATACAAATGGAATATAGTTGCAACTCAAACACCATGGAAAACTTGTGAGCATGAAGATATTAAGAATTGTGAAGATCTGCAGTAACAACTGGAAATATTTTTAATCTACATTTGTTAGAATTTGAAATAGTTAGAAAGAAATGATTCAAAGGTGATAGCTCTGGAAGCAGCATTATTGGGTAAAGGTGGGGAAGGTATTGAGAGTAAAATTAAAAATAGATAATATTTTGGGCAAGTGGGGAATATGAATGAATAAATGTTTTTTGTTCGAGGCAAGGGGAAACACAAGGCAATAGTTGAATAGAAACTTCTCTTAGAAATCACTATAGAAGTAAAACCTTGGGGATGTTGTGAAAAGTGATTGAAACTGCACTATGGAGAGAACAAGAAAGAAGTAATATTAGGAATTGAGGGCATTGTGAAAGAATTGAAATGAAAAGGACAAGGAGAAGTGGTATAGTTACCATGAAGAACAAAAAGATTTCATCATGATGGGGATGCAGACAATTGTTGGAGGCAATCCTCTTCTTTGATTCAAAGTGCATTGTATTTGTTGGAATGCAACCTAGAGTACCTATCAAAGGAGAAAGGTGGATCTATGTGAATTCCTTTTATTGATTTAACACAAGAGGGAGATGTGAAAATTAGTCCTTTCCTATCTTTAGTTCCAATATCTATTGTAGCTTTCTCTAGTATCAATCCTTGAGATTTATGGATTGATATCACCCATGCCATTATTAAGGGGAGTTGTCTCCAGCTGCCTCATGTGGTTGGGATAATCAGGATGGATTGTCTTAATCCCATACTAGTCCAATGTGGTTTTGGAAGTCGACAACAACATATTCAAGTAATTGAGGTGGTTTAGCACCCCTAGCATATACAATAGCCTTCACTAAACCCAACAATCCATTAACCAGGCCAGCTACCACTCAAAGATTTTTTGACAACATTACTTGTTGACCAATTGCAAGCAAGAGTTCTACTTGAAGTTATTCATCATTGCCATAATCAAGTATGTTTTGTTGGGAACTTTCAGCAGCAATAATTGCAATTGGAACATTTAATTGATGTATCATTTTCCCACTGTGCAAAGAAACCAACCTATTTGTTGGGAATAAGTGGATAGGCTCATCAAGATCTTTGTTTTCCTTAGCCATAAGCATGGCTTTTGTTCAATTCATAAGAATTTTCTAATCAAACTGGGATGCCTGGAAAATTCCAATATTCATAAGGAGCGTATGAAATTATTGTTGTGAATCAGATTGTCCATGCTGGCAAAAGACAATGTTAAGCATGACAACAATATTAAATGTGTGTCAAAGTGCCAATGCTATGGACCGAGAATCGTAGATAGGCTTGTCCATAACAGGGGGTAGTTATGCCAGGTCACCCACGAGTATAATAGAGACACCACCAAATGGCTACATATGTCTACCAGGGAATGCTTTCCACAATCGACTATCTATTTTAATCAACATCTTGGGACCCAAGAAGCTCATTTCATCAATTAATATGTACTTAATACATTTGAAGTCCTCTTGAAATATGGTCAATGGTTGTACTTTTAATGGATTCATATCTCTAATTGGTATCCGAAGAGTGGTATGCACTATGGAGGCACGAATATTGTAAGCAACAACACCCATTGGTGCCAGAGAAAGCAAAGGATTCATTCTCTTATTCAATGATGTATTTAGTACTCTTTGTATCTTGTCAATGTGGAATGATTTACCTGTGCCAACAGTTCCTTGAATGATCATACACAATGGTGGTGATGAATATGGGCCAAGATGGTGTTGTTTGATGATATTCAGAGCAAGATTTTTCCTAGGAGATAGTCGATGACAAAGTGTAGGCGTTGCAACCAAGCGAAGAGTGTTTTCAACTGTATGCAATTTACTTATTGAAATAAACTATTCAACAATGCTATACAGCTCCTTTGGAACATGGTGTGCATCCCATCTATGATGTAGATCAAAGTCCTATCTACCCAAGAGTTGCAACTAGTCAAAGCAAACATTGTTTGTGGCACCAAGTTGAGAAAACAACTCCCATTCATATTCATCTGCACAGAGCCGAGATTGTGTGCTATCAATATCATTGTCACTATCCTCTCCATCAAGAGGGGGAGCAATAACTTGATTGACATGCCAAGCATCATAGCCAACAACATAAAATAGCCTCCAATTTTGTGTTATGCTTTCTCTCGTAAGTCCTATGTCAGCCTCAACATTTTGAAAAAGGTTTGTATAGTAGCAATTTTGACCAACAAAAAATTTTGAAGGCATCAATTTGTTCTAGCAAGGCAGTCTTGAAAAGTGGGTAAAAAATGATGATAGCAGGTTGTAGTTGGGCATGCCAAGCTACACCATTGTGATTTTTTTGATATGTATGTAGTTGTGCAGAATGAATAAGGGATATTTTCTCTATTTCGGCTAGTCTTTAAATGTAGGAATGAATATAACCACTGGCAAGCTCATTGCCACTTTCAACTATTTTCAAATGGTGAAATGTCTGTCTGCTGACACTCAAAGATAGGAAATTCCAATTTGAGATGACAAGGGGCAACTTTTGCAGCATATGTCATGTTTCTTATGCACCAATGTCATGATCTACAACCAAATTCATCATGAATTTTGGGTAGGAAAGAAACACTTTATCCCTAGATGAATTTATATTTGCAAGCCTCTGCAAGATATCAATGTAGCTTTCATATTTTTTACAAACTTTGATGCATATTTGGAAATGTAGTTTAGCACAATTTGTCTAGACAATACTAGCTAGCAATCAACATTTGCTCACCAAATTGCAAGCATCTCAGGGTTGTGGATATTAACACGCTAATCATTTCTTGTTGGCTTATACAATTTTTTCAATTCACTATCAATTACCAATGTCAGCGACATTGTAATTGGTGGCCTTTTCTCCTAAGGCAATTGTATTGACTGCACTTGGTATTCCTTTGCACTATGTTCAACAATTGTTCATAATCCACCATTGGATCCATGTAAGAGATTTGCATAGTATTAAGCAAGAACAGGTCCTCCAAAGCTGAGTGGTGGACCCTTGATATTAGTTACTCTAGGGGACAAGGGTTCCACACTAAAACATAGTGATCAAAGAATATTTTTGTCTGCTAAAGCTCATGTGGGTTGGACCAATCAAGCATGTCCATGTTTGAGGCATTTGGAAGACACAAGAAACCGTGTACATGTGTTGATCCATGATGTTGCCACTCATACCTCTACCAATAGTCTTTCATGTGGAAAATTCTCTCAATAACCTCTTCATGGAAAATAGTGAATCACAAGTGCATGTACAAGGCTGTTATGTGTGGGTTTTGTACAATGTTCTATGTCAAGCGTCTTCAGGAGTATGGAATATGTAACTAGGCATGAGGTTCAATCACCCTATGCAAATAAGGCCATTTTGTGTTTACAGAGCTCAAAGTGAAGAAAATATTTGATGTACCAAGCTAGTGGATCATTTTCACAAGCTCTTGTCGACACTTGGCCCAATGCGAGCATGTTCCTCACAAGGATGCACCAAAGTGATCAATTTGGTTTTCTATTTGGGTGTCTAGTGTGTCCCGAAGTATTTTCGCAAATTAGCAAGAATGAACTTTGGGATCCTTTCCTCCAAGTTTTTTTTCATAAAAACTTAAGCTAATTGTTGGCTTCTATGTCTCATTATCAAATTATAAAGGTAATATCTAAATCAGACATGTCTCCCAAATATATTATCAAAGTATCTCATCAAGTGGAAGGCATATTTATGCAAGTGAATTTGTATGGTTCTTGATTGTAGGGGCATTGCCATGCCAGTGGGGAACAATATTGGAAAATCCATGCTTAATAACCCTTCTATATTATATTCATTAATAGGGGTATAATTTATTTCAGACCAAGGAAAATTATTTTGACTAGTGCCTTTAATTTGTAAGGCATCTCTAATTTCCTGCAATTCTTGAGGAGGGTTGGGCATCAATGGAATAAATGATGATGATTTCTCAAGGTTAGTTTCCTCATCAACAACACTTTTTGGAGTTTTCATTAGTTTTGTTGTGTTATGTGTTGATTCTTTCAATATGTGCATAAGATCAGAGATGTCAATACTTGTAGAAGGCAACAAATTTAAAGCTTCACAATCTATTGCAACATCACTATAGTATGGGTCATTCTCAATTTTATATATTAATTCATCCATGACATTATGTTTGTCAACATAGCAATCATAGTTTTTCCGCTGAATGCCAATTCTTCACACAATCATGACTTCAAGATCATGTAGGCGATGCGATAACAAAGTTTCAATGGTTGTGTTGTCTTGTGGAAAGCTTATAGTATGGCCACTATATTTGTATTGGCCTCCTCTAGCATGGGTTACTTGCAAAACTGGAGCAACTCTAGCTATAAGTATTTCTTCAACTTGAGTAAGCTTTGCAAGGACAGTTGGTTGTGGCCCTGGATCCATCTTGTTCATTAGACTAAATCTATAGACACCTTTTTCAAAAGCATAATGCAAACACATGACGCCTACGTTGGATGCTTGGACTCTCATGCTAGAGTAGCTCTCCTTGCAAACATCACAAATTTTCAATTCTGACAAAGCATCGATGCGCCAACAGAAGGACTACATTGCAATGTGGAAATTTTTACCAAACATGTTGCTTGAGTGGTAGGTTTTTGATGATGTGTATGGAAATCCATGGCCATCAAGGGTTTGCAACAATGTACAACTAGGTATTGTGGAGGTAGCTTCATTGCGATGGTTGTGTAGGAGCTGTGAAGGGATGGTGGTTAAGGGGGTGCACCAGCAAGCAAGTTCTATCTGTGAGCTTGCTTGAAATTGTGATGTGCCTACCTATGCATGTGGAGCCAAGCCAGGTGGGTCTAAAGCACATCTTTGCTGCAAGTACTTTTCTCATCGACCTGCACAAATATGGTCTCTATGGCATACATAATAAAGCTAGTTTCTTTGGAGTTTTGTTTCCTTTTTACAATCCACACTTGATGTAGCATTGGAACTTGAAGAAGGTTGTGAAGCCTACAATAATAATATTAAGAAAACAATAAAATGGTTGCAAACACTAAGTTAAAGGGAAATGGCATAACTAAAGGGGTCAAGCTAATTGAATATGAAACAAAGTAGCCAAAGGTAGATATCAACACTCAATAATGCACTATGGAAAGCAATATAAACTATATAAAATGAACTATTTTACTATGTTCCATCCATTAGCACAAAACGGAAGCCATAAATGAAACAATATTGGTTTGAATAGTGGCCTAGATGGAAAACTCACAAAACAAAAGCATCCATAGTAATAAAGCCATCCACAAAGAAAGGAAAACCCACACATGCCACAATTATTTTTCTCAACAATGCCTTATAGAAAATAACCAAAGGAAACATATATGTATATGTATATGTAAATGTATCTACCCATATGCAATGTACATTTAAAAGTGCTTCCAAACTCTAACTAAAAAATCAAGAATGCATGCAATCTTTGAACAAATAGGTAATACAAAATAAAATAGACTAAAGGAACGCCTAGTCACCACCTCGCCATATTGGGTCACAAAGCCTTGTGAGAAAAATCTCATTGGAGAAGTGGCTAATTCAAAATAAAATGCATTGATAGAAATACTAAACTTGCTTATGAAAAAAAATTAATGGTAACACTACATTGTATTGACGAGACTTCTTTTCAACAAAGAATTTTTAGTGTTAAACCATGTTGTATATACAATTAATTTTTCAAGTATAATGATACATAGTTTAATACTTAAATGCTCTTCTAAAAAAGAAGTCTCTTCAATGCTATGAGCTCCAATGTGTCGACAAATTTCTGCCCTATGATCAATGGTGAAATGAATGTTGCTTATTACTCCCAATATAGGACCTTTCATTCTAATAGTTTTCTTTTTAGCCTAGAAGGAATAATAGCCAAGACATAGCAATTGGCATCATGCATTGCATGCATATATATGGATTTTCTACTTGCATATATAAAACCATGGTATGGGGTACGAAAAATTTAGAAAATAAAAAACTGGCACATAGATAAATACTTTTTCCTATAGCCACTTATTGACAATAACCAAAGCAAACATATATGGAAATGTATCTGTAAATGTATGTATGCATAAGCAATGTGTTTTGAATGGATAGTTTCATGAATGGAAGGTATGATTCACTCTTTAAAGAAGAGTGCACTACTGTTGCTACCTATGTTTGTGCATCCTCCCTTCCTTCATTACACTCTCCATCTAAAATAACTTCACATTTTTTATTGGACATGCATATATACATATACATATAATATGATGAAGACAAGAATGTGTTTGCAAACACCAACTCAACAACTCACAGTGCAACTAAACAACAAATATAAAATATAAAATGAAACACAACAAAACAAGGTGTGCTCACCACCCTACCATATTGGGTCATGGAGTCTCATGGGCTCACACCAAACCCCTGAGCAAGAACACACATTGTCCACCACTAGGATCAATGGTGGAATCAATGTTGCTTATCATAGTCAATATAGAACCTATCTCTCTGACAAATCCCTTTTTGAGGTGGAAAGGAATAATAGGCAAGTAGTCCCAACCAAAATCATATATTGGATGGATATGCAGGGATTTTCTACTTGGAAATATAAAAGGATGTGTATGCCAACTAAAAAATTAACAATGCAAGAAATCAACAGATAGGTAATACGAAATGAAATAGACCAAAGAAACACTTGCTCTCCACCCTAACATATTGGGTCATGGAGCCCCATGGGCTCTCACCAAACTCTCGAGCAAGAAAATACATTGTCCACCAGTATGATCAATGGTGAAACCAATGCTACTTATTATGCCCAATATAGAACCTTTCATACTAATAGTTATTGCTAAGACATCACAATCAACATCATGCATTGGATGCATATCTATGGATTTGCTACTTGTAAATATAAAACATGGTGCAAAAGTAAAAAATTTAAAAATTAGAAACATGCACATTCACAAATACTTTTCCCAATAGTGATTTATTGACAACAACCAAAGCATACACATACATAAATGTATTTGCAAATGTAGCTATACATATGAAATGCATTTTCAATGGATACTATAATGAATGGAAGGTATAATGTACACTTTAAAGAAGAGTGTAACAAGGCTACTCCTATGGTTTTGCATCGTACCTTCCTTCATTCCAATCTCCATCTATAAAAACTTCACTTTTTTCATTGCACATGCATATATACATACACATATACATATACATATATTATGATGAAGACAAAAAAGTGCTTGAAAACATCCAAAAAAAAAAAAAGACGTACTCTCCACCCTACTATATTGGGAATACAATTTTTTGAGTGCCCATGCATATATGCATATACATATACATATGCATACATTACGATGGAGACAACAAAGCACTTGCAAACACCAATGTTAAGACCAACAGTATAGCTAAACAACAAATAGAAAATATGAATTGAAAAACAAAAAAACAAGGCCTACTCTCCACCCTACCATATTGGGTCATGGAGCCCCATGGGCACTCACCAAACCCCCAAGCAAGAACATAGATTGTCCATCACTTTGATCAATGGTGGAAGCATTCTTTCTTATCAAACATAACATGCATCCTATCATTCCAACAACTCATTTTTTGAGGTTGTAAGAAATAATAACCTAAAAGGTACACTTAACAAATATGCCAGCAAATACAATCCAACATCATGGATTGAATGCATAATGCTTATGCAGGAATTTACTATTTGGAAATATACATACTAAAGAAGTACATGTAGAAATCTATGTACATGGCATTAGATATAGCAAATATTCATATATTTTATTTCACTATTCTTATTAAAACTCAGTCCTATAATTTAGAAACAAGGGTTGAAACAACAATGGTCAAAGTTGTAAGAATTAACTTTGAAGGTAAGTGCAAGTTGTTACTATCAAATTTGTATGCAATTTCCCCTGGCATGCAAGACTCTCCAAGCATAATTGTCACTCTGGATTGAATGCCAAACACCCATGGCTAATTGTGACTTTGGATTTTTCTTATAATTTCTGTTGACTGGACATCTGTTTGCTTTTCTTTCTTTACAGTGCTTGTCACATGAAAAGAGCTTTCCTATTTAACACCAACATAAAGACCTACAGTTCAGGAAAACAACAAATAACAAATATGAAAATCATTACAAAAAAAAAAAGGCCTACTCTCCACCCTACCATATTGGGTCATGGAGGCCCATGGGCTCTCAGCAAACCCTCGAGCAAGAACATGCATTGTCCACCACTTTGATCAATGGTGAAACCAATCTTTCTTGTCACACTTAAGATACAACCTATCATTCCATCTTGATCCTAGGAGAAATAATAACTAAAAAGGTACACTTAACAAATACGCCAAAAAAAACAATCCAACATCATGCATTGGATGCGTACATGTAAGAATTTTCTTTTTGGAAGTATACAGACTAAAAAATTACATGTAGAAATGCATATGCATGGCATTAGATGTAGACAATATAGATATATAGATGAATGGAAACTTATAGATATAGATACATATTGATACATCTATTGGAAACATCATTTGGACTTCAACCTTCAAAGAAGCTCGTAATCTTGGCTCACAAATGTGAAAGGAGGTAAATCCATATAAGAACACCCAACAATTCCTTATTGAAAATTGCAAAGACTTTTTCTATCTCTACTCACGTTTTGAATAGTAGGTGTTGACACAACCATTGCCACTATATGAACACCATAGAACAGTAAATGTTGATGCTAAGAGGGTGAGCTTCTATGAAGGTGCAAGTTCAACTACCTATTGTGAAGTTCCTGTGAAGGTGGTCGAAGCATATTTTCTATTATTTGCATGAGCCAATGAATCCAAAAGCAATACAAAAGCATTGGAAATGGCACTATTAATCAAAGTGATGCATAATGTATGTGCCATATGTACAAACATCTATGTATGCGAAGGAACCACAAAGATGTGCACATTGGGAGAACCCTTTGTGATATTGTTTCATTTGTGGTTCATGGGTTGTTGTAGGGTATATTACTTGATCATTGATAATGCATTGTTGATTGTTTCAAATTTGGATAAGGTGTTGTTGAGAAAAGAATATATTGTTTGTAAAAACAAATATTGTTTCATCTATGGTTCACATTTTATGCCTATGGTTTTGCAAGGGTATGTTACTGTGAATCTTTTTGTTTCATGGATTTTTCCATCTAGCTTGTTATTGAAATGAATATTGTTTGATTTATGGATTTTTTTTGGGGGCTATGGTTGCAATGGAGTAAAATAGTTTGTGTTATATAGTTTATGTTTGATTGCATTAGGTATTGTTCATTACTATTCTCTACCTTAGGCTATGTTGTCTCATTTTCAAAAATATGTTGTTGAGAAGGCGATATTGTTTCAATTTTCGATAAGGTTCTGTTGAGAAAAATAGTATATTTTCACATGATTTTGCCACTACAATTCTTTTGTGTGGGGTTCTATTTATTGCTTCCACTTTGTAGCTATATCTACAAAAAAATTAGATTGTTAACACTATTCAAGCTTTGTTGATTGTTGTTGTCTAGCTTGGGGTATATTGTCTTGTTTTCAATAAAGTGTTGTTGAAAAGGTTGTATTGTTTGAATTTTCCTCAAGGAATTGTTCTGAAAATCCTATATTGTCTCTTAAAAACAATATTGTTTCATTTATGGTTTGCATTTTTTGGCTATTGTTTTGCGTGCACTTTATGTTTGACTCCAAAAATTATTATTAATTATTGTTCTCTAGCTTATGCTACATTGTTTTATTTTCACAAAAGGGTTGTTGAAAAGGCTATATTTGAATAAGGTATTGTATTGTTCGGTTTCATTATGTTTCTATACCTTCTATTAGATTGGTGAGCAAGGAGGGCAAGCTTCTTTGAGGGTGCAAGTTTGATCAAGCCTTATGCAACTTCTATAAAGGTGGTAGCAAGTTATTTTATGTTTTTTCCATGGGGGAATGGTTGCAAAAGAAAAAGAAAAGTGTCGCCTGTGATATTTTTATCATCATTTTGTGTAGTAAAGCTAGCAAGAAGAGGTGTGTTTCAAGCAAGAAGGAAGAAGTGCATATCAATAAACACTTTGCAATATTGTTCTATTTGTGGTTCATGGTTTGTCTTAGCCTATATTGTTTCAATTTGAAATAACGTACTCTTGATTGTTTCAAATTTTGATAAGGTGTTGTTGAGAAAAAGGATATTGTTTGTGGAAACAAATATTGTTTTGTTCAAGGATCACATTGTGTGGCTATGGTTTTGCATGGGTTTTTTACTATGAATTTTTGTAGGTTTCTCTTTATGGCTTCTATTTCCTAGCTATGTTTGCAACAAATTAAAACTGATTAGGCTATACAATTTCTTGCTGAATTTGAGATACAAGGCAGCGTAGAGGAAGCCAATGGGAAGAAGTTTGCTTGAAGCAAGCACGAAGAGGTGCATATCATGAAAACCCTCTATGACATTGTTTCATTTGCATTCTACGGTTTGTGGCAAGCTATTTTGTTTGATTTGCGATAAGGAACTGTTGGGTGTTTGAAAATTTGATAAGGTGTTGTTGAGGGAAGACTATATTGTTTGTGGAATCAAATATTGCTTTGTGTAAGGTTCACATTTTGTGGCTATGGTTTTTAATCAGTTTGTAACTGCCAATTTTTGTGTTTTGTAGGTTTCCCCTTCTGGGTCGATGCTCAAACCAAGGTTTTCTAATTTATGGCTTTCTTTGTGTGGTTATGGTTGCAACGGAGTGAAATAGTTAATGTTATATAGTTTATGCTTGATTCAATTGCGAACTAGGCATAGTTTTCTTAATGTGATATTTTGTTTGATGCCACCATTGATTAGAATGTTGGAAAAAATATTTTCCCTATGTGCAGATATGTATATATATGTCATAGTGGGTGCAAACAATATTCATACACACTAATCCTTATGTTTATTCTATTGCTACATTTTTTGAATGGAAAGTTGTATTGAAAGTGCCAGATGCAAGATTTATGCCACCATTCATGTAACTATAACAACTCACATGTAGGATGTGTGTTTACCCTCTATTTGTGTGAACTTTGGTCAGAATTTTTGTCATCCTTCCCATTTTTTGAGCATTTCAGCGATGGGGGGGTCTAGTCGGGATAAAGCTAGTGGATATTTTTTGATTTTTTAAATTAAAAGAATTTGGTGTGGCAATAGAGAATTCTGAAAAAAATTAAACAATGGTTCACATCAACACTAATTGGTGTATGGTTCCTGTGTAGTTGCAATGTTTGAAAAGTAATATAATACTCAATGTTCTTGTTGAAGCATAGTTGTTACTTGTCTAGACCTTAATAAGGGTTTGTTACAATGGAAGGTTTTATATCAAGTGTGAGATGAAACATTAATCAAACTACTATTGAGGCCTACACAAATAACAACTACCCTTGAAATGATACAAAAACAACTAGCAACAACATATCATGAGGAAGATGGACTATTTTATCACTTTCCAACCATTCCTAGTGGACAAAAACCATAGATCAAATAGAAATCATAATTAACCTATGAAAATAATAAGCACATCAAGTAGCGTATATGAATGTTGTCTGTATTTTATTTCACATAGATACATGTTTGCACACAAGGATGAATGTTGTATGTCTCTAATTTCACAAACATACGTATATGTACATAGGATAACTAAAATGAGCAAGAACAAAAGAAGGCATATTGTCCACCCTATCTTATGAAAAGAATAAGAAAAGAAACAAATATATACAAATGTTGTCTACATCTAATTTCACATACACACATATCTACAATAGAGAAAAGAGGAATAAAACACTACAAAAGAGACACATACTTTTTTCTATGCACATATTTCCAAGAAACATATTTGTACATATACATCCAACACACGCAATACATATATTTGGAGTTGAAAAAAAAAATATACATCAATATATATATATATATATATATATATATATATATATATCTTGAAATTTAATTGCACATATATACACATTGTTGATTATTGTTGAATAGCTACAAAAATTTTATTTCATCTATGATTTGCATGTAGTGGGAATGGGTGGAAAGCAATAAAATAGTCTACATATATGCTTAGAAAGGAAAATATATATAGATATATATGTATCCAAAGCTATATGTAGACAACACACATATATCCATAGGTGGACCTCAAACATATGAATATTATTTGCATCAAATGTCAAAAACACATAGATCTATGCATACAAAATATGAAATGAAACACAACAAAATGAAGCTTGTTTCCCACCCTACCATATTGGGTCATGGAGCCCCATCAGCTCTCACAAAACTCCCGAGCTAGAACATACATCGTCCACCAGTCTGATCAATGGTGAAATCAATGTGCCTTATTAGACTTACTATACAACCTATGGCTGCAATGTTTGTTGTGTATGTTGTGTCGCCCAATCTACAATCCAACATTGAACAATGCCTTATTCCAAATAACATAAAATACTCAATTACTTTGGTAAATTTTAAATGCAAGGTATTATTGCAACCATCACCAATATATGGAGCCCATACATGAAACAATGTTGCCATTAGAATTCCCCAAACAATAAACATGGCGAGTAGTATATATCAATGTTTCCTACATCTAATTTCACATACATACATATTTGCACAAAGCAAAAAATAAATGAAACACAAGAAAACAAACACACACTTTTTTGTGTTTATATATTTGCAAGTAAAAAAATGCTACACATGGATCCAACACATGCAATGCATATATATGTAGCTCAAAAACAAAATCCACATTGATATATATAAATCTGATGTTAGATACAAATATATTCACATTCTTGATTGTTGTTGAATAGCTTTTAACGTATTATTTAATTTATGGTTTCCATGTAGTGGTGAAAGCTACAAAGCAATCAAATAGTCCACATAAACACACACAATAAGCAATATAATAGTCGACATATATGGCTAAAAAAATATTTAGCATTCTAAAGTCACCAAAGCAACTAAAAAGTTTATGCCATTTACAAAAAGGCATTGTTGACTGTAGTTATGTAGCCTCAACTTATAGCCAAAGATAGAGAACAATAGTCAACAACACCTTGTAGAACAATATAAACCGACAACCTCTCAGGTAGCTAGCAGCCCTCCCATATTACAAGACTTCTGACGGTCATGGAAAAGGTGGTGGAGGTAGCTGGCACATGCTAAGAAGCTATAGAACAACAATCAGAAATTCCTTGTATAAAACAACATAAATTGTATAGTGTTGCAACCATCATCACAAAACAAAAGCCTTGAATGAAACAATGTTGATTTCAACAAAGACCTAGAAAATAATTTTTCCAACAGTGACCTATCAATAGGTGAAAGAAAAAATATAGATAAGTTTAAATCTAGACACATATGGTTGTTTCTTGGGAAAATAAAATAAACATCACTTGACACAACTTGTGATGGCAACATTGCTTTATCTATGGGTCGCATATTTTGTCAGCGAGTGGGATAATAATAGGTTGCATTGGAAACTTAGCACAGTAATTCAGAACTTTAGATTATTTTCAATTCTAGGCATTATTTAGTGTAGAGCTACACTTTCAATTGCACAATGTACATAGTCACCCAGATATATACTTCAAAATGCAAGTACAAATATATATATACATATACATATATATATATATATATATATATATATATATATATATATATATATATATATATATATATATATATATATATATACATATATATGTATGTATGTATGTATGTATAGCATTAAACACAATTACACCTATCAACAAGTCTAAATCTAGATATATGTGTGTACAACTAGGATTAGGCTAAATCACAAAATTATTGTGCATCCGCAAGTGACAATTATTACTAGATGTCGCATAGGAAATATTACAACAAAAATAAAGTTATATGCAAGTCCACTAAATGGAAGACACATAAATAGCTACACATAGACTACTCCCAAATAGCTAACAAACAAAAGTGTGAAGGCCACATAAATACCTCAAATATAAATAAGTCAGACTATACACCAGAAGGGCTACAAATGCAAGAAAATCATGTTTTCATTTCACTAAATGCACATGAAAAATAGCCAATACGAGTGTCAGCAACAAAAAAAAATAAGGAATAAACTTACAGGATCGGCGCTTGAGGGTTGTCAAGCAGCTTGGGGAGAGCTAGAGTCCACTAACATTGTTGGGATTGCTCTTTGAAAAGGAAAAATTTGCAACGCCAACTACTAGCCACAAGCTTTATTGCAACAAAAACACAATAGCCAAATATTCAATTAAATCAACAAAGGTTAACGAGCTCCATTCCCAATTTTTAAATTTCAAAATTTTCTATATTTCAATTTTTTTTTGGGACATTTAGAATATGAACGAAAACAAATAATATAAAAAGGAATATTTACAGAACTCTTCATAAATGATTTCAAAAACAATCTATGTTCTTCTAAAACAGCCAACCTAGAACATACATTTTCCATCAATGCGATCAATGGTGGCATTAATGTTCCATATAACAACAAAAATACAACTTATCATTCGAAGAATGTCCCAACAAAAATTAACATAGCATTCACTATGTATCAATGTTGTTTGCATCCACTGTGACATACATACATATCTACACATAGGGAAGAAACATTTCCCATCACTACAATCAATGCGGCCATCAATGTTTTATACAACACTTAAAATACAGCTTATCATTTGAAGGATGCTTAAGTATGTATCAATATTGTTTGCATCTAGTATTGTATACAGACATATTTGCACACAGGAAAAATAAAGTAAAACACAAGAAAACAAGTCATTTTCCATCACTCTGATCAATTGTGACATTACTCTTCCCTTAACATTTAACATACAACCTATGTATGGCTACAACGCAATAAAATAGCTGATCGTATACAATTTTTCTTCTTTTCAACAAGGCATTCGTATTTATTGTCCTCTAGCCTTGGCTATATTGTTTCATTATCGACAAGGTGTTGTACAAGGCAAAAAATTTCTAATTCATGCCCTTCATTTTGTCACAATGGTTACAATGCTAAAAAATAGTGAACTTTATACAATTTATATTGATTTCCATAAGGAATTCTTGATTGTTATACTCTAGCCTAGACTACACCGTATCATTTTCAGCAAGGTGTGTCTGAGAAGGCTATACTGTTTCAATTTCATATAAGGTGTTGTTTAGAAAAGGTTGTATTTTTTGTTAATATCAATATTGTTTGATCTATGGATTGCATGTATTGATTTTGCAACCATCGCCAAATGCAAAGAAACCAAAATAACCTCCAACCACCTTCACTAGAGTTTTTTAGTTATTATTTCTCCCACACTTAAGATGGATTTGTTGGAATGATAGCCTGAATATTAAGTGTGATAAGAAAGATTGGTTTCATTATTGATCAAAGTGTCAGACAATGTATGTTTTTGCTTGGGGGTTTATTTTTTAGGTTATGGTTGCAATGGAATAAAATAGTTAATCTTATACACTTTTTGTTAGATTCCATTGGCCATTGTTGATTATCACTATTTTATAATAATGTTTTTTTCATCTAATATCGTATATGTAGATGTTTGTGGATAGTCAAAATGAAATCAGTCACTATGATAGTCAAGAATTCCTTTCGGATAACAACATAAACTCTATAATATTAAAAAATTTATTATGCATTGCAAATGAAAGAATATAGCCTAAGCTAGAGAACAACAATTAGCATTGTGTTATGGAAAACAACACAGACTATTTTAATATATTGCAACCATTTGCACAAAATGGAAGCCATAAATGAGACAATATTAAATTTTCATGTATGTAGATTTGTATGTATGTCAAAGCAGATGTGAGCAATGTACATACAAACTCTTTCCAACATTTATTATTTTCTGAAAATAGTTATTTGTCTGAACCTTGACAAGGCATTCTTCAAATGTTATACTTTATATTAACTATTATATACAACATTGAAGCTTTTTTCCTAATTATTTCTTTTTGTTATATAGTTTATGTTTGATTCCATTATGCATTTTTAATTATTGTTCTCTAGCTTAGGCTATATTGTTTTATTTTTGATAGGGTGCTACTAAAAAGGCTATATTATTTCAATTTTTTATAGGGTGTTGTTGAAAAGGCTGGATTCTCTCAATTTTTGATAAGGTTTCATTCTTCATGTGCAACAACTATACAAGAGCAAGCCATTATGGCACCAACATTAATTGTTGTATGGTATCCATATTGTGGGGATGGTTGTAATTACACCTGCTATTCTACACCCTAGGAAACATACCAAAAGTAGGCACAAGCAAACATTGAAAATTGGAGGCGGTTATTAGCATGCCCTAGGAATAGGGTGGCAAATTTTTTGCCATGTGGGTATATAATGTTGCCAGAATTAAACATTGGCTTGCATCAACATTAATTGTTGCAATGATTTCCATGTACTGGCAGGGGGCATATTTCCTGCTGCATGGATAGAGGAGGCCACTGAAATTGAATGTTGGTTTGCAACAACATTAACTATTGTATGCTTTATGTGCACTAGCGATGGTTGTAATAACACCTCTCGTTTAACACCAGGGGAACATAACGAATGTATGGGAAATTTTTGATAAAAATGTTTGAGAAATTTTTTATCAGTCTATATTATTTCAATTTTTGATAGGGTTTTGTTGGAAAGGTTGGGTTCTTTCAATCTTTCATAAGGCTTTGTCCAAAAAAGAGTATATTTTAAATACATATATACATATATATATATGTGTGTGTGTGTGTATGTATATATACATGTACATATATATGTATATATATACATATATACATACCTAAATCCACATATACATATATAGTATATATATATACACATACATATATATATGGACTGTATGTGTAGGGTATGTGGCTGACGACTTTTTTTAACCCAAAATTGATGAAAAGAAAAGGGTTTTTAAAGGAGATTATCAACTTTCCACCAATATAAATTATACTTTACTTTGAATTTAATAAATAATTATTATTCATTTTCTATTTGAATTATGACTAAAGTCCTAATTGATAGGTTGATTGAATAACATCTATAGCTTTCAAACAGTATCACATTTTTTTAATCTGAAAAATGAGTGACATTTTATGCTTCGCATACTATAGGATTAAAAAATAATTGAATTTCATGAATTTTTGACCAAGTTAAGGTGGTCAGACATACGAGTTTTTATATTTTTTAAAAGTTGTGATAAAAAAATTCATAATTAATTATTTCCTTTGAAAAAAATTACAAAAAGTATGCATCACATCAGGACATGAGTCCTCTACTTATATCTAAAATCTTATAAAAAAATATTATCATTTTATTGTGGTTAGGGTGGTCAGATAGACATATTCTTATTTTTTCCTTGAAATTTAAGTACTACTACATTGAAATTTCCAATTTTCACCAAATAGATTTTTTTTTAAAATAAACCTAGTAGTTTAGAAACTGCATTCAATTTGCTACAAATTCTATTCTTACATATTTTTGAAATAATATAGATAACTTATTCAATTATTTACATCAAATTTCCTAACTCTGGTTTTTCTTAATTTTTAGCCAATGACCTATTTTTTCCATGATGATCATGCACATACCATACACATACACACATCCATATACACACACTAACATACATATACATATATATAATACTTTGACATATGCATTTATGTGTAGTGGGAAAAAGCAATAAAATAGTGTTAACATAAACCATAACAATGTGCAACAAGAAAAAAAAAAAACAATATTGCCTTCCACCCATCATTGACTACACATAAACCATGTATGGCACAGTATATATACATATATGTAGATATAATATACATATATATATATGAATATATATATATATATATATATATATATATATATATATATATATATATATATACATATATGTAGATATATATACATATATATATATATATATATATATATATATATATATATATCTGAAGTTAGATGCACATCACAGACATATTTTTGGATGGGTTTGTCACTGTTAATTTTCAAGAGGATGTCGTTGAGAAGGCTATAATGTCTCAATTTGTGAATATTGTGGGTTTCTCTTTATGGCTTCTGTTTTGTGGCTATATTTGGAATGGAATAAAAAATTTAACGTTATCCAATTTTTGTTGGTTGTTGTTGTGTGCCTTCAACTATAGCATTTCATTCTCAAAAAGGTGTCATTGAGAAGTGTTTCAATTCTCGGTAAGGAGCTTTTGAAAAAAGTCTATCCTAGCTTTGGTTATATTTTTGCATTGGTTTGCTACTGTGCATTTTTTTGTGTTTTGTGCAATCAATAATGCATTGATGTTATACAGTCTATATTTGATTCCACTATGCATTGTTGATTATTGTTCACTAACTTAGACTATATTGTTCTATTTTTGATAAGGTGTTACTAAAGAGGCTATATTATTTCAATTTTTGATAGGGTGCTATTGAAAATCCTAGATTCTTTCAATTTTTGTTAAGGTTCTATTCATAAAAGAGTATAATATATACATATATACATATATATATACATATACATATATACATATATATATATATATATATGATGTTGCATACAAGTATACAAACATTGTTGATTGTTATTGAATAGCTTTGAAAATATTATTTCATTTATGATTTCCATGTAGTGGAGATAGTTGCAAAGTAATAAAATAGTACACATAAACACACAGCAACAATGCAACACAGAAACAAACAATATTGGCTACAAGAACGACCTAGATGGAAAAACCCACCAAAAACACATGAATTCATGGTAACAAACCAACACAAAAACAAACAATATTTCCTTCCACCCATCGCGACTACACAAAAACCATTAATGACACAATATATATAGATACATATATACATATATATATACATATATGTAGATATAATATATAGATATAGATATATATATATATCTCTAAAGTTAGATGCACGTACAAGAGTATATTTTTGGATGGGTTTGTCACTGTTAATTTTCAAGAGGGTATTGCTAAGAAGGCTATATTGTCTCAATTTGTGAATCTTTGTGGGTTTCTCTTTATGGCTTCCATTTTGTGGCTATGTTTGGAACAGAATAAAATTGTTAACGTTATCTAGTTTTTGTTGTGTATCTTTGACTATATTGTTTCATTCTCGAAAAGGCATTGTTGAGAAGTGTTTCAATTCTTGGAAAGGCATTGTTGAGAAAAGGCTATCCTAGCTTCGGTTATATTTTTGCATTGGTTTGTTACTGTGCTTTTTTTGTGCTTTGTGCAATCAACAATGTGTTGATGTTATATAGTCTATGTTTGATTCCATTCTGCATTGTTGTTTATTGTTCTCTAGCTTAGGCTATATTGTTCTATTTTTGATAAGGTGCTACTGAAGAGGCTATATTATTTCAATTTTTGACATGGTGTTGTTGAAAAGCCTAGATTCTTTCAATTTTTGTTAAGGTTTTGTTCAAAAAGGAGTATATTTTAATATTAATATATATGTATATATATGTACATATATACATATATTTATATATATGTCAATTTTCTATGGGTTTCTCTTTATGGCTTGCATTTTGTGGCTATGTTGGAAATGGAATTAAATTCTTGACGTTATGCAGTTTTTGTTGATTGTTGTTGTCTAGCTTGGCCAATATTGTATAATTTTCGATAAAGTTATGTTCAAAAGGCTATATTGTTTCAATTTTCGATAAGGTGTTGTTGATAAAAGACAATATTGTTTGTTAAAAGAAATACTATTTCATTTATGATTGTGTTATGTGGCTATTGTTTTACATGGGTTTTGTGCCTATAGTTTTGTGGGTTTCTCCATCTGGGTCGCTATTGAAACCAATGTTATTTGATTTATGGCTTATGTTTTGTGGTTATGGTTGGAACAAAATAAAATAGTTAATGATTTACACTTTATGTTTGGTTACATTAGGTGTTGTTGATTATTGTTCTCTACCTTCAGCTATATTGTTTCATTTTTTATAAGGTGTTGTTGAAAAGGCTATATTGTTTCAATTTTCAATAAGGTTCTATTTAGAAAGGAGTATATTTTTGGATGGGTTTGTTACTATTAATTTTTGAGGTGTTGTTGAGAAGGCTACATTGTTTCAATTTTTTATAAGGTTTTGTTGAGAAATGAGTATATTTTTACTTTGGTTCGTTACTGTGAATCTTTATATATATATACACACATATACATATATATACACATATACACATACATATATATATACATATATAGATATATATATTTCTTAAGTTAGATGTACATATATACTCATTATTGTTTACACTCTATAGAAGATTATATAGCCATAGGGAAATTCCCTCTCAAAAATTCCATACATGCATTCGCTATATTTTCCAAAACTTTAAAAGGAAGCCATTTCTTACAACCATCGCCACTACACAGAAACCATACAACAATTAATGTTGATGCCATTTCATTGGCCTTCTTTATCAGTGCACCAAACGCTTTTCATTTAAAAATTAAAAAACAATATGTCACCTTTTCCCTAACCACGCTAAATGGAATCCATAAATGAAACAATATAGCCTAAGGTAGACAACAATAGTGAACAATTCCTTATGTAAAAAAACATGAACTACATAACATTAACTATTTTATTGCACTACAACCATTGCCACAAAATGAAAGCCATAAATGAAACAATATTGTTATCAATAGTCACCCAAATGGGGAAATCTGCAAAACACTAAAAAACCTATTGGATATTGTCCATATGTGATTTTCATTAATGTCAACACTATTGGATTTAATGTCTTTAAGGTTGTATATGTCAAGGATATTGAGAAAATTGTAATAAAATAAGTTGCAGTTTGTCAGTGATGCAGTAAATTTTAGTATAGCCATCATGTTGTTGGCTAGTTCAATATATTGATGATAATAGGTTGTGGATCATAGGGTTTGTTGTTGAGTATATCTAGTTTATCCATGTTAATTTTTAGAGATTCACATGAATATTTTATTGAGTTATGAGTATCTGTGTTTTGGCAGTTGTTATGTTGTTTTAGTTGGTGTTCTTGAAAGAAGATAATGTGATTCTAGTAATTTGAGTTGTGGATACTTTTGTAGTGATTCATGATGCTTGTGTATGTTTCTAGATCATGCTCTATCTATGTTGTTGATCTGCATTGATCATTGTGCTCGCGATTGGTGATTTTCAATTGTGAGTTCATGTTTTTCATGATCATGGTTGATAGGTTGATTGAAGCGTGTTGTGGATCTTCGAGACATAATTGTTTAAGGTGTTTCATTTTTGAGGATGTTGTTTTGGGTCCTTACTATGTTGTGGCCAAAATTGATTGATTCGCATTGTAAATTGCTCATTGATTTGGGCTGACAGTTTGTACACATTTTATATTTTGTTAAAGCTGACATGTAATTGATGTTATCCCTAGTTACGGATATATATGAGCGATTCTTATACCATTTGATGGTATGGTGTGAAGTGGAGTGCAAAGTGTGCGAGTGTTGTGTGTGAATAATGTTCTAATCTTTTGAAGGAAAAATAAAAGTGTGAAGAAGAGTTTATTTGCTTAACCAAAACTATAATTATGGATTAGCAGATGCTATTTTCTCAGTTCAAAATCTTCTTGATGTAATTTTAATGTTTCTGTAAGACAGTGTGTCTTCCTTTAGGTAGTAAGCCTTTTGTATTTGAGCAGTGAGCTCTAGAAAGTGTGCCTGAATGCATGCACATTCCCATTTACAATTATTTTATGCTTTTAATAGAGTATAACCTTGTGGATTAACCTCCACCCTAGTTTTTCCCCTAATAGGGTTTCCACGTAAAAAATATTGGTGTTATACATGTGTTTCTAATGTAGTGATGGCTTATGATTTCATGTTTATTTATCATATTTGAGAATAAGTTTAATAAGTATATTTTTTGTGAAAAATTATTCACCTCCCCTCTCAGTTGTCTACCCTTGTGTTTCCAACAATTGGTATTAGAGAAGGTTCCTCGAAAGAAGTTTAATAGCTTGAGGTGATCCGAGATGGCAACATATAAGAAGGATAGTCCAAGATTTGATGGAACTAATTATTCTTTGTGGAAGACTCGAATGGAGTGTCATCTGAGATGCATTGGTGAACCTTACTGGATAATTACAAAGAATAGGTATATCATCCAACAGAATGGTCCTTCTATTGCAGTTGAGATTAACGATGTCGAGTAAAATATCAGGGCTAAGGAAGCATTATTGAATGCTTTGACTAATTCTAAGATGACAAATGTAATGGAGATGAAGACGACTTATGAGATTTGGAAAAAGTTGGGAACTTTGTATGAAGGTGATACCCATGTGAAGATTGCTAAGCTGCAAAGCCTAAAAGGGAAATATGAAATGTTGACAATGGGTGAATATGAGAACGCCACTTATTTTATGCAAAGAGTGAATGAACTTATGTGTAGTATTATATGTGCTAGTGGAATATTGGAAGAATTAGAGATTGTTGCTAAAGTGCTCAGATCCTTTCCTGCCACATACAAAGCCAAAGCTACTGCTATTGAGGAGATCTGGACTGTGACAAACATAACTAGAGACATGTTGATTGGTAAGCTTACTAATTTTGAGTTAAGTGAGTTTGGTGATTCTCTTCCTAAGACAAAATCTGCATTCAAAGCTACTATCTCTGGAAAAGATAAGCAGAGATATGATCTAGGAGAAATTTCTTCTAGAAAAATGTCCAAGTATGGGAAGGAAAAGAGAGAGATTGAAGAGGAGAGAAAACTAGATGAGCTTGAAGCACTTATTTTCAAGAGAGAAGCCAGAAGAGAAGGTAAGTATAAAGGGAAATTTCCTATTAAATGTTTTTCTTGCAATAAGATAGGCCATTTTGCCTCAAGGTGTCTGGAAAGAGTTCCTAAGCCAAGACCTAACAATCCTAGATTCCAAAAAAAGTGTTATTTTGTTGCTGATGAAGGTGTGATAGATGGTGAATCTAATAAAGGGAATGTAAGTGAAGATGAATGGATATTTATTGCTATCAAGGAAAATGATCTAGTACCTACTAAATCTACTAGTTGCACAAATTTGTAGAAATCTCTAGCTACCAAAGTTGAAGAAAAAGATGAATGGGTGATTGAGAGTCGATGCTCTCATCACATGATAGATGATAAAAGTAAATTTTTTAGCTTGGAAAATTATAATGGTGGTGTTGTAAGATTTGGTGATGACAAAGTTAGTGTAATCTATGGCAGAGGATCCATTTCTCTTGATGGTAAGCATAATACTGATGATGTTCTATATGTGGAAGGTTTGAAGCATAATATCTTAAGTGTTGGATAGATGGTTGAAAAGGGATACAATCTTCAATTCAAGAATGAAAAGTGTAGAATATTGGGGAGTTCCAGAAATGTGATTGCATCTCTAGTACAAAAACAAAAGGTAATATCTTTCACCTGAGTGTTGCTAGTAAAAGTTGTTTGATTGCTCAGGTTGATGAAAGTTGGTTGTGGTATAGGAGAATGTGTCAAGTAAACTTTGATAATATTATCAAGATAGGTTCAACTCAGGTAGTGAGAAATCTTCCTAAATTGATAAAACCTACTAAAACTATATGCATGGAATGTTAGTTAGGGAAGCAAACTAGAGTTTCATTCAAGAGCAAACAACATTTTTCAAATGAAGTGTTGGAGCTTGTGCATACTAACTTGTGTGGTCCTTCTAGAGTCAAAAGGTTACATGGATATAGGTATTTCATGTTACTTATTTGATTATTCTAGAATTATCTGGGTTACTTAAGGGAAAAATCTGAAGCTCTAAAGAAATTCAAGATTTTCAAGGCTATGGTTGAGATAGAGATAGGTCTGAAGATTAAATTTTTGAGATAAGATAGAGGTAGTGAATTCACTTCTAGTGAGTTTAATTCTTTTTGTGAAGGGCATGGGATAAAGAGAAAATTATCTACACCGTGGACCCCTCAGTAAAATGGATTTTTGGAAAGGAAGAATAGGACAATTCAAGAAGCTACTAGGACTATGATGCTGGAAGGAAATGTTCCACATATCTACTAGAGAGAGGTTGTGAGTATTTTTGTTTACACTCTCAATCGGGTACATGTCAAAGGTGATACCAATAAGACTCCTTATGAGCTATGGTATGGTCATAATCCTACTATTAGATACTTCAAAATATTTGGGATTAAATGCTATATCAAAAGAGATGAAGATATAGAAATTTTTGATGCTAGAAGTGACAAAGGAATCTTTCTTGGTTATTCTACTAAAAGTAAAGCCTACTAGTGCTACAATAAGAGATCGAGGAAAGTAATTGAAAGTGATAATGTCAAGGTTGATGAAGACACAGTTAGACCATCCAAAACTTGTGGATATGATTCAGATAATTAGAAAGATAGTTTAGATAAAGGAAAGAATGTTCAAACTACAAATCAAGTTCAGATCATTCTAGTGAATCAGGAAAATCAAGAGGAAGGAACTAGTGAAAGTGCATAAGTAAGATCACAAGAGCCTAAAGTTCAAGAACATCCTAAGACTCCAAGGTATGTAAGACTAAATCATTCAGAAGATCATATTTTTGGTGATAAGAACAAAGGTGTTCAAACTATGAGAAGAATTGCAGAAGAATATTGTTTGATCTTGAAGACTAAGCCTAATACTGTCAATGAAGTATGCAAAGATGAACATTGGGTGGAAGCAATGAAAGAAGAAATACTACAAATTGAGAAGAATAATACATGGATTCTTGTTCCTAGACCTCAAGACAAAAATGTAATTGGAACTAAATGGGTTTTTCGGAACAAACTAATGAGCAAGGTGAAGTTGTTAGAAACAAAGAAAGACTTGTGTGTAAAGGATATTCTTAGATGGATGTCAAATCAGCATTTCTAAATGGTGAACTAGAAGAAGAAGTGTATACTGAGAAACCTGATGGATTTCAATTGATTGATCAAGGAGATATGGTTTTCTAGTTGAAGAAAGCATTGTATGGACTCAAGAAAGCCCCAAGAGCATGGTATGCCAAATTGGACAAGTATTTGTTGAAGCTTGGATTTAACAAAGGTACTGCTAACAGTAATTTGTATTTCAAGATTGATCATGATAAAAATTTGATTGTTGAAGTCTTTTCTAATGATATAATTTTTAGAGGAGATGAAATTTTGTGCATGAATTTTGTTGATGAGATGTAGAGTGAGTTTGAGATTTCTATGATTGGAGAAATGGAATTTTTTTGGGGATTTCAAATTACTTAGCTAGATAGAGGGGTCTTTATATCTTAGTCCAAGTATGTGAAAGAATTGCTAAAGAATTTTTTTATAGAAGATTCAAAGCCAGTTGGTACACCTATGGTGACTGAATGTAAGTTGACACAAGATGATGATTCTCCTAAAACAAATCAGACTAGATACAGATCCATGATTGGTGGATTGCTCTATTTGACTCAAACTAGACTTGATATCATGAATGTCATGCATTTTTGCAATATTTCAAGTTGATCCTAAGGAATCTCATGTGACAACTATGAAGAGGATTTTTAGGTACTCGAAGGGGATGATTGATTTTGGCCTATGGTATCCTAGAGAAGATGACCTTACTTTGAGTGCTTTTACTAATGTTGATTGGGTAGGAGATGTGAATGATAGAAAGAGTACCAGTGGTGGTACATTTTTCTTGGGAAAGAAGTTGATTTCATGGTTAAGTAAGAAGCAAAATGACATTTCTTTATCTATTGCAGAGGCAGAATACATTGTTGTTGCTAACAATTGTACTCAAGTATTGTGGATGAAGCAAATGTTGAAAGATATAAGAGTTGTGTATGATGAACCTATTGCTATATTCTATGATAATTCAAGTGCAATTAAAATTTCTAAGAATTTGGTGTTGCATTCAAAAACTGAGCATATATCTATCAAGTTTCACTTTTTAAGAGAGAAGGTGAGTGAAAAGGAAGTCAGATTGGAGTATGTGCCAACTAAGGAATAGATTGAAAATATCTTTACCAATACCTTTCCTAAGGATACTTTTGAATATCTCATAGGGAAGCTGGGTGTGATTACCCCTCCTAATCAGAATTAAGATGCATTGAATTGCATTAGTCTATTCATTTCATAGTCATATCTTATGATATGAATTGATGTTGTGGTGGTTGCTACTCAAGGGGAGCAGTCAGATGTTCCAAAATGTGGTTCACATCTTGTGTGGAGAAATATAATGTGTATCTTTGTTACTGATGTCAAAGGAGGAGAGGAGTCATGTGAAAAATTGTGAAAGAGTTAAGGAGAAAAGAGTCAAAATCTAAGGGGGAGAAAGTGCTAAGAGAAAGTTGCATTGATGGTTTTTTTCACATCATGTGTTGCCATCAATGCTAGAGGGGGAGATTGTTGGATATTTCTAATATGTGGTTGTCATTGATGTCAACACTATTTGAATTAATGTCTTTAAGGTTGTATATGCCAAGGATATTGAGAAAATTATAATAAAATAAGTTGCAAGTTGGCTGTGATGTAGTGACGTTCAATATAGCCATCATGTTGTTGGCTAGCTCAATATATTGATGATAAGAGGTTGTCTATCAAAGGGTTTTTTTTTTAGTATATCTAGTTTATCCATGTTAAGTTTTAGAGATCCGCATGAAGATTTGATCGAGTTATGAGTATCTGTGCTCCAATAGTTGTTATGTTGTTTTAGTTGGTGTTCCTAAAAGAAGATACGGTGATTATAGTAATTTGAGTTGTTGTGGATGCTTTTTTATTGTTTCATGATACTTTTGGATGTTTCTATATCATGCTCTATCTATTTTTTTATCTGCATTGATCGTTCTTATCATGATTGGTGATTTTCTTTTGTGAGTTCATGTTTTTCATGATCATGGCCAATAGGGTGATTGAAGCGTGTTGTGGATCTTTGAGGCATAATTTTTTAAGGTGTTTTATGTTTGAGGATGTTGTTTTGGGTCCTTACTATGTTGTGGCTGAAATTGGTTAATTCACATTGTAAATTGTTCATTGATTTGGGCTGACAGTTTGTACACATTTTATATTTTGTTAAAGTCGACATGTAATTGATGTTATCCATAGTTGTGGATATATATGGGTGATTTTTTATACCATTTGATGGTATGGTGTGAAGTGGAGTGTGAAGTGTGCGAGTTTTTTGTGTGAATAATGTTCTAATCTTTTAAAGGCAAAATAAAAATGTGAAGAAGAGTTTATGTGCTTAATTGGAACTATAATTAGGCATTAGCAAATGCTATTTTCTTAGTTCAAAATCTTTTGGATGTAATTTGAATGTTTCTATAAGGAAATGTGTCTTCCTTTGGGCAGTAAGACTTTTGTATTTGAGTAGTGAGCTCTAGGAAATGTGCTTGAATGCATGTGCATTCCCATTTACAATTATTTTATACTTTTAATAGAGTATAATCCTACGGATTAACCTCCACCGTGGTTTTTCTCCTAACAGGGTTTCCACGTAAAAAAATCTTGGTGTTATGTGTGTTTTTGATGTGGTGATGGTTTATGCTTTCATTTTTATTTATCAAATCTAAGAATAAGTATAATTTCTATGACAACTGATTCACCCCCCCTCTCAGTTGTTTTCCCTTGTGTTGCCAACAAAACCCATACAAAAACATCCCCACAAAAGTTGAACCATAAATCAAACAATATTGGTTTGAAAAAACTATATATTCTTTCTCAACAAAACCTTATCAAAATGGTAACAATATACCCTAAGCCAGAAGACAACAATCAAAATTGCCTTGCAGAAAATAACGCAACCTATATAACATTAATATTTCATTGTGTTGCAACCATCGCCACAAAATATGACTTTCAACAATGACCCGCATGCAAAAAACCCACAAAACACATAAAGCTTGTAGTAACAGACTAATTCAAAACCATCACCAGAAAACACACACCATAAATGAATCAATATTGGTTTCAATAGTAACTGAGATGGAAAAATTCACAAAAAACACACTAGATTAACTATTTTGCAACCATTCACACAAAACGGAAGCCATAAATGAAACAATATAGCCTAAGCTAGAGAGTTGCAACCATACCCACAAACTGAAAGCTATAAATCAAACAATATTGGTATCAACAGTCACCCAAATGTGAAAACCCACAGAACACAAAAAATCGCAGCAAGAAACCCATGCAAAATCATCGCTGCAAAAGTTGAACCATAAATCAAACAATTTTTTTTCAACAAACTATATAGTCTTTTCAACAATAATTGGCACAATGAAACAATATTGGTGTCAAGAGTAACCCAAATCAAAAATCCCACAAAAAACACATGAATTCAACACAAGAATTCACAGTAACAAACCAACATAAAAACAAACAATATTGCTTTCCACCCATGGTGGCTACACAGAAACCATAAATGAAACAATCTACACTAAGCTACAAAGCAACAATAAACAATCCCCTTTGGAAAATAACATAAACTATTTTAGAAATACTCAAGAAACGGTTTTTTCAATATGCACCTCTTCCCGCTTCCTTCAAATACACCTTTTTTCGCTTGCTTTCTCCACCAACTGGAAAAAATGGGCACAAAATTATCACAACCCACACTTTTCTAGGGATTTTGCAACCATCCTCACATGTAAGAAACACAAAATAACCTCCAACCACCTTCACAAAAATTCCATAGCTGATGATTGCACTTGTACCTTCACAAAAGCTTGCACTCACTCACAACTATCTTGAACATCAAGGTAAACCTAGAGAATGACACCCAACAATGTGTTATCGAAAATTGCACAGACATTCGCTTTGTTTTCTAAGGACTTTAAAGACAAATGTTACTTACAGCCATCACCACTACACAGAAACCATACAACAATTAATTTTGATGCCATTTTGTTGGCCTTCTCTATCATCGCGCTAAACACGTTTTATTTAAAAATCAAAAACTAATCTGCCACCTTTTCCGCAGCGTCGGAGAGCTCAAAAATCGGGAAGGCTAACGAAAATTCTGACTAAAGTTGACCAAAACCAAAAAACAACCCACCACCTTTTCCCATATGCTGGAAAGCTCTAAAACTAGGAAGGCTGACAAAAATTTTGACCAAAGTTCACACAAATAGCCTATCGGCTAAAGATAGTATAATTAAATTAGTTTTCTCTTAGTTTACTAAAATTACAAGATTTACATTGAAATATCTTTATTTTTTGATAATGATTTACAAGTACACTACAAAAATAGATCATTAGAAATAAATTTGTTTTCGAGAAAAATAAAATATGTGTATTTCTTTTTCAATCTATTTGTGTATTTGTGGTATTTTAAATTAATAAATCTCTTAACAGACATTTGAAGTGAATAATCTATTTTGTTATGATTTAAATTTTCAAATTAATAAAAAAAATCTCTCTCGAAGTTGTGTATTTTATGAAATAAAATAGTATATAAAACTATTGATATTTTTTTCCTAACTTTGGCATAGATTTTGACTAGAGGTAAAACTCAAGTTTTTGCAAGACTTGAAACCTATTACAATAGAAAAAAATTCCCAAAAAATGGAAACCAAAATGGCCCAAGGAAAATAATATGAATTCCATAAAAGATGGAATACCCAAATAAGATAGAGATAATAAAACAGTAATGAAATTTCTGAAGAAAGCATATAAAAATTGAGCCAAGAAAATAGAGTAGAATACTAATATTGAAACAACCAAATAAAAGAGAATTTAGGCCAAATTGATTGATTATATTCATCAAATAAGTATATATAAAGAAATTTTGAGAAAATAGAAATCCAAGAAATGGAGGGAAAGGTTTGTTCAAAATCCATAACAAACTAAGAGATGACTATCTCT
>VDFB02353493.1:373714857-373894993 GCA_007258455.2 Sequoia sempervirens
ATTTTGGCACTTCAAAGCTTGGGTTGAGGATGAAAATTGAGGAATCTTCACAAACCCAATTGGAATCAGGTAGTCCTCGGAACGAGCTATCCAACGAATATAATTTTAATATGTTTTGGTTTTATTATGTATTTGTTTTTTTAGTTTTATTAAACATAGGTTTTTCATCGAAAATGAAGGTCTTTGCTCTGCACATGTGGAAAAATAGTAGATTATCAAAAAAAAATCTAAAAAATATGAGTGCACCAGATATTGAAGTCTTTGATCCAACAAAAAAAAAGAATTGAATTTCGATATATTAAAAAAAAGTTATGCTTTATACGGTCATGCTATATCTGAATTGTAATTGGTTTGACTTTGAAACTTGACTAAAGAAAAAAATATTCAATAAAAAAATATCTAACCAAGTGGAAGCACTAGATATCAGAGTTACGAATCTAAATTCAAAAGAATTAGAATTTTATCCTTCATGGAAAAAAAGTTATGCTTTATACGGTGTGGGTCACTTTTTAAAAACGTTGTTTTCTGAAAAAAACAAGTTTTCATGGGAGATGGAAAAAGAAGTGCAGTTTGATTCCAAAATATTTCAAAAAAATATTTTTAGAATCTACAGAAAAAATGTGATGAGACTCTAGTTTGTATCATCTTCAAATTCCTCATGGTTTAGCCGCTATAGGTGCCCGAATGTGAAGATTTAGTTTAAAAAAATAATTTAAGTGTCCAGTTTGGCCAAAACTTGTAAACCACTATTGTGGGATCACCCGAGGGTGGATTGCATTCAAGAGGACTCTAGATTGGCTGCTAGAGGAATTGGTCAAAGATCCACTAATGAATACATTCATTTTCTCGCCTCTCAATCCTCGAAGAAGAAAGGAAAAGATGGGAAGAAAGGATATTTCAAGAGGAATAGAGATAAAGGAGCAAATGGTGCTCTTGCATTCATGAAGAAGAGGGACCTCTCCAAAGTCCAATGCTTTGGATGTGACAAGTATGGTCACTTTGCTAAAGAATTTCCAACTAGGCCTAAGCAGTAGACCGCCATTGTAGATGTTGATGAAGTCTCTCCGCAAAAGGATTCATGTGAATACTTATTCTATCTGGCATTGTCAAGAAATGTAACTACCAACACCAACGCTTGGTTGATTGATAATGGAGCCTCTCGCCACATTACTAGATTTAGGGAGCATCTAACAAATTTGGTGGAGAAATATTCTAGTGAACAAGTCATTATTGGAGATGATGCTAGTTACTTAGTGAAAGAAATTGGGACCTCCACTCTCCACTTGGATTCTGCCATTACCCTGCAGTTGTGTGATGTTCTATATGTTCCAGGCATCAAGTGAAACCTTGTTTCCATTTCAGCCTTGGAAGATAAGGGGTACCAAGTAGCATTCCCTAAAGGAAAAGTTCTTGTGTGGATGAAGAATTCCAACTTCAAGATTGCTCAGGTGATTGGAGTTAGACATGAGAGTCTCTACAAGCTATGCACTCATCCACTTCAAGCACTAGTACATTATTCTTCAAGCTTATGTGATCTTTATCATCGAATATTGGATCACCTTCACTTCCAAGCTCTACCTATCATGGAGAAGATGGTCACGAGCCTTCCAAAGTTCAACCAAGAGCATGAAGGTACTTGCAGAGGCTATGCTTTGGGTAAGAATACTAAAGGTCCATTTCATCTGTAGAGAAAATAGATCCAAATGTATTCTAGATCTCATTCATTCTAATTTATGTGGTCCAATGTTTGTTGCTTCTTCGAGTGGTTTCTTGTATTACATTATTTTTATTGATGACTACTCTAGAAAGACTTGGATTTATTTCTTGAAGTCTAAAGAATCTGAGGAGGTATTAGAAAGGTTCAAGGAATGCAAAGCTCAAGTGGAGAATTTATCTAGGAAGAGGATCAAAGTCCTGAGATCCGATAATGGAGGAGAGTACACTTCCGACGAATTTTTGCATTGAAGCTAGGATTAAAAGGGAGTTCAGTGTCCCTTATAATCCTCAATAGAATGGTGTTGTTGAAAGGAAGAATAGATCTATTGTGGAAGCAGCCAAAGCTATGATTCATGACCAAGATCTGCAAACCTTCCTTTGGGAAAAAACATCTGGGACAATAGTCTATGTTCAGAATTGAAGTCCTCACCAAATCCTAGAGAACATGACTCCTAAAGAAGCTTTTACTGGGAAGAAGCCAGAAGTGAGTCATTTGAGGATCTTTGGATGTCCAGTGTATGCTCATGTACCGAAGGAAAAGAGGACAAAGTTGGAGCCTTCTGGCAAGAATGGGATATTTGTAGGTTACAGTGAAACATCAAAAACCTGTACAAAATCTACATCCCAGGTCAAAACTTGATCAAGATCAATAGAGATGCCACATTTGAGGAAGTTGTTGCATTTAAAAGATCCAAGGGCACTCACATGGAGATTTATAATGAAGAGTCTCCTCAAGATATGGAAGTTGACCATGCTCTTGAGATTTAGAGGCGGGCTTTAGAACCAAAAGAAGATGATGATCCAGTTGAACCCTTGGAACCTACTAATGGGCCTACCAATATTGTGATTGGGAGAAAAAGACCTCTCTGGGCTAGGAAAACAATGCAAGAGGCATAAAGGTTTGTAGCACCAAGAAGAACCTTCAAAGAAAGTAAGAGACCTCATAAGTTCTCCAGTTATGTTGCTTTGATGAGTCAAATTATTGAGTCTGAGCCTTCCAGTGTTGAGGAAGCTTCTATTCAACAGGTTTGGAGAGATGCTATGTCAAAGGAGTATCAGTCCATTCTCAAGAATGATGTGTGGGACATTGTTCCTAGACCCAAAGGAAAATCTGTGGTATCTTTTAAATGTGGTATCTTCTAAATGACTCTTCAAGATCAAGCATGCGGCTGATGGGAGCATTAAGAAGTACAAGGCAAGATTCGTGGCTAGAGGGTTTTCTCAAAAAGAGGGAGTTGACTATGAAGAAACATTTCCTCTAGTTGCTTGCTATACTTTTGTCAGAACCATCATTTCCATTGCTGCATCTAGAGGATGGAAGATTCATCAGATGGATGTGAAGACAACTTTTCTAAATGGGGTAATAGAAGAAGAAGTATATATTGAGCAACTTGATGGATTTGAGGTACATGGGAAGGAGTCTCATGTTTGTAGGATGAAGAAGGCCTTGTATGGTCTTAAGTAGGCTCCCCATGCTTGGTACGAAAGGATTGATCATTACCTATCAAGCTTGGGCTTCTCCAAGAATGATGTTGATTCTAACCTGTATTTCAAGGTAATTGATGGCGAAGCATTGATTTTGGTTTTGTATGTTGATGATCTAATTCTTATTGGAGAAGAACACCTCATTATCAAATGCAAGAAGGAGTTGGCTTTTGAATTTGAAATGAAGGATCTTGGGCTCATGCATTACTTCCTTAGCTTAGAAGTTTGGCAGAAGCTAGATGAAATGATTCTAAGTCAAGTATACCATTGATATTTTGAAGAGGTTTGGTATGATGGATTGAAAATCCATGTCTACACCCATGGAGACCAACTTGCATAAGTTGAAAGAGGTTGTAACTAACTCAGATCTGGCGGGTCCTACGTTATACAGGTTGTTGATTGGATCATTGATGTATCTAGTCAGTACTAGACCGGATATCTACTATTCAGTGAGTGCACTCAGTCAATTCATGTGTGAACCCAGGTAGACACATCTAGTTGCAGCGAAACATATCCTGAGATACTTGTGTGGCACAATTGGATATGGGCTGAGATATTCTTGAGGTGTGGATTTGAAGTTGCATGGTTATACTAATTCTTATTGGGCAGGGTGTGTCACTGATCGAAAGAGCACCTCTAGATGTTGCTTTAGTTTGGGGTCTACTATGATATCTTGGTGCAGCAGGAAGTAGTCATTTTTAGCATTGAGTACAGTAGAGGTAGAGTATATTGTAGCTTGTGTGGCAGCCCGAGAAGTAGTGTGGCTTCAAAATCTCCTTGCAGGATTGTTTGGTCAATCAATGGAGCCTACTATCATTCATTGTGATAACCAAAGTTGTGTGAAGTTTTCTATCAACCTTGTGTTTCATGATAGAACTAAGCATGTTAAGATCAAATACCACTATATCAAAGATATGGTATTGAGGAAGGTGGTACAGTTGAGGTATATCAACACTGATGAGCAAACGACAGACATTCTCACCAAGCCTCTCTCCAAGAAAAAGTTTATGTACTTTCGAGACAAGCTTGGTATGGTGGAGAATCAAGCCCTAGCTAAGGAGTCTCAGTATTAGTGATCCTCTTTAATGCATTTCTCTTTGAGAGAGAATTTAGGTGCAAGCCCTTATTAATTCATTTCTATTTGAGATTTGAGATGAAATCCCGTGTTTCCACCCTCTAGGAGAGCCATGGTGGATGTCATGTGTGTGACTCCATGACAGCATCACGTGAGAGATTCCATGATGATTTTTCTTGTACTTTTGTTTCACCCTCTAGGAAATCCATGGTGAACATCACGGTGAGGTGACAACATCACGTTAAGTGATGAGAACTTGTACATACCATACATGGGTGTAGCCATGATGGTTGATATCATGATGACATGATATCAAATATCATGATGAGGTGATATCTTTCTTTTCTACATATGGCTGGTGTAGCCATTGTGGTAGACATCACGATGAGGTGATATGTCTTGTGCAGCTGGAAGTATTTTCCCTAGCTAAGAGGGAGTGTTGATTTTATAGCTTCGGTATAATCCTCTAGCCAAATCACGTAAGAGAAGTCAATTAAATAATATCCTATCAACTATTTAATTGATGGTAACGATTTTTTATATGATGTGTCATTTATTAAATAATGATATTATTTATTTTATGAGGAGACACGATTTTCTATGAGATCGATTCCTTAGAGTTTCGATTCCAATCATGATTTATTGAAGAGACACATCCTTCTATTCAGGACGACTTGTCTTGGAGAAGACACGACCCTTCCACTCACTTGTATATATATGTTTGATACATTTCATTGTTTTGCATTCATTCATACACATCATCGACTTATTCTATTATGTGTCTCAAGTGCGATTTCATCATAAGAGCAATTCAATATTGATGAACATTGTAGTTCATCATTAGCATATTGCATGTGATTGATTCTGTGATAGCATCAGCTTGTGGTGATTTATCTTGGCCTCATTATTGGCCTATATTGTAAAGGAGTTTATCATTTTGATTCAATATATAAGTGATATATTGTTGTTGGGTTTTTCTCCCTCAAGTGGAGGGTTTTCCCAGTGTATCTGTTGTGTTATTGTGTGATAATTTTGAATTAAATTTTTTGTCTCTAATCTAATCATAAAACTAACAATGCACATGGCAGAATGCAGTATCAAAATAATAAAACAAGGTCTAATCTCCACCCTACCATATTTTCTCTTGCAACATCTTGCATTCTCACCAAACACCCAAGCAAGAAAATAAATTTTCCACCACTATGACAATGGTGAAAGCAATGTTTAGGCTGCTACTGACTTAATACAAGATCTAATGGCGTCAAAAGGTTCATGAATGAGGATTTTTTGGGTTGAGTATGGTTGCAAACATGAAAGGATAATGTGAAGTTTAGTGTAATAAACATGTACCATTGGTAGACAATAAATCAATGAGAAAATATAAAGATTTATAGAATTGATAACAAATAATATGCAATGCAGCTATAGTAGAATGGAGTAAGAAAATAAAATCTAGGCATACCTTGGGCATGGAATGGGTTGGAGTATGGACACAAAAAAGGAGGCCTGATCTCCACCCTACCATATTGGGTCATGGAGCCTCATGGGCTCTCACCAAACCCCCGAGCAGAAAGATTAATTGTCCACCACTTTGATCAATGGTGAAGGCAATGCTTTGGTACCAGAGAAAATTTGTTGAGTGGAAATCAATGCTATACGTTTTTAATAAATTGGCATGGAGTTGTGAAATAAGTTCAATGCAAGGAAAGATATATAGGCTTATGATGTATATAGATGGAATGTAGGTGAAGGCCATACACCATGAAAATTTGCAATTGTAAAGCTATTTAACATTTAGGAGATTTGTACATCAGAGATGTACATCCATACTTTAGTATGTACATTTGAAATCTAAAATGGTTTCAATGAAATATAGTTAGACACAAGGGAAATTTGAAGTTTAGTGCAGTGAACATGTGTCATTAGTACACAATATCTAAATGAACAAATATAAACAACTGTATAATCAATAAAAAATAATATCCAATGTATCTGCAATAGAAGAGATCATATAAATTGTAAGACACGGGCATACCTTTTGCAAAGAGCCTAGGAGACAATATTTGACAGTTACATATAATTGTCTTCTGGCACCTAGAAATTTTGTTGAGCTGAAATCAATGTTATCTATTTTTAAAAATATATATAGTTGTAGCATTTGTGACAAATAATTTTGGACATGTAGTTGCAAAAGAAGATATGGAAAGAACGAGATATAGCCTTACCTTGTATACAAATGGAATATAGTTGCAACTCGAACACCATGGAAAACTTGTGAGCATGAAGCTATTAAGAATTGTGAAGATCTGCAGTAACAATTGGAAATATTTGCAATCTAAATTTGTTAGAATTTGAAATAGTTAGAAAGAAATGATTCAAAGGTGATAGCTCTGGAAGTGGCATTATTGGGTAAAGGTGGGGAAGGTATTGAGAGAAAAATTAAATATAGATAATATTTTGGGCAAGTGGGGAATAGGAATGAATCAATGTTTGTTGTTGGAGGCAAGGGGAAACACAAGGAAATAGTTGAATAGAAACTTCTCTTAGCAATCACTATAGAAGTAAAACCTTGGGGATGTTGTGAAAAGTGATTGAAAATACACTATGGAGTGAACAAGAAAGAAGTGATATTAGGAATTGAGGGTATTGTGAAAGCATTGAAATGTAAAGGAAAAGGAGAAGTGGTATAGTTACCATCAAGAACAAAAATATTTCATCATGATGGGGATGCAGACAATTGTTGGAAGCAATCCTCTTCTTTGATTCAAAGTGCATTGTATTTGTTGGAATGCAACCTAGAGTACCTAGATCAAAGGAGAAAGGTGGATCTATGCGTATTCCTGTTATTGATTTAACACAAGAGAGAGATGTGAACATTAGTCCTTTCCTTTCTTTAGTTCCAATATCTATTGTAGCTTTCTCTAGTATCAAGCCTTGAGATTTATGGATTGATATCGCCCAAGCCATTATCAAGGGGAGTTGTCTCCAACTGCCTCATGTGGTTGGGATAATCGGGATGAATCTTGGATTGTCTTAATCCCATGTTGTTCCAATGTAGTTTTGGAAGTCGACAACAACATATTCAAGAAATTGAGTTGGTTTAGCACCCCTAGTATATACAATAGCCTTCACTAAACCCAACGATCCATTAACCAGACTAGCTACCACCCAAAGATTTGTTGTCAACATTACTTGTTGACCAATTGCAAGCAAGAGTTCTGCTTGAAGTTTTTCATCATCGCCATAATCAAGTATGTTTTGTTGGGAACTTTCAGCAGCACTAATTGCAATTGGAACATTTAATTGATGTAGCATTTTCCCATTGTGCAAAGAAACCAACCTATTTGTTGGGAATAAGTGGATAGGCTAATCAAACTCTTTGTTTTGCTTAGCCATAAGCATGGCTTTTGTTCAATTCATAAGAATTTTCCAATCAAACTGGGATGCCTGGAAAATTCTAATATTCCCATTTACTTTTTAAAGTAGATCAAGAACAAGTTTCTGAAAAAGAATCAGAAGCCAGCAGCATCAATAATAGCCTCATACAAAAAAGAAAAGATAGCTCTTGCTCTTTACTCCTAGCAAATCATGGAAACTATATAAGAGTTAATTTATGTTTCCCTGGTTATAAGAAGATTCCCCTTGATGCATTTGTGGATACAGGATCCTCCAGATCACTAGCCAAAACTAATGCTATTCCTTCACACTTCTGGAAAGAAAGGAAAGATATTCCATAGAGTTACGCCATCAATGGAGAAAAGATTAATATGGGAAGGTATGCTCAAGATGTCCATATAGAAATCATGGGTAAAATATTTATTACTGATTTCATTGAATACAATGATTTAGAAGATGATGTTCTTCTAGGATTCTTATTTCTAACCAAATATGAACCCCTTCAGTTATGGAAACACAAGATTGCTCTCAGACATGAAGAAGGTCAGTTAGAAATTCCTGCTCTTAAAATTGTTAATCATAAATTTGATAACAGCAGGAAATAGAAACAAAAAGAATCAGTAAAGGAAGCAGCAGAAAAAGACACAGATGTCTTTCTCAAAATTAAGCAAAAGTTTGAGAAGAATTGTTGTAGTTTAAATCCATTACAATTCTGGTCTCAAGAACATGAAGAATGTGAAATTTAGTTAAAACCAGAATGTATGTCTATAATTCCCCATGAACCTGCTTATCTTATGAGTCCTACAGAAGTGTCAGAAATGGATGAGCAGTTAGATGAGTTATTAGATGGACTCTTCATACGCCCAAGTAAAATCCCTTTTGCTTGTCTGGCCTTCCTTGTGAACAAAAGAGCAGAGCAGATCAGAGGCAAAAAAGGTTATGTATAAATTATAAACCTCTCAATGATATCATCCTACCATTTAATTATCCTATCCCATTTAGCACTGATTTAATCAGAAGAGCCGCGAACAAAAAAGTCTTTTCTAAATTTGACTACAAGTCAGGTTTTTGGCAGATCAAGGTAAAAGAATCAGATAGATATAAAACAGCATTCTCAGTTCCTCAAGGATTGTTTGAATGGAATGTAATGCCTTTCGGTTTGTGCACAGCACCAGCCTATTTCCAGAGAAGAATGGACCAGGCATTAAGAAGTTTAAAAGATTTTTGTGTTGTTTACATTGATGATATACTAATATTTTCTGATTCAGTTACTCTCCATTTGCAGCATTTAGAAGCTTTGTATGCAGCCATACAAAGACATGGGATATGTTTGACTGCGAAGAAAATGGTCATTGGTGAAAACCAAATTGACTTTCTTGGTTTACACATGAGTAATGGAAAGATCTTACTTCAGCCTCATATATTGCAAAGAATCCAAGAGTTTCCAGATATACTACAGAATAAGAAACAAATCCAAAGGTTTCTGGGATGCTTGAATTATATTTCCCTTTTTTACAAAGGATTAGCTGAAGATCGAAGATTGATTCAGACTCATATAAAAGATGGTCAGGAAGGATGGTCAGAAAAAGCAACGGAAGCAGTTCAAAGGATCAAAGCAAAATGTCAATTTTTACCTACTTTGAAAAACCTAGTTATAGAATTACCACTTTTTCTATATACTGATGCTTCTGATAATACTTGGTCAGCTATTTTGATACAGGAAGAAGAAAGTGGAAAGAAGAATATCTGCGGTTATAGATCAAGAACTTTTACAGATACACAGGGCAGATATCATATTTATGAAAAAGAAATTCTTGCAGTAAGAAATGGATTAGATAAATTCAAGATTTTTCTCAAACCAGTCCATTTTACTGTTAGAACTGATAGCTAGGCAATGCGAAGCTTACTCAAGAAAAAGCCAAATAAAGACATTGCTCAAGGCAGGGTGGCAAGATGGTATTTCGAATTTCTAAGCTATGACTTTGATATTGAATGGATCAAAGGCGAAAATAACCCTCTTGCAGATACCCTAACCAGAGAAATGGCAGGATCAATCTATACTGATCTTGAAATTTTATCTCCAGATTGGTATAGATCAGATGGTACAGGTATGTACATGGTAAACATTGAAAGAGATATCATATCTCTTCCAACTCTTCCAAAAGAAATAGTGATTACTTTACTGGAATCTTATTTCTTGAACAAATGGTTTAGAAATCTCCAAAACTTGATCTCATACCATCACCAGTCCTTAGTTGATCCAGATGAAGAAGTTGAATTCAAAGAAGCTTTTGGATTAACTAATGCCCCTATCAAGTTCTGGTGTGGAAGAAGTGCAATCCACTTATGTATCAAAGGTCTCTTTGGGATGAACTGGTCTAAAGCCAATAAAATGAATATTTTAAAAGGAATAAAATTTGGTTTAATAACTCGAATTAGCTTTGACCAAGATACTTTTGAAGATTATGTAGACTTAATTGGTGCAAGATTTAATTCTGATATGGAAGAATTCTTTAATCTTTTATATCCTAATCTTAATCACAAAATTTGTAATAGTCTAATGCATTATTTAATGTGTTATCCAAGATCAGGATACAGGTTTCCAAGATTGGAATTCTATTCTCTTGCACCTCAATGGAAAGCACAAGTTAAGATCCACAACATGGATATACACTTACAACCAGCTCTTATGACTTCTCGGCTTGAGCTAGATATTGCATATTCTCAAGATTATATGGTTCAAGTAGATCATGTCTTTAACGAAAGAAGAGAAGACTGGGGAAGAGCTTTTGAAGAATTACCAGATGAATTATTAGATCCTATACCATTTTAAATGTTAGCACATGGGCTTGTTTATGTCGTGACGTCATCCATGTTAAGATATGACAGTAGGATGCAACCCTATTCAAAAAGCAAGAACCCCATAGTGACTTTTGGGTGTAAAGTCGGCATGTACGTGACATGTGTCTTAATCACGGTTGTCTACTTTTCCTATTCACGCCTTTTATCATGGCTACAGAAAAGTTTGTTGGTTGGTTCTTATCTATGTTCATGCATTTACCTTTTGAGGTGTTGCTACGGATAAGATTCTCTTGTTGTCTCCTTTCTATTGGCAGAACTCAAAATTTTGTAAAATAGAAGGTAAAAGATCAGCTTTGGTGGAACCAGTCTCTTCCTATAAGAGGACCCCAAAGACGCCTTCTAAGATATAGGATTTTCTTAGTGAGTTCATGTCTAAGAGTTCAAGGAGTTGTTTAGCTTTTAAGAGTCTTATGTGTGTTCAGACTTATGCTCTCTCCTGCGCCTAGAGCGATCTGGATGATCAGAATCTAAAATACTGTATTATGAACAATGATTTGAGTTTTGAATGCAAGATCTGTTTATTTATTTTCATCTTCGTGTGTATCTCTTGTGTAATCGTCTTTGGCATTTATCACTTTACTTCTTAGTTTTTTTGCATTGTTAGTTGTTCCGCAAATTGGTATCAAAGCCATTTATAATGCCAGATATTGAATCTCAAATACAGGATACTTTCAGACAAGTATATTGTCCATCAGGAATTAGTTTGTTTGTCAAAATTGCTTGCATAGTTATTGTATTTATCTTGGCAATAGTTTGGGTCTTAGAAAAGGCATTGCCCCATTGAGTTTTCTGGAGAGTTCATAAAAGAGTAACGTTCAAAAAGGAAGAAGCTATCACCAGTAGTTGTGGACCCGCAGTAAGACCGTAAATCCCTATTGAGCCGAAGGATAGGCGTTAAGGGTGAGCAGTGAGACAGAAATTGTAGCAGCGAATGGATTTAAGGCAATTCCAAGTAAGTTCTAAATCAAACTGGGATGCCTGGAAAATTCTAATATTCATAAGGAGCGTATGAAATTGTTGTTGTGAATCGGATTGTCCATGTTGGCAAAATACAGTGTTAAACGTGACAACAATATTAAAAGTGTGTCAAAGTGCCAATGCTATGGACCAAGAATCGTAGATAGGCTTGTCCATAACAGGGGGCAGTTGTGCCAAGTCACCCATGAGTATAATAGAGACACCACAAAATGGCTGCATATGTCTACCAGGTAATGCTTGCCGCAATCGACTATCTATTTTGAGCAACATCTTGGGACCCAAGAAGCTCATTTCATCAATTAATATGTACTTAATATATTTGAAGTCTTCTTGAAATATGGTCAATGGTTGTACTTTTAATGGATTCATATCTCTATTTGGTATCCGAAGAGTGGTATGCACTATGGAGGCACGAATATTGTAAGCAACAACACCCATTGGTGCCAGAGAAAGCAAAGGATTCATTCTCTGATTCAATGATGTATTTAGTGCTCTCTATATCTTGTCAATGAGGAATGATTTACATGTGCCAACAGTTCCTCGAATGATCATACACAATGGTGGCAATGAAGATGGGCCAAGATGGTGTTGTTTGATGATATTCAGAGCAAGATTTTCCCTAGGAGATAGTCGATGACAAAGTGTAGGCATTGCAACCAAGCGAAGAGTGTTTTCAATTGTATGCAATTTATTTATTGAAATAAACTATTCAACAATGCTATACAGATTCTTTGGAACATGGTGTGCGTCCCATCTACATGATGTAGATCAAAGTCCTATCTACCCAAGAGTTGCAACTAGTCAAAAAAAACATTTTTTGTGGCACCAAGTCGATAAAACAACTCCCATTCATATTCATCTACACGGGGCCAAGATTGTGTGCTATCGATATCATTGTCACTATCCTCTCCATCAAAAGGGGGAGCAAGAACTCAATTGACATGCCAAGTGTCATAGCGAACAACATAAAATTGCCTCCAATTTTGTGTTATGCTTTCTCTCGTAAGTCCTATGTCAGCCTCAACATTTGAAAAGGTTTGTATAGTAGCAATTTTGACCAACAAAATTTTTTGAAGGCATCAATTTGTTCTGGTGAGGTAGTCTTGAAAAGTAGGTAAACAATGATGATATTAGGTTGTAGCTGGGCATGCCAAGCTACACCTTTGTGATTTTTTTGATATGTATGCAGTTGTGAAGAATGAATAAGGGATATTTTCTCCATTTCGGCTAGTCTTTGCATGTAGGAATGAATATAACCATTGGCAAGCTCGTCGCCACTGTCAACTATTCTCAAATGGTGAAATGTCTACCTGCTGACACTCAAAGATAGGAAATGCCAACTTGAGATGACAAAGGGAAACTTTTGCAACATATTTCATGTTTCTTATGCACCAATGTCACGATCTGCAACCAAATTCATCATGAATTTTTGGTAGGAAAGAAACACTTTATCCCCAGATGAATTTGTATTTGCAAGCCTCTACAAGATATCAATGTACAACTTTCATATTTTTTACAAACTTTGATGCATATTTGGAAATGTAGTTTAGCACAATTTGTCTAGACAATACTGGCTGGCAATCAACATTTGCTCACCAAATTGCAAGCATCTCAGGGTTGTGGATATTAACACGCTAATCATTTCTTGTTGGCTTATAAAAATTTGTTCAATTCACTGTCAATTACCAATGTCGATGATGGTTGTGTATTCCATGGAGCTTTGTAACAACATTGTAATTGATGGCATTTTTTCCTAAGGCAAGTGTATTGAGTGCACTTGGTATGCCTTTGCACTATGTTCAACAACTGTTCATAATCCACCATTAGATCCATGTAAGAGATTTGAGTAGTATTAAGCAAGCATGGGTCCTCCAAAGCTGAGTGGTGGACCCCTGATATTAGTTACTCTGGGGGACGAGGGTTCCATGCTAAAACATAGTGATCAAAGAATATTTTTGTCTATTGAAGCTCATGTGGGTTGGACCAATCAAGCATGTCCATGTTTGGGGCATTTGGGAGCCACAAGAAACTGTGTACATGTGTTGATCCATGATGTTGCCACTCATACCTCTACCAATAGTCTTTTGTGTGGAAAAGTCTCTCAATAACCCCTTCATGGAAAATAGTGAATCACAAGTGCATGTACAAGGCTGTTATGTGTGGGTTTTGTACAATGTTCTTTGTGAAGCGTCTTTGGGAGTATGGCATATGCAACTGGGCATGAGGTTCAATCATCCTATGAATATAAGGCCATTTTGTGTCTACAGAGCTCAAAGTGAAGAAAAGAGTTGATGTACCAAGTTGGTGGATCATTTTCACAAGCTCTTGTCGACACTTGGCCCAATACAAGCATGTTCCTCACAAGGATGCACCAAAGCGATCAAGCTGGTTTTCTATCTGGGTGTCTAGTGCGTCCCGAGTAATTGTCACAACTTAGCAAGAATGAACTTTGGGATCCTTTCCTCCAAGTTTGTTTTCATAAAAACTGAATTTGATTGTTGGCTTCTATGTATCATTATCAAATTATAAAGGTAATAACTAAATCTGACATGTCTCCCAAATCTATTATCATAGTATCTCATCAAGTGCAAGGCATATTCAAGTAAGTGAATTTGTATGGTTCTCGATTGTAGGGGCATTGCCATGCCAGTGGAGAACAATATTGGAAAATCCATGCTTAATAACCCTTCTATATTATATTCATTAATAGGGGTATAATTTATTTTAGACCAAGGAAAAGTATTTTGACTAGTGTCTGTAATTTGTAAGGCATCTCTAATTTCCTGCAATTCTTGAGGAGGGTTGGGCATCAATGGAATAAATGATGATGAGTTCTCAAGGTTAGTTTCCTCATCAACAACACTTTTTGGAGTTTCCATTAGTTTTGTTGTGTTATGTGTTGATTCTTTCATTATGTGCGTAAGATCAGAGATGTCAATACTTGTAGAAGGCAACAAATTTAAAGCATCACAATCTATTGCAACATCACTATAGTATGGGTCATTCTCAATTTTATATATTAATTCATCCATGACATTATGTTTGTCAACATATCAATCATAGTTTTTCCCCTGAATGCCAATTCTTCGCACAGTCACGACTTCAAGATTATGTAGGCGATGCGGTAACAAAGTTTCAATGGTCGTGTTGTCTTGTGGGAAGCTTATAGTATGGCCACTATATTTGTATTGGCCTCCTCTAGCATGGGTTACTTGCAAAACTGGAGCAACTCTAGCTATAAGTATTTCTTCAACTTGAATAAGCTTTGCAAGGATGGTTGGTTGTGGCCCTGGATCCATCTTGTTCATTAGACTAAATCTATGGACACCTTTTTCAGAAGCACAACGCAAACACACGACGCCTACGCTGGATGCTTGGACTTTCATGCTAGAGTAGCTCTCCTTGCAAACATCACAAATTTTCAATTCTAACAAAGCATCGATGCGCCAATAGAAGGACTGCATTGCAGTGTGGAAATTTTTACCAAACATGTTGCTTGAGTGGTGGGTTTTCGATGATGTGTATGGCAAGCCATGGCCATCAAGGGTTTACAATGGTGTAAAACTAGGTATTGTGGAGGTAGCTTCATTGTGATGGTTGTGTAGGAGCTGTGAGGGGATGGTGGTTAAGGGGGTGCACCAGCAAGGAATTTCTGTCAGTGAGCTTGCTTGCAATTGCGATGTGCCTACCTATGCATGTGGAGCCAAGCCAGGTGGGTCTAAAGCGCATCTTTTCTGCAAGTACTTTTCTCATCGATCTACACAAATATGGTCTTTGTGGCATACATAATAAAGCTAGTTTCTTTGGCATTTTGTTTCCTTTTTACAATCCACACTTGATGTAGCGTTGGAACTTGAAGAAGGTTGTGAAGCCTACAATAATAATATTAAGAAAACAATAAAATGGTTGCAAACACTAAGTTAAATGGAAATGACATAACTAAAGGGGTCAAGCTAATTGAATATGTAGCAAAGTAGCCAAAGGTAGATATCAACACTCAATAATGCACTATGGAAAGCAATATAAACTATATAAAATGAACTATTTTACTATGTTCCAACCATTAGCACAAAACAGAAGCCATAAATGAAACAATATTGGTTTGAATAGTGGCCTAGATGGAAAACTCACAAAACAAAAGAATCCACAGTAATAAAGCCATGCACAAAGAAAGGAAAACCCACACATGCCACAATTGTTTTTTTCAACAATGCCTTATGGAAAACAACCAAAGCATACATATATGTATATGTACATGTAAATGTATCTACCCATATGCAATGTACATTTAAAAGTGCTTCCAAACTCTAACTAAAAAATCAAGAATGCATGCAATCTTTGAACAAATAGGTAATACAAAATAAAATAGACAAAAGGACACCTAATCTCCACCCTACCATATTGGGTCATGAAGCCCTATGAGAACAATCTCATTGGAGAAGCAGCTAATTCAAAAGAAAATACATTGATTGAAATACTAAACTTGCTTATGAACAAAAATTAATGGTAACACTACATTGTATTGATGAGACTTCTTTTCAACAAAGAATTTTTAGTGTTAAACCATGTTGCATATACTATTAATTTGTCAAGTATAATGATACATAGTTTAATACTTAAATGATCTTCTGAAAAAGAAGTCTCTTCAATGCTATGAGCTCCAGTGTGTCGACAAATTTCTGCCCTATGATCAATGGTGAAATGAATGTTGCTTATTACTCCCAATATAGGACCTTTCATTATAATAGTTTTTTTTTTAGCCTAGAAGGAATAATAGCGAAGACATAGCAATTGGCATCATGCATTGCATGCATATATATGGATTTTCTACTTGCATGTATAAAACCATGGTGCGGGGCACAGAAAATTTAGAAAATAAAAAAATCGCACATAGATAAATACTTTTTCCTATAGCCACTTATTGACAATAACCAAAGCAAACATATATGGAAATGCATCTGCAAATGTATGTATGCATATGCAATGTGTTTTCAATGGAGAGTGTCATGAATGGAAGGTATGATGCACTCTTTAAAGAAGAGTGCACTGTTGTTGCTACCTATGTTTGTGCATCATGCCTTCCTTCATTACACTCTCCATCTAAAATAACTTCACGTTTTTTATTGGACATGCATATATACATATACATATAATATGATGAAGAAAAGAATGTGTTTGCAAACACCAACTCAACAACTCACAGTGTAACTAAACAACAAATAGCAAATATAAAATGAAACACAACAAAAAAAGGTGTGCTCACCACCCTACCATATTGGGTCATGGAGTCTCGTGGGCTCGCACCAAACCCCTGAGCAAGAACACACATTGTCCACCACTAGGATCAATGGCAAAATCAATGTTGCTTATCATAGTCAATATAGAACCTATCTCTCTGACAAATCCCTTTTTGAGGTAGAAAGGAATAATAGGAAAATAGTCGCAACCAACATCATATATTGGATGGATATGTAGGGATTTTCTACTTGGAAATATAAAAGGATGTGTACACCAACTAAAAAATAAACAATTCAAGCAATCAACAGATAGGTAACACAAAATGAAATACACCAAAGAAACACTTGCTCTCCACTCTAACATATTGGGTCATGGAGCCCCATGGGCTCTCACCAAACCCCTGAGAAAGAACATACATTGTCCACCAGTATGATCAATGGTGAAACCAATGCTACTTATTATGCCCAAAATTTTTTATACTAACAAGGCAGATCATTAATCAATGATCGCATTGATGTATTATCTGATTTTACATTTTAGAATATAAACATGGTAAAGTAATTCTAGTAATTAGAACATGCATTCATTAACATTTCTTTCCCAATATGGACGCCACCACAACTGGCACCAGCCAACGAATAACACATGGTCCAACTGGAACAGACCATAATGAATGGAAGGTACCAACGCCATCAAAGCGAAGTGAGCGCACGCTGTCGCCCGCCGCCGGTATCGTCCATCCGTCTCCATCCGTTCATCCGCGATCGCCATGTTACAACACGCGGAGGCATGGCGCATGTCGTTTACGCCCGCTGTTCGTCGACGTACCATTTCACCCCAGCCATCGAACATATACCAGCGCATGGTTCGATACGGCGATACCAGCACCCATGATCCTGCCCAGTCCCGTCCATGACTGCTCCATCCTGGCCTCACCAAACCCCAAAGCAAGAACATAGATTTTCCATCACTTTGATCAATGGTGGAAGCAATCTTTCTTATCACACATAACATACATCCTATCATTCCAACAACTCATTTTGTGAGGTTGTAAGAAATAATAACCTAAAAGGTACACTTAACAAATATGCCAGCAAATACAATCCAACATCATGGATTGAATGCATAATGCTTATGCAGGAATTTACTATTTGGAAATATACATACTAAAGAAGTACATGTAGAAATATATGTACATGATATTAGATATAGACAATATTCATATATTTCATTTCACTATTCTTATTAAAGCTTGGTCCTATAATTTAGAAACAAGGGTTTAAACAACAATAGTCAAAGTTGCAAGAATTAACTTTGAAGGTAAGTGCAAGTTGTTACTATCAAATTTGTACGCAATTTCCCCTGGCATGCAAGACTCTCCAAGCATAATTGTCATGCTGGATTGAATGCCAAACACCCATGGCTAATTGTGACTTTGGATTTTTCTTATAATTTTTGTTGACTGGACATCTGTTTTCTTTTCTCTCTTTGCAGTGCTTGTCACATGAAAAGAGCTTTCCTATTTAACACGAACATAAAGACCTACAGTCTTAGAAAACAACAAATAAAAAATATGAAAATCATTACAACAACAAAAAGGCCTACTCTCCACCCTACCATATTGGGTCATGGAGGCCCATGGGCTCTTAGCAAACCCTCGAGCAAGAACATGCATTGTCCACCACTTTGATCAATGGTGAAACCAATCTTTCTTGTCACACTTAAGATACAACCTATCATTCCCTCTTGAGCCGAGGAGAAATAATAACTAAAAAGGTACACTTAAAAAATACGCCAAAAAATACAATCCAACATCATGCATTGGATGCATACATGTAAGAATTTTCTTTTTGGAAGTATACAGACTAAAAAATTACATGTAGAAATGTATGTGCATGGCATTAGATGTAGAAAATATAGATATATAGATTAATGGAAACTTATAGATATAGACACATATTGATACATCTATTGGAAATGTCATTTGGACTTCAACCTTCAAAGAAGCTCACAATCTTGGCTCACAGATGTGAAAGGAGGTAAAGCCATATAAGAACACCCAACAATGCCTTATTGAAAATTGCAAAGATTTTTGCTATCTCTACTCACGTTTTGAATAGCAGGTGTTGACACAACCATTTCCACTATACGAACACCATAGAATAGTAAATTTTGGTGCTAAGAGGGTGAGCTTATATGAAGGTCCAAGTCCAACTACCTGCTGTGAAGTTCCTATGAAGGTGGTCGGAGCATATTTTCTATTTTTTGCATGAGCCAATGACTCCAAAAGCAATCCAAAAGTGTTGGAAATGGCACTATTAATCAGAGTGATGCATAATGTATGTGCCATATGTATAGATATCTATGTATTTGAAGGAACCACAAAGACATGCATATTGGGAGAACCCTTTGTGATATTGTTTCATTTGTGGTTCATGGGTTGTTGTAGGGTATATTACTTGATCGTTGATAACGTATTGTTGATTGTTTCAAATTTGGATAAGGTGTTGTTGAGAAAAGACTATATTGTTTTTAAAAACAAATACTGTTTCATCTATGGTTCACATTTTATGCCTATGGTTTTGCAAGGGTATGTTACTGTGAATCTTTGTGTTTCATGGATTTTTCCATCTAGCTTGTTGAAATGAATATTGTTTGATTTATGGAATTTTTTTTGGGGCTATGGTTGCAATGGAGTAAAATAGTTAATGTTATATAGTTTATGTTTGATTGCATTAGGCATTTTTCATTAATGTTCTCTACCTTAGGCTATGTTGTCTCATTTTCAAAAATATGTTGTTGAGAAGGCGATATTGTTTCAATTTTCAATAAGGTTCTATTGAGAAAAATAGTATATTTTCACATGGTTTTTCCATTGCAATTCTTTTGTGTGGGATTTTGTTTATTGCTTCCACTTTGTAGCTATATTTGCAAAGGAATTAGATTGTTAACACTATTTAGGCTTTGTTGATTGTTGTTGTCTAGCTTGGGGTATATTTTCTTGTTTTCAATAAAGTGTTGTTGAAAAGGTTGTATTGTTTGAATTTTCTTCAAGGCATTGTTCTGAAAATCCTATATTGTCTGTTAAAAGCAATATTGTTTCATTTATGGTTTGCATTTTGTGGCTATTTTTCTACATGGGCTTTATGTTTGACCCCAAAAAGCATTATTAATTATTGTTCTCTAGCTTACGCTACAGTGTTTTATTTTCACAAAAGGGTTGTTGAAAAGGCTATATTTGAATAAGGTATTATTGGGTGTCATTATGTTGCTATACCTTCTATCAGACTGGTGAGCAAGGAGGGCAAGCTTCTGTGAGGGTGCAAGTTCGATCAAGCCTTATGCAGCTTCTATAAAGGTGGTAGCAAGCTATTTTATGTTTTTTCCATGGGGGAATGGTTGCAAAAGAAAAAGAAAAGTGTCGCCTGCGATATTTTTATCGTCATTTTGCGCAAGAAAGATAGCAAGAAGAGGTGTGTTTCAAGTAAGAAGGAAGAAGTGCATATCAATAAACACTTTGCAATATTGTTCCATTTGTGGTTCATGGTTTGTCTTAGCCTATATTGTTCAATTTGCAATAACGTCCTCTTGATTTTTTCAAATTTTGATAAGGTGTTGTTGAGAAAAAGGATATTGTTTGTGGAAACAAATATTGTTTCATTCAAGGATCACATTGTGTGGCTATGGTTTTGCATGGGTTTTCTACTATGAATTTTTGTAGGTTTCTCTTTATGGCTTCTATTTCCTAGCTATGTTTGCAACAGATTAAAACTGATTACCTGCTATGCAATTTCTTGCAGACTTTGAGATACAAGGTAGCATAGAGGAAGCCAATGGGAAGAAGTTTTCTTCAAGCAAGCGTGAAGAGGTGCATATCATGAAAACCCTCTATGACATTGTTTCATTTGCAGTCTGCGGTTTGTGGCAAGCTATTGTGTTTGATTTGCAATAAGGAACTATTGGGTGTTTGAAAATTTGATAAGGTGTTGTTGAGGGAAGACTATATTGTTTGTGGAATCAAATATTGTTTTGTGTAAGGTTCACATTTTGTGGCTATGGTTATTCATCAGTTTGTAACTATCAATTTTTGTGTTTTGTAGGTTTCCCCTTCTGGGTCGATGCTCAAGCCAAGGTTGTCTTATTTGTGGATTTCTTTGTGTGGTTATGGTTGCAACGGAGTGAAATAGTTAATGTTATACATTTTATGCTTGATTAAATTGGGAACTAGGCATAGGTTTCTTAATGTGATATTTTGTTTGATGCCACCATTGATTACAATGTTGGAAAAAATATTTTCCCTATGTGCAGATACATATATATGTCATAGTGGGTGCAAATAGTATTCATACACACTAATCCCTATGTTTATTCTATTGCTACATTTTTTGAATGGAAAGTTGTATTGAAAGTGCCAGATGCAAGATTTATGCCACCATTCGTGTAACTATAACAACTCACATGTAGGATGTGCGGTTACCCCCTATTTGTGTGAACTTTGGTCTAAAAATTTGTCAGCCTTCCTATCTTTTGAGCATTTCGGCAATGGGGGGGTCCGGTCGGGATAAAGCTAGTGGATATTTTTTAATTTTTTAAATTAAAAGAATTTGGTGTGTCAATAGAGAAGTCCAGCAAAATTAAACAATGGTTCGCATCAACACTAATTGGTGTATGTTTCCTATACAGTTGCAATGTTTGAAAAGTAATAAAATACTCAATGTTCTTATTGAAGCATAGTTGTTACCTATCTAGACCTTAATAAGGATTTGTTCCAATGGAAGGTTGTATATCAAGTGTGAGATGAAACATTGATCAGACCGCTATTGAGGCCTACACAAATAACAACTACCCTTGAAATAATACAAAAACAACTAGCAACAACCTATCGTGAAGAACATGGACTATTTTATCACTTTCCAACCATTCCTAGTGGACAGAAGCCATAGATCAAATAGAAATCATAATTAACCTATGAAAATAATAAGCATATCAAGCAGCATATATGGATGTTGTCTGCATCTGATTTCACATAGATACATGTTTGCACACAAGGATGAATGTTGTATGTCTCTAATTTCACAAACATACATATATGTACATAGGCTAACTAAAATGAGCAAGAACAAAAGAAGGCCCGTTGTCCACCCTATCTTATGAAAATAATAAGCAAAGAAACAAATATATACATATTTTTTCTACATCTAATTTCACATACACACATATCTACAGCAGAGAAAAGAGGAATAAAACACTACAAAAGAGACACATACTTTTTTATGTGCATATTTTCCAAGAAACATATTCGTACATATACATCCAAGACACGCAATACATATATTTGGAGTTGAAAAAAAAAATCCACATCAATATATATGTCTTGAAAGTTAATTGCACATATATACACATTGTTGATTGTTGTTGAATAGCTACAAAAATATTATTTCATCTATGATTTTCATGTAGTGGGAATGGGTGGAAAGCAATAAAACAATATACATATATGCTTAGAAAGGAAAATCTATATAGATATATATGTATCCAAAGCTATATGTAGACAACACACATATATCCATAGGTGGAAATCAAACATATGAATATTATTTGCATCAAGTGTCAAAAACACATAGATCTGTGCATACAAAATATGAAATGAAACACAACAAAATGAAGCTTGCTGCCCACCCTACCATATTGGGTCATGGAGCCCCATCATCTCTCACCAAACCCCCGAGCTAGAACATACATCATCCACCAGTCTAATCAATGGTGAAATCAATGTGCCTTATTAGACTTACTATACAACCTATGGCTGCAATGTTTGTTGTGTATGTTGTGCAGCCCAATCTACAATCCAACACTGAACAATGCCTTATTCCAAATAACATAAACTGCTCAATTACTTTGGTAAATTTTAAATGCAAGGTATTATTGCAACCATCACCAATATATGGAGCCCATACATGAAACAATGTTGCCATTAGAATTCCCCAAACAATAAAGATGGCGAGTAGTATATATCAACATTGCCTACATATAATTTCACATACATACATATTTGCACAAAGCAAAAAAGAAATGAAACACAAGAAAACAAACACACACTTTTTTGTGTTTATATATTTGCAAGCAACCAAATGCTACACATGGATCCAACACATGCAATGCATATATATGTAGCTCAAAAACAAAAGCCACATTGATATATATAAATATAATGTTAGATGCAGATATATTCATGTTCTTGATTGTTGTTGAATAGCTTTTAACATATTATTTAATTTATGGTTTCCATGTAGTGGTGAAAGCAACAAAGCAATCAAATAGTCCACATAAACACACACAATAAGCAATATAATAGTCAACATATATGGCTACAAAAATATTTAGCATTCTAAAGTCACCAAAGCAACTAAACAATTTATGCCATTTACAAAAAGGCATTGTTGACTGTAGTTATGTAGCCTCAACTTATAGCCAAAGATAGAGAACAACAGTCAACAACACCTTGTAGAGAACAATATAAACCGACAACCTCTTAGGTAGCCAGCAGCCCTCCCATATTACAAGACTTCTGACAGTCATGGAAAAGGTGGCGGAGGTGGCTGGCACATGCTAAGAAGCTATAGAACAACAGTCAACAATGCCTTATATAAAACAACATAAATTATATAGTGTTGCAACCATCAGCACAAAACAAAAGCCTTGAATGAAATAATGTTGATTTCAAAAAAGACCTAGAAAATAATTTTTCCAATAGTGACCTATCAATAGGTGAAAGAACAAATATAGATAAGTTTAAATCTAGACACATATGGTTGTTTCCTAGGAAAATAAAATAAACATCACTTGACACAGCTTGTGATGGCAACATTGCTTTATCTATGGGCCGCATATTTTTTTGGCAAGTGGAATAATAGGTTGCATTGAAAACTTAGCACAATAATTCAAAACTTTAGATTATTTTCAATTCTAGGCATTGTTTAGTATAGAGCTACACTTTCAACTGCACAATGTACAGTCACCCAGATATATACTTCACAATGCAAGTACAAATATATATATATATATATGTATGTATGTATGTATAGCATTAAATTCAATTACGCCTATCAACAAGTCTAAATCTAGATATATGTGTGTGCAACTAGGATGAGGCTAAATCACAAAAGTATTGTGCATCCGCAAGTGACAATTATTACTAGATGTCGCATAGGAAATATTACAACAAAAATAAAGTTATATGCAAGTCCACTAAAATGGAAGACACATAAATAGCTACACATAGACTACTCCCAAATAGCTAGCAAACAAAAGTGTGAAGGCCACATAAATACCTCAAATATAAATAAGTCAGACTATACACCAGAAGGGCTACAAATGCAAGAAAATCATGTTAGCATTTCACTAAATGCACATGACAAATAGCCAATACAAGTGTCAGCAACAAAAAAAAACTAGGAATAAACTTACGGGATCGGCGCCTGAGGGTTGTCAAGCAGCTTGGGGAGAGCTAGAGTCCACTGACATTGTTGGGACTGCTCTTTAAAAAGGAAAAAGTTGCAACGCCGATGGCTAGCCACAAGCTCTATTGCGACAACAACACAACAACCAAAGATTCAATTAAATCAACAAAGGCTAACGAGCTCCATTCCCAATTTTTAAATTTCAAAATTTTCTATATTTCAATTTTTTTTTGGGACATTTAGAATATGAACAAAAAAAAATAATATAAAAAGGCACATTTACAGAACTCTTCATAAATGATTTCAAAAACAATGATCTATGTTCTTCTAAAACAACCAACCTAGAACATACATTGTCCATCAATGCGATCAATGGTGGCATCAATGTTCCATATAACAGCAAAAATACACTTATCATTCCAAGAATGTCTCAACAAAAATTAACATAGCAATCACTATGTATCAATGTTGTTTGCATCCATTGTGACATACAGACATATCTACACATAGGGAAGAAACATTGCCCATCACTATGATCAATGCGGCCATCAATGTTTTATACAACACTTAAAATATAGCTTATCATTCGAAGGATGCTTAAGTATGTATCAATATTGTTTGCATCTAGTATTGTATATAGACATATTTGCACACAGGAAAAATAAAGTAAAACACAAGAAAACAAGGCATTGTCCATCACTCCGATCAATTGTGACATTACTCTTCCCTTAACATTTAACATACAACCTATGTATGGCTACAACACAATAAAATAGTTGATCTTATACAAGTTTTCTTCTTTTCAACAAGTCATTTGTATTTATTGTCCTCTAACCTTGGCTATATTGTTTCATTATCGACAAGGTGTTGTACAAGGAAAATAATTTCTAATTCATGCCCTTCATTTTGTCACAATGGTTACAATGCTAAAAAATAGTGAACTTTATATGTAGTTTATATTGATTTCCATAAGGAATTCTTGATTGTTATACTCTAGCCTAGGCTACACCGTATCATTTTCAGCAAGGTGTGTTTGAGAAGGCTATATTGTTTAATTTCATATAAGGTGTTGTTTAGAAAAGGTTGTATTGTTTGTTAATATCAATATTGTTTGATCTATGGATTGCATGTATTGATTTTGCAACCATCGCCCAATGCAAAGAAACCAAAATAACCTCCAACCACCCTCACTGAAGATTTTTAGTTATTATTTCTCCCACACTCAAGATGGACTTGTTGGAATGATAGCGCCTGAATCTTAAGTGTGATAAGAAAGATTGGTTTCATTATTGATCAAAGTGTCGGACAATGTATGTTTTTGCTCGGGGGTTTATTTTTCAGGTTATGGTTGCAATGGAATAAAATAGTTAATCTTATACACTTTTTGTTAGATTCCATTGGCCATTGTTGATTATCACTATTTTATAATAATGTTTTTTTCATCTAATATCGTATATGTAGATGTTTGTGGATAGTCAAAATGAAATCAGTCACTATGATAGTCAAGAATTCCTTTCGGATAACAACATAAACTCTATAATATTAAAAAATTTATTATGCATTGCAAATGAAAGAATATAGCCTAAGCTAGAGAACAACAATTAGCATTGTGTTATGGAAAACAACACAGACTATTTTAATATATTGCAACCATTTGCACAAAATGGAAGCCATAAATGAGACAATATTAAATTTTCATGTATGTAGATTTGTATGTATGTCAAAGCAGATGTGAGCAATGTACATACAAACTCTTTCCAACATTTATTATTTTCTGAAAATAGTTATTTGTCTGAACCTTGACAAGGCATTCTTCAAATGTTATACTTTATATTAACTATTATATACAACATTGAAGCTTTTTTCCTAATTATTTCTTTTTGTTATATAGTTTATGTTTGATTCCATTATGCATTTTTAATTATTGTTCTCTAGCTTAGGCTATATTGTTTTATTTTTGATAGGGTGCTACTAAAAAGGCTATATTATTTCAATTTTTTATAGGGTGTTGTTGAAAAGGCTGGATTCTCTCAATTTTTGATAAGGTTTCATTCTTCATGTGCAACAACTATACAAGAGCAAGCCATTATGGCACCAACATTAATTGTTGTATGGTATCCATATTGTGGGGATGGTTGTAATTACACCTGCTATTCTACACCCTAGGAAACATACCAAAAGTAGGCACAAGCAAACATTGAAAATTGGAGGCGGTTATTAGCATGCCCTAGGAATAGGGTGGCAAATTTTTTGCCATGTGGGTATATAATGTTGCCAGAATTAAACATTGGCTTGCATCAACATTAATTGTTGCAATGATTTCCATGTACTGGCAGGGGGCATATTTCCTGCTGCATGGATAGAGGAGGCCACTGAAATTGAATGTTGGTTTGCAACAACATTAACTATTGTATGCTTTATGTGCACTAGCGATGGTTGTAATAACACCTCTCGTTTAACACCAGGGGAACATAACGAATGTATGGGAAATTTTTGATAAAAATGTTTGAGAAATTTTTTATCAGTCTATATTATTTCAATTTTTGATAGGGTTTTGTTGGAAAGGTTGGGTTCTTTCAATCTTTCATAAGGCTTTGTCCAAAAAAGAGTATATTTTAAATACATATATACATATATATATATGTGTGTGTGTGTGTATGTATATATACATGTACATATATATGTATATATATACATATATACATACCTAAATCCACATATACATATATAGTATATATATATACACATACATATATATATGGACTGTATGTGTAGGGTATGTGGCTGACGACTTTTTTTAACCCAAAATTGATGAAAAGAAAAGGGTTTTTAAAGGAGATTATCAACTTTCCACCAATATAAATTATACTTTACTTTGAATTTAATAAATAATTATTATTCATTTTCTATTTGAATTATGACTAAAGTCCTAATTGATAGGTTGATTGAATAACATCTATAGCTTTCAAACAGTATCACATTTTTTTAATCTGAAAAATGAGTGACATTTTATGCTTCGCATACTATAGGATTAAAAAATAATTGAATTTCATGAATTTTTGACCAAGTTAAGGTGGTCAGACATACGAGTTTTTATATTTTTTAAAAGTTGTGATAAAAAAATTCATAATTAATTATTTCCTTTGAAAAAAATTACAAAAAGTATGCATCACATCAGGACATGAGTCCTCTACTTATATCTAAAATCTTATAAAAAAATATTATCATTTTATTGTGGTTAGGGTGGTCAGATAGACATATTCTTATTTTTTCCTTGAAATTTAAGTACTACTACATTGAAATTTCCAATTTTCACCAAATAGATTTTTTTTTAAAATAAACCTAGTAGTTTAGAAACTGCATTCAATTTGCTACAAATTCTATTCTTACATATTTTTGAAATAATATAGATAACTTATTCAATTATTTACATCAAATTTCCTAACTCTGATTTTTCTTAATTTTTCGCCACTTAATGACCTATTTTTTCCATGATGATCATGCACATACCCATACACACACACATACACACATATACACACACACACACACACACACATACATATACATATATATACATCCATATATATATACAATATATACATACATATAAACATATATACATATATATATATACATTTATATCTAAATATATATACATATATACATGCACATATACATACACACACACATATATATGTATATATATACATATATACATATACATATACATATATACATATATATATCTAATGTTGGGTACACATATACAGACATTGTTGATTGTTGTTGAATAGCTTTGAACATATTATTTCATTTATGATTTCCATGTAGTGGTGATAGTTGGAAAGCAATAAAATAGTGCACATAAACACGCAACAATAATGCAACACAGAAAAAACAATATTGCCTTCCACCCATCGTGACTACAATAGCTAAAACCATGCAGACACAAATATATACATATATGTATAGGTAAATATACATATATATATATATAGTTATATATATATATATATATATATATATATATATATATATATATATATATATATATATATATATATATATATATATATATATATATATATATATATATATATATCTCAGTTAGATGCACATACAGGAGCATATTTTTGGATGGGTTTGTCACTGTTAATTTTCAAGAGGATGTCGTTGAGAAGGCTATAATGTCTCAATTTGTGAATATTGTGGGTTTCTCTTTATGGCTTCTGTTTTGTGGCTATATTTGGAATGGAATAAAAAATTTAACGTTATCCAATTTTTGTTGGTTGTTGTTGTGTGCCTTCAACTATAGCATTTCATTCTCAAAAAGGTGTCATTGAGAAGTGTTTCAATTCTCGGTAAGGAGCTTTTGAAAAAAGTCTATCCTAGCTTTGGTTATATTTTTGCATTGGTTTGCTACTGTGCATTTTTTTGTGTTTTGTGCAATCAATAATGCATTGATGTTATACAGTCTATATTTGATTCCACTATGCATTGTTGATTATTGTTCACTAACTTAGACTATATTGTTCTATTTTTGATAAGGTGTTACTAAAGAGGCTATATTATTTCAATTTTTGATAGGGTGCTATTGAAAATCCTAGATTCTTTCAATTTTTGTTAAGGTTCTATTCATAAAAGAGTATAATATATACATATATACATATATATATACATATACATATATACATATATATATATATATATATGATGTTGCATACAAGTATACAAACATTGTTGATTGTTATTGAATAGCTTTGAAAATATTATTTCATTTATGATTTCCATGTAGTGGAGATAGTTGCAAAGTAATAAAATAGTACACATAAACACACAGCAACAATGCAACACAGAAACAAACAATATTGGCTACAAGAACGACCTAGATGGAAAAACCCACCAAAAACACATGAATTCATGGTAACAAACCAACACAAAAACAAACAATATTTCCTTCCACCCATCGCGACTACACAAAAACCATTAATGACACAATATATATAGATACATATATACATATATATATACATATATGTAGATATAATATATAGATATAGATATATATATATATCTCTAAAGTTAGATGCACGTACAAGAGTATATTTTTGGATGGGTTTGTCACTGTTAATTTTCAAGAGGGTATTGCTAAGAAGGCTATATTGTCTCAATTTGTGAATCTTTGTGGGTTTCTCTTTATGGCTTCCATTTTGTGGCTATGTTTGGAACAGAATAAAATTGTTAACGTTATCTAGTTTTTGTTGTGTATCTTTGACTATATTGTTTCATTCTCGAAAAGGCATTGTTGAGAAGTGTTTCAATTCTTGGAAAGGCATTGTTGAGAAAAGGCTATCCTAGCTTCGGTTATATTTTTGCATTGGTTTGTTACTGTGCTTTTTTTGTGCTTTGTGCAATCAACAATGTGTTGATGTTATATAGTCTATGTTTGATTCCATTCTGCATTGTTGTTTATTGTTCTCTAGCTTAGGCTATATTGTTCTATTTTTGATAAGGTGCTACTGAAGAGGCTATATTATTTCAATTTTTGACATGGTGTTGTTGAAAAGCCTAGATTCTTTCAATTTTTGTTAAGGTTTTGTTCAAAAAGGAGTATATTTTAATATTAATATATATGTATATATATGTACATATATACATATATTTATATATATGTCAATTTTCTATGGGTTTCTCTTTATGGCTTGCATTTTGTGGCTATGTTGGAAATGGAATTAAATTCTTGACGTTATGCAGTTTTTGTTGATTGTTGTTGTCTAGCTTGGCCAATATTGTATAATTTTCGATAAAGTTATGTTCAAAAGGCTATATTGTTTCAATTTTCGATAAGGTGTTGTTGATAAAAGACAATATTGTTTGTTAAAAGAAATACTATTTCATTTATGATTGTGTTATGTGGCTATTGTTTTACATGGGTTTTGTGCCTATAGTTTTGTGGGTTTCTCCATCTGGGTCGCTATTGAAACCAATGTTATTTGATTTATGGCTTATGTTTTGTGGTTATGGTTGGAACAAAATAAAATAGTTAATGATTTACACTTTATGTTTGGTTACATTAGGTGTTGTTGATTATTGTTCTCTACCTTCAGCTATATTGTTTCATTTTTTATAAGGTGTTGTTGAAAAGGCTATATTGTTTCAATTTTCAATAAGGTTCTATTTAGAAAGGAGTATATTTTTGGATGGGTTTGTTACTATTAATTTTTGAGGTGTTGTTGAGAAGGCTACATTGTTTCAATTTTTTATAAGGTTTTGTTGAGAAATGAGTATATTTTTACTTTGGTTCGTTACTGTGAATCTTTATATATATATACACACATATACATATATATACACATATACACATACATATATATATACATATATAGATATATATATTTCTTAAGTTAGATGTACATATATACTCATTATTGTTTACACTCTATAGAAGATTATATAGCCATAGGGAAATTCCCTCTCAAAAATTCCATACATGCATTCGCTATATTTTCCAAAACTTTAAAAGGAAGCCATTTCTTACAACCATCGCCACTACACAGAAACCATACAACAATTAATGTTGATGCCATTTCATTGGCCTTCTTTATCAGTGCACCAAACGCTTTTCATTTAAAAATTAAAAAACAATATGTCACCTTTTCCCTAACCACGCTAAATGGAATCCATAAATGAAACAATATAGCCTAAGGTAGACAACAATAGTGAACAATTCCTTATGTAAAAAAACATGAACTACATAACATTAACTATTTTATTGCACTACAACCATTGCCACAAAATGAAAGCCATAAATGAAACAATATTGTTATCAATAGTCACCCAAATGGGGAAATCTGCAAAACACTAAAAAACCTATTGGATATTGTCCATATGTGATTTTCATTAATGTCAACACTATTGGATTTAATGTCTTTAAGGTTGTATATGTCAAGGATATTGAGAAAATTGTAATAAAATAAGTTGCAGTTTGTCAGTGATGCAGTAAATTTTAGTATAGCCATCATGTTGTTGGCTAGTTCAATATATTGATGATAATAGGTTGTGGATCATAGGGTTTGTTGTTGAGTATATCTAGTTTATCCATGTTAATTTTTAGAGATTCACATGAATATTTTATTGAGTTATGAGTATCTGTGTTTTGGCAGTTGTTATGTTGTTTTAGTTGGTGTTCTTGAAAGAAGATAATGTGATTCTAGTAATTTGAGTTGTGGATACTTTTGTAGTGATTCATGATGCTTGTGTATGTTTCTAGATCATGCTCTATCTATGTTGTTGATCTGCATTGATCATTGTGCTCGCGATTGGTGATTTTCAATTGTGAGTTCATGTTTTTCATGATCATGGTTGATAGGTTGATTGAAGCGTGTTGTGGATCTTCGAGACATAATTGTTTAAGGTGTTTCATTTTTGAGGATGTTGTTTTGGGTCCTTACTATGTTGTGGCCAAAATTGATTGATTCGCATTGTAAATTGCTCATTGATTTGGGCTGACAGTTTGTACACATTTTATATTTTGTTAAAGCTGACATGTAATTGATGTTATCCCTAGTTACGGATATATATGAGCGATTCTTATACCATTTGATGGTATGGTGTGAAGTGGAGTGCAAAGTGTGCGAGTGTTGTGTGTGAATAATGTTCTAATCTTTTGAAGGAAAAATAAAAGTGTGAAGAAGAGTTTATTTGCTTAACCAAAACTATAATTATGGATTAGCAGATGCTATTTTCTCAGTTCAAAATCTTCTTGATGTAATTTTAATGTTTCTGTAAGACAGTGTGTCTTCCTTTAGGTAGTAAGCCTTTTGTATTTGAGCAGTGAGCTCTAGAAAGTGTGCCTGAATGCATGCACATTCCCATTTACAATTATTTTATGCTTTTAATAGAGTATAACCTTGTGGATTAACCTCCACCCTAGTTTTTCCCCTAATAGGGTTTCCACGTAAAAAATATTGGTGTTATACATGTGTTTCTAATGTAGTGATGGCTTATGATTTCATGTTTATTTATCATATTTGAGAATAAGTTTAATAAGTATATTTTTTGTGAAAAATTATTCACCTCCCCTCTCAGTTGTCTACCCTTGTGTTTCCAACAATTGGTATTAGAGAAGGTTCCTCGAAAGAAGTTTAATAGCTTGAGGTGATCCGAGATGGCAACATATAAGAAGGATAGTCCAAGATTTGATGGAACTAATTATTCTTTGTGGAAGACTCGAATGGAGTGTCATCTGAGATGCATTGGTGAACCTTACTGGATAATTACAAAGAATAGGTATATCATCCAACAGAATGGTCCTTCTATTGCAGTTGAGATTAACGATGTCGAGTAAAATATCAGGGCTAAGGAAGCATTATTGAATGCTTTGACTAATTCTAAGATGACAAATGTAATGGAGATGAAGACGACTTATGAGATTTGGAAAAAGTTGGGAACTTTGTATGAAGGTGATACCCATGTGAAGATTGCTAAGCTGCAAAGCCTAAAAGGGAAATATGAAATGTTGACAATGGGTGAATATGAGAACGCCACTTATTTTATGCAAAGAGTGAATGAACTTATGTGTAGTATTATATGTGCTAGTGGAATATTGGAAGAATTAGAGATTGTTGCTAAAGTGCTCAGATCCTTTCCTGCCACATACAAAGCCAAAGCTACTGCTATTGAGGAGATCTGGACTGTGACAAACATAACTAGAGACATGTTGATTGGTAAGCTTACTAATTTTGAGTTAAGTGAGTTTGGTGATTCTCTTCCTAAGACAAAATCTGCATTCAAAGCTACTATCTCTGGAAAAGATAAGCAGAGATATGATCTAGGAGAAATTTCTTCTAGAAAAATGTCCAAGTATGGGAAGGAAAAGAGAGAGATTGAAGAGGAGAGAAAACTAGATGAGCTTGAAGCACTTATTTTCAAGAGAGAAGCCAGAAGAGAAGGTAAGTATAAAGGGAAATTTCCTATTAAATGTTTTTCTTGCAATAAGATAGGCCATTTTGCCTCAAGGTGTCTGGAAAGAGTTCCTAAGCCAAGACCTAACAATCCTAGATTCCAAAAAAAGTGTTATTTTGTTGCTGATGAAGGTGTGATAGATGGTGAATCTAATAAAGGGAATGTAAGTGAAGATGAATGGATATTTATTGCTATCAAGGAAAATGATCTAGTACCTACTAAATCTACTAGTTGCACAAATTTGTAGAAATCTCTAGCTACCAAAGTTGAAGAAAAAGATGAATGGGTGATTGAGAGTCGATGCTCTCATCACATGATAGATGATAAAAGTAAATTTTTTAGCTTGGAAAATTATAATGGTGGTGTTGTAAGATTTGGTGATGACAAAGTTAGTGTAATCTATGGCAGAGGATCCATTTCTCTTGATGGTAAGCATAATACTGATGATGTTCTATATGTGGAAGGTTTGAAGCATAATATCTTAAGTGTTGGATAGATGGTTGAAAAGGGATACAATCTTCAATTCAAGAATGAAAAGTGTAGAATATTGGGGAGTTCCAGAAATGTGATTGCATCTCTAGTACAAAAACAAAAGGTAATATCTTTCACCTGAGTGTTGCTAGTAAAAGTTGTTTGATTGCTCAGGTTGATGAAAGTTGGTTGTGGTATAGGAGAATGTGTCAAGTAAACTTTGATAATATTATCAAGATAGGTTCAACTCAGGTAGTGAGAAATCTTCCTAAATTGATAAAACCTACTAAAACTATATGCATGGAATGTTAGTTAGGGAAGCAAACTAGAGTTTCATTCAAGAGCAAACAACATTTTTCAAATGAAGTGTTGGAGCTTGTGCATACTAACTTGTGTGGTCCTTCTAGAGTCAAAAGGTTACATGGATATAGGTATTTCATGTTACTTATTTGATTATTCTAGAATTATCTGGGTTACTTAAGGGAAAAATCTGAAGCTCTAAAGAAATTCAAGATTTTCAAGGCTATGGTTGAGATAGAGATAGGTCTGAAGATTAAATTTTTGAGATAAGATAGAGGTAGTGAATTCACTTCTAGTGAGTTTAATTCTTTTTGTGAAGGGCATGGGATAAAGAGAAAATTATCTACACCGTGGACCCCTCAGTAAAATGGATTTTTGGAAAGGAAGAATAGGACAATTCAAGAAGCTACTAGGACTATGATGCTGGAAGGAAATGTTCCACATATCTACTAGAGAGAGGTTGTGAGTATTTTTGTTTACACTCTCAATCGGGTACATGTCAAAGGTGATACCAATAAGACTCCTTATGAGCTATGGTATGGTCATAATCCTACTATTAGATACTTCAAAATATTTGGGATTAAATGCTATATCAAAAGAGATGAAGATATAGAAATTTTTGATGCTAGAAGTGACAAAGGAATCTTTCTTGGTTATTCTACTAAAAGTAAAGCCTACTAGTGCTACAATAAGAGATCGAGGAAAGTAATTGAAAGTGATAATGTCAAGGTTGATGAAGACACAGTTAGACCATCCAAAACTTGTGGATATGATTCAGATAATTAGAAAGATAGTTTAGATAAAGGAAAGAATGTTCAAACTACAAATCAAGTTCAGATCATTCTAGTGAATCAGGAAAATCAAGAGGAAGGAACTAGTGAAAGTGCATAAGTAAGATCACAAGAGCCTAAAGTTCAAGAACATCCTAAGACTCCAAGGTATGTAAGACTAAATCATTCAGAAGATCATATTTTTGGTGATAAGAACAAAGGTGTTCAAACTATGAGAAGAATTGCAGAAGAATATTGTTTGATCTTGAAGACTAAGCCTAATACTGTCAATGAAGTATGCAAAGATGAACATTGGGTGGAAGCAATGAAAGAAGAAATACTACAAATTGAGAAGAATAATACATGGATTCTTGTTCCTAGACCTCAAGACAAAAATGTAATTGGAACTAAATGGGTTTTTCGGAACAAACTAATGAGCAAGGTGAAGTTGTTAGAAACAAAGAAAGACTTGTGTGTAAAGGATATTCTTAGATGGATGTCAAATCAGCATTTCTAAATGGTGAACTAGAAGAAGAAGTGTATACTGAGAAACCTGATGGATTTCAATTGATTGATCAAGGAGATATGGTTTTCTAGTTGAAGAAAGCATTGTATGGACTCAAGAAAGCCCCAAGAGCATGGTATGCCAAATTGGACAAGTATTTGTTGAAGCTTGGATTTAACAAAGGTACTGCTAACAGTAATTTGTATTTCAAGATTGATCATGATAAAAATTTGATTGTTGAAGTCTTTTCTAATGATATAATTTTTAGAGGAGATGAAATTTTGTGCATGAATTTTGTTGATGAGATGTAGAGTGAGTTTGAGATTTCTATGATTGGAGAAATGGAATTTTTTTGGGGATTTCAAATTACTTAGCTAGATAGAGGGGTCTTTATATCTTAGTCCAAGTATGTGAAAGAATTGCTAAAGAATTTTTTTATAGAAGATTCAAAGCCAGTTGGTACACCTATGGTGACTGAATGTAAGTTGACACAAGATGATGATTCTCCTAAAACAAATCAGACTAGATACAGATCCATGATTGGTGGATTGCTCTATTTGACTCAAACTAGACTTGATATCATGAATGTCATGCATTTTTGCAATATTTCAAGTTGATCCTAAGGAATCTCATGTGACAACTATGAAGAGGATTTTTAGGTACTCGAAGGGGATGATTGATTTTGGCCTATGGTATCCTAGAGAAGATGACCTTACTTTGAGTGCTTTTACTAATGTTGATTGGGTAGGAGATGTGAATGATAGAAAGAGTACCAGTGGTGGTACATTTTTCTTGGGAAAGAAGTTGATTTCATGGTTAAGTAAGAAGCAAAATGACATTTCTTTATCTATTGCAGAGGCAGAATACATTGTTGTTGCTAACAATTGTACTCAAGTATTGTGGATGAAGCAAATGTTGAAAGATATAAGAGTTGTGTATGATGAACCTATTGCTATATTCTATGATAATTCAAGTGCAATTAAAATTTCTAAGAATTTGGTGTTGCATTCAAAAACTGAGCATATATCTATCAAGTTTCACTTTTTAAGAGAGAAGGTGAGTGAAAAGGAAGTCAGATTGGAGTATGTGCCAACTAAGGAATAGATTGAAAATATCTTTACCAATACCTTTCCTAAGGATACTTTTGAATATCTCATAGGGAAGCTGGGTGTGATTACCCCTCCTAATCAGAATTAAGATGCATTGAATTGCATTAGTCTATTCATTTCATAGTCATATCTTATGATATGAATTGATGTTGTGGTGGTTGCTACTCAAGGGGAGCAGTCAGATGTTCCAAAATGTGGTTCACATCTTGTGTGGAGAAATATAATGTGTATCTTTGTTACTGATGTCAAAGGAGGAGAGGAGTCATGTGAAAAATTGTGAAAGAGTTAAGGAGAAAAGAGTCAAAATCTAAGGGGGAGAAAGTGCTAAGAGAAAGTTGCATTGATGGTTTTTTTCACATCATGTGTTGCCATCAATGCTAGAGGGGGAGATTGTTGGATATTTCTAATATGTGGTTGTCATTGATGTCAACACTATTTGAATTAATGTCTTTAAGGTTGTATATGCCAAGGATATTGAGAAAATTATAATAAAATAAGTTGCAAGTTGGCTGTGATGTAGTGACGTTCAATATAGCCATCATGTTGTTGGCTAGCTCAATATATTGATGATAAGAGGTTGTCTATCAAAGGGTTTTTTTTTTAGTATATCTAGTTTATCCATGTTAAGTTTTAGAGATCCGCATGAAGATTTGATCGAGTTATGAGTATCTGTGCTCCAATAGTTGTTATGTTGTTTTAGTTGGTGTTCCTAAAAGAAGATACGGTGATTATAGTAATTTGAGTTGTTGTGGATGCTTTTTTATTGTTTCATGATACTTTTGGATGTTTCTATATCATGCTCTATCTATTTTTTTATCTGCATTGATCGTTCTTATCATGATTGGTGATTTTCTTTTGTGAGTTCATGTTTTTCATGATCATGGCCAATAGGGTGATTGAAGCGTGTTGTGGATCTTTGAGGCATAATTTTTTAAGGTGTTTTATGTTTGAGGATGTTGTTTTGGGTCCTTACTATGTTGTGGCTGAAATTGGTTAATTCACATTGTAAATTGTTCATTGATTTGGGCTGACAGTTTGTACACATTTTATATTTTGTTAAAGTCGACATGTAATTGATGTTATCCATAGTTGTGGATATATATGGGTGATTTTTTATACCATTTGATGGTATGGTGTGAAGTGGAGTGTGAAGTGTGCGAGTTTTTTGTGTGAATAATGTTCTAATCTTTTAAAGGCAAAATAAAAATGTGAAGAAGAGTTTATGTGCTTAATTGGAACTATAATTAGGCATTAGCAAATGCTATTTTCTTAGTTCAAAATCTTTTGGATGTAATTTGAATGTTTCTATAAGGAAATGTGTCTTCCTTTGGGCAGTAAGACTTTTGTATTTGAGTAGTGAGCTCTAGGAAATGTGCTTGAATGCATGTGCATTCCCATTTACAATTATTTTATACTTTTAATAGAGTATAATCCTACGGATTAACCTCCACCGTGGTTTTTCTCCTAACAGGGTTTCCACGTAAAAAAATCTTGGTGTTATGTGTGTTTTTGATGTGGTGATGGTTTATGCTTTCATTTTTATTTATCAAATCTAAGAATAAGTATAATTTCTATGACAACTGATTCACCCCCCCTCTCAGTTGTTTTCCCTTGTGTTGCCAACAAAACCCATACAAAAACATCCCCACAAAAGTTGAACCATAAATCAAACAATATTGGTTTGAAAAAACTATATATTCTTTCTCAACAAAACCTTATCAAAATGGTAACAATATACCCTAAGCCAGAAGACAACAATCAAAATTGCCTTGCAGAAAATAACGCAACCTATATAACATTAATATTTCATTGTGTTGCAACCATCGCCACAAAATATGACTTTCAACAATGACCCGCATGCAAAAAACCCACAAAACACATAAAGCTTGTAGTAACAGACTAATTCAAAACCATCACCAGAAAACACACACCATAAATGAATCAATATTGGTTTCAATAGTAACTGAGATGGAAAAATTCACAAAAAACACACTAGATTAACTATTTTGCAACCATTCACACAAAACGGAAGCCATAAATGAAACAATATAGCCTAAGCTAGAGAGTTGCAACCATACCCACAAACTGAAAGCTATAAATCAAACAATATTGGTATCAACAGTCACCCAAATGTGAAAACCCACAGAACACAAAAAATCGCAGCAAGAAACCCATGCAAAATCATCGCTGCAAAAGTTGAACCATAAATCAAACAATTTTTTTTCAACAAACTATATAGTCTTTTCAACAATAATTGGCACAATGAAACAATATTGGTGTCAAGAGTAACCCAAATCAAAAATCCCACAAAAAACACATGAATTCAACACAAGAATTCACAGTAACAAACCAACATAAAAACAAACAATATTGCTTTCCACCCATGGTGGCTACACAGAAACCATAAATGAAACAATCTACACTAAGCTACAAAGCAACAATAAACAATCCCCTTTGGAAAATAACATAAACTATTTTAGAAATACTCAAGAAACGGTTTTTTCAATATGCACCTCTTCCCGCTTCCTTCAAATACACCTTTTTTCGCTTGCTTTCTCCACCAACTGGAAAAAATGGGCACAAAATTATCACAACCCACACTTTTCTAGGGATTTTGCAACCATCCTCACATGTAAGAAACACAAAATAACCTCCAACCACCTTCACAAAAATTCCATAGCTGATGATTGCACTTGTACCTTCACAAAAGCTTGCACTCACTCACAACTATCTTGAACATCAAGGTAAACCTAGAGAATGACACCCAACAATGTGTTATCGAAAATTGCACAGACATTCGCTTTGTTTTCTAAGGACTTTAAAGACAAATGTTACTTACAGCCATCACCACTACACAGAAACCATACAACAATTAATTTTGATGCCATTTTGTTGGCCTTCTCTATCATCGCGCTAAACACGTTTTATTTAAAAATCAAAAACTAATCTGCCACCTTTTCCGCAGCGTCGGAGAGCTCAAAAATCGGGAAGGCTAACGAAAATTCTGACTAAAGTTGACCAAAACCAAAAAACAACCCACCACCTTTTCCCATATGCTGGAAAGCTCTAAAACTAGGAAGGCTGACAAAAATTTTGACCAAAGTTCACACAAATAGCCTATCGGCTAAAGATAGTATAATTAAATTAGTTTTCTCTTAGTTTACTAAAATTACAAGATTTACATTGAAATATCTTTATTTTTTGATAATGATTTACAAGTACACTACAAAAATAGATCATTAGAAATAAATTTGTTTTCGAGAAAAATAAAATATGTGTATTTCTTTTTCAATCTATTTGTGTATTTGTGGTATTTTAAATTAATAAATCTCTTAACAGACATTTGAAGTGAATAATCTATTTTGTTATGATTTAAATTTTCAAATTAATAAAAAAAATCTCTCTCGAAGTTGTGTATTTTATGAAATAAAATAGTATATAAAACTATTGATATTTTTTTCCTAACTTTGGCATAGATTTTGACTAGAGGTAAAACTCAAGTTTTTGCAAGACTTGAAACCTATTACAATAGAAAAAAATTCCCAAAAAATGGAAACCAAAATGGCCCAAGGAAAATAATATGAATTCCATAAAAGATGGAATACCCAAATAAGATAGAGATAATAAAACAGTAATGAAATTTCTGAAGAAAGCATATAAAAATTGAGCCAAGAAAATAGAGTAGAATACTAATATTGAAACAACCAAATAAAAGAGAATTTAGGCCAAATTGATTGATTATATTCATCAAATAAGTATATATAAAGAAATTTTGAGAAAATAGAAATCCAAGAAATGGAGGGAAAGGTTTGTTCAAAATCCATAACAAACTAAGAGATGACTATCTCTCTAACTACCAACTTGCCACCTAAGCAATTAGTTAACCCGCAAAGTGAAATAAATTTCACATAAATAAAGGTAAAAAATAAATTTTACACCAAATCCCTCCCTTAAGCACGGCTTAAGTGGGGAAAAAAGATTGGGTCCCAATAATAGGACTTGATAAGGTACCCAAGTACAATGCACCTCATAAAGAAGAGGAGAAAACCCTATGAAAAAAATCCCCCCCCCAAATGAGGGAAAATGAAGAGGACTATAAGCACCCCAAAAATGATGTTGCTAATAAAGTGGACCACACCCCAAGAAGAGCTTGTAGATGAATGGAATTTCTTAGTGAAAGGTTTGGTGAAGATGTTAGAAACTTTCTTGAAAGAATAGTAGAAGACTAATTCAATGATCTGACCATGAATGAGGCCTTGAATGAAATGCATCTAAATCTCAATTATTTTTTGTTGGCTAGTGTTGTACTGGATTCCTAGATATATGGATAGTACTCTAAATGTCACAATAAATGACTATGGGTTATTCAAAGGAAATACAAAATTCAATGAGATACCTTGAAGCCAAATAGCCTCATTGGTTGCATTAACGACTCCTTCATACTTGACCTCTATTGATGATAAAGAAATAGAATGTTTCTTTTTGAAATACCAATTGATAGGACCGTCCCAATATAGATTTTTATAGTCAACCAAATCAGCCTCTATTCCAACTTTATAATGAATCTCAAATCTAATAGAACTTTAAAAGATAATGGATGGTCCTCTTATTTGATTTCCTATGCAACTCATGAGGCTTTTGCATAAATATTGAAACCATGTTGATAGTATATGGCATTTTAGGTTTGGTATGAGTCAAATAAATGAGACTACCAACAAGTTATTGATACAAGGTAGTATCAACCAATGGTTTAGTACTAACAGCCTCAAGCTTGACCCCAGGGTGGAAGGGAGTTAGAGATGGATTGAAAATAACCATGTGAAATCAAGAAAGAAAATCAATGTTGTACTTTGTCTGAGCAAGAGAGATCCATATATTGGACTATGAAATCTCAAGGCTAATGATGTAATGCAATAAACCTAAGTTAATCATGTAAAACCTATTTTGGGGAGCTAATTTCACAACTGCAATAGTAGATGAACTCCCACTGATTAATAGATCATAAACATAAAGTACTAACTATCAATAATGAATATTTTTTCTGCAATAAGTACACATTATGATTTGAATGACATTGAAAATAAAAACATATGCTAGAAGGAAAGAATTCATCTTTGCATACCAATCCCTAGGAACTTGTTTGAGGCCCTAAATGGATTTCCTAAATCTACATACTAAGGATAAAACTTGAAAAAACCTTCGTGGTTGCTCCATGTATATCTCTTCCTCAAGGTCTCTATGAAGAAAAAAAATCTTCACATCCATTTGATACACATCCTAGCCATATGTGGTGGCAATATCCAATGGGGGTTGAATAGCAATCATGATGGGGATGGGTAAAAAAATTTTAGTGTAGTCAATTCAAGAAACATGTGAAAAACCCATGGAAATCAATTTTTCCTTGCACATATCAACTAACCATTTTTTTGCAAGCTTGGTCTGATAGACCAACTTAAATTAAACCATCTTTCTTCCCTTATGAATTGAAGTCAAATCCCAAGTGTGATTTCTAAGTAAGGAATCATATTCATCCTACATACCAAGGTATCCCACTAAAGCATTTATAATTCCTCTCATAATATATGTGGATCAAAGGCAAAGGCTAAGAAAGCATGTGGGCCATTTTGATAATCTAACTATGGATGTCTACCATTTATTAATTTTGAACTTAATTACCTACACTATCAAAATCCTATATAACCCAAAGAGAGTGAGAAGTGGGTGAGTTACACCCTAAAATATCATCCTCCAAAGCATTTGATGAAGTAAATGAAGATGTCTCCCCATCACTATCATCCATATTAGAAGAAGAAGAAGTTTGTACCTCAAGAACCTATTATAGATGATTGGAAGCATAAGAAGAATCATCAAAACAAAGTGAGTAAATAAAATGAGAAATTTCAAGTTTAGAATGAATTGAAATCTGAAACTTAACACTTCACTCAATGAACAACTCATGTGTGGTTGGGTGGAGAATTCAATATCATTTTACATCATCTAAAAAACCTAAAAAGATGCAAGGTTTGGATTTATGGGACATAGTTGTGATGTTGTTGCGGTATTTGTGTCATAGTTGGAGATTCAAATATCTTGAAGTGATCAACTAATGGTTTTCTTTATGTACAAGTTTGTAGCTAAAATCAAAATTCTCAAAAATACTTCCTCATCCTAGTATTCTAATAGTAGTTAAAGAAGAAAAATGGGTATGTGCAAAATCATGATGGGCCAAAAAGTGGTGATATGATGGGTATTTGTAGGGTATGTGGCTGACAAATTTTTTTTAACCCAAAATTGATGAAAGGAAAAGGGTTTTTAAAGGAGATTCTCAGCTTTCCACTGATATAAATTATGCTTTACTTTGAATTTAATAAATTATTATTATCCATTTTCTATTTTAATTGTGACTAAAGTCCGATGGATAGGTTGATTGAAAAACATCTATAACTTTCAAACGGTATCGCATATTTTGAATCCAAAATATGCATCACATTCTATGTTTTGCATACTATAAGATTTAAAAAAAAAATGAATTTCATGAAGTTTTGACCAAGTTAAGGTGGTCAAACATATGAGTTTTTATATTTTTTAAAAGTTACAATAAAAATTCATAATTAATTATTTACTTGGAAAAAAAATACAAAAAAGTATGCATCACATCGGGACATGAGTCCTCTACTTATATATAAAATATTATAAAAAAACATTAACTTTATTGTGGTTAGGGTGGTCAGACAGACACCTAATTATTTTTTCCTTGAAATTTAATTACTATTGCATTGAAATTTCAAATTTTCACCAAATAGATTTTATTTTATTTTTTAAATAAACCTAGTAGTTTAGAAACTACACTCAATTTGCTACAGATTCTATTCTTACATATTTTTTAAATAATGTGGATAACTTATTCAAATTTCTTACGTTAAGTTGCCTAACTCTAATTTTTCTGATTTTTTTGCCACTTAAGGGCCTATTTTTTCCATGATGATCCTACACATGCCCAAATCCATCCATGAACCTTATTGACACATTTTTCTCAAGATCAAATCTTAGAGCCCATTTCTTAAGGAGTAAACCTACCTTTGCAAGAAACCATGTGTCAATCAAGAGGGTCCATTTAATAATAATAATTTTCTCCCTATAAATTAAGCCTAAGGGAGGCATACCCAATATTAAAGTTTGAAAATATATGAATTTTAGGCTACTCCATAAATGTAGGGTCATCATACAAAACCAATGGGAGAAGAATTCAAAACCACCCTATTGATTTACATTGAAAAGTCTAAATATAAAATATTGTAAAACTCCTACATACACATTTTTCTTCTAATCTTGTAAAACCAATCTAATTTTAGCATCGTTATTTGAAGAGGCATCCAAGATATTAACATATTATCCAATCCATGATGAAGGCACAACACTTGTAGTAAAACTTAGGAATGATAAACCTAATTTAGCTAAAAAAATGATGGGCATAATTATGACCCATGATATAAGGAAAAGGGAAATCACTAATCCAAATGGCCACCACTAAGGAAAGGCCACAAGTAACTATCGAATGGAAAATCAACACCAAGAATCATAACATCCAAAACCTTGTCAAGATTCACATGCCAATCACATTTAACTAGATCCATCACAACCAATTTGATCAATTCCTTTTACTCACCTACTTTAAAAAAATCATGATGAACATGGTGAAATGTGAAAAAAGACCTAGTAACTATACACCAAGGTAATAAAAAATTCACCTGGACTAGTACTAATTGCATGCACCATAACAATAACATTCACTATTAATACAATTTTTATATGAATATATAAAACCACAATGAAATCCATCAAAAATAAAAGAAATATTTTCTCTTAAAACTACATAACTCCACTTTATCCCATAATAATTCCCCTACCATAAATACTACTTGGAAAAGACCAAAAACCTCAAGGAAAAACTTATTGCCAAACCAAATTATCACCATTTCATTTATTTAACATTTATTTTATGAAATATACATTCTTAGCCCTCACAAATTTCATTCGAGCTCACTCCCTTCTACTACCTACTTAGAATTCAATTGCAATTTTCTCACTCATGGGAGGACGCCTAGGAATTTCTAGCTCTATTGTTAGCTAGTTGGTCATGGATTTAGCATTGAGTAGTGGTCCTTTTTATCTTGTGAGTGGTTAATAGGGTCCTAGACTCTATTCCTAGTTCTATTTTTATTCATGGTTGTGCATTAGGTCTTGCTATTGATGGTTTTCTTCATGTTGATTATCCTCTAGGTTCTCTCGATTGTGTTACTTATATTCCTGTCTCTCTTTCTTCCATAATATTTCACAGTGAGCTTGCTTCTCCTATTGATGCAAGAGCATCCTAGGTTTAAAGGAAACCTTGCAATAACTTAAAGTATGTGTCTCTTATTTTATTAATTCAATAGGGATATCAATACACCATATCATATTTGACTCTATAAAGCTCATGGTACAGTGAATTAGAAATTTGTAATAGATCTTGTATAATCAAGACCAAGTTTGTTTAATTTACTGTAGACCAAGTTTGATAAAGATAAAGAAGTTGATGATGGTTGGGGTCCTCCTCTTGACGTCACTCCAGACCCCGTTGATGTATGGGGAAATAAAATGGATGACAAAGACCCTCCTAGATCTACTGGCACTCCTTTGGCCACTTAATGGATTTTTTTATTTTCATAATAATGGACTTCTGGGCTAGGCCCATGTGACTAGTTTTTTTTGGATTTTTTGGGCATTTCCCATGTGACTCTTGGGGTGTTCCTTCTTATCACCCACTTTTTTTTTGAATATGTATTTTAATATTTGATTTAATATAGATTAATGCCTATTCATTAAAAAAAATTATTGTAGACCAATTGAATGTCCTTCTTATCAATTTTGCATGCTTTACATTGCTCTCTTAGATCATTAACCTTAGTGATGTAGTCCTATATGCTCTCAAAGTTCTAGGATCAAGGCTCATCAGTTCATTATCAATTTGATAGCCTCTTACTTCATCTATAGTACCATACAAATTTTTCAATTTTTTTCAAGCTTCACAAGAATTATTACATGATTAATTTGAAACAACAAATCTTAAGAAAGTAGGCTAAAAATATATCCAAGATCTTTGTTATTTTCAATCATCCATTTTATCTTTTTATCTACATCTATAGGTTTAGGTACACAAATGTATGTAAAATTGCAAGGGGTGCAATTTTACAAAATTACAAGCACCAACTTATTGAAGAGGAACTAACCTCACAACTAAAGCACTAAATCAATGAACATGAAACACCAAGCTCACAAGAATTGTGGAACCAACCACAGAGCACACCATAGATAATTAAATATAAATTACTTTAATGAATCTGATGGAGAGATATTGCAATTCTACTTTGTCAATTTGACAACCTCACGTACATACTCTACTCTACATCACATAAGCATCCTATGACATGCAGGATTGAACATGAATTACTCGGATATATCATAAAATTAAATACAAACACAGTTATGTATTGTAACTCACTTACTCCAAATTCTTAAACCAATTTCTTAAATATCGATCTAGGTTTGTAGGATATATTGCAATGTCAACCCAAACCAAAATTAGATTTGTTGATGAAGGAGAATTCAGCCTATGAAAAATATTTCATATTTCTACCTTGTCAGCCTATGTAGAGAAAACATTTGAACTAGCAACTAGCATAGACACATTTGAATCTAGAGCATCAATCTTCTTTTTCTATGCAAAACTCAAACTATTTAAGTTCAAGTCAAGATGCCCCAACAAATGAATATTATACGACCAATAGAAATGAATATATTACTTTGAAAAGTATTTTCATATGTGTCATTATGGACACATGCCACCATTTCATAGACTACAACAATCATTGAAAAGTTTTGGACATGTGTTGGCATTCCATTCTCTCACAATACCTTTTATCTTATTTCTCTTTCTTCTTGCGGACAAGTGTAACACCACCATATATCAACATTACGTGCTCTTGTATGACCTTCTCTCTTGCTTCTCCTTCTTCTCACGATCTAGCAGAACACTACCACACATCAATTTTTTTTCTTTCACAAGACCTCTCTCTTCTCTACAAATGCACAATAGCTTCCTAATCCATTATTGAAGAGTCATTGGAAAACATCATGCTAGACATTCATCAACCCCCTGTAGCATCACATGACTATTTCTCTTCCTTTCCTCTCTACTTGTACATACACAATAGAAAACCATGTGTCAACCTTCTATAGTATTATACATATAGAAATGGGACCCACCATAACCCTTGTGAATAAGCGTACATGTGACATATGTCATGTCCACAAAATACACTTTCCTTTTGGGCCCGCTTTTTATATGTGTCACCAATCTGTGCTATCGTAGGAGTTTCCTTCTTCCTTCTCTCTCTTCATGCAGGATCATAGAATACCACAACTTATCATCATGTTGTGCTGCAACATGAATAGAAAGAGGGCCCACCAAAACTCCCATAGATGAGCAGAAGTGTGACACTTTTTTGAGAAACATCATCCATTGCATTACATAAGTATTAACTTTAGACTTAGGAAAATATTTTGGAATCCAGGAAAGAAATGAGCAGGGATGGTAAACCAATGATGCTAAAGGGCTTAAGATGTAACTTAATTGATTGAAAACCTCCCAGGGAAATTCAACAATGAATTAAAAGATAAAGTTTGCACCTAGATATAACACTTAGGGTTTAGAATAATAAGGGTTAAAACCCTAGCAGAGCAAGAAACCTTAACTTTGATATAGTCCAAAGAAGACCAAACCGTCATTACTATATGAGAAAAAACTCCCAAGCCATGAACAAACATAAAAGAAAATAGCAAGTAGGAAGCTCAAGGCTTTACATAACTTTGAAATCAATTATAGTAGTTTTCCCTTTTGACATCAATGACAATAATTTGCAACATAATTTCCTCCTCTCAAAATTTGAGAGTGAGGAAGCATAATTTTTAGTGTATTGTTAGTCATTTTCTATAGTTTTGAAGATCTAGAACCCTTCTAACTCCCTATGGTTTTGCAAAAACATTGATAGATTTTTTTTAAAAAGTATATATTTTACTCAAATTTTGAATTTCCACAAAAAAATTATAAAAAATTCTTTTCAAAACTAAAATACTTTGATTTAAAAAAACAAAACATAAGGATACTTAAAAAATGCACCTTTTGTCACACCCTTTAGTTTGGTGTCTCGTTCTACTTCTAATCACTTTTTGTGACCTATAAAATTTCATGGATGCATTTAATTTTGGAAAATATTTAACCTCAAGTTCAATGACAATTTTTATAGTTTTGCAAATTTAGACATGTATAAACTACATTATTTTTCTCGCACCTCCTTTTATAAACCTCAAATTGTTGATAGGATCAATCTTGAGGTCTTTGCAAACCAAATTCTATTTGAATTTCAAATGCTACACTTCCTATATGAATTTCATGCCTCCTTTATAAACTATGTCACGGTCTTCATAATGCTTCATGCCTTAATTTGATTATACAAATTTCAATGCTTTCATGGAGATGTTGGTTAAGTGAATTTCAATGGACTCCTTATCCTCTACACATTTTTCCCTCCATTTGTCTTACCTTTGGAATTCTATGTTCACTTTGTAAATTCATTGTGGATAAGGCATTATGCTTTGCATATTGTTGTAATATATGTTTTGATGTTGTTGAACCATATATTTTTGGGTGTGAGGATTATAGGCTACTCTTACACTCTTAGGATGTTTCACCTAAAAGGAGAGAGATAAACCTCAAGAAAAATCAATGTGGTTCACTCAAATTAAGATGTGTATGATGTTATTAAGGCTAAATGATATGATCTAAATGCAACTAAGCTAAGTAATTGACTAATTATAAATGAAAAACCTAAGAAATATGTAATGTTTGAAAACACAATGTGATATGTTTTGATGGGATTTTTACACACTTTCTCAACACAAGTAATGTGTATGTGCACCACCTCTCTTGAAAAGAAATCTCTCAACAACAAGTTGCTAAAAATTTCCCCAAGGTCTCTCGGGTGTCTGGTAATGATTTGCATGGAATTCCTCAGTTGATATTTGATCTTATTTTGTTGGAAATCATAGGGTAGACTTACGTAGCTGGATGTGAGGTGGATCCTAAAATCTGAAGTTTCTAAGGTAAGAGTTGAAATGCACTTTGCTATAGGTTCAAACAACAATCTGAAACTTCAATGTCTTCTTTAAGTTTGGCTTTACAATGTGCAATCAACCTTGGCACGAACTGTTTCTTAAAAAAAAAGGGAAAAGGAGTAGGGAAGAGAGAAGGTTCATGGATTTGCAACTAACTATGAACAATGATCATTGAGGTTCTACTATGGAAAACTCCTTTCAAACAAGATTCCACTTAACCAAGAAATCTACAATATCATGAAATTTGTGCTATCTTCAAAGGTCTGCAAATATTTTACCATTCATCCAACATTTACATGCATGAATAAAGATAAATATTTATAGAGAAGCTTCAAATTTCAGCCCAGGCTAACTTTGCAAGGCCATTTACCAATAGAAAACAACAAAAAGTATGGGTTGGAAGGCATCAACACAACAAAAATTTCTATAATCATAGAACAACATGACTAAAATCTATCAAACCAAGGATACAGCTAACTAAAAAAACAATGTGAATCTAACTAAAGCATCTAACAATGGATATTGAACCATGAAATATGTGGAGAAATCATAAAATACACCAAGTCAATATATTTTCATTATAAATTTCAGCAGCGTGCCTTTACAACTCAACTCTCTTTGAAATGAGAGGAGACCCCCTATTTATAGTGCTCAAAAGGTTAAATGAATGGCCAAGATTTACTACAAACTAGGGTTTCACCTACCCCCAAATATATCACAATTTAAAATTACATTCTTGTCATATCCCTATTTTGTCCTTTAGTGACAACACTGTAGCATTTTGTCCTTTGTTGACTACTCTTTGTTGTAGCTATTCCTTCAAGAGCTCTTCACTGATAATAGGGTTGCCCTCCTGCTTCTTCAAAGCTGCATATTCCATGAATTTTAGAATGACTGGTTGGAGCTTGTCCACCTCAATAATCTCAGACCGTAACATCTGGTAACTTCATTCTTTTGTATTATCCTCAAGCTTCTCATCATACTTTACGCCTTGATCCCTGAACAGCTACGACTGAGCGAAGGCACGAGCAGCGAAACTCATGAATTTCATTGTTATCTCATTGGACATCATGTCCTCCATCTCCATCTAAAAATAAGGTTTTATCTTCTCCAAATCCATCTGTACTACGGGCATGTCATACTTTGTCATCAGCTTCAGATATCGGGCACAGTCTGCCCTAATTTCCTTGACCCATTCAATATCTGAATCCACCTTATCCATTATTTGTTCCAACCTTTCCTTTCAGTTATCAAAATCCTGCCTCCACACATCCATCAACCAGTGGTCATCACTTTTGAATGTGAGCTCCTATTCCCATGTGGCCTTTGGTAACCAAAGGATGGCCTCAATCTTTAGATAGGTGGAATCATATATTGCAGGAAAGTCGGTGTAGAGCTTCTTCATGCTCTCCAGAGATTGTTGTAGATCCAAGAACTTGTTGGCTATCTGAATAGCTCAGCTAATACCCATGTTCCCAATGTACAAGACCTATCAGAACCAGCCCTCTATAGTCTTGTCCAAGTTCTTTCTCTTCTCTAATTTTTCAATTTTCTCTTTGGACAGTAGTTGGGGTTGAGTCGTGGATGTGGTAGGCATGTCATCCACTGAAGACCATTATTGGATGTAATCCGTCAAGGCGGCCACCTATGCTTTACATTCGTCCTTCAAGACCTTGTCCTTTTTTATCAAGTGCACCATTGTAGCCACTGACTCCTCAAGATGTCCCACCTTATGCTCTCTGGTAGTAGTCCCCAAGTTGATGGTGGAAATTGTATAGCTTACACTTGCCTGGCCTACCACGGGTGTTGCTATCTATGCAGTTCGAGACCTAGAAGCATCAATTGTTATCTTGGATCTAACTTTAGGCTTTTTCTCTTTTCTAGTTAAAATTTTTGCTCAGGCTAGGATAGCCTCTAGCCTCACTCTCAGATCCTTAGGAGCGAGAGTCTTCTTCTCAAGCTTCCTCTCCAACCACTCGGGCATGGAAGACTCTCCTTTTGATGGCTCTTGATCACCTTCGCCTTGCCCGGTTTGGACTTCCATTTGTGCACCTTTCAACTTGGTGTTGTCTCCCTCTTCCTCATCAGAATCTAGGATGAATGTGAGGAATTTGATGGGAGGTTTAGTAATCAATTTCCCTCAGGGACTTCCTTCTACCTCAATTTCCTTTTACTTTATTTCTTCAATCTGTTCGCTCTTGTGCATGTATTCCTCAGGCTGGTCCTCTTCTCTATCTTCTTTTGTAGGAGGAGGTGGAAAAATCTCAAGTTTTTTTCCCTGGTGTAGGGATTTCTATAGTTTTTGTTGTCTTGTCGCCCTCCTGTTCCTTCCTGGGGGGTGACCTTTCTATCTCTTCTTCATCATGTTTCAGTTGTCGATCCATCTCTTCTTCAACATCATCATCAAAGTTTTGTATGATGACCCTACCTCTGACATCCTCCTCCTCGTCTCCACTTTCAGAACAGCCTGTTCCTTCCTCTTTGTAGGCCACCCTGTCAATTTTTTGACGTTCATACTCTGGGTGTTCATGGTACTCATCGGCCTCTTCTTCAATTGGCCTCGAGGCTTCTTTCTCTTATCTCTTCCACTCCATGAAAATTAAAATTGTGGCCTTCATCACTGGTGGTCCTACTGGAGGTTGTGAAGGCCTAGCAGTAGCGAGGACTTGCGCTAAGGCAACCTGAAGAGTGGGGTCCATAAGGATTTTGGAGAGCTAGAAAGGTATATTTTTCATGTGTTTTAAGAAAGCCTCAGGCAATGTGGGAGAGGGCATTGGTTTTGTTATTTTGGCTAATGGGAGTGATATGTTAGGTGAAATGGTGGTGGAGGAAAGAGTAGTGGTTGCAGCGGAGAATTCAATCACTATTACGGGCCCGACCAGAGATGAAGGGGAAAGATGGGCTGAGATATCTATTGTTGGCAAGGACATGGCGATCATGGCTAGGAAGATAGATGATGGGGCAGTCGAGACAGGGGGAGCTAGAAGAGGTTCTAGCTGATCTTTCCTTTCTTCCTCACCCTCTTGGATTACAAGCTACTCCATGGTGCCCCCTATTTGCTTGGGATTCTTGGAAGGTGAGCCTCCTGAATCTTTCCTTGTGTATACCTTGGGATCTTGAGACTGCTTCATTTATGTTCCTTTCCTCTTCTTCGATCTGGTGATTGGAGGAGATTTGAATGTCGCACCCATTGAAGTTGTAGTAGCAACATCTTCAGTGGCACTATGCTCACTTTCGAGTCCTTCATATGTTAGGAGCACTCCTTTTTTCTTTAGCTGGGCCACTTTCCTTTTAATCCATTCTTTAGTTTGGGTCACAATGGATTTAGTTATGATGTCGAGGTCATTGACCTTCTGCTCATCCCAATCAATTGCAGGCAGCAGTAAGTTTGAGATTGCATTATTACAGGGATCCATGATGGTGCCTTCATCTTCCTAACCTTGATCCAGTATAGGGAACAGTTGCACCCTTCTTATGAAGTATGTAGTCATCCTCATGTAGTGCCTAGCACGCACCTCTTTGTCATCTTGGCAGTTTTCCCATAAATCCTCAACATGATGCAAATGGGCGTACTTCGGTCCCAATGCTTTTCTCATGTGCCCATACGGGTCCATAAGTTGGAGAGCAGTGTGTAGTTGTAAGTGGTATTCTATCAGTTTCTTTTTTGAGTTCCCAGCACACTGGGAAGTTTACAATTTATACATGCCCTGACCAAAGGTGAACGGATAAGAGATCCCTACCAAATGTTTGTTTTTGAGGATAATGTGCACATGTTGTAGCTTCCACAAGAGTTCCAATAGTATAATTCGGTCATTGGGGTATTGGGACGGCTTGTTTGGTCTTTCAATGAAACCTTGGGCATGAATGTAGGTGAATTTGGGAAATTGTAGGAACAGGAAAGCGTACTACTTCAGGAATGCCCGTGCATTGTGGGAGACCCTCCTCTCAAAATCCCCTCCAAGTAATCGGATGATGTGACTAATGAAGGCATCATTGACCCTGTAGTATTCGTTCTTAAAGTTTTTGAATTGGAGTTGGGGATACCGGTCATAGGCTTTCAACTTTCAACTTTTCTCCACTTCAGGTGCCACAAATAGTCTGATATACTGCCTTTGCTCCACCAGTGAATAGACCAGATAAGAGGTCATGTAGAATTTGGAGCTCCTTTTTACATTCATAAACTGCTCATGGAAGCAATTGCTAATAATTCCTCCCCAGTATAATGAGGCTTTCATGGTGACATCTTCATTCCCACGGATGATTTTTTCAATGAAGTACACCATCCATTCCTAAAAAACCATGGTAGAAGGAAGGCCCATTAACCGGCTCAACATGGTGGCTAGGTCATGATAGTCTTCATGAAAATCATTGTGAAATAGTTCCCAAGGGACCTTTGCAACACTGCCTCTTTTCTCCTTAAGCCAGAACTAGTTTATCAACCTTTTGCAACCCATTGGGCCTTCGTCCCAGGTCGCCTTTCCCTCTTCCATTGTGGGCACTTCCATTTCCTCAAAGGTTTCTCTTATTCCCACGGCATCCATGTCAATGAGAATATTCCAATCTCTGTCAACGATGGTCCTTGTCTCGGGTTGGTAGGCCTGCCGATAGGCCATGACTAGTTCAGGGGCAATGAGAGATAGGGGAAATCTTGCAACTTTTGTGATTCCACTCTGCCTGATTAATTTGGCATTGTCAGTCTTTGGGTGGACTCTGACCCTTTGTTTAAATTAATCAATATCAACATGGCCAATATTGGTGTATGTGATTTCCCTCCAGTCCGTGGTGATTTTCGAATGTAGAGGTTCACCCTAGAACTCGAACTTCATCTAGTCTTTATCCTCCTTCCCACGAGGAGTCTTGTCTGATTTCTTTCCTTTTTCCTTCTCTGTAGTTCCCCCAAGGGTCCTACACCTGATTCCATATATCCTACAAGCATGGACACAATGAGTACAACCTTTTGAAAACATTATTGCTAGCCAAAATCCCGTGAACTAAATCAAAGTACACATCATATGACTAATAAAGCTAAATCTTTTCTTTTTAGATGTCGTTAATCACTTTTAAAGGGATTTCGGACAATCCAGGCCCAGAGGGGCGGAATTCCCTGGAAAGAATGCTATTTTGAAACGGGAAAATAGGCCAGGGCTATCCAAGTGGTTTCTTCCGTCCTCTCCCTTTAATGGTTTTAAATGCTTATGTCAGATAGGGCTTAATCTGAGCACATGGGTCGAGGTTAGATTTCAAATTTGAGGTCATTTAGGTAACTTTTGGGGCTCCCAAAAGTTCAAGTTCAGAAAGTCATCTGTAGTTTGTTTTCTCCAACGGCTTGGGGAAGATGAAGTTCCAGGGTCAGAACTCTAGGGTCTGTGACTCGGAAGGCTAAAGGATGGTAGGTGGTTTGGGCCCAGAGAGGTGGAAAGTTGTTGATGTCACGTCGTTTTGGAATGGAAATCTAGAAACGGAAACCCAGATGGAGCATCCCGACAGACTAGACCCAACATCAAGCTTGGACATTCAATTTTCCATCTAAAGTTTCACTCAGAAAATAGGAGGTCAGAGCCCAGAGGTCGAAAAGGAAGGTGTGTTTTTCCCATTTTGAACCAACGAAGGTAGGACAGAATCCCAAATGTCGGAGCCCGGTGAAGGCAAGCACATTAAATTTCAATGATCTTTTTTCTTCATGGAAAACGAAGGCTCAAGGCCTGAGAAGCAAAAGATCATCATTAGATGGCCATTATGAAAGGGCGAAGCTACAACGGAATTCTGCAGACTGGGACCTAGGGTCATGATAGAAGGTTGATTTATGAGCGTTTGACACTAGACGGCGAGATGCAAGGTGGGCTCCAGGGGTCGAGTAGATGGGACCATTCCACTCTTTGGGAATGGAAAAAACTTCATGGAATTCCAAACACGGAAGTCTAAGGGTTTGGGCCTAGGAAGGAAAAACGGAGGCCAATCTCCAAAGTTTCAAATCTTCAATTCCAACGGCAACCGAATGACGGAGGTCCGAGGGTTCGGGCCTGAAAGGGAAATCCACCTTTTTGAAATATTATTCATTTTGTGAGTTCTTGATGGCTATAGGAAAACCTAGGCCCATAGAATATGAATGCCCTTGAGTGACGAATGGTGACGGTGAATTTCAATCCTAGTTCGATCAAAGGAGATTGATTTGGAGGTTTTCTAGATTTCTAAAATGTGGGTTTTATGGCATACGGTGTGTTTTATCAATTGAATTCATTTTTTAACCCATCTCATTTGTTATCTTAAATGTAAAATCATAAAAACTTCTCGGTGCAATGGACAGTAAACTTACCTTGAAATTCCAACAAAAGATGAAGTGGGATCGACGACGAGAGGTCCAACAATGATCCTAGACGCGTGGGCTACGGGCGGTGCATGAGTTGATCTCCTCTGGCAAGTTCTCTAACCTCCTCTGCAATCTTGACAAGTGAAAATGATAGGTTGGGGCCTAATATTTATACCCTCCTCTATAATTAATGGCCTTATTTAATGCATGTACGACCGACCTGTTGGTTGGTGAATTTGAAATTAGCCGCTGGCAGTGGGAGCTTTGAGGTTCAAGGTCCAGAAGGACATGGTGAAACGACCACTAAAGATTTTTCTTTTAATATCGGCAACAAGAAGGGACCTAGACTCCAGAGGGTGGAGCGCCAGTGAGGTTTTTCTACTTGAAATGGAAAAGGGTGAAGGGAATTCCAGGAACGGTGGCCCGGTCGACCGGACCTAGAGGGCACGAATGCAGTCCAAAACTTTGCACATATTAAATCCTGGTGGCAATTGATGATACGCGACTTGGGGTTTGGGAAGGTGGTAGCCTTCCGCCGTTTGGGGAATGACGAACCCCGAGAGGAAACCTGGTGATGGAAACCCAAAGGGTTGGGTTTGGCAGGGCCCAAAGCCATTGGCAGAAGCAAACTGCCAAAGAAAGCTTGAAAAGCCTCAGGGCTTAACCCAAGTGTAGTGGAAAAAACACGGTTAGTTTAAGATGGGACTTCAAGGGTACATTGACCATCAGGGATGCCAAAATAGGGGCACACAAAATGAGGCAAAAAAGAACAGCCCGACAAGACGAAAGAGAAGAGGGTCCCCATTTTGAATGGGGCGTGTGTACTGAGGGCACAACAAATGGCAACTCTGCTAGGAAACGATCTTGAGCATTCTAGGGATAAGTGTTCATTTAGAGCCCAGAATCTTTGGCTTTGCAAACTAGGAGTAGAATTTCAAGAGTGAACTAGGAGAACAGGAACCTTAGTTGGATTAGTGTACAAGACATCTCAAAAGTGTGTGTCTCGTGGATTCATTCCTTTCCCCGAGACTGGGCCAAGTGGTTGTTAATCCAACTGAGCAAGCTACATAGATCATCCAACACCAAAAGTAACCTAGAGATTGCCCCGCTTCCAGTCAGGGTTCCATAGCCCTAACGAAGTTATCGCTATGACCCCATGACCCCAAGGATATTGCTCTACTACCAGCCAGGCTTCCATAGCTACGATAGAGTTATCCACACACCCATATGGTTGCTTTATTTCAGAATTTTCTTTCTTTTGATTTATTTTGATATTTCTTTCAACTTCTCTTCTTCTCTTACATTTTGATCGACTATGTAAGCATCAAATCCTACAAAGGGTTTGGGAATCACAGTGGTCATTGGAGAGGACTTTTGGATTTTTCACTTACTAGGGTAACATAGTAGCCATTGTATGGTCCTTACGAATAATTAACATGCTTTTGTGTGAGATCTCAGATATGCATAAAAAGAGCCAACCAAGGGTCAAGTTCTAAAGCAGAGTTCAGATAAGGAAATCATTCCAAGGCGGCCTTCAGGGACCAATAGTCGGGAATGAATGTTTATTTGAAGAATACTAAGGATGAAAAATAAAGTGATCCATTCATTGAATTAGCACGACCACCATAAAGGGATGAAGAACATCCTTGTAAAACAAAACAGCCAAGAACGAGCAAAACAGAAAACAACGACGCAGCAAAATGCAAGCAAGCCAAAAGACAACCTATTCTAACCTATATACAGGTATTTATAGAAAAGAGCCTGTGGGAGCTCAAGCTTGAAAGTAATGCTTAAGGTGTTGCCCATTGACTAGAAATGGGACATCTTCACCAGTTAAGGTCTTTAGGTGGAAATCATTGTCTCCCAATATTTCAGCTATTTGAAAGGGGTCATGCCAGAGCTTGTTGAATTTGTTGTGTCCCCCTTTCTTTTCATGGGCCTTGTCCTAGTATAGGACTAAATTTGCAATTTAAAGGCCTTAATTTTGGCTTGGTGATTGAAACATCTCTTAACCATGTCGTGATGTTTGGAAAAAATTTATATTGCCTGGTCTCAAACTTCTTCTAAATGCAAGAGCTTAGCTAACCAAGCTTCTCTATGATCCCCTCCTTCATAAAATTTGTTGATAAAATGGAGAGTGGGAATCTTTAGGTGGATAGGAAACATGGGCTCTAAGCCATAAACAAGATGGAATGGGGAATCACCAAGGGCAGTCTTGTGGCGGGTGCAGTCTACCCAAAGGGTGAAATGGAGTTGGGTAAGCTAGTCCTTAGGATTCCTATCTAGATATTTCTTTATTACCATGATCAGGTTCTTGTTTGTGGACTCAGCAAGGCCATTGCCTTAAGGGTAGTAATTAGAAGAAAATTTAAGGGCAATCCCATAGTCAAAGGCCCAACTAGAAAATTTTAATGAAGCAAATGCAGGTCCATTATCACACACTAATGCATAAGGACAACCAAAGCGATTTAAAATGAAACTTTCCAGAAAATTTGTAACTACCTCATTTGTGCATTGCTTACATATATTTTTTTTTTCCACCTAGTACAGTAATCAGTAGCGGTAAGAATGTACCTGTGTCCCATGGATGATGGAGGGCTTATCAGACCAATGAAATTGAGGCCCCATTGTATGAACGGCCTTACCTCCAGCACAGGCTGCAGTGGGACAACAACATTCTTCTCCTTGGTGGGGGCAGTCTGACATGTGTGACATGAATGAACATGGCAATGAGCATCCCTATAGACAATTTTCCAATAATTCCCCACTCTTAATATTTGATGTGTAGTGGAGGGCCCGAATCCATGATTAGTGTCGAACTTATCATGAAACTCCTTCAATACTTGATCTGGTTCTTCCTTGCCAAGGCATCTCAAGTAAATTCCTTCATGATTTCTTTTGTATAAAATGGACCCCTGCAACATGTAACTATTTCTTTTTATTCTAAGAGCATGTTTCTGGACTCCTTGTAAGTGAGGTGGACACTTGTGATTCAGCAAATAATAAACCATGTCCTTATACCATTCTCCTAGGGAAATGTCTTCAAGCTGATATTGTTGCACTGTGAGTTCGGGTCCAGCCTCTACTGCTACTTCAGCAATCGTGTGGGTGAGTGCTTTTCCTCTTACCAACTTCATCAGTTGGATTCCCATATGGTACTCTTGGAGCAATGTAACCCACTTGGGTCTTCATTCACCCAATTCATTCTGCATGAGCAACGTCTTCACTTCTGGGTCGGGGACAATGGGGAACACTTTATTACACAAGATGTAATGCCGAAATTTCTTTACTCCCCTAACGAGGGCATATTCTTTCTTTTCTACATTGTGGTATCACAATTCAGCATCCTTCAGAGGAGCACTCATGAAGGCAATTGGGTGCTCACTTCCTTCATCATCTTTCTAAGTCAGAATGCTAGCACAGGAATGTTCTGAAATGAATGAATAGATATAGAACGGTTTCAAATAGTTTGGACTGACAAGCACAGGTGCCTCAACAATGGCCCATTTGATTTCTTCAAAATCATGTTTGGCTTCAGGAGCCCACTCAACTTTGGCATCCTATTTTAACATGGAATTAAGTGGTTTAACAATTTCAGCGAAACCCACGATGAACTTCCTGAAAAAAATTGATCTTTCAGAAGAAGGATTTTAATTCTTTCTTGCTACTTTGTGGTGGAATCTTTAGCAAAGATTGGATACATTTAGAGTCTATAGAGATTCCCTGCTTTGAAATAATATACCCAAGAAATCTACCCTCAGTCACACCGAAGATGCACATTTTTAGGTTAAGAGAAACTCCAAACTCCCTACACCTCTGAAACACTTTGCATAAATTGGAGACGTGATCACTTCGCCTTTTAGAGAACACAGTCAAATCATCCATGTAGATGATTATGCATTTTCCCATCAGATCTTTGAAGGTGATATCCATGGCACATTGGAAGGTGGTACCGGCGTTGATTAGCCCAAAAGGTATTCTCCTGTAAGTGAAGGTCCCCCACTTAGTGGTGAATGTTGTCTTATGGCGGTCTTCATACTGCACCATAACTTGGTTATATCTGGAGTACCCATCGAGGAAGGACATCACTTGGGAGTCGTTGACAACCTGCAACACCTCATCCAATGAAGGCACTGGATAGTTGTCCTTCTCCGAAGCTCTGTTCAAATTGCAGAAGTCCACATACAATCTGATTTCTCCATTCTTTTTTCTAATCGGAACCAATTTGGCTACCCATGTGGAATGCCTGTCTGGGAAGATAATCCTTGTTGAAAGCAACTTCTATACCTCTTTGTAAATGATGAGCTCTAATAAGGTATTAATGGGGTGTTCTCATTGGTAGAATGACCTCACCTCTGTCTTGAGAGGGATGGTGTGTGTGATGATGGAGGTGTCATAATTCTTTAGATCCTCATAGCTCCATGCTACCACATAGTGATACTTTCATAAAGCATCCATAATTATTTTCTTTTCTTCGGGAGTGCATACTTTTCCCATAAAAACATTTTTTGTCTCCTCAGTCATCCCTAGGTTGTGAGCATCACACTGGTTGCCGATGGCTTCCTTCTTTATCTATCGATCCTAGTCTCTGATCTAGTCCAAATAAAATATGCGTTCGAGTTGAACCATGCCTCTAGGAATCGTGTTGGTTTTGAGGTTAATAACCCCCTCTATGTCTAATTCAGCCTCTTCCAGATTAGCTTCATCAATTATTTGGGTGGCAAAGACATCAGAACTCGTGATGAATTCAAGGATGTTCTTATTGTCATTGAAGACCTGAAAGTGAGTGACATTATCCAAGATAGACGGTGTGGACGTCAACTCAACTGTAAATTTCTTAAGCCCGGACAAGGAAAGGGGTTGCAAAGTGTTGGCTACTTGAGCCAAGGCATTAGCTGTATGATTATAAGCATGAGGGATCAATTGTATATTGAATGCATCTAAACTTTCTAAGAGATTCCAAACCCTATGCCTATAGTTCGCAAGTCTTCTATCATGACAGGAATATAATTTTCTAACTTGTTTTACTACAAGTTCAGAGTCCCCAAAAACTTGCAACATTTTGAAATTTTTCTTTAAGGCCATAAGAAGACCATGCACTAATGCCTCGTATTTTGCTACATTATTGGTGCAATGAAACTGCAACCTATGGGCAGTAAGAAAGGTCTTACCCATTGGACTGATAAGCTCGAACTTGGCACCAGCTCCTTGTTTTGATTTGGATCCATCAAATCAAAGCATCCAAAACTTTGAAAGTTTTGTGACTTCGGGTCTGACTTGGTTCTTAATTTCTTTTGGCTAGGTGGTTGCTCCCGTAATCTTTTGGGAGTCCTGCAGCCCAACATGTTGAACAGAATGTGATTCTACTAGCACCTCCTTTGGCATTTCCTTCTGTGGGATAGTTGATTTTTTGACATGCTCTACTACTGCTTGGCACAGGTACCAATCAAACTCAGAGTGGGTAGCATTGTGAATTATGCACCAATTTGGTAGTAAGAGATCCTAGAAATTCATTCGAACACCCAAGTTGAATTGGTATCTTGCACAATTTTCCATGAATTCCTAGAAACCATTGAGTATTCCCCATTTTTTTCCTTCATTAGTTTTATTGTCTGATTCTACCAGCATTTCTGTACTCGGAGGCATTTGAGTAAGGTCAGTTGGAGGGTTGCACTGCACTAAAAGTACTTCTGCAGCATACTCTTCTTGGGATTCGAATTCATCTTGACAAACAAAGCGACAGTAATTTCTCAATTTTGTCTCAACAAACAACACCTCGTTTAGGTTGTTTTACTCCATGATCATATATTTCATATGGGGCTCGTGATCTACATGGATTTAATTTGGCAGCCCCTTCCATGGCAGCCACATGTGAGAATGGTCTGTGGTAGCATATCCATTCATTGTTTTGGTGAATTCTCTTCCCAAGATGATCCCATATGCATCGAGAATGTAAACCACTTGAATATCAATGACTTGTATCCTCGGATCTACAACAATTTGCATCAAGATGCGATTCATTTCTCCCACAATGTTGATATTTGTTTTGTCCAGTTGGGTCACCTTCCTTCTTGAGGGTGTGGGAGTAATTCCAAGACCCTTGCATACTACCAGTGGCATAACATTGGCAGATGCTCCTGAATCAACCAGGCAATTATGCCAATTTTTTCTGAATATCTGAATGGTGGTAAGGAAAGGAGGAGTTTCCAATCTTCCTTGGAATAGGCCCATGGGTGTGTCTACCTAAGCTACTTGAGTTGTGTTCTTATCGCCAGTTTTATCCTTAATCTGTCTAGATGGTTGATCCTTAGAACTCTGCCTATTGTTCTGGTCTGGTTCCTTTTCCAGCATTTTACCTATAGACTGATTTGAGGGAACATCCTTCATTTTCCCTGTGTTACCCTGTATCACAGGTTCCTACCTAGGTCTTCAAAGGTGACTCTCTTAGTTGATGCCTCCTATGTTGTGTTGGAGGATGGGATCCCATTGAGTACCCTAAAGAAGGTGTACCTTACAGCAGGGACCTTGAATAGTTCGAAGGTAGATAAACTAAATTTTTTCTTTCTTGAACTCTTCTGCCACATATTCACCCATCTGTTCAATCTCAAAGCCAAAGGCCTGACCTATTACAGAGCTAGGAGGTTGGACTTCCCTTTGACTTGACTAATTTTGGGTTGGCCTTGGGGCTGATTTTGCACCTGATTTTGAGGCCTATCCTTGTTGAGATATTGGGTGGGCATATGGGGAATCCTAGGGTTATTGTTGGCATTAGGGCTAGGTGGGGTAGTAAAATTATTTGGAGGAGTAGAGGTCATAAAAGGTCCACTTTCCTGTCTATTCCTAAGGATGTAGGGAGTTGTTCTTTGGTGGAACATGTGAACTTCATCTACAAATGGTTCTTCCTCATCTGCTAGACCATTACTTTCCAAATCGAAAAGATGAGCCAAATTTTGTTCATTACTTACCTCTTACACCTCTTTTTCCTCAACGTGGGTGGGCTCGACCTCAGGTTGATTGTGGTCACTTTGCGGAAATGACACTTGGTTTACCATGAGACAAGAGGAGTCATAAGGCTCAGACATAATAATGTCTCTGCAACCGGTACTATCAACAGCATTTTGGACCTTAATTTGGAAAATTTCTACAGTTGTCTAGAATTTAGGACAATCCAACTCAGAGTGTCTACTAGTCTTGTGAATTCAGCACCATCCAAACAAGGCTGCCTCGGTGAGGTAAACCCCACTGGATATTCTTTCATTGTTCGTTAGTTGATCAAGAGGAGAAGGGACACCTCCATCATTGGGCCTCATATTCCACGTGTGGTTCTGTCTCTGAGAAGGTCTCCTCTCATAAATTTGATTCAGATTCTTCCCCCTATCATAATTATGCCTGGAAGAGGTGCTTGGTTCCCGATTGTCCCTATTGTCCCTGTTGTCTTGGCTATCCCGATTAAGATTGGCCTAGAGGTTACGCTAGGATGCCTGCAATTGATTATTTTGATTCTTTAAGTGCATCATTTCCATGGAAATTTTCTTTATCATCTCTGTCAACTCTTCCAATTTCTCTTTCTCAACAGTGCCGCTTGGTTGCAGTGCCAGATTTTGGAGAAAGACAAGCAGAGCTACCAGTTAATTCCAATGCACTGGAGGGAATTCTAGTCCTAGAAAAAATAGTGGTGCTTGTGGTTGTTGGATATACAGTTGTTGTTGTTGGGGAGCCTGAGGGTAGCTTTGTTGTTGTTGAGGCTGCAAATAAGAAGGAACCTAAGATTCATAATTCATTGGCTATCTAGGGTGTGAAATGATGGGTAGCTGAGGCACCTGATTCATAAGAGGGGTCTGGTGAGTGAATTCTTGATTAAGCCCTTGAACCTGCATTGGGTGAGCTACTGGTCCCAAAGAAGGTAGCGGACTAGAGATATTCTACCCCAAATCTGCACTAGCAATAACAACTTCTATATAGGTAGTTACTAATGAGGGCCTCTTTACCAAGGCTGACGTAAGGTTGTCTAGCACCACATAGTAGATTGGGAGGGTTGTGGAATCATTATGAAGGTATGGGTCTTGAATCCTTGTGAAGGCACAATGGAAATGGTCATTAAAAAATCTAATGGGTTCATTAACTTCCCTCCTAACGGACATAAACTATCTATATAACTCCAAGGGGATGATCGTGATCTTATATTTTTGCAGGAAAGAATTCTTCATGAGGTCCCATGAGGTAATTGACCCCATCCACAAATTGATGTACCAATAAAAGGCCTCCTCACACAACAAGTGTGGATAAAGGTGGCATGCAACATCCTCATGATTGACTTACATTTTGGTAATTGTTGTTATAAATATTTTGATGTGCTCTTCTGCCGTCCTTTGCGGGTTGCGAGGATTAAATTTTGAACAAAAGCCTTCCAAATTTTTTGGCATGTCATGGTAAGCAGCCAAGTTTATCGGCAAAGGATTTTGTACCAACCCATCCATGGCAAGAGGTGGAGGTGGTATCTACTGTTGAAGAATAGCAATCTAGAGTTGCACCGTAGTAGGATGGCAGCTCGGGCTGTGGTTGTTTGGAAGGTACCTTGGGTCTAAAAGGCCAGGAGAGAGGCAACTTCTTGGCTATCAAAGATGGGGGGTGAAAATGCAATTTTTCATGCCCGGGTGGAAGATGAAAACAAGTCAAATGAGGGTGAAGGTGGAAGGGAAGTGGGTGGAATGGAGGAAGAGGAAGAAGCAGGGTTTCCTTCCTTAGTTCATTTTTCCCTTGTAGGAGGCTGCAACTCTTGGAATTCTCCCTTCTTTGGTGTTGACCATAAAACTCTTTGAAATCTTTCTAGGGAGAATGATCTGATTTGATCTAGCTTCACAAGGCCCTCCTTCTAGCGCCAGTTCTATTGATAGGTTTTTTTCAACACTTTCTCAACATAGGGAATGCGTATGTGCACCACCTCTATTGAAAAGAAATCTCTCAGCACCAAGTTGCTAAAAATCTCCCCAAGGTCTCTTGGGTGTCAGGTCATGACTTGCATGGAATTCCTCAGTTGATATTTGATGTAATTTTTCTAGTAATCACAGGGCAGACTTACGTAGCTAGATGCGAGGTGGATCTTAAAATCTGAAGTTTCTAAGGTGAGAGTTGAAATGCACTTTGATGTAGGTTCAAACAACAATCTAAAACTTCAATGTCTTCTTTAAGTTTGGCTTTAAAATGTGCAATGAACCTTGGCACGAACTATTTCTTTAAAAAAAGGGGAAAATGAGCATGGAAGAGAGAAGGTTCCTAGATCTACAACTAACTATGAACAGTGATCATTGAGGTTCTCTTATGGACAACTCCCTTCAGATAGGATTCCACTTAACCAAGAAATCTACAGTATCGTGAAATTTGTGTTATCTTCAAAGCCCTTCAAATATTTTACCATTCATCCACCATTTACATGCATGAATAAAGATAAAAGATTTAAAGAGTAGGTTCAAATTTCAACCTAGGCTAACTTTGCAAGGCCATATACCAACAACAAACAACAAAAGGTATGGGCTGGAAGGCATCAACACAACAAAAATTTCTATAATCACATAATAGCATGACTAAAATCTATCAAAGCAAGGATACAGCTAACTAAAATAGCAATGTGAATCTAACTAATGCATCTAACAATGGAGATTGAACCATCAAACATGTGGAGAAATCAGAAAATACACCAAGTCAATATATTTTCATTATAAATTTCAGTAGCATGCCTTTACAACAACTCAACTCTCTTTGAAATGAGAGGAGACCCCCTATTTATAGTGCTCAAGAGGTTAAATGAATGGAAAAGATTGAGTTTCATTGTGTGGCCAAGATTCACTACAAAATAAGGTTTCACCTACACCCAAATATATCACAATTTAAAATTGCATTCTTTTCTTATCCCTATTTTTTCCTTTAGTGACAACACTGTAGCTTTTTGTCCTTTGTTGACTACTCTTTGTTGTAGCTATTCCTTCAGGAGCTCTTCACTAATAATAGGGTTTCCCTCCTACTCCTTCAAAGCTGCATATTCCATGAATTTTAGAATGACTGGTTGTAATGTCCCCTTATGAAGTGTGACGAATTCAGTTGATCATTGGCCTATTTTGGAGACTTGTAGGCTATTTGGAGGGTAAAATTAGGGTTTCTCATTTTGGAGGTTGTTGTTGCTCAAAATTTGGAAGTTTATTTGTGGATTCTTTCTAGGTTTTTAGACAGATTCGCAGTGGTGTGATTTGTAGTGCAATCTGAGCATCTTTTGGAATTTACTATTTTTAGTAAATTCTATTTCTGGTAGTGGTCCTATGGTTTTTCAATGCAGTTGGCTCTCTTCTTCAACTAGTTCAGTTGGTTTCTTCATCTTTGGCCTTGGGATGCATTTTTGGAGAGATAAGTTCAGTTGATTTAAAAATGTTATATTTTAATGTTGACTTCCTCCTTGGCCTAGTTGCATCACTTCAAGTTGTTTTTAAAAGGGGACTTCATGGGTGGACGCCTCATAGGAGGTAATTTAATATTTTGAAGGGCTATATTCTTGCTTGAAGGGAGACACCTACTTTGATGGAGAGATTATTTTTAATAAAATCAACTATTGCCTTAATGTAAAAGGGACGTCGTTCTTCGAGGGAAAAAGTTCAATTCAAATTTGAAAATTAGGGCACCACTTCTAGAAGCTTCTAGAGATTCCTTGTTGAGCTTATAAAAGGTGACCTCTTCCCTTCATTTGATCATCTTATGTCTATAGTAATGTTATGTTGTCGGAATGGTACTGGGATTGCTTCGAGTAATGTATGCCTCCTAGCCTTGGCTTGACTTCTTGCTTGAATGATAGCAACTAGTGGAGATGTTAGATGATAGTTGAGTGGGTTTACAGTGAGTTTTAGAATTGTAGTGGTGATTCTACATTTTGTAGTTGTTCCCTTGCATTCTAGTTGATTTTTTGGAGTTGCTTATTATCTTGGCTAAATGTGAGTTTCATTCATAAAATTGAAGATAAAATTTATCTCCTTCTGGGTATTGTCTTATTGCATTTCTTTGACAAGGGCGACCTTACTTGACAAGTTTCAGATTTTATGATAAAGAATTGAATTTTATAGAAAGAAATCACCCCTCACTAAAGGTCGTACCATTTGGGTTCTCTTGAAGTTTGTGCAAAAAATAAATATCAAATTTATGTCAGTTTTATGACTCATTCTTGGGCACCTTCATCCTAGGAGCATTTTCCATTGGATCTTATGCATTTTGGGTGAGTGTTGAGGGAGTAGTGAGCAATTTAGTGGTCTCTTGTGTTACTGATTTTACATTTTCAAACTGTAGGTCTGTCAAAAATAAGATTATTGAGTTTCTCCCTAGAGTGAAGTTTCTAGTCTATACATTCTTATCAAGCAAGGGATATTCAATATATTATTTCAGCATGAATTAACTCTTAATCCTGTGTCATGACAGGAACTTTCTATCATATTGTATGCTAAACAATAGTACTGTCATCATTCTCACTCCTTGTTATTTCATTGTAATTCCCACTGAATAAGTGGAAGAGGCTAGCTTGTCGCCTATCTTACATTTTGAAGATTGAATTGTAGCTCATAAAATCTCTGCCATATGGTAGCTCCATTCCTATCTTGGGTTTGAAAGCACATTCTTGGTGTCAAGTTTACTTTCAACATTGTAGTTGGGTAGGGACCCTCTAACCATATGCTCGTCGACTTCTGGCACATTCTTGCCTAGAGTTACTCTATTTAGCATTGCATTGAGATCCTCTGACCATATGCTCACACCTTGCCCAACTCGAGATCCTGGTGTACATTCTTGGTTAGAGTTGAATTCCACATCATTTTGGTTTAAGTGCTAACCCTAATAGATGTGTGTTGCATTGCTTATTGTAATAAAAAAAATGGAAAAAATTGGTTTGGTTTATTTCACTGGCTAGAGCTTATCCACCTCAATAATCTCATACTATAGCATCTGGTAACTCAATTATTTTGCATTATCCTCAAGCTTCTTCCAGTCTTCATCATACTTTACACCTTGATCCCTGAACAGCTCCAATTGGGCGAAGGCACAGGCAACGAAACTCATGAATTCCATTGTTATCTCATTGGGCATCTCGTCCTCCATCGTCTTCTAAAAATAAGGCTTTATCTTCTCTGGATCCATCTATACTGTGGGCATGTCATACTCCATCATCAACTTCAGATATCGGGCATAGTCCACCCTAATTTCCTTGACCCATTCGATGTCTGAATCCACCTTATCCATTATTTGTTCCAAACTTTCCTTTCTGTTATCGAAATCCCACCTCCACACGTCCATTAGCCAGTGGTCATCACTTTTGAATGCGAGCTCCTTTTCCCATGTGGCCTTTTCTAGCTGGAGGATGGCCTCAATATTTGGACAAGTAGAATCATATATTATAGGGAAGTCAGTACAGAGCTTCTTCGTGCTCTCTAGAGATTGCTACAAATCCAAGAACTTGTTGGCTATCTGAACAGCCCAACTGATACCCATGTTTCCGACGTATAGGAACTGTCAAAACCATCCCTTTGTAGTCTTTTCCAAGTTCTTTCTCTTCTCTAATTTGTCAATTTTCTCTTTGGATAGCAGTTGGGGTGGAGCTACGGATGTGGTAGGCATGTCATCCATTGAAGACCATTGTTGGATGTAATTCGTCAAGGCAGTCACCTTTGCTTTAAGTTTGTCCTTCAAGACCTTGTCCTATCTCATCAGGTGCACCATTGTAGCCACTGACACCTCAAGATGTCCCACCTTCTGCTCTTTGGTAGTGGTCTGCAAGTTGATGGTGGAAATGTTATAGCTTACACCTCTCTAGCCTACCAGGAGTGTTGCTATCTGTGCAGTTCAGGACCTAGAAGAATCCATTGTTATCTTGGATCTAACTTTAGGATTTTTCTCTTTTCTAGTTGAGCTTTTTTCCTTGGGCTAGGATAGCCTCTACCCTCACTCTCAAATCTTTAGGAGTGGGAGTCTTCTTCTCAAGTTTCCTCTCCAACCACTTAGGAATGGCAGACTCTCCTTTTGATGGCTCTTGATCACCTTTGCTTTGCCCCATTCAGACTTCTGTTTGTGCACCTTTCATCTTGGTGTTGTCTCCCTCTTCCTCATCAGAATCTAGGATGAATGTGAGGCATTTGATGGGACGTTTAGTAATCAATTTCCCTTGGGGAATTCCTTCTACCAAAATTTCCTTTTCCTTTATTACTTCAATATGTTTGCTCTTGTGCATGTATTCCTCAAGTTGGTCCTCTTCTCTGTCTTCTTCTTCTGTAGGAGGAGGTGGCACAATCTCCAGTTGTTTTTCCCCTGCAGGGATTTCTACAGTTTATGTTGTCCTTTTTCCCTCCTATTCCTTCCTGGGGGGTGACCTTTATGTCTCTTCTTCATCATGTTTCAGCTGTCGAGCCATCTTTTCTTCAAGATCGTCATCGAAGGTTTGTATGATGACCTTACCACTAGCATCCTCCTCCTCATCTCCACTTTTGGAAGAGCTTGTTCCTTCCTCTTCATAGGCCACCCTATCAATTTTCTGATGTTCATACTCTAGATGTTCATCGTACTCGTCAGCCTCTTCTTAGATTGGCCTTGAGGCTTCCTACTCCCGCCTCTCCCACTCCTCAATAATTAACATTGTGGCCTCCATCACTGATGGTCCTGCTCGTGGTTGCAAAAGCTTAGCAGTAGCGAGGACTTACACTAAGGCAGCCTAAGGGGTGGGGTTCATAAGGATTTGGGAGAGCTCAGAAGGGAAATTTTTCATGTGTTTTGAGAAAACCTCAGGAAATGTGGGAGTAGGAATTGGTTTTTTTACTATGGCTAATGGGAGTGATATGGTAGGTGACATGGTGGTAGAGGAAAGAGGAGTAGTCACGGAAGAGGAGGATTCAACCACTATTACGGGCATGGCCAGAGGTGAAGGGGCAAGATGGACTGAGATATCTACTGCCAGTGGGGACGTGGCGATCATGGCCAAGGAGATAGATGATGGGGCAATCGAGAAAGGGGGAGTTGGAAGAGGTTCTAGTTGATTTGTCCTTTCTTCCTCACCCTCTTGGATTACAAGTTGCTCCATGGTGCCCATTGTTCACTTGGGCTTCTTGGAAGGTGAGCCTCCTAAATCTTTCCTTGTGTATACCTTGGGATTTGGAGGCTACTCTGTTTATGTTCCTTTCCTCTTCTTCGATGTAGTGATCAGAGGAGATTTGGATGTCCCGCCCATTGATGTTGTAGTGGCAACATCTTCGGTGGCATTGTGCTCACTTTTGAGTCCTTCATATGTTAGGACCACTCCCTATTGCTTTAGCTAGGCCACTTTCCTTTTAACCCATTCTTTAGTTCAGGCCACGATGGGTTTAGTTATGATTTCGAGGTCATCGACCTCCTTCTCATCCAAATCAATTGCCAGCAGCGGTAATTTGGAGACTGCATTATACCAGGGATCCATGATGGTGCCTTCATCTACCTCAACTTGATCTGGTATAGGGAATAGTTGCATCCTTCTTACAAAGTATGCAAGAATCCTCATGTAGTGTCTGGCATGTACCTCTTTGTCATCCTGGAAGTTTTCCCATAAATCCTCAACATGATGCAAATGGATGTACTCCAGTCTGAGTAATTTTCTCACATGCCCATACGGGTGCATTCATGGGCGAGCAATGTGTAGTTGGAAGTGGTATTCTGCCAATTCATTTTCTAAGTTCCTAGCACACTAGGAAGTTTTCAATTTATACATGCCCTGACCAAAGGTCAAGGGATAAGAGATCCCTACCAAATGTTTGTTGTTGAGGATGGCATGCACATGTTGAAACTGTTGGGAGAGTTCCAATAGTATAATCTAGTCATTGGGGTATTGGGGCAGCTTATTTGGTCTTCCACTGAAACCCTAGGCATGAATGTAGGTGAATTTAGTAAATTGTAGGAACAGGAAAGTGTACTGCTTCAGGAATTCCCACACAATGTGGGAGACCCTCCTCTCAAAATCCCCTCCAAGTAATTGGATGATGTGACCAATGAAGGCATCATTGACCCTGCAGTATTCCTTCTTAAAGTTTCTGAATTGGAGCTGGGGATACCCATCATAGGCTTTTAGCTTTTAGCCTGGCTCCTCTTCAAGCGCCACAAATAGTCCGCTATCCTACCTTTGCTCCGCTAGTGAATAGACCAGATAGGAAGTAATGTAGAATTTGGAGCTCTTTTTTACATTCATAAACTGCTCATGGAAGCAGTTGCTAATAATGCCTCCCCAGTAGAATGAGGCTTTCATGGTGACTTATTCATTCCCATAGATGATTTGTTCAATGAAGTACACCATCCATTCCTAAAAAACATGGCAGAAGGAAGGCCCATTACTCGGCTCAACATGGTGACTAGGTCATGATAGTCTTCATGAAAATTGCTGCAAAAGAGTTCCTAAGGGATATTTGCAACATTGCTTCTTTTCTCCTTGATCCAGAACTTGTTTATCAACCTTTTGCAACCCATTGAGTCTTCATCTCAAGTCGCCTTTCCTCTTCCATCATGGGAACTTCCATTTCCTCAAAGGTAGGAATGTGGAAAATTTTTGTGATTCCCTCAGCTAACATGTTAGCACAAATATTCCCATCTCTATGAATGATGGTCCTTGTCTCGGTTGGTAGGCCTGCCGACATGCCATGACTAGTTTAGGGGAAATGAGAGATGGGGGAAATCCTACAGCTTTTTCAATTCCACTCTTCCTGATTAATCCGGCATTGTCATTGTTTGGGTGGACTATGACCCTTTGTTTAAATTCATTAATATCGACATGGTTGATATTGGTGTATGTGATCTCCTTCCAGTCCATGGTGATTTTTGAGCGTAGAGTTTCACCCTAGAATTGAAATTTCATCTAGTCTTTATCCTCCTTCCCACAAGGAGTCTTGCCTAATTTCTTTCCTTTGTCCTTCTCTGCAGTTCCTCCCGAGGGTCTTCACCTGATTCCATATATCCTTCAAGCATGAACACAATGAGTACAACCTTTTGAAAACATTATCACTAGCCAAAATCCCATGAACTAAATAAAAGTAGACATCATATGACTAATAAAGCTAAATATTTTCCTTTTAGATGTCGTTAATCACTTTTAAAGGGATTTCAAACAATCTAGGCCCATAGGGGTAGAATTCCCTGGCAGGAATATTGTTTTGAAAGGGGCAAATAGGTCAGGGTGATCCAGGTGGTTTTTTCTGTCCTCTCACTTTAATGGTTTGAAAGGCTTATGTCATAGAGGGCTAAATTTGAGCACATGGGTTGAGGTTAGATTTCAAATTTGAGGTCGTTTAGGTCACTTTTGGGGCTCCCATAGGTTCAAGCTCGAAAAGTCATCTGCAGCTTACTATCTCCAACAACCTGGGAAGACGGAGTTCTGGGGTTAGAACTTCAAGGTTTGGGACCTGGAAGGCTAAAGGATGGCAGGTGGTTTGGGCCCAGAGAGGCAGAAAAATCTTTGATATCACACCGTTTTGGAACGAAAATCTAGAAACAAAAACTCAGATGGAGCGGCCCGACGAATCGGACCCGGTATCAAGCTTGGACATCTGATTTTCCATATGAAGTTTCTTTCGACGACCAGGAAGGCGGAGCCTAGAGGTCAAAAAGGTAGGCGTGTTTTTCCCCTTTTGAACCCGCAAAGGCAGGACAAAATCCCAGATGTCGAAGCCCGGCAAGGGAAAGGACGTTAAAGTTCAATGATCTTTGTTCTTCATGGAGAATGAAGGCTCAGGGCTCAAGAGGCAGAAGGTTGTCATTAGATGGTCATTACAAAAGGGTGAAGCTATGACAGAAGTTCGTAGACGGGGACCTAGGGTCATGATGGAAGGTTGATTTCTAAGTGTTTAACACTAGACAGCGAGATGCAAGGTAGGCTCCAGGGGTTGGGTAGACAGGACCATTCTGCCTTTTGGGAATGGAAAAAACTTCATGAAATTTTGGACATAGAAGTCTGGGAGTTCAAGCTCAGGAAGGAAAAATGGAGACCGGTCTCCAAAGTTTCAAATTTTCAATTCCAGCGGCGACCAAATGACGGAGGTCTAAGCGTTTGGGCTCGAAAGGGAAATCTTCCTTTTTGAAAGATTATTCATTTTTGTGAGTTCTCAACGGCTATGGGAAAACCTAGGCCCGTAGGATATGAATGCACCTGAGCGATGAACAATGGCAGTGAAGTTCAGTCCTGGTTCAATCCAAGGAGATTGATTTGGAGATTTTTTAGATTTCCAAAATGTCGATTTTGTGCCATCTGGTGTGTTTTATCAATTGAATTCATTTTTTAACACATCGCGTTCGTTATCTTAAACACAAACTCATAAAAACTGCTTGATGCAATGAACGATAAACTTACCTTGAAAGCCCGACAAAAGATGAAGTGGGATTGACAACGAGAGGTCCAATGATGATCCCAAATGCACGAGCTGTGAGCAGTGGATGAGTTGATCTCCTCTAGCAAGCGCTTTGACCTCCTTTGCAATCCTGACAAGTGAAAATGATAGGTTGGGGCCTAATATTTATACCTTCCTCTGCAATTAATGGCCTCATTTAATACCTGTACGACTGACCCGTTGGTTGGTGAATTTGAAATTAGCGGGCAATGATGGGAGATCTGAGGTCCGAGGTCTGGAAGGACGTGGTGAAGCGTTCACTAAATATTTTTCTTTTAATACCAGTGGCAAGAAGCAACCCAGACTTAGGAGGGTGGAGTGTTGGTGAGGTTTCACTGCTGGAAATGGCAAAGGGCAAAGGGAATTCCAGGAATGGTAGCCTGGCCGACCAGACCTGGAGGACACGAATGCAGTCTGAAACTTTGCGCATATTAAATCTTGGTGGCAACTGATGATCCGGGTCCTAGGGTTTAGGAAGGAAATAGCCTTCTTTTGTTTGGGGAATGGCGAACCCCCAAAGGAAACCCGGTGATGGAAACCCAGAAGGTCGAGTTCAGTATGGCCCAGAGCCGTTGGCGGAAGGAAACTGCCAAAGAAAGCCTAAAAATCCTTAGGGATTAACCCAAGTGTAGTGGACAAAACATGGTCAGTTTAAGATGGGACTTTAGGGGTACGCTTACCATTATGGACACCAAAATAGGGGCATGAAAAATGAGGTGGTAAAGAATGGCTTGGTAGGATGAAAGAGAAGAGGGTCCCCATTCTGAATGGGGCATGTGTGTTGAGGCCACAACAATATGCAAGCATGAACTAAACATGAAAAAATGCAAAATAGAAAAGAAGTTTGAATCAGAGCACACCTGGGAAAATAATGAAGAATCTAGAGTGCTTTGAATGCTGACAGAAATCACTAAAAATCACCAATGGGACTCATTCACCACTGATGGTGAATTAGTCCTGCTTCTGATGAAAACTTATGAAAATAGGTTTCTGAGTGTCGAGATTCAGAATTTGAAAAAATCTAAATTTCTAGCCTTAAGGTGGAACTCATTCGTGACTGATGGAAAATCAGTCCTCTCCCAAAATTTTGTGAAATTGGGGACTAATTTTGTAGCACTAGATCTGAGCTTATCTTCTTGTCGGGTTGACGGAATCAAATCTGCAAAAAAATGGATTGTAGGTTGTCTCCAAGCTTGAAATAGGTTTTAGTTGACTTGAAACACTTTGTTGACTTGGTCAAATCCCACTTTGGTAATCAAACCCTTAATGAAGAATGGAATGAAATGAACAAGGAAAGATGAATAAACAACATGCAAATTTCCTAAAGTCACCAACTTTGTTGAAGAAATATAAAGATATATCAATGGATGCTCCAAGATAATTAATTCATGCGTGATTGAATGATACAAAGTGCTTGAATGCTTGAATGAATGAGTGAATTAGTGAGCTTGATGGATGGGGGCTAAAATGGATGTAAAAACACTTATTTATACACACTTGTGCCTTATTAACTTGAAGATACCTCATCACAAGCTGACATAAGGTGATCTTAAATAAAAACTTGAAAGAAAATTTGAAAATTTGAAAGTGTGTGTCGGGAATTATCTTGCATTTAATATTTTTTTGGGTTTACATTCAAAAAAACACTCAACTAAGCCTTATAAGGGCATAAAGGGGTCAAATAAAGCATAAGAAAGTTGTAAATAGTGAAATTGAGCCTAGAAAAGTGTGAAATCTTGTTACAAAACTTTACAACACTTCAAACTAGGACTTAGTAAGTGATGAAAAGGTGATTTTTAGGTGAATTGTAATGAATAGAGTCTAGAAAAGTGTAGGAATGTTTTACAACACCTTCACAAGATGCCATAATTTGAATTTTAAGGATCTAATGTGAATGTTCAAGTCGCATTACAACATTGAATCAAAGAAAAATGGAGCAAGCACCATGAAGAAAGGCCTAAAAGACCATGAAAATGTCAAGGGGCCATTTTTCTATGGATGTATATTGAAAAAGAGATTAATAAATGAGAATTCCCCCTCTTCAAAGTGGATGTAGCCAAATTGGTCAACCACTATAAATTTATGTGTCTTTGTGTTTGTGACTTGTATTTATTTCTGATTTTTAATTCTACCTTCATTTATTATTTATCTATTATAAATTATCCAAAATTGGTATCAAAGCTCAGTGAAGAAGTTGATCAACAAATTGTGATAATTTTTAAAGAAAATGGAGCAAGCAGATAAATGGAAAATTGTGAAATTATTTGGGTAGAATTTTGGATTATGAAAGGTGTAAATGGACCCATTGTTGCAAATATGTGTCTAACCAGTGTTTTCATTAATGTCAACACAACATAGGCTGATGCAGTGAAAGGACACAAGTGATTTCAAGTTCAGAATATGCTCTGGTATGTGTTCAGAATGTACTTTGGTGTGTGCTCTGCATTTGTACTATGTTGATCCTATGCATATTTGGATCTGAAGTGTTGTTCGAGGATATCCATGGGTGATATATCCTGGATTACAGCTACTAGTTTGATGAAGAGTGAAAGTTGAGTTCACTAGTTTGTGAACTGATCTAGAAGAGTTGGTTATCTATGGACTCGGAGAATTGTATCTTCTCTGCAATCCTCTATTGATTTGCTTCAAGCCTTGTGAATATGGAAGAAGGTCTATAATGGGGTTATCTATTCTCCATCAAGATTTTTCATGGTTTGATGCTCCAGTATGAAGATTTGAGTGAGCCTCTGGTATGCTATGATCCAAATTTGAGCCTTTGGTAAGAACGGTCTAGTAGCTTGCTCTACATTTCTTGCATATTGAATATCCTTTTCTATGGATTGGAAGTTATTTAGAGGCATGTTTGAAGTTGGTACGTTCCAAGTTGGAGCATCTAGTATGAAGAGTTGAGTAAGTTATGTTCACTAGAGTGAAAATTTCTTTATTTGTACAGTTGGTGGTGACAAAGAGAATGTATTTTTTTCTGCATTCCTCCGCATTTACATCTTTTGATCTACAATTTTGGAATTAGGTTTGTAATATTTTTATGTTCCCTCAACTCAAATGGTTCTTGGTTTGGTGGTCTGGAAATGATCTCTTCTTTATAATAGGGTTGTTTAAAGTGCTTTAGTTTGATAAATCCTATAAATAATATTGTCAAAAATTGTGTTGAGACTCTTGGTGATTATAATGAGCTTTTGGATGTCTCTTGATCATGTTTCTACCTTCTGATTAGTTTGCAAGATGATTGGTTGCTAGTGTTCACACTTGACAGTTTGGTCCATATGAATAGGGGTTTCAAGTTAGTGACCCACATGTGAACAAATCTGATCACCCAACTAACTAACGTGTGAACATTTAATGAAGATGATGCTAAAAAGGTGACATGCTTGATCAATATAAAATCTGATTGAATGAATAAAAGAAGAAATTAAATGCATATCATAATTTTGGGTCAAAAAGAGAGCTAAATTTGGTAAATTATTGATAATGAGGTTGACTAGTGTGTAGCCCGATGTGAGATTTGGAAAATTTGATTGGATGCCATCATTAGTGGTCAGAATAGTATGTGGGTTTCTCGATGCTCTAAAACTTGTTGATGTAGTTTGCAAGTGAAAAACCCTAATAGAGGGTTTGACTCGTATGAAATATACAAAGGAATGAGTTAGAAAATTTTGATTGTGTGCTTGAGTGAAGAAGTGAGAGATAACTGTAATACAAAAGAAGAATCATAAAAATACAAGAATATGATTATAGTTGTGTGTGAGAGAATAGATAGAAAAATAATGTGCTTAATCAATGCACCTTAGGTTGGAAAGAAACATGATATGCATAGTTGATTGAAAATCTTTGCAAGAGGTTGTAGCCTCCATTTGTACTGAGTTGCAACTTAGTTCAGGGTGTTGTAGCATCATATAATTTGATGCTTCTAAAATAGGTAGTCAAAGCTTCCTTAGGGTTGTAGCCCTTAAAACCTATAACAGAACTTTGATGCTTGTGAGGTTGGATTAGGACGGTAGATCCTAACAGTATTTCTCACTTTTTTTTCCCATATTGGGCTTTCCACATAAATTTGGTGTTATGTGTTTTTCTCTCTTGATTGTGATTTCTTATTTTGTTTATGCTTTGAATTCCTTATTTGATTTATTAATTTTATTTCTGCTAAAGGTCACTCTAGGTTTAAAAATTTACAATCTACTAATTCACCCTCGTCTCAATAGAGCATTATGTTCTAACAATTGGTATTAGAGCCCTAGGTTCCCTAGGAGAAGCTTAACCAGCTCGGGTTGATCTTGGATAGTTGAACACAATGACACTTTAGGAAGGTTTAAACAAGCCACCTAGGTTTGATGGAAAAAACTATGCTAAATGGAGCTCATTGATGGAAGGATACTTAGTTTCTCTTGGAACTAAAGTCTAAGCATCTATTGAGACCCAATATGCTATTCCTGCTACAACTCCTACTAATCTGGAAACAAAGAAACTTCATGAGGACAATAAGAAAGCTTGGTTCATTATTATGAGCAATTTTTTTGACTTTGTACATAGCAAAGTTATGCATTGTAAAAATACTTATGGTGTATGGGAAAAACTGAAGATCTATGAAGGTGACACCAAAGTGAAGTTAGCAAAGTTACAAGTACTGAGAGAAAAATTTTGAAGGCTTGACAATGACCGAAGAAGAGAATATTGTAGACTATCTTCAAAGAGTTAATGATGTAGTAAATTTCATTAAAGGATATGGTGTAGATCTGAAAGAAGAAGATTTTGTGCTAAAGGTTCTTAGGTCTATGACAACTAAATATGATGCCAATATTTTTGCCTATAGAACAAGGTAGATAAATTGATAAACTCACTCTTGATGAAGTGCATGGCATAATTACTGCATATGAGATGAGAATGCCTAATGTTGAATCATCTCATAGAGAAGTTGCATTTAAGGTGGTTTGGAAAGAGAAAGATGAAGTTGATAAGAAAGAAAAGTTATTTTCATTGCATCCAACCATGATGAAATTGATGAAGAAGAAGCTAACTTCATAAGGAGGCTAAGGAGAGGTTCTGGTAAGTACAAAGCTAAGATCCCATTTAAGTGTTTCAATTGTGGAAGAATAGGGAATTTTGGTTCAAAGTGTCCATATGGTAAAGAGGATGGTTCCAAGCAAGAAGAAGTTAGAAAAATGAAGAAAATGGCTTATCCAAAATGGAATAATTTTGGAAAGAAGGAGAAGAGCTTGTATATCAATGAAGAAATTGGAGCTTCTAATGCTAATCATAGTTTAGAAGAGGATCATGACCATGCCCTTGTTATGAGAGAAAACAAAAAAGAGCTTCTATTTATGGCTAAGGAAACTAAGAACCAGGAAGATACACCAGTTTAGGACTTACATGATGAGGAAGAAAAAGAAATTGTTGATCTTGAAGGATAACTAATTAGTACTCTTGAAGACCTTGAGGATTTAAGAGATAAATATGATGATCTCAAGATAGAAAACAAGAAACTAAAAAAGAATGATAAAAAAGAAATTGATAGAGAAAATAAAGAACTTGAGGAATCTAATAAGGTGATAGTTAGTCTGAATGTCTAGGTAGAAGAACTCAAAAGAGTTCAAGATGTTATGAAGTATAAGTTGCAAACAGAGATGGAGAGATGCTCAAAACATGAGGCAGAAATAGTTGCCATAAGAAAAGAGTTGGAGAAGGAAAATGAGCAGGTCAGTAAAAGTTTAAAGTTAAAAGGTGGTTCTAACATTAAAAATGAATTGCTAAGCACACAAAAGTCAGCTAGTAAAGAAACTCCGGTTTGGGACTTGAAAAGGGAATGAGTTCATTTGTTGATACTTATACAAAGCTTTATGAAATATTTGGAGTAGAAGAAAAATCAATTTCCAAGGATGAAAAATCTAACAAAGAAGATGCTTCCAAAGATGAAATCAAGTTAACTATAGTTGAGAAATATGTTAAAGAGAAAGAACAAAGTGAAGACAAGAAGTTTAAATGGACAAATCCAGATCAACAAAAGAAGAAGTGGAATCCTAAGAAAATTGAAAATGATGGTTTCACAAGAGTACACTATCCAAGGAGACCTAAACAAAGAATATATCTTAATCTAGCCGAAAGATACACGATGACCAGGTACTCATCATATTTTAATGTGTATTGCTATACTTGTAACAATTTTGGTCATAGGGCTAGAGAATGCAAAGTTAATCCAAGGAGAAATATAAATTTCATGAGTAAAAATCCATTTGCTCCTTTAATTGATATGGATGTAGTATATTTCAATTGTAATAATGTTGGTCACATAGCTAGAGATTGTAGAGCAAACTATAGAAGACGAACTACTCAATCTGAGAAGAATAAAAATACATCCTCTAAAGCTGAAAAGAAAATTGAGGTCATTAAGGAAGAGAAAGAAAAGGTTGAAAATAAACCTAAGAAGGTATGGAAGGAGAAAAAGAAGATTCCTACTCAGTCAATGATTGCTCAAACTGCCTTGCATACAAAAGAACAAGACTTGTGTGTAATTGACAATGGTTGCTCCAAGCATAGGACTAGAGATGAAAAGAAATTCATCAAAATTGAAATGAAAAAGGAGGTTCAGTAATCCTAGGTGCTAACATTGTTTTCAAGATTCGTGGTAAAGGAATTTTGAGCTTAGATGGGAAGAAAAAAAACTAAAGATGTGCAATATGTGGAAGGCCTAAAACATAATCTTCTTACTATCAGTCATATGTGTGATAATGGATACAAAATTGTATTTGATTCTGAAGGATACAAGATAAGAATACATAGTAAAATAGTTGCTCAAGGGGTTAGGAATGATAGTAATCTCTATGATCTATGTCAAGTGAAAGGAAAAACATGTCTAATCAGTCAAGCAAAAGAAATTTGGTTGTGGAATAGAGGACTACGACATGTAAATTTTGACAACATGATGAAGATAAGCTCAAAATGATTGGTTAGAAATATTCCTAAAATTGCAAAAACTGACAGTGTCATCTGTCAAGGATGTTAGCAAAAAAAGCTAGCAAAGTTTAAATTTCCCACTAAGGACTATTCAACTACAAAACCTCTAGAATTAGTTCATACTGATCTAGACCAATGAGAATAAAGGAATTTCAAGGAGAAAGATATTTTATGTTGTTAATTGATGATTATACTAGAATGGCATATGTCACATTCTTGAGGGAGAAGGCTAGGGCCTTTGAAGCATTTAAAGGTTACAAGATGTTGGTAGAAAATGAGATCGGTAGAAGAATCAAATGCCTCAGATTAGAAAGAGGTGGAGAATTCATGTCAAAATAATTCATGGAATACTCTGAAGACCATGGAATCAGATGCCAATATTCATCCCCAAGAACACCACAACAAAATGGTGAGGTAGAGCGAAGAAACTAGATCATGAAGGAGATAACTAGAGCCATGTTGAATAAGGAAAAATTAACAGATACATTTTGGAAAGAAGTAGTAAAAACTATTGTAAAGATCCAAAGAAAAGCTCTTATCAGATTTAACAGTGGTAAAACTCCATATGAATTGTGGTTTGGTAGGCCTACCTCAATCAAGCAATTCAAAGTATTTGGCAGTAAAGTCTATATCAGAAGAGATGTTGAGGACTTAGGAAGTTTTGAGTCAATATGTGATGAAGGGATATTTTTGGGGTATTCATCTCAAAGCAAGGCCTATAAATGCTACAATAAGAGACTCCATAAAATTGTAGAGAGTGTACATGTCAGGGTTGATGAAAGTGAAAATCAAGGTAAGCCTAGCAGAAATAATCTAGAAAGTGAGTCAGATGAAGATGAGATAGGTCCGTAGTTTGAAGAAGAAGACAATGAGCAGGAATTTAACCGGGCTCCTGCAAAATATGTTCAAAAAGATCATCCGGTAGATCAGATTATTGGTGACAAGAATGATTATGTGTAGACAAGAAGAAGGCTTGCAAAGAACAAAGAAAAAGTGAACTTTTCCCTCTTATCTCAGATTAAACCACAAACCTTTGTTGAATCCAACAAATATGAGAACTAGATACAAGCCATGGAAGAGGAGTTAAATAAAATTGAAAAGAACAAAACATGTGAACTAGTTTCTAGGCCCTTAAACAAGAATGTAATAGGAACTAAGTGGTTGTTAAGAAACAAACTAAATGAGATGGAACGGTGGTGAGAAACAAAGAAAGATTGGTATGCAAAGTATATGCACAAGTAGAAGGGATTTATTTTGAGGAAACATTGTAGAAGCTGATAATCCAACCTAACAGATCCCAATGAACACCTACAAGAAAATAACCTATCACCAAAGGAGATCAAGAGACACAAGAATGGTGCTTTGCAAACATGAAGCAAAAATGCATTACTCGAGAAGTTGAATAATTAAAAAGAGATCAATCCTTAAGAAAGGAGATCAAAACCCTAAAGTGGACCCTAATAATAGGATTAAATTAGCATGTGACAAGTCTCAAGATCATAATGAACGAGACAACATGAGTAATTTAATAATGAAAAATAAAGATTCCTAAGTTTAACTTAAGTGAAATAAAGTAAAGGGGGCTTAATTAATTAATCAATATGATTTAATTAATCAAGAAAACAACCTATTACTCTAACACCTCCCCTTAAAATGAACTTAGGGAATAGCTAAGAAACTAAGGACAGAAAGCATGAAAGCAAAGATGGGTCCTGAAAAACAAGGCCAGATGAGGTACCCATGTACAGATGTAAAATATCTCTCACAACAAGAGAAAAGGAGAAAACCTCGTGGGAAAAACTCCTCTCTGAAAGAGAGAAATACTACTGAAGGACTAAGAAGCCTCCAAAAAAGAGTGAAGGACAAAGAATCCTCCAACTAAGAAGAAATTGACCCAAAAGATAGGAATAAAGGAAACACCATAGAAGTATGAAGAAGTTGCAAACTCTGTCATAGAATGACTACTAAAATGATAAAAGAAGGAATTCAAGAGTGTCCATATGGTAAGTGCTCCATCTCATCGAAATGCATGGGTAACCAACCGCTGCATCCGCCTAGTACATAGGAACAAATACTATATACATAGCTCACTCCAATATGAAACCAAAGAAGCATTAACACCAACAATAGAAAACCCCCCATAATGTTGACAAGGGAGAGGTATGATAGGCACTCTTAAACTGAATACCTCAAAGTCGTGCATGAAGAGGAACCAAGAGCATCTAAAGGTGCAAACATGAAAGTACAAGCAAATATAAAGGATGTGAAAACAAAAGTCACATACACATGAGAAAGGTATGAAGGAAAACAAAGGAAAACATCAACCCCAATGGCACTTTATATCATAGTTTGAGTACAAAAAGGCACAAAGTGATGTACAAGAATCCCAATACTACACATACAAAGTTGAGGCACTTTATTTCAATGTGTTTACAGATGATAAATGCATGCAATGTGAGCCCATAAGGTCCAAAAAGGACTATAGCTAAGAAGAAGGATTTATGGAAAAAACCAAAAAATTAAATCTAGAAACCACCTACAACTCTGTGAAGAGCTCAAAACAAAATTTTTGACAATATCTCATTTTTCTATTTTCGACATCATATGCAAAAGTTATGCTGAAAACAATGAAGGAAAATCTAGAAAAGAAGATCTGACTTTGACTAAAAATAACAAGGACCTAAGAAAAAATCTCCAAAAAATACCCACACCACTAGAAAGTACTATAAGTCCTCTTTCCGACGATATCTCATTTTCCCAATTTCAACACCATGGGAAAAAGTTATGGCCTTTGGAAGAAAACAACTCCCAAAGTGCAAAAAACGCAGTCTGTGACATTAAATTTGATGACCATATGACCGTCGCAACAAAACTACAAGCCTAAATTTGATGGCCAAATGGTCGTTGGTGCATTTGCACAATTGGACTTATTTCAAAAAATTGTTTTTAAAAATAAAATAAAATAAAAATTACATGAAATAATCACTAGTAGAATTTGGCAAATAAATGACTATGTGACTAAAAATTTTAGTCACGTGACTAACACTAGTAGAATATTGCACATAAATGACTAATTTGGTCATCTATAAGTGACTAATTTGTTCATTGGGTAAAATCACAACTAAATGACTAAATAAATGACTAATATCACAAAAATAGAAATAACTAAATAAATGACTAATATCAGACAAATAAACCTGGCTAAATATATGACTAAATAAATTATTATTACTCCTCTATTCCTTTTTCTTTCAAATTTGATCATAATCCATAGAGCTTAAGCCCCCCCTCATGGGATCCCTACCTGAGCGGGCCATTTGGCCACCTAGGTTGCTTGGTGCACCAAAAATACCTATTGTGTGAAAGGCATTGCCTCTCAGTGCAATCTTAAGGCATTCACATATTTTATAAAGAAATTTAACATTTACATTCTTTAACTTTGATTACTCATAATGTTAATGAATCATTAATGCTTTTAACTATGATTTGAAGCTAGTTTGATAAATATGACTAAATTCTCAATTAAAGTGGATAAATAACAAAAAAAAAAATGAATTGGGGGAGTGGGTGGTATTATAATATAATACAATAATAATATATTATTAATATTATAATATTATATTTATATTATAATGTATTTAATATTATATAATAATATAATATTATAATATATTATATAATTATAATATTATAATATATTATATAATTATAATATAATGTATTATAATATATTATTATATTATAATGTAATATAATATAGTATTATAATATTATATAATATTATAATATTATATAGTATTATAATATTATATAATATTATAATATTATATAGTATTATAATATTATATAGTATTATAATATTATATAGTATTATAATATTATATAGTATTATAATACTATATAATATTATAATATTATATAGTATTATAATATTATATAATATTATATAGTATTATAATATTATATAATATTATATTATAATATAACATAATATTATATTATTATAATATAATATATTTAATATTATATCATATTGTATAATATATTTAATAATATCTATTTATTTAATTTTGTACCCTAATGGTCAGGCATAGTGGGTGGGAAAATCTTGGCCATAATTTTTACACTCCCCCCATAATTTTTAGACTCCCCACCATAATTTTCATTTTAATAAACACACTGAATGTCGAATGGGGGTTGGGAAAGCCATTGTTCTCAGAAATTCTAAAACCCTCGTTGAAACCTTATTTTTAGGTTGCAACTTGCCAAATCAAAGAAGTGAAAGATCAAAACCAGTGAGGAAGAGTTTGGAGGAGCCAAAACCAATAGCAGCAGGGAAAGCAACAAAATCAGCAAGTAAACGATGCCTTAATGTTAAAACCTAAATGTGCTCAGTATTAGGATCTTGGTCATAATTTTCAAGGATAGTCCATAACAAACACATCTCAAACCATGGCATGCTTATTCATAGCAAAGTATAATTTCATCATTCATTGTCTCCACTTTGTTAATGATAGTCACCGGTATTCCTTTCTCTTTCTTATTCTAATAAAATCTCCCACTTTCCTATAAATTTTGTTTCAATTTGTAAAATTTCATGACTGCAGGCATCAACACATTTCAAATAAGGTCTGTTACATATCATCTTTAAAGAAAAATGGCATTTTCATGAGGCTCCTAGTTTCTCTATATTTTTGTGACTCCCACCCAAATTCCTATACCTAAACTTGAGTACATATAACCCTGGTAACTATCAAGGTTTTCTCTTCTTTGTTGGCATATGTTGTGTCATTTTCATTTATGAAGCCACTAAGATCAAATCTATTGAACAAGTTGGTATTTAGTATGTACCCAAATACATATCCAACCCAACATTTAAGAGCTAAGTATTTTATGATACCTAATGGAAATAGACAACCGACACAAATAAATTTTAGAAGCCCTACAGTGCTCAAAAGAGTAGGGCAATAGAAAATCTACAACAAAGGAAAAGCATGGAAAGTATGTTAATCCATGGGAACCTATTAGTTTCAGACACAAAAAAATAGTTTGTATAGATTATACTACACATGCTTATAGGAATGTGCAATTTATAACATTTCTAACTTGTAGTTGTAATTTTAGAAAACATTATCAATCTACTTTTTTCTATTTTTGGTGGAAGCAGTGTATTCTCAATTCAAGGAATTATTTCAAATATGTAGTGGAAACCTTTTTTGAAATAATTTTGTGTGATAAAATTGCATTCTCTAATCATGTAATGCATTGGAAAAACCATGAAAAACTAGAATTGATCCTAAAACACTGTTCAGAAAGGAAAGCAGAAAATGCATTCAGCATCTATGTTGAAATTCAATCATTTTCACACAAGACCTCACTGATAGCTTATATTTGATTCAATTCTCTGCCTCCATTGAAACCTCACCTTTTGTAGGGGGAAGTCTTTGTATTCACCATTGGTCTTTGCAAAACTTCCATGGTGATATCCTGTATGATCTTTCTCAATTATGAAAATTCATAGTCTTTTCTTCTAATATCCTGAAGATTTTTAACCATGCACACCTAATGATCAACTATATATGTAAATTGTAATGCAATAAGGGTTATTTACATGTGAAGTATGTGCAGCCCTCATCCACTAAACATGCATGACAACATTCACCTAGAACCCAATCTTAAATTGATTCCATTGACAATTTGTCATAGCTGCAACACTTGAATATAATAGAGTGTGGAGGTTTAAATAAGCTCCCTTATTCCATTGAAAATCTCTCACAATTGCAGCACTTGAGCATAGAAGGGTGTAAAATTTTAAATAACCTCCTTGATTCTATTGGCAACTTGTTTCAGTTGCAACACTTAATCATAGAAGATTGTAGAGGTTTAAATAACCTTCCTTATTCCACTGGCAACCTGTCACGTCTACAGTACTTGAAAATAGTAAGTTGTAGAGGTTTAAATAACCTCCCTGATTCCATTGTCAACCTATCACAAATGTATCACTTGAAAATAATAGGAAGTTTCAAAGGTTTAAATAACCTCCTTGATTCTATTAACAATCTATTACAACTACAACATTAAAAACTAAAATATTGTCATGCTTTAAATAACCTCCTTGATACCATTGGCAACCTGTCATAGCTGCAACCTTGAACATAGAAGGGTGTGAATGTTTAAATAACCTTCCTGATTCCATTGGAAACCTATCACAACTACAACACTTGAACATGGTAGGGTCTATAGATTTAAATAGCCTCCCTCATTACATTGGCAACCTATCATAGTTGTAGCACTTGAACATAGAAATGTGTAAAAGTTTAAATAACCCCCTCTGATTCTATTGGCAACCTGTCATAGCTGCAACACTTGAACACAAAAGACTGTAGAGGTTTAAATAACCTTCTTGATTCCATTGGAAACCTCTCACATTTGCAACACTTGAAAATAGAAAGTTGCAGAGGTTTAAATAACCTCCCCAATTCCATTGTCAACCTCTCACAGCTACAACACTTGAATATAATAGGAAATTTTAAAGGTTTAAATAACATCCTTGATTTATTGAAAATTTATTGTAGTTGCAACATTCAAAACTAAAATATTTTCATGGTTTAAATAACCTCCTTGATTCCATTGGTAACCTATCACAGCTGCAACCTTGAACATAGAAGGGTGTGAATGTTTAAATAACCTTCCTGATTCCATTGGCAACATGTCACAACTGCAACACTTGAACATGGTAGAGTCTATAGATTTAAATAACCTCTTTCATTCCATTGGAAACCTGTCACAGTTGTAGAACTTGAACATAGAAATGTGTAAAATTTTAAATAACCCCCTTGATTCTATTGGCAACCTATTATAGTTGCAGCACTTGAACATAGAAGACTATAGAGGTTTAAATAACCTTCCCGATTTCATTGGCAACCTGTCACATCTATAGCACTTGAAAATAGAAAGTTGATTAGGTTTAAATAACCTCCCTAATTCCATTTTCAACCTCTCATAGTTGCAGCACTTAAACATAATAGGAAATTTTAAAGGTTTAAATAACCTCCTTGATTCTATTGGAAATCTATTACAGTTGTAGCATTTGAAACTAAAATATTGTGATGGTTTAAATAACCTCCTTGATTCCATTGGGAACATGTCATAGCTGCAACCTTGAACATAGAAGGGTTTGAATGTTTAAATAACCTTCCTCATTCCATTGGCAACTTGTCACAACTACAACACTTGAACATGGTAGGGTCTATAGATTTAAATAACCTTCCTCATTCTGTTGGCAACCTGTCACAACTGTAGCACTTGAACATAGAAATGTGTAAAAGTTTAAATAACCCCCCTGATTCTATTGGAAATTTGTCATAGCTGAAACACTTGAACATAGAAGATTGTAAAGGTTTAAATAATCTTCTTGATTCCATTGGAAACTTGTCACATCTATAGCACTTGAAAATAGAAAGTTGCAGAGGTTTAAATAACCTCCCCAATTCCATTGTCAACCTCTCACAACTACAGTACTAGAATATAATAGGAAATTTTAAATTTTTAAATAACCTCCTTGATTCTATTGACAATCTATTTCAATTGCTGCATTTGAAACTAAAGTATTGTCATGGTTTAAATAACCTCCTTGATTCCATTGGCAACCTATCACAACTGCAACCTTAAATATAGAAGGGTGTGAACATTTAAATAACCTTCCTAATTCCATTGGCAACATGTCACAATTGCAGCACTTGAACATGGTAAGGTCTATACATTTAAATAACCTCCCTCGTTCCATTGGCAACCTGTCACAACTTTAACACTTGAACATAGAAGGGTGTGGATGTTTAAATAAGCTCCCTTATTCATTTGGAAACATGTCACAGCTGCAACACTTGAACATAGAAGGGAATGGATATTTAAATAATCTCCTTGATTCCATTGGCAACCTATCATAGCTGCAACACTTGAACATGGTAGGGTGTATAGATTTAAATAGCTTCCTTGATTCATTGGCAACTTGTCACAACTGCAACACTTGAACATAGAAGGGTGTAAAATTTTAAATAAGCTCCCTAATTCCATTGAAAATAGAATGTTAGGATGTGTTCTAGAGTGCTTCATTAATTTAAATATTTTGAGAGGTTCCTTGCAAAATCCATTTTGTGCACATTCTGCAATCAATCATTTCATTCCATGAGATGACATCTCTTTGAGGCATTTTGTCAAAAAATTCATGTGTTTTTTCTATGATTCCACATCTTGCATATATGTCTATCAGAGAATATCCAACTATAACATCTGACAAAAACTCCCCTACCATTATGCTTTGGTGCATGTTCATAGCTCGTCCCAAAGCTCCCATTTTTGCATAGGCAGGGAGGACTCTAGTATTTTACTTGTGGAAATTTTATAAAAATTATATAATAATCAAACAAGAACCCTTTGCTATTGAATAATTGACTAAAAATTTGAAATTTTGAGATATTTGCATTTGATATACTTATATTCATATTTCTTTATAGGTTTCTAAAGGCCTTTTGCAAAAGTTTGGACTTGACAGGGTTCTTGATACCCCAATCAGTGAGATTTGCAAGTTTCTAAAGCTAAAATGTGCTAATTGAAATCCTATCAAAAGACTTTTTTCCTTTATATCTTTTATTATTCAAATATATAGCCAATTTATGTTTGTGTGTATTTTTCCATTGTAGGTTGGTTTTACTGGAATTGGTGTCAATGCAACATATTATGGACTAAAACCCATTGTGGAGTTCATGACATTCAATTTTGCTATGTAGGTTGGTGTTTTTACTACTCTTTAAGTGTTTGTCTTTTGGTTCTGAATGCTATTTTGTTTGTCACATAATTTTGTACTCTAGTTTTGTTTATTCCAGTTTCATTTATAATATTTTCTTCACTAGGTAGAGTAATGATGTGATCTACATAACTTTTGTGCCCTTCCTATTGTGTCCATGTTACCATGGCAGTAAGTCCACAACTAGAAAATTGGTTGCATTCCTTTATCCATAGGACTTATTACTTACCACCTTATAATATTGAATATTCTTATATTGAATTACATTAGAAATATAATAAAATAATGTAAATTATCTTTGAACAGCTTGGATGAGATTCAACTATTCCACCTAGTACCTTTGTGACTTGTTTTCAAACATTCAAGTCTGTATAACATTGTATTTCAATATTTTGTAATAGATGGTAAACACTTTTCCTATTCAATCATGGTCCACAGATAGGTGTCACTTCCTCTTATGCCTTTAGCCTTTTATGGCTGCATCGGGGAACTAGGTTTTATCTTGGCTTTATAGCCTTCTATTATGCTGATATTTGTGTTGTGAGCTGCTTTCATCGATCTATTGGTGGAGCTATGAGGGGAGTTCCCCCAATGTAGTAATGTTAGGCCGATAGTGACACTATCGGAGTAACATTACTACATCGAGGGAACTCCCCTCATAGGTCCACCAATAGACCGATATATGAACAAGTAAGCTGCCTTCATTCGTCTATCGGTCGAGCTATGAGGGGAGTTCCCCCGATGTAGTAATGTTAGGTCAATAGTGACACTATCTACATAACATTACTACATTGGGTGAACTCCCCTCATAGCTCCACTAATAGACCAATATATGAACAAGTGAGCTACTTTCATAAGTCTATTAGTGGAGCTATGAGGGGAGTTCCCTCGATGTAGTAATGTTACACCAATAGTGTCACTATCGGCCTAACATTACTACATCAAGGGAGCTCCCCTAATAGCTCCACTGATAGACCGATAAAATAATATTGGCAGCACTAGAACATATCAACAAGAAATAACACAACATCCCACCCATTTTTTTCCACTCAAAAAATCATGAAAATGAGGTGCACCATGGAGTTTTGTATGGTTTCAGAAGCCTTAAATTGGTGATGGTGGTGGGGGCACTACCCCTTGATCCCACCCTATACTATGCTAAGGGTGCTACCCCCAAACATCGTGAGGGGCACTGCCCCTCGACCCCACTGGGGGCGCTGCCCCCAGACCCCCACAAGGGGCGCTACCCCTCAACCCCACTGGGGGCACTGCCCCCAGACCCCTGCAAGGGGCGCTACCCCTTGACCCTACGAGGGGTGTTTCCCCTCAGCCCACTTTTTGGGGACCTTTGAGCCTGGGGTTCAGCACTTTTAAGACACTGGGGGATTTCACTAAGCCCATGCAGAGGAACCCCCCTTGGTGCATTTCCCTTCCATTCATTCATTTTCTTTTCCTGAATTTTCATTCCATTCCAATTTTTCTAATTCATTTCAAAAGAACTAAATTTTCCATTTCATTTTATTTCCTGTATCTTCATTCAATGAGGACCATTTTCAATTCGTTTCATTTCAAATCCATCTTTCTTTTATACTCATTCTTCATTGAATGCATCTTCCATCATTGGACCTTCCAAAAGGATCTTCAGTGAGAATTAACTAATTTTCCAAAAGTTTTCCTCTCGGTTTCAGTGGGGACCTCATGGCTTCCCGCTCTCTTTAATTCTTAATCCTTTCTTCATTTTTGAGTTCTTCCTTGATCTCTCCCACGTGCAGGTCAGTGACATTACATCCGCTTTGGTTTCAGCTCTTTGGTCTTTGTAAACTGATTCATGAACCATTTTAGAGGCTGGTTTTGACGCCATTCCATTCTGGAAAGAAAAGGCGGCGTTGGCGCAGTCGAGTTATAAACCAGGCATCTTTGGTTTAGCAAGACATTGCGAACATGTGGATTCGAACGCTGGGCTTTGCGCGTTGCTGCTGAAACGCTCGCCGCCAGTTTCCTCAAAACCAGCAGGTGCGATTATCTTTGCTGCCGGCGTTTGCGACCGCTTGTTGATGAAACCGCCCTCTTCCATTTACGCAGCGGGAGACCTCAGCTCGCCAGCAGGCGGGCGATGTATCCTTTGTTTCTGTTTCAGGCCAGTTGGTTGCATGCGAATGACGGCAAATTGTTTGCATTGCGTCGCCTTTTCAGAACATCATTTCTTTTTCGCTCGAAAACCGTGATGGTTAAACTCTCCATAATCATCAAATCTTCTCTAAACTAAGTAATATTCACTAATTACCTAAATAATAAAGGAAGAATAATACCAGATGCACTAGTATGCTATTTGAATGACAAGACTTACAATTATTGGTAACACAACTTACAACAACTGAACCTTAACTCATTACAACACTACCTATACCCACAATGATTAACATAATATGTCAGTTTACAAAGAAAACATTGTTTATCTCATGTTCTACATGGCTTCTATTTTTTTTGCTCCAAAACATTAGCATGATGAAATTCAATTTAGTATGATGAATTATGTTGTTTGTGTGAACTTTATGATGCCACATTTGTTAACATAGAATCTGAAAACAAAGCTCGGTCATAAAGCCTTAGATTTTCCCATGTAAGTTATGGGGACCAATTTAGAATCTTAGATATCATGTTCAACCATAGAGCCTCTGGATTTTCTTATACATGCTCTACTGATTCAGTTCTTAGGTGTGGTTCTATGGTTGTATTATTGGCCTTTATCTTAAATTTTGGGCCTTCTACTCAGTTATTTATGGATTGGCTGCTATAACCATAGTTATCCAGATCTAGAAATGGTTATTTCAGTGTTATTTGTAACTAGAATTACTTTCCTCTTGATCATATTCATACTTTCTCTATCATTCATTTTGATCTAGGAGACAAAATCCTAACATATTTGGTAGAAAATGAATAGGAAAATTAGTCAATTCTCAAGAAATAGTGTTTAGGGAGCCTACAGTGAACACTGGGTAGTTGTTTATTGTTTGTAATTTTTTTGGCATTTGATGGCTGCCAGCGTATTTGGACAATTCCTCCTTTCACTTTCTGCAACTATTATATCTTATAAGTCTAGTTGAAGTCCAAACCATTTATAATGTAAAGTTTAGAGTCATAATAGTGCATTCAAGGTTTTCATCTTTGTTTTTGTTGCATGAAGGATTTTAAAAATGTTAATTGAATACCTTTTGAAACTTGATTTATGATGCAAGAAGTACAAATGGAAATAAAACGAGTCCAAGCTTCAATGTCAAGATACCCATTTCTCTAAGCCTTGGTAAAAATGATATAGCTATATTGAGTGTGATGCTTGGATTGCTGGTAATGATTGAAATTTGATTTAAAGATTTGACTTATCTTTTTGAGCCTTTTTTTATACTTTTATGACTGTGATACTGAATATGGAATTGAAGTTAAGCTTTTGATGATGTTGGCTATGGTTTACTTTAAATGTTGTAATGTGATGAAAAATAATTTTTTTGTTATAATGTACACTTGATAATTGGATATCTTGTAATCTTATATATATGCTATAGTATATTTATTTTTTGAAGTGCTTGCATGAAAGTTCTTAACATGCCCACTTGATTGCTCATATTTTGAGGTAAAAGAATTTAGGGGTGCATTTTGAGTGAAAGAGTGCAGGATTAATCGATGTAGTAATCCAAGGGTTTAACGATGGCACTCATGGCTTGTCACAAGAGTTATGGACATATCAGGTATGTTTTATGAACATATCACATCTCTCAGAACAATTTATCTTGCAAAAATCTTGGATATGTCATAACATTCTTGAAGGTTCTTAACAACTCTAATAGTTGTACCAGGGGCACTGTTTAACAAACCAAATGCAATTGCTAACTTTTCACTATGGTGGCAAACAAATGTTTCTTTATACCCTACTACCTTCATTTGCCAAGCCAATTTCTCCTACTTTTCATAGCTCTACCATGTTTTTGGATGTGATATGTCTCCTACAGAAAAAACATGTACCACTTTACACCCTTCAATCCAACTAGACCCAAGTATCTTTTTAATTCCTCTATCTTTCATCAATCTCTTTACTATTTAAACCTCGTACATATGTTTTAGAAAATAACATAAGTTGCATCATTTTTAGGATCCAACTAAAAAAGCAATGTTGTTGCAAATACTCAGCCTATATTCATATATGATCCACAACCTATGCATTGGTGAAGATTAATAATGTCTTTATCGCACAACTGTTTTATTCTTTATTTTTCTTCTTTCATTTGTAGTCGTCTTTAGGTTTATTCCTGATCATTGATATTGATATCTGATCGATAACATATTTTCCCTTATTTTAATGAATGGATATATGCATAGCAAAGCTACACTAACAGACACCTTTGTAGATCTCCCTAAAACATGGCAATGAGCAATGCAAGCATCATTGTTCCAATAACTACCGAATTTGATGGTTCTATAGAAATATTTATGTATATTTTCCTCAAAACACAGTTAATAATAGTAATTCATTTCATTTGGCCTTGATTTTTATAAATAGCTATATGAGTAGATAGTTGTTATCATAGATATTGTTTATATTATTTGTTTTATAGTGATAAAATTTCAATCTTTTTTTCCTGTTGTGATAAGTTTTCAAATTCATGGCAGAAAGTGGGCTTTTCAGTTTGCATAGTTGATACTCTGCAACATGGGATTCCTACTACTTTTTTTGAGAGCTCCCAAGGTACTTTGTTTCATTTTCCTTTTAACCTATATAAATGTAACAATAAGGCAGAAATTTCAATTTATTTATATATCCTACTAACTCAATTGACATAGAATTTGTGATCAGCTTTAGATCCCCATTTTGATATTAGGTGTTTTATCTTGATATTAGATATTTTGTCTTGATGGTATGTCTAATAGAGGATTATTGTAAACCATAGATGTTATGAACCTATCTAGTATGGTTATCTTTTTGGCTAAATGGCTAGCATTGTATCTTTGTATATAACTTGATGGGTATAATCTTGTATTAAAACATAGCTTAATTCATTTACCATGAATTTTTTTCTGAAAAGAGTTATAGGTTATGGATTCTTTAAAGTCTTAAAGATGAAAGACATTGGTTAAAATTTTATAAAATTCCAAAGTGCTTAAAACACTTAAATAAACCCCAAGGCTCATCTCCAAGTATCTTCTCAACAATTCCTAACTATTACAATCACAACCTTCATGTAGACTTTTTCCCCATTGCAATTATGTATTAGACTAATCTTATCCCATTGCTTAGTATATTGATCCTATCCCCATTTCCTAGTGATATATCAAACTAATCTTGTCTCCATTTCTTTGTGTACTCAACAATTCAAAACTTTCCTTGGGGATGCACATAACTCAGTTGATGAACCAAGTGGGAAATTATGTCCATAACATGACAACATTTTTTGGAGGTCTTTCTATGGGATTCATAAAAAGTTGGAAATTTTCCCTTGTAATTCTAGCTACTAGTCCATTTATTATGGTTGCAAGAGGAGTTTCAAATATCTCTCCTCATAGGCTTGCTGAAAACATTCAAGATGCATATGTTGAAGATGCTAGAATTGCAAAGCAAGTTTGAATGGGGGGGAGGATGTAGATTGTATAAATTAACTTGTTGAGTTTTTGTATTTTTCTTGTAAACTAACTTTATGCTAATTACTTGTTGACTTGTGGGTAGTTGATATGATTTGGCTTCAAGTAATTGTTGATGGTTGTATTATATTTCATAACTGGCAAGCATTTTATACATGTTTTTCCTAGTCTAGGAAAGTAGTCCAATCTTGATAGATGTTTCTTGGTCTATATTTTGTGTACAAGCACTACTCCTAATGAATAAAACAATCATTGATATTGTTCTACAATCTCTTGGCATGTTTTGTTATATTTTTCTTACATAGCAACAACTAATGTTATTGTTTGGCTATGAACACCATTTCTACTTAGATTTATGTTGGCTTAGATTGATGGTAATTTCTTTATTAGAGTTGATACCTTGATCACTTTTTTTTTAATAGCAAGGAAATATTCTTTTAAGATGTTATGTTCATGATAGATATTTAACAAATGAAAGAAATTTTAACTAATAATGACCCATGGAAGTCATTATCTTGGCATAAGTCACTAATCTTTATAGGATATGAACATGGTAGAAAATATAAAATCTCCTTAATGCTTTGGTAATTTAGTATAGACCCATTGAATTATTTCAAATTTAAGGTTATTGTTTACACTAACCATGGATGCACTTTCTTTGCTTACATTTAGATTGGTTTTATTGATTGTAGCATTGAGGGACTCATTTTTGCTTTGTGTAGGAAGCGAACGAGTATGATAAGTGCTTCTAGAGGTAAGGGGTGGGCTAGTGGAGGTGGTGGTAGAGTTTCTATAAAGAGCTATAGTATGCAAGAGAATTTGAATATCTTTGTGCATGGTTAGTTTGAATGAAGGCAGCCTATAGATGATTGGAGCTTTATCACAATCATAGAATGAAAGTCCCTTTGCAAAGATGTATTATGTACTTATGCATTACAAGGGTAAGGGACTGTAGGTTATGATATAAAAGAACAGTCATGCACAAATGATAGTTAGAGGATCAACAAGCATTACAAGGGTAATGGACTGTACGTTATGATATAAAAGAACAGTTATATTCCTATTCTTTTGTAAGTTGTTGAACAACATAAAGGCAAGGTTTTGGAGCATATTTTAGCTAGTTATTTTCTCTCTCAGCAATGTATTGTAACCTTTTCAAGTTCTTTCATGTGGGGACAACAAATTGTAACTCCCTTTTCAAGCTTACACAACTAAATGTAATATCTTTTTTATTAATAAAATAAGCTATTTTTACCTTCTCATTGTTGTTTTAATGTGCAAATATTTTAGATAGTTGATAAGTAATATTTTTTATTAATGGAATCCAGTAAATAAAAATGACTAAATATATGACTAAATATATGTCTAAATGAATGACTAAATCAATGGCTAAAGTAATCACTAAATCAATGACTAAAGTAATGACTAAACATCTGACTAAATTAAGGAATAAATTAGTGACTAAATATATGACTAAATAAATGACTACCATGACTAAATAAATGACCAATTAACAACAATCAATGACTAAATATATGACTATATTAATCACTACCATGACTGAATAAATGACTAAATCAATGACTAAATAAATGACTAAATCAATGACCAAATCAATGACTAAATAAATGACTAAAATAGTTTAATCATAAATTTAGTGGTGTTATAAATGATTACAAATAAACCACTAGTAGTCACATGACTAAAATTAGTCATTTATATACAATTTTTAGTAGTTTATTTAGTCATATATTATTGTTTATGTACTAGTGAATAATTTTTAAAAATAATAATAAAAAATATATATAGGCCGGTGAGGTTTGGAACTCATTGTCGGTGGCATTAAAATTGTCAGAAAACAACATTAATGGGCTCGCAGGGAATGTCGTAGCAGGCACCTTGTGGGTACCATTAATAAATGCAACCCCACAAACAAAAATTTGCCATCCTTTGTAGTTTTTTTAAAAAAAAAAAATTAAATATATTTATTTTATTTTTAAAAATTTGGAAAAAAATGAAATTTAAAAATAAAAAAATGTCAAACCTCTAATTGCAAATTTTTTTTCTTGAATGGCATGTAGGATTTTGTATAGGGGTCGTATGGGTCCCAGTCGAAAGAAATTTTGCTTCAGAGGCCAACTGCTCATATTTTGACAATTTCACAGTCAATCTTAGGGTTTTTGGCCACTGTGGACACAACAGTGGGGTCTATTTGGGCTCAAAATTCCCCAAAAAATTAGGCACCCCCTGGACCTAACAAAAAAACATTTTCTTCAAACCCTCATAGATCTGACAAATGGAAGCCAATTTTCATAAAATAAAGGTCAATCTTGACTATTCCACAACTTTGGATTCAATGGAGTGGTCTGATTTAACCCTGAATGCACTTGAAAACTACTTCAAGGAAAAGATTTCACGGAAGAGGAACAAGAAGCTTGCAAATCTGGAGCTCTAATACCATGTAGAAGTTGATAATCCAACATCAAAGATCCCAATGAACACCTGCAAGAAAATAACTTGCCACTAAAGGAGATCAAGAGACACAAGAATGGTGCTCTACAAACATGCAGCAAAAATGTATTACCTGAGAAGTTGAATAATTACAAAGAGATAAATCCTTAAGAAAAGAGATCAAAACCCTAAAGTGAACCCTAGGAAGAGGATTAAATTAGCATGTGACAAGTGTCAAGATCATAATGAATGAGACAACATGACTAATTTAATAATGCAAAATAAAGATTCCTAAGTTTAGCTTAAGTGAAATAAAGTAAAGGTGACTTAATTAATTAATCAATATGATTTAATTAATCAGGTAAACCTATTAATCTAACAAAAATTTGTTGGAAGAATGAAGAAGAACAAATTATTTTGTTGTTTCGTGTTGTCATTGATGTCACCATGTTATATGAGTTGCAATTGGAAGATTAAGTTTGAATTTGATCTGAGGTATTTTGAACCAATATTTGAACTAGTATGAAACTACTTACATCCTTCAGTATTATGGTCTATAATCATTTGTTGTTTATTATTGTTGCTTGCAGTTTTGGAAGATGGTGAATGGATGTTGGGAGTACATACATTCAAAATATCACATATTTAGATGCCCGTATGGTGTATCGACATTATTTTGTTAATTGCAATTTTTTTATTAGGTCTATCTTTGGCCAACCTAATGGATAGATGATGTGATGGTGAATTAAATTTTTTTTGTGGATATATGTGTGACCTATCTTAGGTCCATGCAGACATGATGTAGTTTGTTGAGAATTTGAATTGTTCTTGGAAATATTTTGTGAAAGCCTAATGCTGAAAGTTGGTATTTTTGATGAATAAGAGTTACATTTAATTAGGCCAACCTAATTGATGCCTACAGATGGATCAAGTGTATTTATTGGACAATTTTTGAAGGTTGGGTAATAGATGATAGATTTGTGAATGTGAATGTAAATAAGTGTGAATATGATTAAGTGTGCCAAGCCAGTTTATTGAGCTCCATTGGAACTAAATCAGCACTTGTTAGGTGTACATTATCAGTTCATTTTCTAGCTGTAAGCCATTTTTTCATTGTAATTCTATAGGAAGTGAGCCTCTAATTTTTGACAATGAGTCCTTGCAGTGAGCCACCCCATTTTGGTAATATCTTATAACTGGTTGTACTATATTGTGAGCTAACACTCACCATGGTTTTTCCCATTTTTTGTTTTCCACGTAAAAATCCTGGTGTTCATGTGCTTTGTGATTTCATGTTTTGTTAATTCTCTTATTTATCTTTGCCATTGTATGCATTAGAATAATTGGATGGTATTTGTTTAGAAATTTTAAGAAGATATTGATTCACCCCCTCCCCCTCTTAGTATCTTAGGTATTCAACAATTGGTATTAGAGCTTGGTTCCTCTGGAGAAGCCTAACAACTTGAGGGAGATACTAAAGATGGAAGAAATGAATAATAAAGAAGAGCTTCGGCCTTCACTTGAGGATCTTGACAAAGTTGAAAGTGAAAATAGAGATCTAAAAGAAAATCTTGAAGATGCAAATGAATGTGTTCAGAAATTAAAAGAGCAATTGAAGAAGTTCAAAGAAAGGCATAGGGAAGTAAATAATCAGCTGAAGTAGGATAATGAAGAAATTACCAGTTTGAAGGTGAAAGTATAAGAGAAGAAAATAATAGAAGAATGTTTGAATAAAATGGTACAAAGCAAGTCTGATGAGTGCACTAAGCTTGAACAAGAAGTGGTGAATTTGAAAGTAGATATGGAGAAAGTGAAACTCTGTGAAAATAATTTCAAATCTAGCTTAGACAAGCTTGATGGGTTGATTTCAGGGTAGAAACTGAGCAAAGACAAAGGTGTCTTGGGAATGGGAGGATGGTAAAACTCTAAGGACAACCAGAAGACTCATGATAAAGGAAAACAAAAAGGAAATTCAAGGAAATTTGCTAGGAGACCACCTATGAGACAACCTAATGCACAAAGGTATCCATCCTTCAATGGTTTTTTTTTTCATGTAACAAATTTGGTCATGGAGCAACAGAATGTAGGAGTAGGATGAATCAATTTCCCGGTTCTTTCTCTAGTCAATATTTTTCATGCAAAAGAATTGGACATAGGGCTAATGAATGCAGAACTTGAATGATGAATCAATTTAATGGATGAAGAGTAAATCAATCCTTTAATGGCTACTGTCATACTTGCAACAAGTATGGATATAAATCTAATCAATGCAAAACAAGATTCAATAAAAGTCAAACTAATCAGAGAAATATTATATGTTATAATTGTAACAAACTGGGACATATCTCAAGAGTTTGTCAAAGCAAAAAGGGTAAGAAGACCGATTTGGTAGAAAAGAATGACCCTGTGAAGAAAGTTGACAAGAATGAGATTAAGAAAGAAATGAATAAGATTTGGAGGAAGAAAGAAGAGACTAAGATGACAAATGTGTATTTTCCCTCATCTAGTACAGACAATTCCTCTGGGAATTAGACCTAGCAAGGTCTTAGGGGGAGCTTTAAAAAAAATAGTTTGAAACCCCTAATTTTTGGCGTGTCAGTTTTTGGCATGAAGATATGTGGTAATAAAAGGTTAGTTAAAGGTTATGTATGTGGAACTGGAAGAAAATATGAAGGCATGATCATTTATGGAGCAAGAGCAGAGAAGAACAATTTTTAGCAACTTTTTCAAATTTTTCATATTTAATGCAAATTAGGGCAAATCATTGTTTTATAAAGTAAATGTCTAAGAAATTGAAGAGAAACTTGGAGCATTCTTGAGGTGATTTGTATTTTGATATGTGCAAACCCTAGTTTTGGTTCTTCATGAAGAAAATTGGTATTTTACTTTTTTGTGTAGTTGTGGGTTTGTGTGAATCATCTTTTTGAATTGGTTGAGTTCGACATTGTGAAGAATGGCAACCCTTGTAGTTGTTAAAGTGTCAGAAAGACCTAGACCATCATATAGGAAAATTCTATGAAGGTATTCAAAGACGAACCTATGGGAACCTTCCCATCAATCCCCCATGAGGTTATGCCAATCAAGGACACAAGAATGTACATCTGAGTAAAAATAGATGAATTCAATCACAACAAATTGATCGATATTTGGCATAATGAGCTCATTGGAGATAATTTCTTGGTGAAACCTGAAAACTTGAACCTGGTTGTGAAGAGATTAGACAAATGGAACTACTTTCCCAATTTTAGTTCTGTGGTTGATGATAAATATGTGAAACCTGTTCTTAACAAAATACATGATAAATTCTTGTGGACTGACCAACCTCACCTGATAACTAAGGAGACGATTAGGGTTGTTACTAGACTTTGTGATACTAGACCATTACCCGTGTTGAAAGTCATGAAGAATGAGGTTGTGATAGAACTCACTGGTGTTGAATACGACAAGAGAGCTCTTATAATGAATTTGAGAACTAATCCAACTATGAAGTATGCCGCTATCATGATTGGTCATAAAGTTTAATTTACCAACAGAGAGAACTTGATTTCAGCCACAACTATTTATACTAGTTTTGATATGGTACTCAATGGCACAGACTATGACTTGTGTGAACTTCTCTGACAATAGTTGCTTGAGAATTTAAAGTCGACCAAAGAAAAAATACTTGTGGCACATCATATTTTTTATCACTTACACAATCTGGCTAAGTGTCAATAGTATTTTCAATGTATAAGACATTCGGTGTTACACCTCATTGTGTGTTTACCTATTTACTATTACTATGTTAGGGTAAACTAATGCATTTATGAATGTATTTGGAATTCTTATTAGAAATACATATATGACCTTTCACTTTTCTTATCTAAATCATTGGAAAATTAGGAATGAATGTTTATTTCATTTGATGTTATATAATGAAATGGAAATCTTGAATGAATGGCTCTTAAATTGATATTATAACTATGAAATGTATAATGCAAATCGTTGTTTTGATGAATGACTGACTACCATGAAAATGTGTTAAGTTGATGCAAATTCATATTCAATCCTCTATAAGTGAGGGGAAGTATGACTCAGGAGAAAAACTTGGTTGGATAACCTATAACAAAACCTAATTGATCTTATACACACACTCACTTATAGAATGGTTGAGTCAAGTCATAGTTTTGGGAATTGGTAAATCATTCTTTAGTATGATGAGTTTGTATTAGGAAGGATCTTGATTTTTGTTAAGAGCATTCAAGTGAATTATGTTTAGTGCTTGGTACATGTGTGTACTTCATATTACAAGAATGATGAGATATAAATACATATAATGTATATATATGTATACATATGAATGTCGACGATAACCCATACACGTGAGATAATGCACACATGAGAGTACGTAGGTAGATGTACCTACACACACTCATGGATGGGTTGCTCATGGGCATGGTGATATTGAGAGGACAATAAGACATGTATATATACATATATATACACATGTCAATATACGTGTATGTATTGGAAAATGGAAATATCCATATGAGTATGTCAATATATGTATATGTACATATACATGAATATAGATATATATACAAATGATATTGTATATGAAATGTTAACTTGATCATATTCATTCATATATCAAGTGGAATATTTAGAAAAACTTATTTGTCAAAGAATATATATAAATAGATATATATAAATAGTGTTAAATGCTATTCATGAGTGTTATATATATGTATACATATAGATATATATATTATTTATATATTAATGGCCGATTTATAGAATATATGTCATGGTTGATATAATGATAATATAGTGCTACATGTAATAGCACAATGTTAATTATTAAACTGCATTTATCAATATTGATAAGGGGCAATGGAAATACATAAGTATTAATCTGTTGTGTTAACTTTATTAATACAATGATACAGTGTTCCACACTATATTATGTAATGCATGTTGAGTCAAACATCAAAAAAATTTATAATGTGGGAGGTTGATGCATTAAGATGTGTCAAATGCTTTGGATTTGTAATGGAGTGAATTTTCACCCCTCACAAATTCCCCATTTACACCCCTCACCTTAGAAAAATTAAATCCAATGATTCTTTTCCACTTCATCCACTCACTTTCCACCCACTTGGCAGTTGTTTGTAGTGTCGGTGGAGAAATTTTTGTTAGGGATACTAGTGTGACGTGTGGAAATCTATGCAGCGCAATGCCATCCTAATAGGATTCCTACCTCTAAATCCATAGAGGCATTACACTTCTCCATTGGCGATGAAGAGTAATGTCCCTACACCCTTGAGCGACCTCAAATGGATCTTTAAGGATTCTATTCATCCTAAAACACTCTCTGATACTTTTGATTTGACCTTCTCTGACCTCCTACATGTTTCTCCATTAGACTTGCTGCTACACACTCCATTTTTCATAGTATTCTCCATTATTGAAGCTCCAAGGTATTACTCTAGTGTTTTTTCTTCTCATGTTGTTGCAACAATGGTAGCACTCACAATCTTGTCAGCTCACATCTCCCTTCACGTGCTTGAGGGAACCTTGTTTGGGAGGTGATATCCATTCCATTTAAAATTTTTATTCATATTTCGTAGCATAGTTTTGTTACCATTCCTTGGAATTTATTCCATTCACATACTTTCTTTATTGTATTTTCTATATCCTAGATATTCTGGCTATCCATGTAGGTAGGAACACCAAAACAAGGGTTTGACTACGGCAAGCCCCAAAACAGCCCCAACATTTTTCCCCATTATGTTTTTTGTAGGTGATCACATTTGGGTGGAGCTTGCTGGAGGTTGGATAGCCTATGAGTTTCATTTCTACCACTGTTATTCTCATCAACTTTCATTTCCTAAGTTAAAGTATTCTTCTTTCTCTTTCAATAGTTTAGCTATTTCCTACTTTTTGTCATTACTATTTTTATCAAGTAGTTAGTTAATTCTCTACTAGTCTTAGTCTTCTTATGTACTTATTTTCTATGCGGATGCCACAACTTGACCGAGATGCTAGTGCACCACATTGTCATCTGTCTTCTGCACTAGAGTCCTCTGGCAAACAGTTGCCTAGGTCATAGTTTGAGCTAGGGAATTTGCTCACCTGGTTCCCTAAACCTCTCAGGTTGATAGAAAGATAGTGGCAGGTCAATTTCCCCTCCTTTTCACCCTCCTAAAACATTAAAATTACCTTGAAAATTCCTTAGCATGAGGTAGACCAGGGCAGTTGATTGTTCTAGACCCTCTCATGACCTGGGGTCATGAGCAGTCATCCCCCATCCTCTACATTTTTGTGAACCTTGTGATATTTATTTCTTTATGTTGAGGTTCTCTTTCTCATGTTTACTTTGTAGGTTGTGAGATTGTAATTTGTGAAGCTTTATGATATTCACAACTTATTCTACAACCTTTGGGTACATTCTTAGAAGGAGTGTGCAACATCAACACTTAGGAATGGACTTTACAAGGGTTACTTCGGCTCCTACCTCTCAGGAGATGGTGTCAGTAGAAAAGACAAGTTACTTTGATGAAACCACTCGTGCCCCTACACCTCTTGCTTCCCCTTTGCCTCTGCCTCTAGATGAGAGGGAAGTCATCCCTATGCCTATATAGAATCTCATGGCTCTAGTTAGGAGGCTATTGGATCTTGCAAATCACTTAGAGAAAGATCAAAGTATTGCTAGGTCTATAAGGGTTGCTAACGAGATCAGATATATGTTAGGCAAGGATTAGACATGCATAGAGTTTCTCTATGGCCTAACTGATTTTAATTTAAGCATGCATCCCCTCTTACATCCTGTAGCATAAAAAAATGTATCTTTGGACATTTTCATGCTCATTAGGGTCTTTCTTATAGATGTTGGCCTAATTCTTCCTAGATTTAATGTTGTAATGTGGTCAACACATTCACATTAGGTCTTGGACCTTTGTGAATCAATAAGAACTTTATGATGTCTTGTAAAAGTGTTTTGAAGTTTTGTAACCCACTTTCACACTTTTCTAGGACCTTTTTATTATAAGTCACTTAAATATCTTCTTTTTATCACCTATCAAGCCTTATTTCAAAGTGTTGTAACAAAATTTCACACTTTTCTAGGCTTGTCATCAATAATTTGACCCTTTCTTATGTTTAAATGTCTCCTTTATACACTTGCAAGCCTTACTTAAGTGTGTTTTTGAGAATAATCTTCTTAAAAATCATTGAATACACTTTAATTATCGACACCCACTTAAAATTCCCTTGTGGGACCAAGTCACCAATAGGAGCGACTTAGCCCCACTTGGCTCAAAAATCAAAATTATTTCAAAATTCTGGTGGGATATTATTTTCTAAACCTTGAGGTCGGCCTGTGATGTGGTATTTTTAGGAAATGTTGTATAATAATGTATAAATATAGGGTTTTCCCCTCATTTTTCATTTCCTAATCTCCTTAATTTTCCTAATCATTCAAGTAATTATTAAGCATTCACTTTTGCCTTCTAGGAATTCCTAAGCATACATCCATTGTAGCTTCTACTTTCATATCTTTAGATTTCTACTTCAAGGGTTTGGTGAGTTGTAGCATTGCATGTTCATTCATCATTCTCTTTTCATTTCATTTCATTTTCAAGGGTTTAATTACCAAACTAGGGTTTGACCAAGGCAAACCCCTATTCACTAACCCTTAACACATTTTCCCCCTCTTTGCATGTGTTTTTCAGGTCTTGTGTGCAGATTTTTCAAAGAGAAAGGTGTGAGAAGTTTCCATCAATTCATAAAAGTCATTCAAAGTCAACAATTGGAGAACACCTACAAGTTAGATTATACAGATTCAGATTTGGAAACCTATTAGGAACTGAAGTGCAAACCAAGAGCTACAAATTGCATCTTCAAATTTCTCAAAATTTGAAGGTAGACAAAGTCACCATCAGTGGTGAATTAGTCCCACTAACAGGCCTAAAAAGTGTTTTCTACAGTTTTGGATACCCTTTTGGCTAAAACCTATTCTGATAAAATTTCCCCGAAACAGGACTAAGTCATCCAGCTTGGCGTAAGTGTCCTAGTTGGCATCAATAGTGATTTTTAAATGATTCTAGAACTCCTCTACATCACTTTCTAGTTTCTAGGTGCACATCTCCAATCTTATTAAGTTCTATTATAGTTTGTTTTCATTTTTAGTTCATTTTGCATATCAGAATGTGTTTTCAAAAAAAATGCATTTTCTTAGTTTAGCATTAATATATGATTACTTTTATTAGTTCTTTGCATCTAGGGCATTCTACTTAGACATATTTCAATCATATTTGAATTAGTCTTGAGTGAACCACCTAGGTTCATGGGATACCTTTCTCCTTTTAGGTGAAAAATCCTAGAAGTGTAAGAGAGCCCTATCCCCAAAAATCTTTAGTTCACAACCCTTGATCAAGTATTACGCGAGGTCACGAGCATGACACCTATGAAACATAGATTAGTTTCTTGATTCTCGTGAAATTGATATGCATGGCTAAAATGGGCCCTTCCATTAACATCTTCATTCTTGATCCACCCCCTATTGTCAAAGGAAGTAGGGTGCCTCTAGAATTTGAGTTTCTTCCTCTTGGGGGCAACCCTACCTTTGGTAGTAGAATCTCTGATGAAATGGGGGATAGTGGTTCTAGTATATCTGGCGATGGCTTCGACGATGACTCTAGTGGTGGTCACAATAGTGGCTTTGAGGATGGCTATGGTGGTGGCTCTGACGGAGGCCACACTAGTGGCCTTGGTGGTGGTTTCAGCAGTGATCACAACGATAGATCTAGAGGTGGTTCTGGAGGAGGTTCTATTGGTCCTTTGTCATTTTCTAACCTTATTTTGAATTCTCTCCTAGAGAATATGGGTCAAATGCAAAACTAGTTGGAAAATTTGTCTTAGGCCTTTGCCCAACCCATATTTCAACTCTTCTTTCGACATATCCCTTTATTGGTGATGATTTTGAACACTCCCTTCCCTTAGGGGATGGAAATTCCTAAGTTTTAGAAGTATGGTGGTAAAGGAGACCCTTAAACACATGTGTCATCTTTTAATATGATGTGTATGAATTTATTTCACCACAATTCTCTAATGGAAAAACTATTTCCTCAATCTCTCAAGGATATAAGATGAGAATGCTATTGTTCCTTGCCTAATAACTCTATATTCTCACTCGACCAACTTGTAAATTAGTTTCTCTAGTAGTTCTAGGCTAACATCAGTCCAAAAGTGACCTCCAATCTCATTTGATGTAAGAAAGGAAAGCACAAGAAGATCATTGATTTCATTGCATGATACCAAGCCCTCTTTTCACAAATATCTTACCCATTACCTGACTCAGATGTATAGGAGGTGTTCATAAGAAACTTGCAATGATCTTGGAAAGAGAAATTTGCCTTAATGAAGTACCCTTCTTTTGCACATCTATGCATGACATTGCAAGAGTATCAGTAGATGATTTTTCAATTCAGGTGATCTTCCTTGTGCTCCTATCTCGAAGGAAGATCTATAGTATCAATTTCAAGAAAAGGAAAATCTATTGCAAATGTAGTATTCACATCTAATGAAAGAGGCCTTAAGCATAACAATAAATTTACTAAATTATTTGAATCTTATTCTTCTATTTTACATTGAAGGATAATATTATAACATTAGAAGATCCTCAACCTCTCAGAGAACCTTATCCCGAGTGGTATGGTGGGAACGCATTCGACCAATACCATCATGTCCATGGGCATAATACTAAACATTGTATGTGCTTGCATCACAAGATATAATATTGCATCAATGTGGTACCATCCATCTCAATGGTAAAAAGTAGAATGCAAATAATTTGGTGGCTAAGGTGAATAGTGAGTTGTATATTTATATGGACCCATTTTTGTCTCACTCTGCAAACTTAATTATTGATCCTTCTAGTGCTTTTCTTAAGGCCTTAACATATGTTTAAAATGTGCTCTCATTTGCTCCTAGTCCTCCCCCTCAACTTGCAACTAGTTTTCCAGATGTAACTTTTACATCGCAATACTTACCCATGAATAAAAAATCCTCTCCACTATATATTCTCACTCACCTCAATGGAAATATTGTCACAAGAGTCCTTGTCAACCTTGCGAGTTGAGTGAATGTTATTATAGAAGATACTTTGTTGTTAAATTCATTACAATGGGAGGCATATGAGAAGAAAAAAAACTACTATATGATTCATGATGGCCTCTCTCTTGCTCTGTATGGCTTTACAACTCTTTCCATCCTAGTGGGACCTAGGGTTGTGGATACTACTTTTGATGTCATCCAAGAATTTGTATGGTAAGGGGAAGGGTCCCTGTAGAGAATTTTCTACATCTCAACCTTCATGGCCTCCTACTACTCCTACCTCAAAGGTAGTGAATGGGAAGAGGTTTTTCACCAATGCACTCAAGTCTTCTCCCCCTTCTATTTCTACATCTACCTCTCCATCTCTTCCTCCTATTCCTATCTATGAGTCACTCCCTCCACTCCTTTTGCTCCTTCTTAAGCTGCAACCTTTAGCTCCTAGAGTCATAGAAATCACCTTGCATGTGAGCATAAGCATCAAAGGAAGGCTCTAGCCATTGATAAAGTTGTCTTGCAGAAGAAGGAAGGGGAGTGAGTAGCTCCTCCTCTTGTCCTCCCCTTCTTCCCCTTCTGCTTCAGTTCCCTCCACCTCAATCTTTCTCTCGGCTCCCCCTACAAGCATGAACAATCCTCACCTAAAGAGGGTGTAGGTATTCATTTCTCCTTTGGTTGAGCCTCCTCTATTGATTCCCCTTTCGAACATAATTCCCTTTTCCAAACTCGTAGACATTCCGAACACCCTAGTGGTGTATGTTGTAGTTTTCTTCTCTTCCTCCTCACCTTCTACTTCATCTATGGGGATATCACATACCTTGATGAACTGAAAGATGGAGGATGACCCTACTTGCAATGGGGGTTAGAAGAAGGTTTCACCTTCCTTGAAGGTTGGCTCTATGTTGGCCTGCACCATCCTAGTGACAAATGCAACCTGGTGTCCCTAGAGTTCATCACTACTCTAGAATCTTTCTATGAGGCTAATAGTGCATCTTGATTGTGTTGGTATGTGGCAACTGTGTTGGTATGTGGCAACTGTGTTGGTATGTGGCAACTGATCATGCTATACTGTATAGCCCATGGTATACTGTACACCCCGGCCCCCTGTCCTTGCCGGGGTCTGGGGCCGGGCCGGGCCCCGAGCAGTGGTTCGGGGGTGGCAGCCCCCGAAAAGTGGGGGTTCAGGGGCGGCAGCCCCCGAGAAAAATTTTCTTCCTAATTTTTCGCGTGATCACCGAAAAAGGGAAAAATCAATGAAAAAAGAAAAATCTGATTTTGTAGAACCAAAAATCTGGAAGCTTCTAAGCTTGTTAAAAAAGGGGTTCGGATGTGTATTACTATATGATGAAAATGCGATTATTCGCAAGATTGTAATAGGTTTTTCACTGGATAATAAAAGTATTGGATGGATGCAATTTGGTATATGTAGCCCAGATTAGGTGAACCACGTTAAATTCTGTGTTATGATTTATTTTGTGCATGTTTTAGTTTCTCTATTTTATTAATTAAATTTGCATTTAATTGTTAGATATCTACCATCTCTAACCCTAGAAAGTGGTATCAGAGCAGGTTGTGTTTTGATTATCGTCTTTAGGAAAGATATCACGGTTGAGTGGGAGTCTCACGGTTGAGTGGGAGCAATGGTAGACGAGGGTAAGAAGGTTGAGAAGTTTAACAAGCAGAACTATCAGTTATGGAAGATGCAGATGGAGGACTATCTCTATCAAAAGGATTTATGGCAGCCATTGGAAGGGAAAACCAAGAAATGTGCAGCAATGTCAGATGAGGACTGGGAGATCTTGGATAGAAAGGCTCTTGGCAGTATTCATTTGTGCCTAGCACAAACAGTGGCGTTCAATATTACAAAAAGCAAAGACAACTCAAGAGTTAATGGAAACCCTGGAAAAGTTATATGAAAAGCCTTCCGCTTCGAATAAGGTATTTCTTATGAAGCGTTTATTTAATATGAAAATGGTAGAAGGTGGGTTAGTTACTGATCATTTGAATGAGTTTAATACGGTCACTATTCAATTAACTTCTGTAAAAGTAAACTTTGATGAAGAAGTTAGGGCTCTTTTGATTCTATGTTCTTTTCCTGAAAGATGGAATAGCTTGGTAATGGCTATTAGCAATTCTATTTCTGGTTCGAATACATTGAAGTTTGATGATGTTGTTGGTGTTATTTTGAGTGAGGAAATTAGTAGGAAAAGCTCAGGTGGAACATCCACATTAGGTAGTGTTTTGAATGCAGAAAGTAGGGGTAGAACAAAGGAGAGAGGAAACAATTCTGGAAATCGTGGGAAGTCACGAGGAAAATCAAAGGACAAAAGTTCCCAATCTAGAGACAAGAGGGATTGCTGGTACTATGGTAAGCCGGGTCATCTGAAGAAAGATTGTTGGTCTCGGAAAAACAAAGAAGGAGATAGAAAGGAAGGAAGTAAAGAGGCAAATGTGGTAGTAATAAATCTGATGAGGATGCTTTGATTCTTTCCCTTGATAATGCTGATGATTTTTGGGTGTTAGATTCAAGGGCTTCATTTCATGCTACCCCCCATAGAAGTTATTTTCTTGATTATGTCCAAGGGGATTTTGGGCTGGTTTATTTAGGAGATAGAACCCTATCAGATTGTTGGAAAGGGAAGAATCAAGATTAAGTTGCAGAATGGGAATCATTGGCTACTATGTGAGGTAAGGCATGATCCAAAGTTAAGTAGAAATTTAATTTCAGCAGGGCAACTAGATGATGAAGGTTGTGTTGTTACTTTTAGTGATAAAAACTGGAGGGTCAGAAAGGGTGCCTTAGTGGTAGCAAAAGGTGTGAAAGTAGGCACCTTATATCTTTGTAAAGGTCATACTATTCCTTCTAATTTAATTGTTACAGAAAAAGGTCAATGTTCAGGAACAGTTGCTGCAGTTCAATAGGTAGAAGATCATACAGTTGATGTGGACTCTGAATCAGCACTGTGGCATAATAGACTTGGGCATATGAGTGCAAAAGGTATGAAAATACTTCATTCAAATAATGTTTTACCAGGTCTAGAATGTGTTAATATGGATTTCTGTGAAAGTTGTGTGTATGGAAAACAAAAGAGAGTAAGTTTTCTCAAGGATGGGAAGCAAAAGAAAGATGAAAAATTGGAGCTTGTGCATACGGATGTATGGGGACCAGCTTAGGTATCTTCTCTCGGTGGCTCTCTGTATTATGTTACATTCATTGATGATGCAACTAGAAAGGTATGGATTTATTTCCTTAGGCAGAAATCTGAAGTATTTGAAACTTTTAAAAAATGGAGAAGCTTGGTTGAGAATGAGGCCGGGAAAAAGGTTAAAATGTCTGGATCGATAATGGTGGTGAGTATTAGGTAAAGAGTTTGAAGATTATTGTTCCTCTAATGGTATTTGTAGGCAAAAACGGTTCCAAGGACTCCACGGAAAATGGAGTGGGAGCATGAATAGGACAATAATGGAGCATGCACGGACTATAAGATTGCATGTTGGGCTGCCTTTGCTTTAAAATGTGAAGAGACTATAAACAACTGTTGTTTATTTAATCAGCAGAGGTCCTTCTAATCCTGCGGGTTGTAGTATTCTAGAGGAAGCATGGAAAGGTAAAGCGTGAGTTATTCTTTTCTCAAACAACCGGTTGTGAAGCATTTGCACATGTAGATTCTGAAAATAGAACCAAGCTTGATGCAAAATCAAAGAAATGTGTATTTGTTGGATATGGCATTGATGAATTTGGTTATAGGCTTTAGGATTTTGAAAATCAAAAAATTGTGAGAAGCAAGGATGTCATATTCAATTAAAAAGTGTTGTACAAAGATCTGTTGCTGCAGCATGAGAAGAAAGAAAATGATTATGTAGTGTTGGATGATATTCCCAACAATAATATTTCAGTGGTTCCTCATGTTGGGCAACAACAGCAGCAACAAATACCACAAACTCTTGTTAGACGATCTTCAAGGTTAAGTAGACCTCCAGAAAGATTCTCTCCCTCTTTGTATGCTATTTTGTTAACTGATGCTGGTGAACCCAAATATTATGATGAAGCTATGCAGGTGGATACCAAGGTTCAGTGGGAGCATGGAATGAAAGAAGAAATAGACTCCTTGCTAGAAAATCATACTTGGGATTTATGCAAGTTGCTTGCAGGTAAAAAGGCTTTACCAAACAAATGGATTTATAGGCTGAAAGAGGAGGATGGAGGTAAGAAAATATTTAAAGCCAGATTAGTTGTAAAGGGATTTGCACAAAAAAATGGTATTGATTTTGATGAGATTTTTTCTCCTGTTGTTAAAATGACTTCTATTCGTATTGTTTTAAGTATTATGGTTGTTGAAGATTTGCATTTAGAACAGCTTGATGTTAAAATAGCTTTTCTCCATGGTGATTTGGAAGAGGAAATATACATGGATCATCCACAAGGATTTGAGGTCAAAGGTAAGGAGAAACTAGTGTGCAGATTGAAGAAAAGTTTATATGGCTTGAAGCAAGCACCTCGGCAATGGTATTTGAAATTTGACAGTTTTATGGCTGAGCAAGGCTACATCAGGTGTAATTCTGACCATTATGTTTATTTTAAGAGGTTGGATAATGACAGCTACATTATTTTGTGTTTATATGTTGATGACATGCTTGTAGCTAGGTCTAACATGGATCACATAAGTGAGCTAAAACAACAGTTAGCAAAATCTTTTGCTATGAAGGATTTAAGGGGGCAGCAAAACAAATCCTTGGTATGAAAATTTGTAGAGATAGGAAAAAGCGAGAAAATTGTTTTATCTCGATAATTATGTTGAAAAGGTGTTCTTGAGATTTCATATGGGTATGCAAAAGCTTTGATTACACCTGCCTAGTCATGTTAAAATTCACTAAGGATATGTGTCCAAAGACACAAGAGGAGGAAGAAAAATGTCCAGGTACCATATGCTTCAGCTGTAGGTAGTTTGATGTATGCCATGGTATGCACAAGACCGATATTGCACATGTTGTAGGAGTTGTTAGCAGGTATTTGAGTCATCCCGGAGTTGAGCATTGGAATGCGGTAAAATGGATTCTCGGGTATTTGAGAGGTACATCCAATAATTGTTTATGTTTTGGGGGCTCTAATACTGATTTAAAAGGCTATGTTGACTCAGATTTAGAGGGGATATAGATACCAGCGGAGTACCATAGGTTATGTATTTACGTTGGTGGGACAGCAGTGAGTTAGTTCTCAACTTCAAAAGGTGGTTGCTTTATCCACCACAGAGGCAAATTATGTTGTTGTAACAGAGGTGGAAAAGGAGATGATATGGCTGCAACTTTTTCATGGATGAGTTGGGAAAACAACAAATGGAAATTACTTGTTTACAGACAGTCAGAGTGCTATACATCTTGCAAAGAATTTTTCCTTGCATTCTAAAACAAAACACATACAGTTGAGATATCATTTCATTCAGTCAGTGTTGGAGGATGGACAAGTCAAGTTGGACAAGATACATACAGATGTTAATCCAGCAGATATGTTTACGAAGGCGGTGCCAAGGGAGAAGCTGAGCTCCTCTTCAGCTTCAGTTGGGCTTCAAGGTTGAATTCAAGTATAACAGAGCAGCAAGGTCCAAGGTCCTTATTTCTAGTGGGAGCTGTAAGTGCAGCAGTGTTGTCTAGGATCAGTCTCCAAGTGGGAGATTGTTGGTATGTGGCAACTGATCATGCTATACTGTATAGCCCATGGTATACTGTACACGCTGGCCCCCTGTCCTTACCGGGGTCCAGGGCCGGGCCGGGCCCCAGGCGGGGGTTCGGGGGTGGCAGCGCCCGAAAAGTGGGAGTTTGGTGGCAGCAGCCCCCGAGAAAAATTTTCTTCCTACTTTTTCACATGATCACCGAAAAAGGGAAAAATAAATGAAAAAAGAAAAATCTGATTTTGTAGAACCAAAAATCTAGAAGCTTCTAAGCTTGTTAAAAAAGGGGTTCGGATGGGTATTACTATGTGATGAAAACGCGATTATTCGCAAGATTGTAATAGGTTTTTCACTGGATAATAAAAGTATTGGATGGATGCGGTTTGGTGGATGTAGCCCAGATTGGATGAACCACGTTAAATTATGTGTTATGATTTATTCTTTGCATGTTTTAGTTTCTCTATTTTATTAATTAAATCTGCATTTAATTGTTATATATCTTCCATCTCTAACCCTAATAGATTGCCTCCTCCATCACCCACTAAGTTGATACATGGCACTCCTGTAAAGTGCATGTTCAACTCTGTAGATGATGTCTCAGCTCTTTCGGTGATCTTTGCGAGATCGTTGACATTTACATCATAGGAACTTAGTGGAGAAGATTGTGAGGTTTCTTCTTCCTTGGATCTTGTCATAGGAGAGTCAAAGGGTACCCCCTTGTTATCCTACCAATGTAGGCTCATTTTCCTTCCCCTTATAATGATCTAGATTAGGAGAATGATGACCTATTGGTTGATGAGGACTAAAGGGGAACCTCTTCTTTACCTGTAGATTAGATTATTTTTGTTATTGTAGTGTAGTAAAATGCATACCCTTGAATTTTCACACTTGTTTAGGTCTGCCTTGTTTTATTTATCCCTAATTATGTCTTAATTGGTCCTATTTTGCATCCACAAGTCTAATAAATTATATCTTTTTATGGCTAATCTTGACAAACATCAAAGGATAAATGATAATTTATTAATTTTGGTTGTGTCCTTGACTAAATTTGGTACTAGGAATAATATGCCACCTAGGTTTTCATTATCCTCCAAATGTCTTGGGACCTTGCTTTCAAAAGTGCCTTGGAAGGCACCCTTTTTGGAGTTTTTTCCCCAAGTTTCAAGCCTCGGGACTAAGACATCACCTAGGGTGTCTTCAGATTTAATGTCAAATATTGGCAGGATTTAGCCTCCTTTAATTAATGATTTCATATGTCGGCTTGTTGTAGTGTAATTTTAGGATATTAAGCATGGATAAGTATAAATACAATGTTCTTTCACTCATTTTTATATAAGAATTTTGTGAGATCATTCCTAATAGTAGTTCACAAGAGCATTCAAGAGTAGTTCATCAAGCATTTGGAGCTATCATCAAGATTCAAGCATCATGTCAAACGATATTTTTTCATCATGTGTGTTTTTGAGATAACATTTGTGATGTAGGGTTTTGATTCAAGCAAGCAATTCAAGTCAAGATCTATCAATCATTCATTCAATTCAAGATCTACATTCAAGCTAGCCACTTCACACAAGTTTGCATATTTCATAACACAGGTTTGGTGAGTAGAAACATAGCACTTTTTTCATTCATCATTTCCCTTCATTATTTCATTTCATTCCAAGGTTTAATTACCAACAAGGCGTTTGACCAAGGGAAACCCCTATTTACTAACAATTGAACAAGAATTTTTTCTTCTCTTCACCAAAATTTATAGATCATTTGGATTGAAAAGTTGCATTGAAAAGTTGTCATCTTCACCGAAAGTCACCTACAGACCAAATCTGGAAGTTTTAGGACTTGAGATCTAAGAAGAAAGAAGTACAAACCTTGGACCTTAGGATCACATTCCAAAATTGCAAAAATTCAGATTAGGACTAAGAAGACAGTAAGGGCATCTTAGTCCTCTTGGAGATATTTTGTAGAGATTCTTTTGGATTTTGTTCCAACATCTGAAGATTTTGTGTTTACCCCAAAAAATAGCAACACGACTAAGAAGATAGTAAGGGCGTATTAGTCCTCCCTAGCATATTTTGATGTATTTTTTAATTTCCAAAATCCTTACCACATTTCTAGACTTCCTAGGTACATACATCCTAACTTGCTATTACTTAATTTTGTCATTTGCACTTATTATTTGGCTTGCATTAGTAGGTTTTGCGAGTTCAATGTTAAGTTATATTTTCCAAGCTTTTGCTTGGTGGTGAACCCTTCAAAGCCTAAAGAATATTCCTAGGTATCCCTTGTTGATAATTGACTCACCTTTGTATTGATATGCAATCCAATTTGGGATCCTAGGTTTCCTTGAATGAACCATCCCCTATCGACAAAAATCTAGGATTAGGGGCCCCTTTCTTGCATTGTGAGTCCCTTTTCCATAACATTATTTTTCCACTATTTTAGTTGTGTTCCCCCATGTTTGTTTTATATGTTAATGGATGGCCTTTTTCAACCTTGTAGGTTTATGGATACATGATTTTTTTGTTTCATAAAACCTCTTGTATTTGTCACATCATTCTTCTCTTTGTTGTGCTTTAATTTTTGACAATTAGGGATGATGCAAAGTGTTGGGGGTATTTAGGCCTCCTTTCCATGTTGACCCAATTTTTAATTTTGTTTTGTTTTCATGTACCTTTCTTCACATGGTCTAATATAATAGGGGGTCAATGATAGTTCATTTATATATTATTATATCTATTTATCTATATTTATGAGCAGTTATGACCCCGAAATATCAGATCCCCCTATCTCTTGTTTGTTATGTCATGGTTTCTCCTTTCTTTTTTATCTTTCTCTCTTCTTTTCTTGTTTTGTGATGTTGTGGTGCTCAAGTTTTGTCCCTCGCATGTGTGACAACATTACCACGGTTACATCCCATCATGTTTCTTGGGCCACAACATCACTTTCATTCTTGATTTTCTCTCCTTAGGATGTCATGTTCCTTTGAGTTTAGCACACACTATCCTAAGGGGGAGCTATCATATTGCTTCAATTTTTAAAACATGTATTTGGTGGCCAATGAATCCCTTCTTGAAAATCTCTAATTTTTCAAACATTACATTCTTCAACGTGGAATCCTAAATGAAATTTTCTTTCATATTGAATTTGTAAGATAGAATTCGCACTTGCCCTTGCGAGGGAGTGCTCTTTCTTTCGAATTCCTTGATGAAATGAATCTTTTAAAAGTATTCCTTGATGCTAGAATCATTGGTGAAAAAATTTTGTTTCTTTCAAAAACGTTATCACTTTCAAACTGAGTGTCCCTTGAGTGGACCCCTTTGAAAGCTCTTCCTTCAATTGTTGATTTTTTCCTTGCTTGCCTATGTGGATTTTTGAAATCTAACATGCTTTTTCTACAAATTAACATGTTCACCCTTTCATAGATCTGTGGACCTACGGTGCATTTTTTCAACTCTCCTTGGGTCTGAGGACCTGTGGATCCATCTTCTATTTTTGTTCTTTTGGATGGGTGGGATTGTGGTCTACTTCCTCAATGGTTCATGTATACTGTCTTTGAACTCATTCAATCTACTTTACCTTGCATTGGTAGCACATATTCTCACTAAAGTGGGGGAAAAATGTAATGGAGTTAATTTGCACCCCTCACAAATTCCCTGTTTACACCACTTACCTTAGAAAAATTAAAACCGATGATTCTTTTCCACTTCATCCACTCACTTTCCACCCACTTGGCAGTTGTCTATAGTGTTAATGGGGGAAAATTTTTTTGGGATGCTAGCACGATGCATGGATGTCTATGCAATGTGCTACCATCCTCATAGGATTCCCACCTCTGAAATCTAAAAAGGAATTACACTTGTCTATTGGTGATGAAGAGTAACACACATGTGCCCTAGACCGACCTTGAATGGCTCTTTTTGGCTTATGTCCATCATAAAACACTCTATGATTCATTCAATTAAATATTCTGCAATCTCCTACATGTTTCTCCATTAGACTTGCTACTACACACTCCATTTTTCACAACATTCTCAATTGTTGAAGCTCCAAGGCATTACTCTATTGGTTTTTCTACTTACATTGTTGTGAAAATGGTGGTACTCACAAGCTTGCAAGCTTGCATCTCCCTTCGCGTGCTTGAGGGCACCTTGTTTGGGAGGTTATATCCATTCCAATTAGCATCGTTATTTATTTTCATAGCATAGTGTTGTTACCATTGCTTGGAATTTCTTCCATTCCTATACTTTCTTTATTGCATTTTCCATATCATGGCTATTCTAGCTATCCACAAAGGTGGGAACACTGAAACAGGGGTTTGACTGTGGCAAGCCCCAAAATAGCCCCAAAAATTTTCCCCATTCTACTACATGTAGGTGATCATGTTTGGGTGGATCTTGTAAAAGGCTGGACTGCTTGTGAGTTGCATTTCTATCATCATTATTCTCATCAACTATCATTTCCTAAGTTAAAGTATTCTTCTTGCTCATTTCATAGCTTAGCTATTTCTTACTTTTCATCATTAGTATTTTTATCACGTAGTTAATTAATTCCATGCTATTCTTCGTCGTCTTACATACTTCTATTTTGTACATACACCAACAGCCAACCAAGATGCCAGTGCACCACTCTATCGTGTCTTCTATGTTGGGGTCCTCTAGTAGAGAGTTGCCTAGGTCATAGCTTGAGCTCAAGAAATTTCTCACTTATTTCCTTAAACCTCTCGAGCTGATAGAAGGATAGTGGTAAGTTAATTTCCCTTCCTTTTCAGGCTCCTAAAACCTTAAACCTACCTTGAACAATCTTGTGTGTAAGGTAGATCAAGGTAGCTGATCATTCTAGACCCTCCCATGACTTGGGTCCTGAGCAATTTGTCCGTGTCCTCTACAGGCTTGGAAAAATTTGACTATGTGAAACAAAACTAGATAAAAGTATAACTTATTCTCTTTTTTAATAGCAAGCTTGTAAACAAGAAATGTGATGAATAGTTGGCACCACATTATAAATTATGTGTTTCATTTAGAAGTCTTTTTAGCATGCAAGTCGATTTCCAAATTGAAGCATGTTCTTTATGAACCCATCAAACTATTATTGGAAAGCATTGAATCAATCTACTATCCTAAATGAGTGAGTATTGAGATAGATATCCACCACCTTTTTATAATTAAGTAGATTCATTGATATTTGGATGACAAGTGCCATATCATAAGCCTTGTTTGTAGCCTATAGATTTTGGTTTTCGGGTATAAATATGAGGCATCCTCACCTCATTTGGATACACTTCTTCTATGCATCATTACACTACTCCATCTTGCTATATTTTCATTTAGAGATTCTTATTTTGTTGAGAGTTATTGTGAGGGAATTTTAGTGAGGGAAATTGAGAGGGATTTGTTGCTAAGTTGAGTTTAAGAGGGGGGAAAGCTTGAGATATAGTGAGTCAATTGGAATAAGAAATTAACATGCATGAGATTCTATTATTTTCATGTTTTATCTTTTATCTAAAAGATTGATTGCCTTGTGTGTTTAAATTGAAAATTGCAATATTTACTTGAAAGTGAAAACTTAGGAAATTTACTTGCGTGAATTGGCTAGCATGAATGTGGATCTTGACTATTGATAGGATGTTGTAGATCTTGACTTGAATTCTTGCTTGAATCATAAGAACCTACATCAGAAAATGTTAGCTCAAAAACAAACATGATGCATGATGACTTTGACATGATGCTTGAATCTTGCATAATGTTCTCAAATGCTTGGTAATCAACTCTTGAATGCTCTTGTAATCACAAACTTTCTATATGCATGAATACTTAAAATTTTCTAGGTCTTGTTAGGAGAAAATATGTGAAATAACCTTGTATTTATACTTGTCTATGACAGATTTCTTGAAATTACAACATTACAAGCCGACATCAGATCTAGGAGAATAAAATAATGCTAAGAATTTGAATTCAAATTAGTTATAAGCTAATCGGGACTCATACGACAATTGAGGCATATGAGTCCCAGTAGGCTAAGCTTGAGACACAAATTTAAGAAAGTCTTAGTTTAATGTGAATTTCAAGTTTAGGCCCTAAAACTTACGTGGGACCCATACGCCCAAGATAGTGTATGAGTCCCAGATCACAAAATTTGTGCCATACAAACCAAAAACATTAATTTATGATTTTTAATTAGATATGTGTTGGGATTATCCTTAGAAAGATGCATTAAATAAGGCTTGTGGATGCAAAATAAGGACAATTAAGGCATAAACAAGCCCAATTTTAGCACGGATGGCCCAAATAAGTGTGACAATGTAGAGGGATACATTTTTATACACTACAGAAGGTAAGAAGAAAGAAGTACATATTGAAGAGGAAGAAGCTCAAAAAAGGGTCCCTAAGACTCCTAAGTATGTGCAAAAGAATCATTTTAAAGATCAAATCATTGGTGACAAGAACAAAGGTGTTTTGATCAAGAGAAAAGTTGCAATGATAGAAGAATAGGTAAATCTATGTTTACTGTCTAAAGTTGAAACTAAAACAATGGTTTAAGCATGCAAAGATGAGTTTTGGATCAAGGTCATGGTAGAGGAACTAATCAGATTGAGAAGAATCAAACCTAGGAACTATAGACACCTAAAATTGAACTAGGCCTGCAAACTCAATTTTATCCATAATTCTTCTAAAACATAATTAAAATATTTGATTATGTCCTATCCAAATTCAACTATTAATTAAATAATTCCTAATTATTTAATTAATTCATGGCTTTTATTCTTCTTGACTATTTAAATAAATGAATTACATTTACTAATGTCTAATCTCTTATTTAATTAAATAATTCTTTAAATTTATTTAATTAATCCATTATTCCCTCTTGATTATTTAAATAAATAAACTTTAATTATTTATTTATTTATTTATTTATTTATTTAAATAGGTCTGTACTATTAAATATCTTCTCATAATTAAATAAATCCTCCATAATTTATTTAATTATTGACCCACTTCCTCCATAATTAAATAATTAAAATTAATTATTTAATTGTCTCATTTATTTCCTCCAAATTTAAATTAAATGATTTATTTAAATTTCCCTCTTTCCAAATAAGTAATTTTAAATTACTATTTGTTCTCACATTATCCCACTTTTTTGAATTAAATTAATTTTAATTCAAATGGCAGTTTTCCTCCATAAATCAAGTAATTTTAAAAATTATTTGATTTTCTAACTCCCTCTTCTTTCACATGCATTCTTATCCTTTGAATTGATTTTCTTAAATCAAATCTTGGCCACTCATTTTGAATGCACCCTAATATTGCCCTAACCCTAATTATGGGTTGTCATATTCAATCTCATCCACTAATTTTGGGGCATTTCTCATCCTCAATCTTGGCCATTCATTGAAAATGACATTTTCTATAAAATTCCAAATTTTCTCTCATTCTTACACACTTCAGACACTTCATACACTTCATTTTTTAAGACACTTCTTACATCTCATTTTCTTAGCATACTTCACTCGTCTTAGCATAATTTAGTTTAGATTTTCTCATTAGTTGCACAAGTGCATAGTTAGCATTTCATATTCAAATCCTTCGACACTTGTTGGTCTTGGCATTGTCAAAATAGTTGCTCACACATAGAATCTAAGGGAACAATCATATTGCAGCAAGTTGAGAAGGTATAATGGAGGTCAGCCATGGAGAAGGAAGATATTTGGGTGAGATCATTTCTTTTGTTTTCATATTATTTCCTTTTCTCTTCATTATGACTTTGGGTTTTTTATATTGATGCATTAATCTGATAACCCTAGGAAAGTTCCCATAGGTACATTGGTGAACCCGATATTCACTTTTTGTGGTTTCATATAGATTTGTTTCAGATTTTTTGTAGGTACAAGTATAAAACGACGCAATCACAAATTTTTGAGACACAAATACCCTGTCACAACGCATTTGCATTCAGAAATGACACAACTACACTATCAAGCCACATTTTCAATCCCGAATGACGCATCTAATAAATCAAGCTGCATCTGAGACCTATAGTGACACATTTTATTTTGAGTTGCATTTGCTTTATCCAGCAACACATCTGCTCTATTGTGACGCATTCGCCTAGGTAATATTTTTTTTTGGTTTTTCCTACTTTTTCCAGATTTAATTTCTTTCCTTTTAGGTTAGATATATTTTGGATACTAAAATGTTTTGTTACAGCATGTGGCAAGCTGGAGTTGGAGTCTAATCATTGTTGTTTGTTGCCATTTATGTTTGCAATCTTAATCAAACAAACAACTACAAATTCGCATTTAAATTCATGAGTTAAAATGAACATCCATGAATATTCATTGGATTAAAAAGAACACAATCATGCATTATAACTCATGGGTTTAAAATTAATCTACATTATCTCATGGCATTGGTCTAAAATACAAAACTATTTGTCTCACATTTCATTTTGGGCTTTAAACATGAACAAGTATTTTGTGTGTTTTGTGGTCTAGTAATAATCTCTCAAGTGTGTATTCTCCTATGCTTTGAGCAATCTTGAGAAAAAAAAACACTAAGAGATTGTTACTTTATCACCCCTCAAATTTACTTTTGGTTTTTAAAATGAACAATTGTTGCAAGTGTGAGTGGAGTATATAGCATGTGTTCTCTCTTTATTTCATCACAAAATAAGGATTGATCGAACTACGGATATACAAGCTCACTTTTGTTTATCTTAGAGGGCCTGCCTTGTGGGAAAAATTAATCATCCAAGGGAATGACCCAATCAGTAACACATTAAAGCCAAGTGCATTTCTAGCTGGTATATAAGTGTGGGTACTGGAACAAAGGCTAGTATCACGAGGTTGGTTCTGAAAATAAGGGAAACAATGGTCTCTTGCTGCATGGATCAACCCCCACGAATAGAAATTCCTTACTAAAACCCTTGTTATAGTTGGCCAAAAACCTTTATCTATTCTTTGGTGTAGGAATGGTCATTGCAAAGCAATCCACATTCTCACAGTTTTTAGTGGAGATGATTAGTATAACATGGGAGTTTCATGGGGGATAGAAGCTTGGTTGACCTAATAAGTGAGTGCACTGTAAGGGGGAGTCCGTGTGTCCAAGCTTCTAAATTAATCTACAAAGAATAAGTGTGGTTGGAGTAAAATCCATGTGGAATCTAAAAGAGTACAGTCTTTCAAGCCATAGGGGTGTACTTTTTTTTTATGTGGTTGTTTTCACAAAATTTCAAAGACAATGTGTTTTTCCATGTGTTTGTCAGACTAAATGAACAATTAAACATCCTTTTCAAATGTAGAACAACACTTTAAACTAAAAAAAATCTTCACAATCTGCCAAAATCTGACAAGAAACTAGACTCTGCAACGCATTTGCTAGTTTTCTGTGACACATTTGACATCCTACATTGCATTTACTACTTTTTACATCGTAATTTCTCTGTTGAACCGCATGCACTATCTCAAACGTCACATTTTCTTGTTTTGCACCATATTTTCTACTTTTGCACTGCATTTGCTACTTTTGTACAACAATCACTCTATTGAACTGCATACAATTTCTCAAATGCCGCATCTACCTGTTTTGCAACACATTTGCTACTTTTTGCTCTGAAACTACTCTGTTGAGCTACATATGCTCTCTAAAACACCGGATTTTCTCATTTTGTGACACATTTGATACATTGCAATGCATTTGAACCTTAAAATGACGCAATTTCCTGTAATTTGAGAAAACATTATCATTGTCAAAACTCGAGGCTAAACAATTGCAAACATATTTCAAACATATTTTTTTTAGTCTTTTTCCACAACCAGATCAAGAATTGTTCAAATTTTTCCATCCTTGCATTTTAGGTTGCATTTTTAGTTTTTCATTGGTCTATCATTGCACTTCCTTAAATTGCATCCATAGGATTTACCATCATCTTAGGGCCTCATTTTATAGATTTTAGGATAGGAATCCTTGCCATTCTCTGTCAAACATTTTTCTTCAAGAGTAGGTTGTCATTGGACTTGATCAAACTATTTCCTTAAGTATTTTTCTTTTTAGTGGTCCATTTCTAACTTAATAGTCTAGTGTGGAAACCTCACTTTTTCATATTTGTCCTTTAATCCTTTTAAAGTCCTTGAGATTCCAAAATTGAGACATTGTCTAAACTTTGTATGGTTGAGTGTGCCTCTCCTTAAGTTTACCAATATTGAGTGCATCCTAGAATCCCTTACATTTGCATTTGTACACCTTTAGTCTTCTCATTTTCGTCTCATTAGAATTTACCATTTTCCTTTGGTCACCATCATTATCATTTTATAGCATTTCTTAATCCAAAAAAATCCAAAAACATAGTCTCAAACCATTTGCATTTGGTCATCCTCCATCTCCTCTCTTTTGAGCAAAAATTTTATGGTTGAAATAAGACTCCAACGAAAAAAGAGAATGGATATTTTTGGACAAGGAAAAACCCCTTACAATTTCCTTAATGACATGAATGCAAACAATTTCCCTAATGAAATGAATGCAAATACCCAAATGGGAAATTCATCCACCAATCTATTCAATGAAATGACTATTCCATCTTCTTCACACAATCCTTTTGAACAATTCATCCACAGAGACCAAAATGGACAAATATTTCAGGAAGACATACATGTTGCTACATAATATCTTGAAGTAGCCTCCTTTGTGGAAGAGTTAGTCTTGCAAGACTCGGATAGATACCTAGCCATGCTCCTTGAACAAGGGGCTAGGTTACCAAAATGATTTTACATCAACACCATAAGAGTAGCATCTCCTAATCCTACCAATCAAACAAACCCATCACATGATGCAAACAACACCTCCATGGGAGCTTCAACACAAAGTGTCAACAACACCATTAATGCTACCTCTATTGATGCTACCACCACCCAAAATACAACCAATAAATCCAATGTGTTTAACACAATGTCTATTGGGGGAACATCAACCCTAACAAACACCACATCACAGTCAATCCCTCCACAAATATCCACAGTTTCCTCACAAACTATTGGATCAAAATTGGGGTCTTCATCGAATACAGTGGGAACCAACACATCAAACCTCTTTGGAGCTTCATATAGCTCTATGGGGACATTACAAAACCTTTTATTGGATTCCTCTACTAATACAATGGAAAAAAATTCATCAAACCCCTTTGGGAAGAACAAACGAAGAGTTGTCATTCAAGGATCTCAATCCAATGTCCATAATTCATCACATATCAACACCAATGTTCCCTTAAGAAAAAAATACCAATATTTCACATGGTCACACCTATCAATTTGGACAAGGAACCCAACATATGACTCCATTTGGTCACCAACATCATCAAGGACAACAAATTCCACAAATTCAATTTAACATAGCTGGAGCCCACATTCTCACATATGCATCTCAAGTCCATACACATCAACAAATCCCTAATAAAAGAATCCATTTCCAAAAAATTCCAAATCAAAATACCCATTTCATTCATCAACAAAACATTCCACATTAGAACACATCATCACAACAAGTGGGAAATCAATCCATACCTCTCACCAGCTTATGTGATGCTACAAACAATCCTATTGTGGAGGCACTCACACTCAAAAAAAATTCTCTTCAAACACAAGTGGAAACCTTGCAAATGGCCAAAAAAAAGTCTTACATTACATATGACTTATGTCCATATCCATTTGACACAACCTTGTACATGCCACCATTCCCTCCAAGATATGTGGTGCCACACTTCCCTAAATACAAAGGAAAAACTAATCACATCAAACACATTAGAGAATTCACAACTAGTTGCATGGATATTGCTTATGACCATACTTACCTAATGAGACTCTTTTGTAGGAGTCTCACGGGTCATGCACGCAGTGGTTCACACAATTTCCTAAAGGAATAAAATCATGGGAAGAATTGGCCAATAGGTTTGTTGAAAATTATGCCTATAACATTGATACAGACATTGACATTGTCTCCTTATGAAAACTCACTCAAGAGGACACCGGTGAGACATTTATCCTATTCTTCCAAAGATGGATAACCCTAGCAAGTTTATGTCCTATGGAGATACCTGATAAGGAAAATTCCACCATGTTTGTATAAAATCTCCTTGGACCGCTAATATATGGCCTTCAAGTCCATTGTTGCACCACCTTTCTTGACCTTGTTGAAAAAGAAGTCCAACTTGAAAAAGCTTTAATCGCCAAAGGTATACTCAAGTATGGTAGCAAAACCATAAACACTACCACAAACAACAACCCAAGTGCTTCCAATGACAAAAACAAATACTAGGTTAAAAATAAACACATCACCAATGATGGAGTGGTTGAAACAAAAATGGTCAATGCAACAGTTCTTCTGCTCACTCTTAAAGGAGTCCAAATTCAAATTGCACATGTCACTACACCAACACCAATTGCTAATTCCATTCAAAATAATCCTGCTCAATCTAATCAAAGGAAACCATGTCAACCACGAAAATTTCAAAAACACACATACACCCCCTTGGGTGAACCAATTGAAGGGGTCCTTAAGATACTTATTCAAAATGGTGTTATCACATTGGATGACCCTAAACCATATGACCTTGGTTAGTTCAAACCATCATGGTGGGATGATACTACATTTTATGGTTATCACCATGTCAAAGGGCATAAAACTTCATCTTGTCGTCAATTAAGAAACCTTGTACAGGATCTTATTACAAACCATACTATCGAGCTTGGTGGTCAACCATTTGCATCTAACTCATATCATACAATTCATAAGAACCAACTATAGGATCATGGTTATGGTAACCCCTCATCATTTTGCACAAAGAATAATAACAATCAAGCCAATTATGCTCGTGTCACTTTCAACTATTCAAGTGGTCCTATCATTAACAACCTTCGGGCTGCTGATGAAGAAAAATGTGTCAATACCATTACTATTAAGAAGACCCTGGAATGCAATGTCACCACACGCAAAGGAAAGGTCACCATCCCAGGCCCTTCTGCTCATCAACCCAAGATTACCATACCTGGCCCATCTATCAAGCAACCAAAACCCAATCTAGAATTCAACCTTATCGAGCAATTGAACAAAACGCCCACCCAAATTTCCATCCTTGAGTTGCTTTGCATTTCGCCCACGCATAAGGCTATATTGGATAAGATCTTGCAAGATTCTTCCATCCCAACTAATATTGATTTCAACCATTTCAAAACCATGGTTGGATATTTGAATTTCCCTCATCACATTACCTTTTCAGACCTTGACTATGCTTCACCCAAACCATCTCATAATGATTCCCTGCATATCGAGGTTTTCATCCATAAGCATAATGTTAGAAGAATCCTAGTAGATGGTGGAGTAGGATTGAACATCTTCTCTTTAAAATTGGTCAAATCTCTGGGCTTCTCTGATGCTTGTGTGGATGCTACAAATATTATTGTGGTAAAATCATATGATGATGAAGAACGTCTTCTAAAGGTATCATTACACTTCCAATTCGTGTGGGATCGACTATTATAGATACAACATGTCAAGTCCTAGATCGTGATCTACCTTACTATGTCTTGCTTGGTTGTCCATGGATTCACACCTTAAAGGCCATCCCCTCCACCTACCACCAATGTTTGAAGTTCCCCTTCGATGTCACTAAAATCACTATACCAGGAGATCCTGATCCTTTTCAATATTGCACCAATTTGTGAGCTACTTCTAACAACCAAGTGCCTATCAATCGAGAGGATTCAACATCCACTTCATCTAAATACATTGACCCATCCACACTCACCAAGTCATCCATATCCACTCCATCGACTTCTACCACATCATCCTCCTCAGCCACCATACCAACTATTGACTTTAAGAACCAGGATGTTGGTTGTGGAGAATTCAAATTGAATACGGCTTACTATATCACAACAATACCCAAGCCACCTAAAGTCTATGGTCGACCTTGTTTCACAATAGAGCCTAAGAATACTTTCAAGGTTCCTCCAAAGATGGTCTTCACACTATGGGGAGAAATGAATGATGAGGACATTTTAGACTTATCTGCTTGGATCTACAAGGACCCAACAAAATCACCCCCGCTACCAGCATATATCTATGGCAAAGGATACAACATATGCAAAGCACATAGTTTTGATGGAACTAGTGGCCTTGGACAGGACAACACTATAAGAAGAGAACCTATCATTCCTTCTAAGAGACCAAAGTATATAGGGCTAGGGTTTGAGCAACTCAAAACTGACGATCGACATACCAATGTACTTTCATGTGAGGATGTAACAACTCCTAAAAGTGTCGAGACAAGCGAAGACTCCCATATCGAAACTCACTCTCATGAATAGGAATGGGGATCTGATAGAACTCTTTGATGATGTTGGGGTGATCCCATAATAGTGGTTTACAATTTTTGGCCAAACTAGACACTAAAATTATTATTTTTAACTAAATCTTCACATTCGGGCACCTATAGCGGCTAAACTGTGAGGAATTTGAAGATGGTGAAAACTAGAGTCTTATCAAATTTTGTCTGTAGATTCTAAAAATATTTTTTTCAAAATTTTTGTGATCAAATTGCACTTCCTTTTCCATCTCCCACGAAAATAGATTTTTTTCAGAAAACAACATTTTTAAAAAGTGACGAACACCGTATAACGCATAACTTTTTTTCAATGAAGGATAAAATTCTAATTCCTTCAAATTTAGATTTGTAACTCTGATATATAGTGCTTCCACTTGGTTAGATAGTTTTTTATTGAATATTTTTTCCTTAATCAAGTTTCAAAGTCAAACAAATTACAATTCAGACACAGCGCGACTGTATAATGCATAACTTTTTTTGTATATGTCAAAATTTAATTTAATTATTTTTGTTGGATCAAGGACTTCAATATCTGGTGCACTCATATTTTTTAAATTTTTTTTTTGATAATCTTCTATTTTTCCACATGTGAAGAACAAAGAAATTCATTTTCGATGAAAAACCTATGTTTAATAAAACTTAAAAAACAAATACATAAGAAAACCAAAACATATTAAAATTATATTCATTGGATAGCTTGTTCTGAGGAATACCATAATCATTTGAAATAAATTTTAAATGAATTCATTTGATCCCCCAAAATCTAAATCAAAAGTGATTTTTTATCAGCATTTTGATAGGTGTAAGGGAGACGCATTTATAGTATGGTTTAAAACTAGCGAGGTTCTATCCAAGGGGGTTTGATCTAAGGTGATTTGATCAAACCCTCTTCAATTGGAATCCTTAAAATGGAAATTTTTAAGGCTTAAATCATTATATTTTCTAAAAATATGTGATTTCAGCTAAAATTCATTCCTCGAGCAAGAATTGTAAACCACTATTATGACAGTGATGAGCTATTCCTAGAACCCGACCAACCCCCTTTTGAGGAAATATATAGACAAATGTATAGCATTGATCCTTTGGATAGCCATTATCAGCATAAACAATGGGTAAGAATTTCATCAGACCAAAATGCGAATAAATTTAAATCCTCATGGGGAATTCCTGACTTGTCCCACCCCATTCCCGAACACACCCATTAGCCTGACATGCTTGAGTCTACTATCCATGCCTCTGAACTACCATCCATTGATCATGACTCTAATCCTTTTGTCCCATACTATGACCATGAATATAACTCAGCTGAGTCTGAAGATGGTCCTTGGATCGAATCTAACTACGAAATTGAGGAAAACATTTCTATCTTCACACTTTAGGATTCCATTTGTGTGCTTTCCGCATCTTCCCTACCATTTACCAATATTGACGATCGTATCTCCCTTGTCTACCCATAGCTCATTGAATGGGATCAACAAGCCCGCCTGTTATGGACATTTTTCAGAATGATAAGGCCATTGCAGAATTTATGGACTCCGTGAGGGCATACCAAGTGATGATCACAATGTAGGATTTTCTATCGATCTAGATTGTATGACATACTTTGGGGAGACTATGTAATCCTCCAGTCACAAAAATATAAGAAATAAAACAAAAAAGACATTTTTTTAGGTGAAAACTGCAAGGTGCCTTCGAAAAATACAATAGTAAAAAATAAAGGACGTAGCCGAAGGTGAAAACCTCTCTAAGGCACCGAAGGATGGAGGATTGGACTTTCTTCTCGTAACATAGGAAAAATTGGCAATGCTTATTGAAAACACCATAGAAGTTAGCATTGCTACACCAGAGGACCCCAAAATGCTTCTCCTTGCCACATCATTAACAAAAGAAGAAAAACCTGAATTCTAATAGTTCTTCTCAGAAATAAAATTTAACTTTGCATGGGCATATGCTAGCATGCTAGGTCTAGATCCAAAATTAGTATTACACCATCTTCCTTTAATTCTAGGTATCAAACCAGTCAACGAAAAATTGTGAAAGATGCATCCACAGATTGTGTTACTCATGAAGGCATGACTTAAGAAGTTACTAGATGTTGGATTTATAAGATCAATAGATTATGTTGACTAGATTTCCAACATTGTCCTAGTCAACAAGCCAAATTGAGAAATCCGCATTTGTACAAATTTTCATGATTTAAACGAGGCATGTCCAAAAGATGACTTTCCATTGCAAAATATAGACATCATTATTGATCTTATAGTAGGGTATGATATTTTGTCCCTTATGGATGGTTTCTCGAGCTACAATCAAATCCAAATCACCCCTAAAGATCAGCACAAAATAACTTTTACCTGTCATTGGGGAACATACTGTTGGAATGTCATACCTTTTGATCTAAAGAATGCAGGTCCCACATACCAGCAACCCATGACAACTATCTTCCATGATCTCATGCACACCCTAATGGAAGATTATTTGGATGATATTTTGGAAAAATATTTGACACGAAAAGATCATCTCAAGGTCCTCAACAAAATCTTTAGGTGGCTGGAAGAATACAAGGTCTGTTTGAACTCGAAGAAATGTGTTTTTTGGGTTACTTCAAGAAAACTATTGGGTTACATAGTTTCTCATGAGGTATAGAATTTGACTGTACAAAAGTGAAAGCAATATTAGACATGCCTCCTCCAAAAGGAATCAATGAGCTAAGGACACTACAGGGTAGATTACAATCCATCCAACAGTTTATTGCACAACTTGCAAACAAATGTCAACCATTTTAGTAGCTATTGTGCAAAAGTATCCCCTTTGTGTGGAAAAATAAATGTTATGCCGCCTTCCAAAAAATAAAAGAATATTTATTAACACCACCTGTCTTAATTACTCCAATTGAAGGAAAACCTTTGATTTTGTATGTCTTTGCAACTACCAATGCTCTGGGGGCATTGTTGGCACAAAATGACCATGAAGAAAAAGAGTGGGCTACATATTATATCAGTTACACAATGGTCAGATATGAGCTTAATTACACATCCATTGAATGTGCATGTCTTGTAGTTGTCTTTGTTGCACATAAGTTATGACATTACATGTTGAACCACCAAACACACTTGGTAGCAAAGATTGATCCTTTGAAGTACCGTCTCAATTGGATAGCCTTGACAGGTTGATTAGAAAAATGGGCAATGATCTTGAGTGAATACGACATACAATATGTTGAATGCAAGGCAATAAAAGGACAAGTAATAGCGGATCAACTTGCAGATGCACCGATAAAAGGAACTCATCCTTTGATAGCTAATTTTCCAAATGAGTTTATCTTTCATGTAAAAACTTCATCGCTTTGGAAGTTGTATTTCGATGGGTCTCATACTGGTCATGGCTTAGGAGCAAGGATCCTATTCATCACACCACAATGGGACTCCATTCCTAAGGAATTTTGAATTTCCTTCCCTTGTACCAATAACATTTCAGAATATGAGGCACTTGTCATAGGACTCTAAATGGCTATAAAATGGAAAATCAAGATACTTTTAGTTTTCAAAGATTCTCAATTGGTCATCAACCAAGTTACTGATGAGTATGACACAAAGGATGAAAAGTTAATTCCCTACAAACACATGGTTCATAGCTTTCACTCATACTTCCACCAAATTACATTTGAACAGATCCCTAAAGCACAAAACAGGGCAGCTAACACAATGGAAACTATCGAATCTCTCTTAGACATCCCCAATAATGTGTCATAACTGGAATTTTTAGTCAACCAACTATTGGTTCCAGCATATGATGTTCTAGATTTAAAAATGTTCTATAAGCTTGTTGGTCCCAGTTCGCCTTGGTATCAAGACATCTATGATTATCTTAAGTCCCAGACCCTTCTGCCCAACCTATCCAATAATCAAATAAAATCCTTCATCTGAAAGGCCTCCCGATATACCATCATCACTGACACCTTATACCATTGTAGCTTTGACCAATCCCTTCTTTGCTTTCTTGACACTGATGAAGCTCGAACAACTTTACATGAGGTACATGAGGGTATATGTGATTCTCATTCGAGTGGCCCGACCTTAGCTAATAATAGAAAAAGATTCTCTTTATTTTCTCAAAACATGTCAAGTGCACATTGATCTAATCCATGCACCCTCATAGGATTTGAGACCAATCACTTCTCTGTGGCCCTTTGCATATTGGGGACTCGACCTTGTGGGAAAAAATTCATCCCTCTTCGTCCAATGGCCATAAATTCATTATCACCACCACTGAGTATTTCACTAAGTGGATCGAAGCCATCCCCCTCACCTACATCACTGGTAAACAGATTTTCAATTTTATCCTTAATTACATCATCTGTCGGTATGGTGTCCCACAATCCATCATCACAAACAATGGTCATTCATTCAAAAACCAAGATGTCCATCAGCTTTTTGAATGCTTCCACATTTAACACAATTTTTCCACACCCTATTATCCATAAGGCAACAGTCAAGCTGAGGTGTCCAATAAAATGATCCTTCAAATTCTTAAGAAGAATGTCAATGATGTTGGCTTCGATTGACGTTTTCAACTCAATCCTTCCTTGTGGGCCTACCGCACCAACATCCGCACACCCACTGGAACCACCCCATTTTCCTTGGAATATGGATCTGAAGCCATATTTCCCATCGAGGTCAAAATTCCTTCTCTCTGAGTCTCCTTGAAGGGATTGATTGATGATGAAGAGTACAGACAATCTTGCCTACATGAGCTAGAAATGTTGCAAGAAAGAAGAAAAAATGCCTTGACCCACTTACATGCATATCAAAACCATCTCTGCAAAAGCTAAAATAAAAGAGTGATGGTCAGAAAGTTTGAAATTGGTGATTTGGTGCTCATGCAATATCCAAGAAATCAAACTGATCGAGAAAAACCTAGAAATTTTGAGCCCAATTGGCTAGGTCCTTACATCATCAAGTCCTCTTTTAGTTTTGGTGCTTATCAATTGGCTACACCTGATGGAGAACAATTGATATAGCCTATAAAAATCTTCATCTACACAAGTTCTATACATAGCATTGGAGAGCTTGGCTGAAAACCTTAAAAATACAAAAAAAAATGAAAAATATAAAAAATCATCACCCTGATGAAAACTTGGCAAACAGGCATCTTGGTGACACCAAAAAAATGAAAAAATGACAAAAATAGTAAAGAGAAATAAATCCATCCAATTGTGAAAACCTAGTAAACAAGCACTTTAGATAAGTACCATGGTGAAAACCTAGCAAATAGACACCATGTGTAGTTAGTCTTTGCTTCGCCATCTACTATCATTCCATCTGCTTTCACTAACGAATACATACTCGCAATATCCTAACACATTCATGACATTTTTCATAAGCCCTAGCATTTTCGTCGATGGCTAGCATTGGTTGACATCACATCTTGCATACCCTTTCCTTCTATCCCGTGTATGTCCCCCCTCCATATCATTCTACTTTAATAATCCTCGACCTATCTAGGGGCATGACCTTTATCATTTGACTGTAGTGGGTATCGCATATGGTCCTGATATTTGTAAAAATTCCTAAAAAAATCCTTAAAATCATAAAAAGTCCAAAAAAAATCCTAAAAATTAGAAAAAGTCCTCAAAACACCTAAAAATCATAAAAAAGTTTTGAAAAATTCCTAAAAATCAAAAAAATTCCTTAAAAAAAGACCTAAAAAAATCCAAAAAAATCCTTTAAAAAAAAATCCAAAAAAACCAAAACATGTTAAAAATACAAAAACATCCAAATAGAATCTCAAAAACACAAAAAAGAAGTCATTACTTTTCAATTCAATCATGTCAATCAATCTTTGTCCTTGTTGAACTACGTTGTCTCTACGCATTTGCTACATAGGCAAGGCTCGTCTTCAAGCCCCCGAGACATTCTATCAAGTCTTTTCCCATCTGTCCAAAATAAAAATAAAAATCATGACTCAATCTTTCGTCATTTTGACAGTCATTGGTCGTGTCAAACTACGAGTTCTTTGAGTGTATGATGTAGGCAAGGCCATTTGTCGATGAGCCCCCGAGGCCACACTAGGTCAGTCCATTAGGGTTCATAACATTGCACTGGCACACACATAAAAAAGACTTCAAATCAAAACAAATCATCCCAAAACATGAAAATTCTTACAACAAACTGATGGCAATCATTTAATCAACATGTCAATCATACAGCATGTCCCTATCAACATATCATCAAACTCAAGTCAACTTCCGTCAAATTAAGCTTAAACAAGGAAAATTGTCACAACCACTTAAACTTTCAACTCTTGGTTATTCTTCAAATGTGTCCTTCTGAAGAAGAGTTGTCATTTATGCCTTAGGATGTGTCCTTCCTAGGCATCGTCACCGTCATCTGGCATTTTGAGGGATCCTCTTGACATTTGAGGATCGATCCTCTCGACATTGACATTATTTAGGATGTGTCCTTCCTAAATTTGACAAACCTTGGCATTCATCATCTTGGCATTGTCAAAACTTGGAACCCAACATCTTGAAATTTAAAACAAATAACATTTAGACACACTTGGAAAACACCTGGAAAACATTATCTTGGCATTTTTTTCTTTGATTTCTCATCATGTTATTAGTTTCTTCGCGATGTCCTGACAACAAGATTTAGAGAAGCAACGAAGTTTCATGATGATTGACTTATCTTATCCTTTTAGACTGTCATGTTACTAGTTTCTCAACAATATCCCAACAACAGGATTTAGAGAAGCAATGACGTATCATGATGATTGCCTTGATTTTTCATCATGTTGCTAGTGTTTTGATGATGTCCTGACAATAGGATTTAGAGAAGTAGTGATGTATCATGATGATTGTCTTATCTTGTCTCTCTCAGGAAATCATATTGCTAGTTCCTTAAGGATGTCCTTGAAACAAGATTTAGAGGAGCAATGATGTTTCATGACTTGTCTTTATTGTCTTTATTTGTCTTTCTATGCTTTTGGTTGGTTATGACAAAAAGACTGGGGCAATCACGCTCTTAGTATGAGTCATGATCATCCTTGTCTATGATTGCTTGTCTCATGTGATGGTTTGAACTTGCATACCTTTATCTATGTCATATCATGGTGTTTGTTGGTCATTACAATAATTCACGCAATGATGATTAAGAGCAATAATTGTTAATACTTATGATAATATGTTGAATGATTTGGTCTAGACAATCGCATTCATGTCCATCTTTCGTGTCATCTCATCCCATCTATCTCATGATGAAAACTTGTGACATACAAAAACAATTGCATACATGATCATATAGACATTGCATTAGATCACAACATATAGTTATTTCAATAATTTCCATTTACATCATTAGCATATATCATTTGTATTCACATAACATGTATGTGCATACATCATTCATGTCATTAAAACACATATATCACATCATAAGATTGCATTGTCATGGAATCCATCATAATCTACATTACACATCCATATCATCATCAGTACAACATAACATTTCCATAACATATAAACAAAAAAAACCATCACATCATGATACCATCTCATCATAAGTAGCTATCATAAATGCATATATGGCATAGCATATAGAAGACATCATCATAGGAATCATATAAATGCATAAATCACATCACATAGGCATCATAACTACATCATCATAATCACAATAACATAGGCATATATCATAAAACATCATCATTACAAAATGCATCATCACATAACATAAAGCATATAGGGTGCATCCAACTACATCACATATATAATATCAAAAAAAATATAAGGTCATAGGATAGAGACATGAGATATCTCAAAAATAGAGCTTGAAATCTTGATAGTCAACATATAAAGTGTCATCACATAAATGTCTGAAACATGATGACAATAAAATAAACATGTCAAGTGACCCTAGGATGTGCTCTCCTCATCCCCTCGTGGAGAAGAGCGTGGTGACTGATGACCCATGACTGGATCTAGCATAACTTGTGAATCCATGGCAACTTGTGTCTATGAGTTTTATGGTACTGACACTGATGGCATCATCTCAACTGTAACATGCATCTAGGATGACACTATTACCTACATATAAGAAGCTGAAGGATCTGTCACTAGAGGCTAGCTATGAGCTGATTTATGCCCTGACCCAGATGACCCATGGCTATGACCTGACCTATGACTAGAGGCATGCCTATGAGAGTGGCTAGACCTATGACCTAATGAATGTTCTAAGGAGGTAGATCACCCCACATTACTCTGGCTCCTATTGTTGCTGCCACTCCTTGCCATGTTCCCATTGCCTATCCTCATCTGGGATTGTGTCAGGGTAGCATCTTGTCTCTAAGGTGGAACCACCTACTCATATAATAACCTATAACATTGTAGATGGGTGCTAACCTTAGCTATCTCTCTCGCTAAGTCTCGTAATGGTCCTGAGCATACCTACGCAAACTTTGTGTACCACTGAGTTGACTCCTACTAACGGATCACTGCCTGATCCTTCTCTACCCTAACCACCTCCATCTCTTCCTACAAGTCCCTCACCTATGCCATGCTCTCATCCAACCTCCTTTGCATGTCTACCACTCACTAATTTGTAGTCGCATCATGTGGTAGTGGTGGTCCTATAGGTTCATCATTCTCCCCCTCTACCATCCACCACCTCAATAGTCGCTCCGCCTCATCTATGGCATCATCATCATCACCTATCTCCTCCTCATCCCCGACATCCTCCATCTCCCTCTTTTGTCAAACTTCCATCTCTGGAAATACCTCCTCCACTACATGCTCCTCCTATCTTACCTCCTCCTTCGCTGCATGCTCCTCTTTTCCAACCTCCTCCTCCTGACTCCCCTCCTCTTGTCTCCCCTCCTCCTACCTCAAACCCTCATCTCTCTCCTCCTCCTCTAGCACCTCAATGATGGCATCTAGTGCTACTCTATCCACATGCTACCCTACCCTCCTCCCCTGTCTCCCACCACTGTCTCCTCCTCTTTTCCTCCTCCTTCCATCTCCATCTTCATCATCTCCATCCCTCTATCCACCTCTGCCTCCATCCCTCCCTCGTCCTCTACCTTTGTCCCTCCCTCCGTATCTACCTCCCCTACCACCTCACCGCACTTGTGGTATCACCGATCTCATGTCCACTGGTGTCAATCCATCAAGATCTATCAAGGGGACTAGTATATGAGTCTTCCACCATAGATCAAAATCCACTATACTCCTTGGATCCACTGGACCCCCTCTCCATACCCACTGTTGAGCTACTAAATTGTCAATCTGCTACTCTGCGAATGGTACTAAAATCACCGAACCCCACGTAGGCTCCCATGATGATCTAACATACTTTGTGGTGCCCATAGGAACACTTTGTTACTTGTTGAACTACCATAACACCCTCTGAGGAAAGTACATCTCATTGATAAGCTGACTCTCAACAGTCTACCCAATTAGGTACCTGAACTGTCTGCAAAAATTCAAATGATCACCCCTAGCATCCCACTAATTGCAATCCTTGTACAGCCTCTAGATGAATGATACCATAGTGTCTATCTTTTGCCTCCAAAATCCTATCTCCCTGACCTTGGGTTGTTGAAGCATGCTAGCATAATAATATACCTAGGGTATGTCATCCGCTAGCTTTGGTCTCTAGATTGGCAGATGGAAGACAACAACATGCTCCAAAGCCTATATCATAACCAGTGCAGTGTCGCATTTGATGCTCTATGCTACCCTGTAGGCAACCTCATGCAGCTAATGGTACAACATCCCTAGAAGACAAGGTCCCCATGCATATACGATCCTATCTCACCACTTCCTCACTAGTACATCACCTTAGCCAATGGGAAATTTGTGCCCTCACCAATCTGGAATTAGTACTCTTGCAATAAGTGTCGCTAGCATGGCATCCCACCAAGGCTCTTCCATGAACTCCCAGTGGATCTCGTACCCCTCAATCCCTAGCCCTGCACTAGTCTTATCCTCATAGAAGTTGATGATGTCTATAGTCTTTGGTGTGGATCGTACATGACACGTTCCCCTTAGATCAACAAGTGCAAGATCCGGTACACGTCCTTGAGAGTCATTATAACCTCTCCTATCGGTAAATGAAAAGAACATGTCTCTAAGTGCCACCTCTCGCAAAGTGTAGTCAACAACCCTCTATTTTCTCAGACAATGGGCATATAGGTGACATAGTATAATCCCCATTGCATCAATCATTGTCACTCCCTATCTCGCAACTAGTCCTGGAACCCATAAGTGGCTAGTCTACTCTCTCATGTATAAATAGGTGCTAACTGTCTCTGCACATGTCAAAATGAGCATTAGCACATTATCGAAAATAATTCATATTCTCTATCTACTAGAAGATATTTAGAAATTTGAGCCTCAACAAAGTCAGTCTTGGTCCAAATCAAATGCATCACGGTGACTTCATTTGCATCGCACTTATGCAGTTGCATCTTTTTGTACTTAAGTTGTCTCATGATTAGGCATTTGCATCGTTCTAGCTCACATTTGCACCTCGACATGTCACTTGCATCATGTTTTGTCACATGTGTCACTCTGTTCATATGTGTCGCCTGAGTTCATGAATGCGTTGCAATATTTCAAATGTGGTGTTACAACTCTTGTTTGCAGCGTAACGTGGAAAATGTGTCTCAATTTTCTACAAATGTGTCATACCTATTGGACCTACCCTACGAACCCTTCAATTCATCGAACGTGAATATGAATGTAGCTAATGTGAATGCATATGTGTCGCAGTGCATTCATTCATTGCCCTAAAACCCTAAAAATGGCATGCAAAATGATAAAATTACAAAGTGGGTTAGATGCACTCACCTTTGGCTCCAAGCCCTCTGGCCGTCTGTATGTCCGAACGATCTCTCGATGGTGCTCAATCACTGGAATCACCATCTCTGCTAAGGTCCTCTTCACTCTAAGCTCTCAAATTTGCAAAAGGTTAAAATGAAAATGAATTGACTTTTACCCCATTTTCAACCTATTTATAGGGTCAAAGTGATATTTTTCAAAAAAATTACTACTGGAGGGTAATTTGACCAACTTTGACCACCCCTTTGGCAACCTTAAACTCCTCGAAATCTGAAACCCTATGTGCCATCACTTTTCTTTTCATCAAATTAACTTGTCGGGATACTTTCCAAATTTTTCTAACCCCAAGACAAAATTCGTAAAATCTCCCAAGGGGGCATATGCACTTTGTACCTTCACTGGGGCATGTTCCTAACTCGTTTTCTTTGCCATAACACAATAAACCGTATTATGACAAAGAGGAGAAAAATGTAGACACCTAAAATTGACCTAGGCCTACGAACTCAATTTTCTCCATAATTCTTCTAAAACATAATTAAAATATTTGATTATTTCCTCCAAATTCAACTATTAATTAAATAATTCCTAATTATTTAATTAATTTGTGGCTTTTATTCTTCTTGACTATTTAAATAAATCAATTCCATTTATTTTATTTAAATACGCCACTAATGTCTAATCTCTTATTTAATTAAATAAATATTTAAATTTATTTAATTAATCCATTATCCCATCTTGATTATTTAAATAAATAAACTTTACTTATTTATTTATTTAAATAGGTCTGTACTATTAAATATCTTCTCATAATTAAATAAATCCTCCATAATTTATTTAATTATTGACCCACTTCCTCCATAATTAAATTTAATTATTTAATTGTCTCATTTATTTCCTCCAAATTTAAATTAAATGATTTATTTAACTTTCCCTCTTTCCAAATAAGTAATTTTAAATTACCATTTGTTCTCACATTATCCCACCTTTTTGAATTAAATTAATTTTAATTCAAAATGGCAGTTTTCCTCCATAAATCAAGTAATTTTAAAAATTATTTGATTTTCTAACTCCCTCTTTTGTCACATGCATTCTTATCCATTGATTTGATTTTCTTAAATCAAATCTTGGCCACTCATTTTGAATTTTCCCTACTATCTCCCTAACCCTAATTATGGGTTGTCATATTCAATCTCATCTCCTGATTTTGGGGCATTTCTCATCCTCAATCTTGGCCATCCAATCAAAATGACATTTTCTATAAAATGTCAATTTTTCTCTCATTCTTACACACTTCAGACACTTCATTTTTCAGAGACACTTCTTACATCTCATTTTCTTAGCATACTTCATTTGTCTTAGCATACTTTAGTTTAGATTTTTTCATTAGTTGTACAAGTGCATAGTTAGCATTTCATATTCAAATCCTTCAACACTTGTTGGTCTTGGCATTGTCAAAATAGTTGCTCACACATAGAATCTGAGGGCACAATCATATTGCAACAAGTTGAGAAGGTATAATGGAGGTCATCCATGGACACTGAAGAAATTTGGGTGAGATCATTCCTTTTGTTTTCATATTATTTCCTTTGTTCTTCATTATGACTTTGGGTTTTTATGTTGATGCATTAATCTACTAACCCTAGGAAAATTCCCATAGTTATAGGAACTTGTCCTAGGACCAACAAACAAGAATGTAATTGGAACTAAGTGGGTATTCCAGAACAAACTGAATGAGAATGGAGAAGTGGTGAGAAACAAGGCAAGGCTTGTGTGTAAAGGTTACTCAAAAGTAGAAGGCATAGATTTTGAGGAGACATTTGCTCCAATCGAAAGAATGGAAGCTATTAAGATGTTTTTGGCTTATGTAGCACATAAGAATTTCAAGGTTTATCAAATGGATGTGAGGTAAACTTTCTTGAATGGTAAGTTGGAAGAACAAGTATACATTGAACAACCAAAAGGATTTCAGTTATCAGACAAACTGGATATGGTCTGTAGATTGAAGGACTTGTATGGATTGAAGAAAGCTCCTAAAGCTTGGTATGCAAGGTTAGACAAGTACTTGATACCAGAAGGATTCAATAAAGGTACAACATATAGTAATATTTATTTCAAAGTTGCAAAATATCAAATCCTAATTATGGTTGTGTATGTTGATGATATAATTTTTGGAGGAAATACAACTGTGTAAGAAATTTACAGAAGAGATACGAGAAGAGTTTCATATGTCTATGTTTGGGAAGATGAATTTATTCCTTGGACTACAAATCAATCATATAGAAAATGGTATATTCATTTCACAATCAAAGTATGCCAAGGAAATGTTGAAGAAGTTTGGAATGGAAGATTCTAAACTGGTATATACCCCTATGGTTACTAGTTGCAAGCTAAGTAAGAATGATGAATCTTCTAAGGCTAATCAAATCAAGTATAGATCAATAATTGGAGGATTGTTATACCTAACTACTACTAGACTGCATATTATGCATGTAGTTTTTCTTGTGGCTAGATTTCAAAAAAATCCTAGAGAGTCACATGTTGCAATAGTGAAGAGTATATTCAGATACTTGAAGGGAACTCCAGAAAATGGTTTATGGAATCCAAAGGATACTAATTATTCTCTGAGTTCTTATACAAATGTTGATTGGGTAGGTTGTGTGGATGATAGGAAAATTACAATTTGTGGTTCATTATTTCTTAGATGTAGTTTGGTGTCTTGGCTTAGGAAGAAGCAAGATTCGGTGTCTTTATCTACTATAGAGGTAGAATATATTACAACATCATCCTGCTGCACATAGGTGTTTGTGGATGAGAAAACCTTGAAGGATATCAGAGTGGTATATGATGAACCAATTTCTATATTTTGTGACAATACAAGTGCTATTAAAATTTCAAAGTTCATCTAGTGATGCACTCAAGGACAAAAAATATCTCAATCTGATATCACTTCTTGAGAGAGAAGGTTAAACAGAGAATGAAATAAAGCTAGAGTATGTGCCTACAAAAGGATCAAGTTGTTGATATATTCACTAAGGATCTTCCTAAGGATACTTTTGAGTATCTCTAGGAGATATTAGGGGTTATCAACCCTCCTTTGAACTAGATGCATAAGGATATGCATCAATCTAGTGGATTTCAAAATTCATTATTTATTCTAGACTGATGTTGGAGGCTACCTCTCAAGGGAATAGGTAGTGGCATTGTTGGTTGTTACAGTCAAAGAGAGTAAGTATTAGTGCAGTATGGTGTGTAATCCTAAGGGGGAGTGTGTAGAAAAGGTATGAAGGAAATAGAGTGTAGTAAAAAGTAAAGGTAATTGCAAAGTAGTTGTCCCTTATATGTATTGCCTTTAGGGAGAGAAAAACTATGTACATGTTTCATGTCAAAGGGGAAAAGTGATGCAAATATGTTTCCCTTTTCCATTGATGTCAAAAGGGGAGAGAAAATAATTTGAAAAGGAAAGAGTCGGTTGAGGAAAGGAGATAAAATAAAAAGGAGAATGATATATAAAGAGTTGGTATGGAGCAGTATGTTGCTGATGTTATGTTTCTTCTTGGTGGTTTTTCACATCATGTGTTTCCATCAATGACAAAGGGGGAGATTGTTGCAATTATGTGTAGTTGGTGTTGTCATTTATGTCAATAAACTTATGTTTATTTTGTCATTAATTTCAACTGGTGATGGTTGAGAAGTTTTGATGATGCTTTGATTAGTTTCATTATGTTGTCATTAGTTGAGTGTTACTAGTGTTAACCTCTAGTGTTGCTTTGATAAGATTTTGTTTTTTGATATTGTGTGGTTGATTTATCGTGTTGCAATTGGTTTGGTGGTGATGAGGAAGTGTTGAATATGATGAAAATCTGCTTATGGTGCTTGGTTTCCAAGTGATTTTGATAAAATTTGAATAAAAGAGGAAACAATGTGTTGTAGAGGTGTTATGGCATACAAAGTGGTGTTCTATTTTTTCTTCGCATTTCTTTTGTGTTGAAGATCTTCTTGTGCAATTTCTAGATATGTTGATTGCAGGTGTTCATAGGTGTTATATCCAAATTTTCTTGGTTGGGATTCTTGTGCAAAGAAAGATGTGTTCACTAGTATGTGAACTATGTTGCAGTGTTGTCTAGGAGAAATGGTTTTTCTTTGCATTTCTTTGTAGTTTGGTTTCTAGTCTTGCAGTTCTGGAAGTGTGTTGAAAAGGTTCATATCTACCTATAATTGAAGTTATCAGTGGTTTGGTGCTCCACAAGTTAATTTCTTGGGTTACAGTGTGTAGAATATTATCTAGGTGAAAAGGATGAATTTTTTTTTCAAGTAATTTTTTTTGCAAAGGAATTTGTTGGATTCCAAGGTGTTTGTGGAATATTCTAGATTTTTTTAAGTGTTGTGTGTGGTCTGCGAGTCATCTTTGGATCATAGGAAGTGTGTACTTTAATTATGGATTTTCTTTGGTTATTATGGAAGCACGAAATGGTGTGTATGTATGATTTAGGTTTGATTTAAGATGTGGTGTGTTCCACTTTCATTACTTTCCATTGTGGGAATGCTTAGTGTCGACCTAATTTGAATTTGCATGGTTGAGGTGCATAGTCAACCTTGGAGAAAGTTTTCAAGGTTGAAGAAGGTATAAATAAGTGTTGTGTTGATGGAGGATTGTGCTTAGAGGGTATGATGTGAATTTAAGAGTTGTGAAGTACAAAGTTGTGAAGTGAAATGTGAGATTTAATGAGTTAGACTACTAGAAGTAGTGAGTAGAAGGTGTCTGCAATCTTTAGAAAGGCTACAAATGTGTTGGTGATGCAGTGGTGGAAATTTTTGTTGTATTGAGATGAATTTCTCACTGTAACACTCATCTTTTCTTCTTTTCTATAATATGGTAGTGATTCATTGGCATTGAGTCCTTTATTTTGGGAAATGAGTGCTACGATAGTGATCCTATTGTATTGGTGTCACAATTACTTTAAATTGTGAGCTAATCCTCATCATTTTTTCCCTTCTTGGGTTTTCCACATAAATCTGGTATTCTATTTTGCATGGTGTTGATGTGTTTTTATTTCTATCATTTTCTTTCATGCTAAATCACTCTAACATATTAAAGGTTATTAAATTTGATGTTGATTTAAATGTTAATTATGGTTTTGATGTTTTAATGAACAACTAATTCACACCCCCCCCCTCTCAGTTGTCTTGTGCATTCAATAGTACCTTGATAGGTAGTGTGATCATCCCAAATGGTTGATTTCTAACATTATCAAAACCATGAAGACAAAGATAATTAGATTCTACAAGATTAGTATCCACACTAATTTTATCTAGAAGATACATGTTGCAAACATTAAGACCTGATCCATTATCAATCTTGAGTATGTATAACACTAGTTTTTTTAATTATAACTATTATCATTAGAGCCTCATATTTGTTTTGGATCTCAAGAGAGGGTAATTCATGTTGAGGGAAGGCAATCCCAATGTTTATTCTTTTATACAAGCAAACATGGTTGGTAAATCATTTGATTTGGTAGAAGGTGAGATATCAATCTTCTGAAAATCCTCTTGGAGCATCCTATGGTATGTAGCTGATGTTTGGAACAAATCCCAAAGTTAAATTTGTGTTGGAGTATTACGAATTTTATCAAAAGGATCATATTATTTACCACTACGCTAAGGAACGCTAGGTGGGGATGGGAGATATGGTTGAGGTAGTGGAATGGTGTTGTTTGTTTTTTTTTTCTTATTACTTCTAGTAATATACATGTGAGAAACTACATGATAGCTTGGTTGCTTCAACACATCATGTTGCACATGGTTACTAGTGATTTGTTTTGCAAATTTTAGGATATGGCCATGAGGTTTAGGAGGTCCTATAATGAGAGGTGGTTAGGAGTTCCAATAATTAAAGGAGCTTTATGAGGTCCATAATCAAATGTGGGTTCATGATTTCATGTTGTTTGTAATCTTCTATCAATGGAGGACCTAATGTCAATTTTGAATCTTCACATATGCAGGACACCTTTTTTCTTTTTCTCAAGAAAAAACCCCCATTGCTTCATGTAACGCTTATCATTGCATTCTACCATGCACAATTCCAAACAATATTATCATTTGTGAGTACACATGACCTCATGTTGGTGTTTGGCATCATGTCCCACTATAATTGATTGTATATTGCTCATTATACATTAACATAGTTGACTTTGCATAAATTTGTGAAAATACATAGAAATCTCCATAGATCTACTCATGGACAACTTTGACTATGTAACAAAACACAAATTATCAAGAAACATGACTAACAAGTAGCCAAAAGGTTGAAAATTCAAGATGAACCATTACAAATCTCATTCTTGTTTTGAAAATAATAATATAATATATTTACATTCACAAGATCCCTTTCTTTGAGGATAGAAGACAAATAATATATAGTCATGTGAAAACTAATTTGATGTGTTATAACTTTGTATTCATAGGACTCTCCATACCTAGTGGTGTTATCTATTTAACAATCCAACATGTAGAAATTGACATACTTCAAGTACTTGATATCAAAAGTATTTCAATCTAGGCAGTTCAAATAGGATGAATTTCCCCATTTCTAATCAAAAGAATTCTCATTCTCAACCTTGTTGAACTTTGTACACCTATAATTTACCCTATTCTCTCATTGAACACAAGTAGTTTTATTTGCTAACCTCTCACAATATTAAACCTGTAATAGTTATTTTGTATCTTGTCTTTAAGATTTTATTGAATGTTCTACAACCTACAATTATATTCAAGTGATCTCCATCACTTAAAAAAACGAATCAAATTTGTCTTCTATATATCATCTATTCTCAACAATCATCAATATTATTTATTTACACATAACAAAAATGTTAACTCTCCATGTAATCCTCATATTATATTCATTATACGTGAAAATTGAATATGAAACATAATTATAATTATTTATTTGCATACCATTCATCATGGGAGGCTGCCATAATTTGAGGACGGGTGGACATAGGACCACAAATCTTGTTTGGAAATATTGAAAGGATAATGTATTGTTTCTTCTTTTCCAAATTCAATGATCGCTGAGTAGACTGGCTTGAGAAATTATTAAAATAGTGAAAACATGAAATCAAAGGTATTAAAGAACTATCAGCCTCATTTTTCTTATCCTAACTGGACACCATTTTGTGTCGTCATTTTGTGGTCAGACTTCACCATCAAACAATTTGTGCAGATTTATATCATTTTCTGTGCCAATCAATGGATGAATCCATTTGTACATTGTGTTCGTTTCCATGCACACTATTTGATGAGGATAATTTTTTATTGTTCGCCTTGATATTTTAAGTTTAGACTTAGATTAAATTTATAAATTTGTCATGTATATTCATTTTAATAATAAAATAGAGATAGTTTTGGATAATACAATTATTCAATTATAATGTTTAATATTTTTCATTTTAGTAAGATAATTTACTATTTTTTCATGTTTTTTTCATAAGATTGGTGAAAAGATCAGGTATCAGCAAATTCACTGTCAGCAATTCACCATCGGAAAATTCATCGTCAACAATTCACCGCAAGAAAATTCACCGTCATGACAAATTCACCACAAGAAAATTCACCACCAGCAATTCATCATCCCATTAACATTTTTAATATACCTATATTCCCAAGACATTTAAATTCAAAGTCTTTAGAATATATATTAAAAATGTTAATGGGATGATGAATTGCTGGTGGTGAATTTTCCTTCCGGTGAATTTGTCATGGCCGTGAATTGTTGGTGGTGATTTAAATTCAAAGTCTTCGAAATATATATTAAAAATGTTAAAGGATAATGAGTTGTTGGTGGTGAATTTTCCTTGTGGTGAATTTTTCATGGCAGTGAATTTTCATGGAAGAAAAAGATCAAATATCAATTTGATTATTTTAGAGACTTTTGTAACTTCATGCATGGACAACTAGACCTTGTGTTCTACTAGGTGATTTGATGTGAATGAGAAATTCATCTTCAACACTTGTAGATTGATTCACATAGATTTTTTGGTTCTATGATGGAAAACATTATTAATTTTATATTTGCATGTCTACTAATGGACAACTTTTTAAGTCTATTTACAATTGTCCATAAATTTTAAATTTAAATTTGACCTTTACTCTAGTTTTTCATATAGAATAATTGTACCCATTAAAAATTAATATGAATTTTATCAATAGTATATATATATATATATATATATATATATATATATATATATATATATATATATATATATATATATATATATATATATATATATATATCTCTAAAAATCATAATGCATCTAATTTTATTTTAGATAAATAGTATATAAAATATTGAAATAAAAGAATTAATATTATTTGTCATATAAAGATAAAATAAATTAATTTTCATTTTTTAAATTCAAAAAAAAAAAAAAAAAAAATTACATATACAAATTTTCTTTTTAGAAAATAAATAATCCTCTCTTATTTAAAACAATGAATCTTGGGGTTGGGGCCCTAGCTCAGTTGGTTAAATCTTTCTTGTTCTAGGAGGTTGGTCACGAGGTCTAGTCTCACCCACCCCCGTGGTACCGGAGGGTGTGTCGAGCCAGCGAGGTCTAGTCTCACCCACCCCCATGGTACCGGAGGGGTACTGGAGGGTGTGTCGAGCCAATATAATATATTATAACCAATATAATATATTATTTTGTTTTCATGACTTATAAATAAATATATTATTTCATATATATAATTGATTATTTATATAAATATTGCAATATATGTATAATAAAAATATGTTTATAATACATATATGATTATTTATAACCTTAAAATTTTGCAGATTAAAAAAATTTATGCATTAAAAAAATTGTTGTAAAATGTTACGCCACAAAGATTGTAGCAGCCACAATTTTTGTTGAGGCTATGGACTAACAAGGGGTGGCATATGATTACATATATTATTTCATATATATAATTGATTATTTATATAAATATTGTAATATATGTATAATAAAAATATGTTTATAATACATATATGAGAGAGATTTATAACCTTAAAATTTTGCAGATTAAAAAAATTTATGCATTAAAAAAATTGTTCTAAAATGTTATGCCACAAAGATTGTAGTAGCCACAGTTTTTGTTGAGGCTATGGACTAACAAGGGGTGGCATATGATTAGCAGCAGCCTATTATGGGCTATTATTGGCTAAAGATTATGGAGTCCCAAAAATTTGGCTTGTGGGGGATTCCCTTATCATTATTAAGTGACTTTTGAAGAGTAGCCTTCCGTCATGGTTGATAGCCCATCTGATTAATGATTCTTTATCCATCATTAACTCTTTTGATGAGGTTAGAATTTCTCACGTGTTCAGGGAAGCTAATTCGATGGTTGATGGGTTAGTTAATTTAGGAGTGGTGGCTCGAAATAATTGGAATGATTATGATTCCTTGCCACTTAATCTTAAGAACATTCCAATTATGACCAGTTGTCATGTCATGAAGGAGGTTAAGCTGGGAGAAAGGCTTTTTTATTTCTTCCTGAGTTGGTTTTTGCACATTGATTTTATGCCTGCTCTTCTAATAATTTCCTTTTAGATGTTCATGAGATTAAGGACTGGGAGCTAAGGTATGGTTGTACTTGGTTTGGTAGGCTCACACATTTTTTGGGTATATTTTGCATTGCCTTGTGGTTTGTTTGCCTAATCTTGCCTTTGCAGAACATCAAGGAGCAAGTGGAGTGTTGTTCATTTCATGTCGCCATGGGAGCCTGAGCTCATTCCAAAGTGGAACTGAGCTCTTGTGCAGAGTTTAGGAGTAATGAAATTGTTTGGGAGCATCTAGAAAGGGTGGTGTATGCCCCTATATATTGAAGCTCCATGGTCTGAACCCTAAAGTGACAGAGGCTTTTGTTAAAGGGTGGAATAATAGGATTTTATGCTACAAAGGTGTGGAATTTAACATTAATGAGGATTTCAACAATGAGGTGACTGGTCTTCCTTCCAATGGAAGGAAATTTTATAGAGATAGGGTTGCAGCCAAGAAGGCCTAAGACCTCAACACATAAAAAGGGTGGAAAAAATATTGGGTATAATACTGGTGATTCGGCAGAGGAGTGGGGGGACTCTAAGGATGATAATTTTGATTATGAAGAGATGTCGAAGGAGGTTAGTGAATTTTTTGAGGTTTATGAGGACTCTGAATCCTAGTCTAAGGGTTATAAAACTAATAATGAAATGAAGGAAGTTGTGGTGTCATCGGTGAAGAAGAATGCAAAGGGGAAGAAAAAATGCCCCAAGAAAGAGAAGCGTGCTATCAAGCAGAAGGTGGATGATTCTAGAGCTATGGAGAAGTCCCTTGTTCCTAATGTCAAAAATGTCGCAGGTGTTGGAAAGTCTAGTGATATGGAGTTTTCCCCTGTTTCGGATGATATACATGTATTGGGTAATGGCCTCCCGGTGTCTGAGCATCCTATGGAGGATATTAAGCAAGCGAATGAGGGATTGGTGTGTTCCAAGGGGGTTGGCTCTAACCAGGTTAATTTAGACTCTCCTGTTGGAATTGAGTAGGTTAACGAGAGTTATGTGAAGGCGAAGCGGTTGGAAATTTTGGTAGACTTGGCGAATATGTCAAATAAGCATCAAGTGAAAGTGGAGGTGATTGAACTGTAGGATTCCCTTGTTGAGGAGGATTTGGAGGACAGAGATGGGGCTAGAGAGGATCCTATTGAGAATGTTGGTTCTCAAGTTGCGCCACTGGTCAATTGGGATGATGTTAACATGGACCTATTCTATACAATGGTGGAGGAGGAAACTTGCAACTTGCTCTCACTAGTGAAGTGGATTTTCTCAAAAGTGAAGGAGCTCAACATTTAGCTTAAAAATTGGCAAGATTTATATGTTGCACTTGTGCATAGCAACTAGAAGGAATGGTCGATCAAAGGTAAGGTTAAGAATATGAATGTAATTCTTGATAACTTGTTGTTGATGTTGATCGACTTGGTAAAACTCATGAGGAGAGGATTACATCCATGGAAATGGATGTCCAAAAGACTATTGAGGAGAGGTTTGTTAATATGGAGGAAAAAATTAGTAAGATTAGTGATGATTTGAAGACAGTTGTTAACATTAGCAACAATTCATTGAAATCTACTACTAAGGGTCTCTCTATTTTAAATGAGAAAGTCATAAAATGGATTGGAAATTCTCTGGATCTAGGAGAACATGAGAAGGCCATTGAGGATGTTAACCACATGAATCTGGAGGAGAAGACTGAGGAAATTGGCCCTGATGTGGAGAAGAATTTGGATGTTGGCCCGTGTTTGAGAACAAGGAGCAAGACCAAGAAAAGGTTTGCTATTTTGTTTGAGGAGCTCAAGGATGTGGTTGAAGTGCACAAGGGGGTCATTGAGGAAAATATGGCCTCAGGCAATGTTCCTGAAAAAAATTGTAGCTTTGATGTTGATTTTTTTTTATCAGTCTTGTTTCTGATGTTTTATTTTTGGGATACTAACGGGAACTACCTAGTTTTATCTTTTGACAGCTTTTTGGGTTTTTTGGGCTATGGATTTTATTGTTTTAGTCTTTTTTACAGCTTCTCTCCATTGTAAAGGGTTTTGGGGCCCCTTCAAAACTTTCTTTTCCTTATCAAAAACAAGGGGTGGCATGATGTGTTATATGTTGCATGAAACATGTTCCAAATTTTTTTGTTAGTTCTTAATTTAACATTTAAATATTCTACTACATTGTTATAAATAAAATTAATTGAGTTAAATTTAAATATTTTTACTAAAGTAATCTTAGAATTTTTTTGTTAGTTCTTAATTGAACATTTAAATATTCTATTACATTGTTATAAATAAAATTAATTTAGTTAAATTTAATTATTTTTATTAAAGTAATCTTAGATTATTTTCCTTTACACATATATAGATGAGCATTGAGAAATGAATGATATTGTACATTATAGTTCATGTTATGTCTCAACACTTGAAATATAATTTTATAGTAATAAATAAATAATGTAAAACATCTTTAAGAATAGGAAAATGATGTAATAGATATGTTCATGTTTATATTAAACAACAAAAAATGATGTAACATATATGTTGTGTAGACATTCTTAGATTTATAAGGAAAAGTATTGTATGTGTATATGCAAATAGCTTCCTTATTCCTTAATTATTAATATCAATTTTATTACATCAACAATCCTTGGGAAGGTAAATCTAAATCAAAGTATATTTAAACCCATATTTATATCAAATTACAAAAAGCACATAGCCAAATCAAATTATAATGGTTGAATCCAACATTTACTTACATCACCAGCATAATGAACGATAGTGAAGCCTAGAAAGTTTTGGTCTTCTCAAATGCTTTCTTTTCAGAAATTTTGTGTAAAGTTTTTATGCAAAAGTTTTGTTTGTTGATTTGTTAAACATACTGCAAAAACAAAGAAATTTTTGTAGTGAATAGCCCATAAAAATGCTTGCAAGGTTAATAACTACAAAAGGATCATCATAATCTTTTTTATTTGTATATCAACACATGTCCAATTTCATTCAAAATAATGATGTCAAACTTATTATGCAATAATGTTCCTTATGTCTTACTTATAAGATGCCAATAGATAATCCTATTAGATATAAAGGATTTTTTAATTTATAAAAGTTGAAAATTTGAGTATTAATTTTTCCCCACTAAATCCATCCTTACAATCACACATTTTTAAAACTCGTTACATAGTAAATCAATTATATTGTTTAAAATAATAATTTAAAAAAATTAAAATCAGATAGTTTGTAATTACCCACCTTAAGTGTAAAAAAGTTGTTTCAACAACCATCTAATTGAAAAAATATATATGATCCACTTAAAACACATAGATTCATATTTTATTAGATTTATATTAATCATATACAAACATAGCTGATCTAAATTAAATGGGCAATCATCCAAAATAGGATAAAAACATTCAAACAAAATATAATTTCTTGAAATGGTATTAACTTACACTACAATGTAATCTAAGGTTTCCCCACAACATTCATAAGGATTATTTTCTTAGAAAGAGAGTGTTGGAAGGAGGCCCCTTTGTTGTCTACAATAAGGCTTAAAAATGATGTACAATTATAGAGAATATTCCTATTATCAGGAATAGACATTCAAATTTGCATGGATTCGACCAGTAATTTAGTAAATGGATAGAGATTGAAATTGAAACGAACTTAAGTTTGAGCAATCTAGGAATGCCATACATTGGCTCTCTCAAAACCATTTCTACCCAAATGATAATCTTGAATTGTTTACACTATCTCTTGTCTAGTGTTTATGACAAAGGGTTCATGCTGGACCACTGGCTCATTGAGCGGTTGCCCTCTAATTACTATTAACCAGCAAGGTTTGTTATCAATATTGTTATTCCACACACTCACCCCATCACCACTACTCAATATAAGTGTATGATGAGCACCTACAAGCGGTGAATTGGGAGACCAAAGCTCACCTCACCTAAGTCCAAGACATACACAAATGTGTTCCAAGTCTCTAGAATAGGTTGGTGAAGCACAACTTCTTCCTCCAGCCTAAAATCCAAATACATTGTAGGGGTCATCGTATACATAAGAGATCGGATGCCCAAAGCTTCTCTTGCTATAACAGTTGCATGCACTCCATCTTTCTCAACTTTGGGTATGTCTCTCCCTTGAAGTTCTTGATATTTAGGCTCAATCGTGAACACCAAATCAACAGAACAATTATGACAAAGAAATTATTGGTTGATATGCTAAGAATTTTGATTTGAAAAGGCACTCACATCTTGTCTTTGGAAGAAATATTTACCCACAACGGCAAACCACATGTGTTGCAATCCTAGTCCAACTGGCATTTCAATGTGGACTATACCCCATCCTACAGTCATTTACTACACAGTACCTTGTAATACAAACCCTCCATACATGACCATCATAGAAAAGAGTGAAGTACTACAACTATGTTGGGTAGTCAAAAGATTCCAAACTTGTAGATCACCAACCTTGATGGGAGGTCCTTATGTCCTACAAAGTCCTCATGGCTGAAGGTGTTGGACTCAAGCAACACTGAGAGGGGGGGTGAATCAGTGTTGTGCAATTTTAACTTTATTAATTTGTTCTCTTTAGTGCTTAAAACATTCAATCAAAAGAAAGATGCATGAGCATAAAACAATAAGCCACAACACCATAACACAAGGATTTTTACATGGAAACCCAGTTAAGGGAAAAACCACAATGGAGGTTAATCCATAATTTGAGTACTCAAAATATAAGTGTTTTACAAAATGGAATGCACATGCATTCAGGCAAACTACCTAGAGCTCACTGCTCAAAATCAGGAAGGCTCATTGCCTTACAAAAGATTTGGATTACAAAAAAAGATTGAACTAACTAGACAACATCTACAAATGCCTGATTACAATTCTAATTAGGCTCATAGATCATATTATGGACCTTATGTCTGATTCTGCACTTCGCTTTGCTCTTCCTTAATTCACTTCATAAAAACCTCTTATGCAAAAATGAAAATCGCTCAATTGCTCTCTTGATATTCACGCACACATCAATACATATTGAACACACATACTTGCACACCAAAATGAATTTACTGATCTCATATATTTATTTGCTATCAAGAATTCAATTGCTATATGTTGGCTCCAATAAAATAGAAAATATCTTCCAACTGTCAGCTCAAATCATGAACAACATTTAATGCGCACCCACCAAATTCGTCCATAGCATAGTTAGGACCCAAAAAAATATATCCAATACAAAAATACTTTAAACAATTCCATCTTAAACATCTGCAACACCCAACATTCGCTTAGTCGGCCTTCATATACTAATGAATAGAAAATCGAATGACCAGATCTCCTAACTCATACACCACTTAATGCGACAGCACAAAACTCAAGAGTAACACATTTTATATACCCAATGACTTTCCCTAAGATCCACAACCAAAACTGATAAACTAATAATGCAAACTACTTGACAAATTCAATCTGCAACTAGATACCCTATTCTTCACTATGTCTTCCGATATAGTCAAATACTACAGTGCAGACTAGATCAATGACTTCAATTTCCATCAATGAAAACACTAGAAGCCATATGCCAACAATCTCCCCCTTTGGCATTGATGGCAACACTTAGTGAAAAATGACTAAGTGTCAGAACCTTTGAAACTTCAAAAAGACAAAACTCAACAAGACTTCAACAAAACTCCCCCTAAGATTGATAATGCACTTTTCACTGCTCTCTCTCCCCCTTTGACATCAATGACAAAGATAATAAAATATTTGATTTCTCCCTTTATTCCAACAATCTCTCCTTATGAAGATATAACCAAAAACTTGTACAAAAATTTATTCAAAAAATTGAAGAAATACACCTGTTAATTGAAGATTATTTTGTACTTTTCCTTCATCTCTAGAAGGAATTTCTTCCATGCTTCTACTGCAATCCTGGTGATTATGATCATGCTATTATTTTTAGATGTCTGGTTGATAATCTTCATGAGGGATTCTAGAATGGTGAAGGCATCTTCCAATACTTCTCCCTTCTTTAGTATCTCAATCAATTGTTCCAGCTTGCATTCTATTGTGTCCTTCACTTTCCAAAAGGTGTCCACAATTCTGTTCCTTATGCTCTAAACATTTGTATGCTCTGTCTATAATTCTTGAATCCTTTTCTTAATTGCACCATCTTGATCTTGAGACATGTTAAAATTTTGACCAATATTGTTCAGCTCTATTTTGAAATGTGTTCCAACTTCTCCTTGTACTTGCTAATTGCATTAGGCCATCGAAGACAATAGTTATAAATGTTTTTTGTTGTTCTTATGCATTTTCTTAGCTCATTCATTTTCCTTTTTAGCTTAGTAAGTGAAAATTTGTACTGCTTCTTCAAATGTAGAATCACTTCTTCTTCTTCCTTATTCTGAGACTCAGAGTCCATGATTTCCTTGATACATTCAATCATCTCTTCTAGCAATTTATTCTACGAACTCTTCAGTTTGATATGATTGAGCACAAAATGACCACTTAGAACACTTAAGATCATGTCATGCTCATATAATGGTTTGATAGACCACATATTCACATTTTTTTGCATTCCATCTTCCTCATGGATAAGCTACAATAACTCTTTCTTGGTTAGATCACCTTCTCCTTCACTTCCTTCTGCCATTGCCTTTCCTTGTTCTGGTTCATCTGTTTCCAGTTCTTTTCCAAGGGTATCCTCAGTTTCCTTATTTGATTCCTCATCTGGCATGTCCACAATCACTTGTTCTTTCCCTTTCTCTTCAACTTTTGGAGTCTTGCATGTTGGTGAAGTACTGATATCAATTTCTTTTGCTCTTCTCTTCTTTCTCTCCATTTCACCGAAGGAGGAACCAATTTCAAGTTTTCTTACCAGAATTGAAACACCAGTTGATCCAAAATTCCTTAGCCAATCCTTAAAGAAAATTTCATACACTTGATCATAGTTTCCCAAGTTTTTAGAGTATATATAAATCTGCTTGCAAAACAGTTCATTCTCTTCCCATAATACATTGTATTCAGGGGTAAGTAATTCAGAAAATACATTACAAGGCATATAACTAGAGTACCAAACCTGAAAGGGTAACTTTTTTCCTTTGTCAATTACATGTTCTCCATCAATTGATCTTTCAACAATCCACAAAAATCAAAATCTTGATCTTCCATTATCATTTTGTGTGAAATGTAGATTGCACCTACCGAAGTAGCACCTTCTTTATTTCTAAAAAATATTTTGTAAGATATTCCATGCGCAATGTACCTTGTCACTGGATCTTTGATTGTAGATATTATTGGTTCCCTTTGATCTCTAGTTACACCGGTTAGGGTTTTGACTTCTTTATTCTGAATTTACTTCTTCCTCGACACATCCCCAACTTTATATAACCCCATTACAACTGAAATCACTTCTTTCAAGATATGATAGGGTTTATCCAAAGTTAGAATATCATCATTCAATCTATTCAGAACAAACTCAATGATTTATGTGTTTCCAAAATAAGGAAATTCACTCCAAATATCCAAGCTTTTATGTTTCACTTCATCCAACCATTTTAATTCATCATTCGACAACATGTTTCTTTTGGCTCTAATCTTTTCACTACTATATTCATCTAGTTTTACCAATCCTTTGATCTATTCCATTTTACCTTATGTACACATGTCTTGAAAATACCAAAGAAGTTCTTCAACCACACACCAAATTAAAATTTCTCAATATAACTAAAGTACCTGATAGATTAGGGTTTCGTCATTGAATTCTCTTCACGCATTCGAAATTCTAGTGCAAAGTTCTTCTCCTTCTTCTTTTCTTTGACACAAAGTGGCAAATGAGGATTTCAAGTTTCCTTTTATATTTTTCACACTTAACTTTTGTTGTAATAAATGCTTTTTCCCTAACTTATCCGGATACCCTATTTTCTGGGTCTGTAAGAGATAACTCTTTTGCAAATCTTTGACTCAGCACAACATCCTTTTCACTATTCCAACAACATCTATAGATCATCAGTACAACCTTTGCACTCATCTGCATCCCAATGTTAATTACCGGTAGGGGGTTTGAAAGATTTTCTTGACAGTTCCTCCTAAGCCAAAGGCCTAAAACTAATTCCTGGAGGAATTACCAAAAGCAGGTTTTGGTGCAAGCTCATAAGAGGAACTCTTCTTCACCCATGTCTTCTTCATTTTATCTCTTATTTCATCCATAGATACTTTCCCTTTTCCTTTACCATCTTTTTGCATATTTCTTCCTTTGTATACAGGACCTCTTCTATCCATATTAGTGGCTTCTGCAAAATCTTGCAATGTGACCATATTTCCTTGTTCAAACCAGTCACTCTATAGATTTCTTCTTGATCTACACTAATTAGCAATATTTCCAAATCTTCCACAGGTATAACATCTAACACTCCTATTAATAGAGTTGTTTGACACATTTCGACATTTAATTGACTTGTGACCAAACTTATTGCAATTAAAACACTGACCAGAAATGATGATTCACTGGATTTACTTTCACTTCTACACTAAGCAAACATATGACCAAATTTATTGCAAGCAAAACAATATCCATTAAACTTTTGAGCATTAGGTTGTCTTACCGGAAGCCTTTTTGCTTTGTTCATTAGATGTCCTTGCTTAAAATTCCTCTGTCCAGATCTGGAACTTTCTCCTTTCTCATAACCAAGACCTCACTTGTCATTTGCACTCTTTTGTCCTTGAGTCAGCTCATCAATTTTCACATAGCTAATCTTGAATTTCTCCTTATATTCATTTGCAGCAATAAGTTCATCCTTGAGAATAATAATTTGTTTTTCAAGTTCGTCTTCATTGCTTCTAGATTGTTGCAGTTCCATCTCTAACTGAATGAATTCTCCATTAATTATGCTACATTCATCAGATATCTCTTTCAGGTATTGGACAAGATTTTCCTCATTCTTCTTTCTTTCTTCAATTTCCTTAGTCATCTTCATTGCCATAGATTCCATCTCATGCTTTAGGGTAGCATTGTCTTTAGCAAGCTTTTCAAATTCTTTAGTTATTTCCTTCAAGGTCTGATTCAGGTGAACATCATCCATGCTTTTGCTTTCTTTCTACTTTATTTGATCACATAGATGTTTTCTCTTTTCCCTAGACTTAATAATCTGGTCCTTCAACTTATGAATGAATTTCTCTACATCCTTAAGATTTGCTCTTAATTCTCATAATTCTACTTTAGACTGATCAAGATCATCAAGTACCACCAAAAGTTGTTGTTGAAGACTACCAGAGTCCATTACATTCCAAGATCCACCTCAAGCTATAAAACTTCTTCCAAGGAACTTAGCTCTGATACCAATTGTTGGACTCAAGCAACACTGAGAGGGGGGGTGAATCAATGTTGTGCAATTTTAACTTTATTATTCTTTTCTCTTTAGTGCTTAAAACATTCAATCAAAAGAAAGATGCATGAGCATAGAACAATAAACGACAACACCATAACACAAGGATTTTTACATGGAAACTCGGTTAAGGGAAAAACCACGGTGGAGGTTAATCTACGATTTGAGTACTCAAAATATAAGTGTTTTACAAAAGGGAATGCACAAGTGCATTCAGGCATACTACCTAGAGCTCACTGCTCTAAATCAGGAAGGCTCACTACCTTACAAAATATTTGGATTACAACAAAAGATTGAACTAATAGATAGCATCTACAAATACCTGATTACAGTTTCAGTTAGGCACATAGATCAAATTCTAGACCTTTTGTGTGATTCTACACTTCACTCTGCTCTTCCTTAATTCGCTTCACAAAAACCTCTTCTGCACAAATGAAAATTGCTCAACTGCTCTCTTGATATTCGTACACACATCAATACATATCGAACACACATACTTGTACACCAAAATGAATTTACCAATCTCATATATATATCTACTATCAAGAATTCAATCGCTATATGTCGGCTCCAATAAAATAGAAAATATCTTCCAACTATCAGCTCAAATCATAAACAAAATTTAATGCACACCCACCAAAGTCAGCCATAGCATAGTTAGGAGCCAAAACAAAATATCCAATACAAAAATACTTTAAAAAATTCCATCTTAAACATCTGCAACACCCAACATTCACTTAGTCGGCCTTCATATACTGATGATCAGAAAATTGAATGACCGGATCTCCTAACTCATACACCACTTGATGCAACAACACGAAACTCAAGAATAACACATTTCATATACCCAACGACTTTCCCTGAGATCCACAATCAAAATTGATAAACTGATAATGAAAACTACATGACTGATTCAATCTACAGCCAGATACCCTATTCTTCACTCTGTCTTCTGGTATAGTCAAATACTATAGTGCAGACCAAATCAATGACTTCAATTTCCATCAATGACAACACTAGAATCCATATGCCAATAGAACCTGATCCCTATATTTAAAAATCCAAAAAAACATATTCTCTTAGAAAACTTTTAAACCCCCATAGATCTAAGTAGGAGTTATGGATTGTCTCAATCATCAATTTAGTCTCAAATCATCATAGAATCCATTGCCACATTGGGTTCCACCTTAAGTGTATTTTATAGTGAAAAGACATCTACACGGCCATAAAAGAACCAAACTCAAGCCCTACAGTTGTCGTGGTTTGAACAAGGGAAAAGAAAGAGACAAAAGATGGTACCTCGAGCATGTATGTCATAGTCTCAAAACCTACCCAAAACATATATTATCTTAATTTATGAATGTGGAACTAAATTAATTTTAACTTCCAGCCAACAAAGAATCTTAACCCAATTAAAAGCAAGATCAAATGGTCCAGAAAACATAAATCCTTTTAAAATATATATATATATACATTTAAAGCATTCACTCAAAAATCAATGCAAAGCAACTCATAGTTTCTAGCAAGCATCTAAAACAAGACAGTCCAGTCCAGGTTCTTCAAATCTGTCGAGACAGTTGCCACATCATCATCAATGATGTAGGTCCTAGCTAAGTTTAAAACCCTAGTGGAGGGAACATATGTGATATGATCTTGTACTCCTCAAAACCACCCTTTTCAAAACCCTGGAGGAGGGAAAATACTTAGAATGCCTTAATTTGATAGTGAAGGGTACAACCCTAGCCATGGTTTGAAACTACCGACAAGTGCACACCACGACTCCCAAGTCCACCACATCATTCGCCACTCCATTATACACAAAAACACTTCTAAAAGGAGATCCATCAAACTTGTTTCTTCTTTTAAACTGTCCACTGTTCGAATCTCTCGTACTACTCATTTCGACAAGGAAGATTCCTTGTTGAGAATGGCAATATAGAGTGAGGGAAATTATCCCAACGCTCGCTTTGCTTTGGTTGTTGCTTTCTCCTTCTGCCCATAAATCTATTGAGAACAAGTGTTGTCTAGATAATAATAAAGCTCATTTGTGACTTCTGCAACTCTTAACATGCTTTTTACTGTATTAAAGATCGCCTTCAATCTGCTCTTTCTTGGCTATGGAGGAAAAACCATCCATGGTTAGAAACTAAATGTTTAAAATGATGAATAAATAATTAGTTGAAAATAATTATATGAATTGTAGTTGCAATTGTGGATTATACGAGGAGTTGCAGTTGTAGAGGCTACAATAAATGGGTGACATTGTCTGAACTACCCGAAAGATTTTTCAACTATTTGGAGTTTATTTTAGGTGTGAGACAATTCCCATGGGCTATTCCCACAATATATAACCTATCAACTACTTATGACTAATTAAATAATGTGATCTAATATTTGTAGGGTATTAAAATTTTAGCTTTTTCATTTTATATTTATATATTTTTTTATTTTATTTTTTTGGAAATTTTGATTTGGGTATGAAAATTTTCAAAAGTTGTAATTGTGTATTATATTTTTATCATAAAATTTGATATGAATATTTAATTTTAATAAACAAGGTATATATTGTTTAAATTTTTATGTATTTAATTAATTAAATTTTGTATGTATTTAATTATATTTGTTATTTTTTTTATTTTTTTTTGAAAATTTTGATTTGGGTTTTAAAATTTTCAAAAGTTGTTATTGTGTATTATATTTTATCATAAAATTTGATATGAATATTTAATTTAAATAAAAAAGGTATATATTGTTTAAATTTTTTATGTATTTAATTTAATATATATTGTTAAGGAGTTTTGGAAAATTTTCATAAATTTTAATGTATTTTTTTAGGAAATATATAGATGGAAGAAAAGAAGAAATAATGGTTATTTTAATTTTTTGGTCAATGTAATCTTGTAGAGGTTGATTTTTTTCTAACAATTTTGTTGTCCTAATTTCTATTTTAGAAACAATGTGAGAAACCTTAGATTTTGAAGTGTGATAATTAATTTTTAATTATATTACACAAAAAATAAATGAGCAATAAAAGAAACTAAATATCATTACTATGAATAGAAATTTATTATGAGAAAACTATATAGGTAAAAAACTTCACATATATTATTATATAATGAAAACACTTGCAATTTTTTTGTACAACTGTAAACTAATAACTAGCATAAATATATTATTTTATTAGGTGTCTATTGAATAAATATTTTTTTTACTTGAGGAGTTTTTCTTTACACATCTTCCACCCCTTGTGATGTAAGAACACCTCTCAGTGTAAAAAAATTATACAATATCTTTCTCCTCTTTAATAATTGCCTCACACAAAACCTCTCTTACACAATCATATTGAATATGAAAGTATTCACCAATTAATCAATCCTCTATGTCTCATATTCGATAATGAGAATTTTATAAAATAGAGGATAAGAAGATAGGTTACACATGTTTGAGAAGTTACAAAACCTTCTCATAAGACATTAGTATTTAATTAATTTATTTATAAAGATGATTATTTAAATTCATATTAATTAATTAAATATCTTTATAATATGTCTTATGTAATTTTATATTATAGATTTTGCATTTTATATTTTGAGTCTTATAAGTATTAGTTATGCCTACTAATAAAAGTGTGGACCCCCAATATACATTGTGTTTTTTTATAAGATAAGAAACATTTACAGGGTGTTGTACCCTTTACATAGAGAGTCCAGAGGGCAAAAGGAAGCTAGTTCAAACCAATTAAACTAGTAGGAAAAAAAAAGAGATAGCTAACCAATAGTTGTAGAAAAATAAAACAAAGATTAGACAACCCCGAAAGAGGGGACCAATCTGACTCCCTGAACCCAAGGCCATGCAGAGGCAATGGATTTGGGGAGTCCCTTCTTCTTCCTAAGCACAACTGACTAGGAACTTGGCTCAAAATCAAAATCCACTGAATGAGGCGAGGGGAGCAGATCCACAACAACCACCCTGGATGAGGAGCCATCATGCAGCAAGGGAGCCAGTAGTGAAGAAGAGGAGACAGGAGCAATCAAAGGACCAGCAGCGTCATTCAACGAGAGATGAGTAGGAACTGACGGCACAATGAGGAAGCAAAAGGTTCCATAGAAGGGTTGGCCAATAGAGGAGCCTAGATAGGCTTAAAAACCAAGGGGGCAGACAAGGGAGGGTCGCCCTCCTTAGAGGAATTGTCTGAAGAGGGAGATTCAATAGTGAGATGATCCAAAAGAGCATTATTCCACCAAGTAGCAACACCCTTGTGGCGAGCAAGAGGGAAGTCAGAGGCCAAATGACCAATAGTGAAACAACACTTACACCAAAAGGGGAGCCCCTCATAGTTCAAAAGCTACTTCCAAAGTCTATCCTCTACCATCAAAACCACATCACCATGGAGAGGTTTGGAGATGTCCAAATAGATTAAAATACAAGCTACCGTAGTATGTGCAAGATCCTGAGTCATAGAACCCACCTTCAAAAAGTTGCCAATAGCTTCAAAGCAAGAATCCTCCCAAAATTGGAGTGGGAGATTTAGAAGTCAAACCCAAACAAGTCTAATGTTCAGAGGCTTTGTAAGAGGATTGAAAGAGTAAGACCAAGGCTGAATGAACACTCCACATCCACACCCTGTCCAACACTCTATCACAGTCCTCTTAGGAAGAAAAAGTTACAAAGAAAAACCTCTAGCATTGGGATAGAGCTCAATCTGTCCTGAAACAATAAGTTTCTAGGAACCGGAAACCCATTCATGGAGATCAGGAAGGGAGGGCCACAAGTTGTTAAACCTACAAACCACACCCTATCGCACATAATACTCCTCATTCTCAGCAACCTCGGACCCCCAAACCACAATAGGAGAGGCCCTGGCACAAGGGAAAGGATGAACCCTAGCCGAAGTAGGAGGAAGTTGGGCACGAGCAGCATCAGAAAATGATTTATGCTTGTAGGCAATAGCAACAGGGGGAGGATCCCCACCCACAACCTGCACAATACCTGCAAAAGAAGCAAAAGGAGGAGGGGGAGGGCCCCTACCCACACAATCCCACACCCCAATATACATTGTGTTCTAATAGGTTCAAATTTCATGATTTTTTATCATTATTCAATGCCTCAATGTTGGCGCTCATTGATTCAAGAAGATTTTTCAAAGTGGAAGAATCTCCTACAAAATGAGAGTTGGAATTATGAACTATACACCACTTGTCAGTATTTTAGTGAATGAAATCTACAATGTTATATAGTTTCCAATTTCTTGGCACCTATTAACCTTCTTATAAGATGCTAGTGTGTCAAGGGCATGCCCAATAGAATCCTTGGAAGGAAATGAGGCTTGGAGAGAAGGTTGCACACTAGTATAAAATTCTATAAGGAACTCTAGTTACAACTAGCATTCTTCAAAACTATAGTTTGAGTCAATGGTCTCTTGGTCTACTGGTGAAGTTGAAAGGTTCTAAATGAGTTCACTAAGGATCAAGTCTTGATGAGTGCAAAGGCTCCAGTGCCTAAAAAGGAATGAGGTGGGGTTTGTGCCCTCAGCAAATTTTGGCGGAATGGATACCCCTCAAACTTTAGCTCTAAGCTAAAAGGGACCCCCTTGGAGATACCTCCAACAACAACAAAAAAAAAAAAATATGAAAACAATTTCCATAGAATTTTCCACTTGATTATGTATGGCTACCCAAGATGGTTAATTTTTTCCTATAATAGTTTCCTTAGGGTTGTCATATGGACACAAAAAAATGTGGCTTTTCTAGTGGAAGATACCCTTAAAGCTATAGATTTGTTAATGAAGCCAATTATTGGTGCTCGCAAATTTAGATTCCAAAAGTGAACGCATGATTTTGAGGCGGGAAAAGCTCCTCTCCCGATGCCAGACCCGGTGGCAAACTCTGTGCCATGTAAACTTCTCACATTTTTCTCGTTCTGGTAGCAAATTACTGGTACATCTTATTAGTTGGCATTTTTCTCGCTGTGGTAGCAAATTATTGGTACATCTTATTAGTTGGCTTTGGCTTACGTACGTTATATCGGTAGTGCAAGGCAACACTTTCTATGTGCATATTCATTGCTTTTCTGCAAATTTGTAAGAATGATAATGGCTGTTTTGCCGATCGTAGGCGCAGTAGTTGCAGGAATATTAGGATGTTTGTAGCTGGCTATGATGTGAGCAGGTCAGTTAAACAGGCCTAAACGTGCTCCACCTGGAAGTTTTGGATTGCCTGTGATTGGTGAAACACTCCAATGTGTAATTGATGGCAGATCCAAATCTCCTCAGGTTTATGCAGACAAAAGAAAGGCTAAGTATATTACTCACTCTTGTCAATTTTGGATTATATATTTAATTCACTCTGTCAAACTCTGGAGTTCGATTTTGGGTTGAAGTCGATATAAATAGACTTCAGGTAAAGTCACTGTCAACAATTCATATTCAACAAATTCATCTTCAACAATTCATCGTCATGACAAATTCATATTATAGAAAATTTACTGTCAGCGATATGAATTGTTGGTGATGGTGAATTATTGACAGTATTTTCCTAAAACCATATAAATCTTATATCACTTTTTTCAAAATACATATTTAATGTTTATATGTGGGTTGTTGCAGGTATGGCCAACCAGTTTATACTACCCATCACATGGGGTACCCAAGGGATATCAATAGAGGGCCGGCTTAACCGGCACACTCTAAGCGCTGACTTAGGTGGCCCGGCCCACATTCCCGTCAAATCAGACTTTCCTTTCCTTTCCGTTTCCATTGTATCATTTACGGTAGCCGTTTCCGTTTGCCTCCACTGTTTAAAACAATTTTATCTGCCGTTTATACCGTGGCAGCTATAAAATCTGCAGAGCCCGCCACTCTGTCTACAAGCGAGCATGCCCTCCAATCTCTACCACTCCGAAGGAAGCAGATCATATCTTTTTTAATAAAACTCGTTGCCATCCTCAATGTTCTGCTGCCGGAAAGGGTAAGCATATAGTTTTATGAGGGTTTTTAATCCCACATTCGGGGCTTAAATTTGACGGTTGACCTTACCTGTCAACAAATTTTTTAATGACGGTTATCTATTCAATGGTGCCCTTAAAACATTATGATATACCTTAGTGTAAGTAAAATTATATATAAATCAAATATATATATCATTATAATTCTATATAAGTTTTGACAGTCTATTCAAAATCTCTCCTTTCATCTGATACAATCTTCTTAAAATTTTGATTGTATTTTATGGCAAAATCTCTAAATATGGTCATACGGCCATCAAATTTAAGCCCTGCCATATTTGTCCAAGAAGAAAAAGCAAGGAGGATAAGTAGAGTATGAGGATACCTAGGAATAGGGAAGGAGGTCCTATAAGTAGAGTATATAAGGCGACTTTAGAAGATATAAAGATATTTATCGTAAACAATATGTTAAATTAACACCTAAAGTTCACACGATTTTATTTAAAAGGCTGCCATTTTTTAGGTCTGCGGCTCAATAAATCATAAACTTTATAACTGCCATATTGTTCTACTTTTAGCAGCTCTACTTCTAATGATATATAAAATACTATAAATAAAGATATTATTATATTATGTTACATATTATATATAATTTATATATAATATTCAAACAATTATATTATATTACAAATTATTTATATTATATATAAATAATAATATTATTATAATATTTATCAAAGAAATACTTGTCTTGTCAATATAATATAATAATAATATTATATTATTATCATATTATATTATGATTACATGTTTTATTCTTATTATATTATAATCTATAATATAATATAATAATATAAATAATATAACATAAATAATAATACAAAATATAAAATAGTTATAAGGAGTTCCATCTATTTTATTCTAGGTTAAGTCCACAATCACAAGGTCATCCTTATAACTATGAACTCAACTCACCTAAATTCAAATTGGTCTATTTACCCTTCTTGCCCTTCTCACCTAAAACCTTTTTTTTTTCTTTTTGTGTGTGTATTTTATGTAACTTATTATATATTGGTACAAAAAGATTCATTCTATTCATTTTAGACATCACACACATATTCAATTATCTCCCATTCTAGGAGGATTTAGAAGGTCAATAAATAGTAATAAATTTGGATTTAGTGAATAATAAAGAGCGACAAGTCTAATTTCTAGGAAAATTATTATTGTACGACATTAAATTAACATCCTTGGCTTGACATAATGAAAAATAGTGAGATTCTATCGATGTGGAGATTCTTTTCAAGAGATAAATAGCTAGAAAGACAAAGTAGAATAATATAACAATGTATATGAAAGGTTTCTTAAATATCAATTTATATGTTTTTTTATTAACGTGTCTATTCTCTTGTATCAAAATAAAATTTAACAATTTTAAAATATGATTAAAAGATATATCTTTCATCATGTATTTATATACCTATTACACGTGTATTTTTTATGTCTTCTTTTTGTAAGTTCACTTTTTTGTGTTTTTCTTACATAGCTTCTTTATATAAATTTAGTTTGAGTGTGATCTCTTAAGTTTTCTATTATATTTTTAATACACCTTAAGTCATTGATATATACTTATTTAATTAACATTCTTCATCAAATTCATTATTCTTCAATGCTTGCATGCTTAAATTATTAAAACAAATTAAATTGTGTACATTACTAAAATATTCAATTTAAAAATCCCACAAATTTTGCAAGTCAAACTGTAAGATTCTTTGTAATTGAAGGGATAAAAGTGCATAATTTAGAACTTATACCTTTTTAATATCATTTTTCACAATCATAAATACTTAGTCCTAACTTGAATTTTGACCCATTTAGTGCACAACCCATTAGTAATCTACCATTACAAACCACCTTAGGATTTGTCATTACACAATCGAAAAAAATTAGCCACCTTGGACTTTGATTATTTTGTGAGACATTGTCTACCAAATTTAAATTCACCTTTTTCATTTCCAAAAGTTAAACCTTTCACAAATATTCATTCTCATGCCATATATTTCTAATTAATGACCATGGACATGTATTTATGGAAATTTTCTATGACATTTGAATCTATCTATTAGCCAATCAATCACAAAAGACAAATCTAATTTGAAAAGTATATTCAAAGGTCAATTCTTTAAATACTACATTAGTTCACTAGTCCACTAGCACAACATATTTGGCATTCACATACCTTGTTTAACATGTTTGTGACACCTTATTATTTTTAGTGTGCTTGAATTTCATCAATGATTTCCAAGTAATTATCTTGAATTAAGTCCTACCACACTTCTAAGAGTGATAAAAAATAAAAAGAAGTACAAAAGATTGAGGTAAGATTGGAGAGAATGAAAGCCTAATATATGAAGTATCCTCTTCTTGCCAATTATTTTTATCCTACACAATAATTAGCAATATCCAACACCCCTATGTTGAATCCATCATTGGATAGAGACCAAATTCCCATTTTATGATCTATTCCTTTATTTCCATGTCATTATTTTATTATTTTTCTTTTTATCCATGTCTTAACATTGTCTCCTATGGCATGTGGCCTTCTCTTTATTTCATTTTTGTTGTGATTATCCTAACTTAGGTGCTTATATTACTTATTGAATTCATAATCTCTCAACTATGCACCTACCTTTGTATTATTTGTTATTTTATGTGCACCCTTACTTTCTTCTATATTCTTTTTCCTCTCAAATTGTTTCCAAAAATGTTGTCAACATCCCTATGGGGACCAAAATTAACATATTAATTGTTGGGAGTGATAAATTACCAAGTTGGATTTTTATAAATTTACTCAGATACTCTTTTGTGTGTTGGATATCCATTAAATTTTCTTGGAGGTGAACATGAATAAATTTTAAAAGAAATGATCAACAAAATTTTCAAACTTTAAAATTTTGGGGCTACATAATGTATATGCTTATTGCAAGAGTTTTTGGATTAGATTGTGTCAAATTTTTTGCATCAACAACAATTTATATAGAAACTAATCGTTGATGCAAAAAATTTGACACAATCTAATCTAGAAAATCTTGCAATAATCTACATGGATTGTGGAAATCTATTATCACTAATGTGTGTGCTTTTATTGTTGTCTGTAATGCCCCTATACCTATTTTTTCTAGGTTAAGAGGTAGGATTCCATTTTATATAACCTTAATTAATTCTAGGAAACTCTCCTTGAAAATTAAGGGGATTGTCCATTAAGATGAAGTTTCCCCTAGCTTAACTAGTTAAATTGTGCAAACTATATACTTAAGTACTTCTAAAATAAAAAATATTAAGCATTCCCTCCTTCTAGTGCCTATTTTTTTCATTTCAAAGTGATATGGTAGTATAATTCAAGAACTAGGGTCGTCTTCCTCTCTTGAAAGGGTTTTCATTTTAAATCTTGGCATGGTTTTATAGCTCTAGCAATTCTTGGCTTTACAAGAATCACATAGTGGCAAGTGAGATTTTTTTTGGTCATTGAAAATGAGATGGTATAACAAGGAGAATGGTCATATTCCAAGTGTAGCGAGTTAAACTCATTTATGAATCTCGCTTTTAAGGAGAAACAAATATAATCCTACCCTATCCAACCTACAAAGAAAATCCAAAAGAATAAGGGAAAAAGAGGGAAGGGAGAGAGAACAAATAATGGAACAAAAGATATGAAAAGTTTTTAATCTACAAGAATAAACATTACCAAATTTGAACTTTCCCTATGAACATAAGATTAACAACTTATTTCATTGTCAATTTTACCGCAACATATGTCATAACTAGTTTGAGAGTTTGAGGAAAACCACATATTCCATGGTCATAATTACAATATAGATAATAAAAGGAATCATTGTCATATTACATTTGTAGATAATAGCCCATGGAATTCATAAATACATTAATTAAGGTCAAATGGAATATGTTCACAAAGAATATTAATACACAATATAAGGTTTTAAGATAGAAAAATTTAGGAGTCTTAGATTGAGCTGTAAGTGTTATCTTAGCATTTACATATGTAGGGGAAGAAGTTTCCCTCCATTCCTCATTGATATTTTTACAATTATCCTATCTTTTATTTTATGTACATTTTTCATGCATATATAGTCTCTTGGATTTGGTAAAGGTTTCCCTACTAGGATACATGTTGACCATATTAATTACATCACATTCAATTGGCCTAATATGTAGTTGGAATCTATTCTAATGGATAGGACCACACAGATTCATGTAGATGGACTATCCTCAATGGTAGTAATAACCAACAATATCATTTATTTGGGAATAGTGTTGGGAAAGCCATATCAAGTAACCCATATAAGACAATCATTATTTGGAGATGTTCCAATCCTTGGTCAATCAATTATTGATTGTAGATCTACATTAAGGTTATTTAAACAAGTATAAATTAGTTTCATGTCTCTTGAGGCATTTGATGGTTAGGTTGTTGATATCATGTGATCAACAATTTTTCCTTAATCCATCTCTATTTTTTGACACACAAATATATATGCATTTGCATCATAATCAAACTCCATACATGGACAAAGTTCAATTCGTCAAAAATATTTTCATTTGGATTATAAGTTGATTAAGAACATTTTCATCAATTTAAATATATCTATAATAATTTTCATTCTCTCTTTAATATTTAAATGCTCTATTGATTATGAAATTATAATTTATTCAATACCAACCTATTTTTCAAACAATAATAATAGGTAAATCTTTTATTTGATGTGGAAAAACATTAAGTTTTTGTTTTACTTCTCATGAAACTATGATATGTCCTTTATATTTATATTGTTCTGTAGTTGTATGTATAACTTAAAATATTGAGTTGAAACATGCTATCAATATTTTTTCAACTTGTGTTAATTCTCAAAGGTAGTTGTGGACTAGGATCCATTTTATTTAATAAAATTTAGTATCCATTTTTCTCCTATTGACATCTATCACAAATAAGACCTTCAAGCTTTCAAGAAACCTTCATTGTAGAATAATTTTATTGATAAATATAACACATTCTCAATGAAATATGTTTATGTAGTCTATGTCCAAATATTATTGGTGAAGTTTTCAATTCAATCTCAATATTTTTTGTTATGATTGTCTATCTTCATTTTTTTGCTTTTTTATTTATGAAAATTGGTTATTTCTTTCAAGTAATTTATTATATTTGAATAAGATAAAATAATTTTTAAAATAAAAATATATATATTTTAAATAAACAAACTAATTCTTATATAATATTTTTAAATAAATAAAATAAATAACTTCTCTAAATATAATTAAAAAATAAATTAAAATGCGAATAAATCCAACCAATATAATTAAAAATTATAGATTAAGTTTCACAATGGGAGATGCATTCGATTTTATAATTGACTCAATTGGAAATATTGTTTACAATAAGTACATTTATATCAAACGTTATATTTTATATCTTGAAGCCTCTACTTATAGCTTCCTTCCCCTCGCTTTTCTTCACTGGACAAATGTGGGATTAAAAACCCTGCATCAAGACTGCCATGACCAACTGGGGCTGAACTGTATGTTGAAGATGAGTGCAAAACGGTTGGATTTTGGATTTTATTTGCGTTTACAAGCTTTTTCATTACAATTACCACAAGTGTTATACGTACAGTTGATTTCTTCTGATTTTTTTTTTAATTCCTGACACTACACATGATTTCTTTGCTTACCGATTGTAGTTGTACCTTACAGTCACATATTCAAAAAATTATAAGATTTCAAGTAGTTTTAGAATTGACTTTTTTAATTATACTTATCACAATTTATTACAGATGGCCTTCGACATCATTACAAAATATCTTTCTTGGGCTCAAGCCGGGAGAAGAGACCGGCACATATCTAATGATGGAATATAGGAAATTCATTGAAGGGATCATTTCCATACCAATCAAAATTCCTGGAACTTATTATTATAGATCAATAAAAGTAAGAAGATGGTCTCATTTTGAAGCTCATAATATATGGAAAGTACAAGTATAGTGATTAATAATTAATTGTTTGATATTTTGTAGTGTAAAGAGAATTGTGTGAAAATTATGAAAAAGATCATTGAGGAGCGTAGAAGGAAGCCACAGTCAGAACATAAAGATATTCTTGATGTCTTATTGACCGATAGTGATAAAAATGCAGAAAAGGTTTCAGATTTCAGATTCCATCATCTACAACAATATAATGAATTTGTATGGAGCAGAAGAGGAAACTTCTCCCATGGCCATGATGTGTGCTGTCAAATATATATATGAATGCCCAAAAGCTTTCGACCAACTAAGGGTAATTAATATGCTCTCAATTTTTCCACTTTTATTTAATACTCTAAATAATTTTATCTATAATCGTTCTAGAAAGACAATATAGCTTTTCAATGTACAAAAGAACATAAAACACATTGGATTTGAAATAGATGACGAAATATTTATCTCAAGAACTTTCTATGATTTGTAACATAATTTTCTAACATCTTTTAAAACATAGTAAAAGATTTGTCACTTAAAGAGAATATTTCCTTGATGGTGTCTAATGATATTAAAATAAATTTCATTTTTTTTCAAAAATTACTTTTAACATATTTAAACAAAATAAATCCATAAACTAAAAAACAATAAATTACACCAACTCTACAAACCAATTTAACATGACTTGTTTAATATTTATATTGTGATTCAATTATCATTATTTGAATGTAAGGACATATTAGTTTATAAACAGTTTTAAATATTTGTAAGGAAGGAAGAAAGTTGAATTTAAGAGGACACTTTAGAACTTTCATCCTTCATTTTTTCTTTAAGAATTTATTTTTAGGATATGTCTTATTTTATTGATTATTTTCATTTTACAATTATTAATGTGAAATTGATTTAATGTAGCTTAATCACATTTATATCAAATAGTTATGGATTTTCTTAGATATTTTAAGATCGATTTTAGATTTTTATGTATTTTTAATTTAATGTTATTATGTTCTAATTATGTAATTGAAAAAAAGTAGGAAGAACACTTTGCGATTAGAAGAATGAAAGGGACAGAAGAACCTTTGTCATGGAATGATTACACTAATTGCATTACCTTTACTCACCAGGTAAATTTGATTTTAGATGTGATTATTTCATATTAATTATTTTATTTTATTTAAATGATTAAAACAATACTAAAATTAGATGCAATTATTCTAGATTCAACTGTGTGTGTTTATTTGGATGATCCACACTTTGAAGTCACTGATTCATTTTCCTCTTTGTGATGATGAATCACTAAGTGTGCTTCAAAACATCCATCCATATGAATAAACACACACTGTTGAATTTAGAAAAATTTCATCTATTTTTTATGGAATGTGGGAAAATCATTCCTACAATACTAAAAATTAATATAAACTAATTGTTGATGCTAGAATAACAGTGTATACTTTGGATATATATTACACACAGGTTATTAATGCAACATTGCGCCTTGTAAATCTTGTCCTGGTGTGAATAGAAAGGCTACACAAGATGTGGAGTTTAAAGGTAAGTAACCACACACAAATAATTGGTCTTTAGGAAGATTCACTGTCAACAATTCACTACCAACAAATTCACCTTCAACCATTCATTGCCAAAAATTCATCTTAAATTCATCTCGTGGAAAATTCACCAACAACAATATGATATGATCGTCATGACAAATTCATCTCATGGAAAATTCACCAACAACAATATGATATGATCGTCATGACAAATTCATCTCATGGAAAATTCACGGACAACAATATGATATGAATTGTTGGTGGTGAATTCTCCACAAGATGAATTTATCAAATTGTTGGCGATGAATTGTTGGAATTGAATTTGCCGACGGTGAATTTTCCTAGTCATTTGAACAAATGTGAAATTAAAGAACTCTCAAATGTTTTGAAATTGGGGAAAACAGATTTTGATGGGATCCGGAACCCATTACAACCAAAAGCCAAACAGCTTAAACAAGCCAAAAAAACCAGACTGCAGAAAAGACAGCCTGCAGTCAACAAAAAAACCAGCTCACAAACAAACACCATTAAGTTTTACAATTAGAGTTTCGTTTGTTGGAGCGAAGAGTCATATCGAAAGAAGGCCCAGAGGGTTTAGATTTTTTTCCAGTAACAGTAGTCCAGCCTTCTTCAACTTGTGCTGCCTTAGCCTGCCAAGCCAGCCCATTAATTTCCTGAGGATGAAAATCCGCAACCCGGGAGGTAACATCAGAGTTCGCCTGAATAGGTGTGGAAATAACCGGAGAGCAATCAGAGGTGGGAAACAAAGCACCATCAGTAGAGACAGAAACCGGTCTAGTCATATTCTCAATATGATTTATCATGGTAGCTTCCCCAGCGGAGGAAGGAGAAACCCCAGCAGTCGAAACCCTCAACAACCTGTGAATCAGAAGCCCCAGCAGCAAGTGAATCAGAAACCCCAGCAACATGTGAGTCAGAAGCCCCAGCAGCATGTGAATCAGAAGCCACCACCTCAGAGAAGCTTAAAGCGGATCAGATTTCTTCTCCACCGTGTAATGTTGTTGAGAAGCGCCATTCCACCAAGTAGCTGTCTTAGTCTTCTTCTCAAATCCACATTGAGCAGCAGCATGTCCTGTTTTGAAGCATCTTCTACAGCGGAAAGGGACCCCCTCATAATCCAACGATTGGATCCAAGACCCCCTAGAAGATTTTAAGAGAACCTCAGCAGGCAATCCTTTTGAGACATCAATTTCAACAAGTATTCGGGCAAAGGTAGAGTGATAAAGATTATAAAATTCATTGTCCACAGTTAAAAAATCACCTAGGGCTTCCCCAACCTCCTCCAAGAGAGAGTCATCCAAAGGTGAAGAGGGAGATTAGGCAACCGGACCCAAATCGGGAATTTATTGAAGGTTTCAGAAGCTGGGTTAAAGTTGGAGTGCCAAGGTTTAACCATCAAATGGTATTTGTCCTCCCAGCAAAATAAATTTTCATACAAGATTTTGTCTCTATCTAAAGTGTTTTCGAACTTAGCAACAAAAAAACCTTTGGCCATAGGGAAGATTTGAACTTTACCAGTGATGAGGGGCTCCCATTTATTGGTGATCCAAGAGTGCAGCTGAGGAAGGCTTGGCCAAAAGCCCCTAAACCGACAGATCACCCCTTGAGCAGAAAGCTCTGCTACACTATCATTTATTTCTTCTGCTAACTCATCCTTAATCTTCACTGTGATGGGGTTTTTCATAGGGATGAAACCATCAAAACTCTGCTTAATATTCATATATGATCTAGGTGCACGCATAGATGAGCCAACACCCTTGATACCCTTACTAACCTCAAACGCCAGCAAGACCCGCCCAACACTCTGGAGAGTTTCACCAAAAATAGAAAACTCCCCCTGAAATTCCCAGATTCGCCTGTATACAGCACTCAACCTACAGTCACAAATGTTTATAGTGTGGGTTTGACAGATTTTTTCCCAAAGCAGGTTTGTTTTTCCCTACTTCAAAATGCATCCTGATGAGTCGGTATCCAAACCCTCTCACATTCAACCCTTGGCGCTGGGAAGTATGTTCATCAATTTATATAACTAATATACTTCCATACTGAAATTCACTAATCTAATCTCTGTCTTTAAATTTAGATTGCTCAACAAACTTCCTGTTAATTCCACACTGAAATTGAGTATATACTTGGCAGAAAAAGATACCAAGCATGTACTTCACACCTTTTGGAGGAGGCCCTCGAATATGTGCAGGCCAAGAATTAGCCAAGCTGGAAATCGCTATTTTTCTTCACTATCTAGTAACCCAGTTCACGTACAAATCAAACCCATTCCTTCATATTTCCAAATATATATTTTTTGAAAATCGGATAATTATTATGATATTGGTATTCAAAATTATAGTAATAAGATTTATTGATCAGTATTAATGTTCTTATTCTTTTGTGTGCAGATGGATCCATCATGATGATGAGATAATAAATTTCCCCGCTGTGAGTTTTAAGAATAAGTTACCCATATCTCTAAAAGCTCTGCAACGCTGAGAAACACCAGAAGTGGCAGATATATCCATCAAATCGAGGATAGCAATTTATACTAGTAACTGTTGTATGAAAGACACCTAGGAAATTCGAATATATGTGTATATCACTTAAGATAATGGTCCTGAACAAATGTTCCACTATGTGGAGGTTAAAATCCATGATGCTTTCATAGACTGGGTTTTATTTAACAAAAAACAATTCACTCTATATTATATAAAGGTTCATCTTGGATTTGCATTGAAAATTCTATATAATCATCATGCAAGTATGATTATATAAAGGTTCGTCTATAATTATTTGGATTTGTATTGAAAAACAACTCACTCTTCTCTTTATCTGCATTGCATCTTGATGCTGGATCATGGAGTATGATCTGAAACGTTATGTAAAATATTGGCACACAGTTTTAATCCAGAAATCTAATTACAACTCTATCATGGACTGTGGAAACTTCATGCTTTTAATCATGCAAGTAATCAAATTATGGGCTCGACTGCTCTTATATATCTCTTGTTCTTAAATTTCATACTGTTTTCTTCAAGTGGTAGGGGATATTTCCTATTTTTTATATTTGTTGTTTTATTTTTAGATTTTCTCTCTTCTCTACTGTTTTAAAAGGTTTAAGGCCATTGAGATTTGGTTGTTTTATCAAAAATGATATTCACAATCAAGAAGTTTGTATCTCTCAAAAGATTTTGATAATGTATGTTAATGCTTAGAATAATTTATATTGATAGAGTATTTTGTGAAAAGAATTATTTTAAAAAGTATGTTTAAAAATTGGGTGAATTTTGTTTGGGTTCTTTGTGGCATTTGATTAGAGGGTGTTTCAAATATAACCAAGAGTTTCTTTGTATTCTACCTTTCCTCATGCATGGTCCCTAAAATGTTCATAAATCTCTTCTTAGTTTTCTCCTTGGACTCATGAATTAATGATGTTTGAGAAACAAACTTTTAAGACCCTTGTTTGGATTGAATTTTTAGGCTTACCGTGACCTTGTTGATTATTTCTTGATCATATATCCCCCATTCTTGGTAGGATACTATAGATGAACTTGATAATTTCAACTATAGTTATGAATTTGTATGAAGGTGGATCTCTTGAAAGATCTCAAATAGTCCATTGATATTCATATTGGTAATAACCATCATGTCTAATGAGTTTTGTACATCAACATTCTTAGCACTTAATTTTTGGCATCAATGATATGATCACAAGATCAAGAAATCAAATGATGCATTTAGTAAACTTATCCTATATTACCTACAATTATGAAATCTTAAATAATACCCCTAATTTTTATTTCTACCCCTCCTAATATGCAATTTTTATTAAATATCACATTTTCATTATAGCCCAAAAGTAGTTTGGTGAAGGTCAAATGTACTATATGTGCTTAAAATGAGGTGCAAGTCAATAGAGGAAGATACATGCCTACTTTTGTTGTTCTATTGCCTTGTATATTGCTGGTTAAACAATGTTGTTTATTGCTAGATATCATTTGTAATGAGAGTTCACAGTATTTCTCTAAGGTCGAGAGGGTAGGACCTGATGGCATGTGATAAGTACTTTTATGGCTTGGATCTAGGTAAGAGGCGCTTGAGTAGGGAAACAATAACAAACATGGTTGTGTTTGACTACCAAGTTCTTTCTCATTGTATACTCAGATTGACCTAGGCTTGGGATTTGTATGTTTCTTCACTGTATTATTAGACATCCAAATTGACTTCTTTGGATGTTTAAAAAATCAATTATTCTAGGAAATATTTTTCCACCGAACTTAATGTCATTACCCTGAAATTTTGTTGAGATCATTAGGCTATGTAGGATATTTTCCTACAAGGCAATCACAATGTTGTTGAGGAATTTAGTGAAGGGATGAAACATTGGAAATCATCATGAAGAAATTTGAAGTGAGACTACAAGAGAAATCATTACCTTGATACAAAACGAGAGTATCTTAGAACTCATACAAAGTATCAACCTCATTACCCCTACCTAAGGCATTAAAGGACTGATCATACATGAGAAAAGACCATAAAACCTATGAGGACTGAACAATGAAGGGTAACTCTTAAAATACCTTTGAAATGGGATTTAAGGACTATGATTAGTCAAAGTACTTGATGTAACTATCATAGGTTTTCCCAGGACAAGTTGGAAGATACTCCTTATAGAATTAGCTACAAGACTACATCATGATTAATGTGGTCATGTGGCCAAGTAAGTATAAAATGGTAGATAGATAAATGCATTACCTAGATGATTGGCGCACCTAGTATAAGAGGATGGTCACATGTTAAAAATATTCTTTCCATGCTCTCATAGGATTCTCATGTCACAAGGAAAAAAAGCTAATCTAAATCTATGATTCTAGTCTTAACGCCTTTGGAACTAAGTGTGGCATCTTCATTCTTGATCAGACTTACCATATGGGTTTTTGACATGGTTGCACTATTGACCAAATTTTGAGGACAATAGGAGAATGAAGGGTTACATGCATAGATACATGTATATATATGTTTGTATTTATACATATACAAATACATATATATGTATCCATGTGTAAGTGTTTAGGAGGAAAATAGGGTTTACCAAAATGAATTGATCAAGATGATAAACAACTATGCTTTTCACCCTAATATTATGTGATTTTTGTGTGTGATATGATGCAAATAACAATCAGAAACTAACCCTAATTGTTATAGCAACTATGAGGGAATTTTTTAGAGCTCAAAATGATGTGTACCTTGCTGCAAGAAGCTTGATTTTAGGGCACAAAGGACTCATTCGCCTTAAGTGGCGAATGGGTCCTTGTTAGGGTTTCTAAAATTGAGATTTAAGCATTTTTCTTGGATTCTTGGGCACTTCTTCTCATATTCAATTTGTTAGCTCTAAAAACCTATAATGAATTTTCTTAGCCTTTCTTTGTTCTTGCACTCATAGTTAGTCAACTTTGCAACTTGACAACTTTTGTAATTTTGTTCTAAAATTCTTTCTCCCTTGATCTCAACCCATAAATCACAAAACACACTAAGGGAGAAACTTGTTGATTGTTATGAATAGTGGTTTTCCTAACAAACTTATTTAGGTAATTAAACTAAATGATGCTCAATGAAATTGAAGTATGAAATATGAAATATGTAATTGATGATACTTTTGATGTTGTCTAAATATAACTGCAAACTAATATGTGGGAGGCTATGAAGAATGGTGATCTTGACCAAACATAGCGTGAAATAATGCTTGGGTAATATGGATCTCAATGCTACATCAACTATCTTAGCTCAACAACATGCATGAATGCATTATTCCTTAGACATGATGAAATGATCTTGAATTGTTGCAATAAGCTCTTGATAATCTATGTTAGAATGCCCTTGAAGTACTCTTGAAGTGCTCTATAATGGTATCTCAAAGTTGCTAGGATGTCTTGTAAGGTTGCTAGGAGAAACAATGAATTAACCTCCTTTATTGTTTATACTAAATCTAGAGATTAACTGAATTCAAATAATTGCCAACACTAGATTTGGGAAATGAATAATATTAAAAATTCACAGAATGAACAAAAAAGGGTTCCTTATTGCGGAGAACCCATTTCCACTTAGGAAAATGGGTCCTACGTTTCCGTGGACTACCTCTCAAGGGTGAAAAACAACATCAAAAGCCATGTCAATGTGTAAAGGGGGACTCCTTATAGAGAGGGATAATCAGACCACCACCTAGGGCGAATGGGTCCTAGTACCAATTTCTAGGACCTCAAAATTTTCAAATTAAATGTTTTACAATTTGAATTATGGGTGTCAGGATGAATCCTTGTAAGGTGTCACAAATAAGGCTTAAATTTGAATTAAAGGGGATAATTAACTCTAATTAACCACAATTAATTAAGGAAACCCTAGATAAATTTGAAAGTGTGTTACAACACTTTACAACACCTAAAATAGGGTACAAATTAAGTACATTTTATTAAAAGGGTCCCAAGATCAATGTGAATGTGTACAACACATTACAACATTATACCTAGGCAAAATTAGGTTAATTCAATTACAATTATTCCAAAATTAAAGAAAAGGAATACTTTTTCTGTTACTATAGTAAGAAGATGTATATTTACTATATTTATAATAATGTAATACATTTATTAATTAGTTATATACATATAAATACATTTATATGTACATACATGCATGTACATCATATGCCTACATGCGCATATGTATATATGCACACATGTATACATAAATATCGTGTAGCTTTCCTAAAAAAAATCAAGTTTGGAGGCTTAAACACATATTTGAGGAGTGGGAGAATATCTCCAAATTGTGGTGCTCTGCCATAGCCTTCTTGTGTAGGTATGTGTTGGATTAAAGTAAATTAATTTGAATTTCAGCTAACCTACTGTAAATTTATTTAAATTTTCTTCAAACTAATGTTGTTAGGAATAGGATTGAAATTACTAAAGAGAAAGCGCTAACGATAAAGTGAATAAATTTTCACATGAAAAATTTAGTAAAGTGTAAGCTACTTTAGAAGTAAGAGACAATTGAGCAAGAATGAGATGAGTTTAGTTAGGGTTTTATAATTATAGAGTTGAACTGCTGAAGTTATTGGTTTAAAAAAATTGATGATAGATTTTTCTGAGTTGATTCATAAATGGCCAAACTCTACTTTTTAAGAGAATAATTTTATTTAGTAAAATAGCCAAAACCTTGAACTTAAAATTAGGTTCATATATCCAACAATCTATAATTGAATAATAATTTCACCAGTGCACTACATAACAAAACATATCCAGAAGCTATCAAATACATAGCAAATAAAATAAAATAAGACTTGATACAACCTTACATAATGTCCCCAATAATTTTTTACACTTTGGTCTTTATTTTCCCTTTCACCTATCATCTATTCTCAACAATAATCAATATTATTTATTTACACAGTGAAAATGTTAACTCTCCTTATGATCCTCATATTATATTCATTATACAAGAAAATCGATTATAAAACATAATTATAATGTTGTGAACTCCATGTCAATCTACTGCAATGTAAATGACAAAATTAGAATGGATTGAAGAACAAATTGACCACTCTTGCTACTTTCATATTTTTTGTAATATAGTATTGTCCTCCATTTTTTCTTATCCTAAATGGACACCATTCTATGTCATCATTTTCTCATTGTGGTCAAACTTCATCATCAAACAGTTTGTATAGATTTATATCATTTTTTGTGTCAATCAATGGGTGAATCCATTTGTACATTGTGTTTGATTCCATACAATAAACATGTATTTAATGACGATAAGTTTTTATTGTAAACATTTATAATATTAAGCATATAAAGGTTTAAAAATATATTTTGAAAAGGTTTATAATAAAAATAGTTGGTTAAATTCAAAAACGTATATTTACAAAAGCATATATCAATAAAGATATAAGATTATTATAAATTAAGTGTATGTTGTTGTATTAGATAATAGTGATAGAGGATCTTTAGTTTCTAAAAGAACTTAATAGACATATTCATATAGTAAATTTAGAATTATTCATCCATTTTAAATTACAAATTAATCTTGTACAATAAGGGAGACCAAAACACCCTAAGTAACAATGTGAATTTTAACATTAACAACAAACTCATAATTTGTAGGTTTATCATTAAAAGTAAGTTCATGATTGTAGCCTAACTAAAGATAAATATCTTCTCATGTGAGAAAAAATCAATCTTAAAACAATCACTATCCCATTTAGAAAATGACTTAACTCATTCAAAATATTTTGAAATGATTTCAGCAACAAACAAACCTTTAATTTTGACCAAACTAGAAATGATTAGAAGTTACTAGAATCCAATACCCTTCCATCACTTCCTTTTATAGGGAGATCTTCCCTCAAAGCAATGTTTGAGAAGAATTTACAAGCCTCGTCTCCTTCAATAGCTCTAATGACCCACTTAGATAAAAATGCTTTATTTATGAATTTTAATAACCCCCATTCCATCCTTGTCTAATGGTGGAAAAAAAATACAAGTGACTTAGAAAAATCCATGAAATATTTAACCATAGACCAATAAAAATAATAGGCTTAACCGAAAGTACAGAAGAATAACACAAACAAGATTTACTTAAAAAATACTAACATATGATACAACTATTGGCAACTGACACAAGGGGTGAATCAGTTATCTCAGAAATTTAAACTTATTAATCCTATTCTCATATATGATAAATAAACATGAAATCATAAACCATCACCACATCGGAAACACACATAACACTAAGATTTTTTACGTGGAAACCCTAATAGGGGAAAAACCACAATGGAGGTTAGTCCACAAGATTATACCATGTTAAAAGTATAAAGGAATAAATGGGGAATGCACATGCATTCAGGCACACTTCCTAGAGCTCACTACTCAATTACAACAAGGCTTACTGCCCAAAGGAAGAAACACTGTCTTACATAAACATTTGGATTACATCCGCAAGATTTTGAACTCAGAAAATAGCATCTGCTAATGCCTGATTACAATTCCAGTTAAGCACATGAACACTTTTCTTCACATTTTTCTCACTCTTCTTCGCACTCTTCTTTTGTCTTCAAATGATTAGGACATTATTCGCACATATCATACCTTCAAATGGAATAAAAAATTGCTCATATATATTTGCAACTAGGAATTACATCAACTCCATGTCAGCTTTAACAAAATATAAAATGTATACAAACTTTTGGCCCCAAACATACATAATTATCAATGTGAATCAACCAATGTTGGCCACAACATAGTGAGGACCCAAAACAACATCCTCGAACATGAAACACCTTGAACAATTATTCCTTCAAAGATCCACAACACGGTACAATCACCCTGTCGGCCATGAACTTGAAAAACATGAACACACAACAGAAAATCACTAATCGCAAGCACAACGATCAATGTGAACATATAAAAAATGATCTAGAAACATCCACGAGCATTATGAATCACTATAGAAGCATCCGCAACAACTCGAATTACTAGAATAACATTATCTTCTTTCAGGAACACTAACTAAAGCAA